>CM050205.1:24025000-24035000 GCA_027475355.1 Coilia nasus
TATTACGACCAGTAGGATTTTAAATGAGCTGAAACTGCAGAGCGAAGGGTTAGCTGAGGGCATTCAGGTTCGCCATCTTTTGCAGGAGGCGAATGTGTGAGGACGCGATGGCAAACGAAGCAATAAGAATCAGTGGGCAGACTATTACCTCCCGTTGACCCCCATTACATATGAGGCTTAGGAGGCCAGCTCACTGTTGGGTAATGCCTCAGCTCAGCACACAGTCAGACAGAGAGTCTTAGCCTCTGGCAGAAAGGAAGGAATTGAGAGAAGGAGAGAGAGAGTATAGAAGGAGAGAGGGAGAAAGAAAGACAGGGAGAGAGAGAGAGGTTGAGATTGTGTGAGAGAGAGAGGGAGAGGGTTTGGGAGAAACAGCAAGGAAAGAAAGATAGGTGCTGTGTCTTGTAGCAGCCTTGCCCTGCACATTTTGGCTCTGTGTGTGGTTCCACGTTATAGTCCAGTGTAAGAGAGTTGATAGGCAGAGAGGAGGGAGTTTCCACCCACCGCAAACCTCGTTTATGAGACTTGACTGAGGATAGACTCAGGGTGATGATCAGATGTATGGACCAGTGGCACGCCTCCTTGCATCAAAGATGCAGTGTGTGTGTTTGTTGTGTTTTTGGTGTGTGTGTGTGTGTGTGTGTGTGTGTGTGTGTGTATGTGTGTGTGTGTGTGTGTGTGTGTGTGTGTGTGTGTGTGTGTGACTGGGGGTTGGGGGGTTGGCATTTGTTTGAGCTGCAGCCGAGATGTGAATATAGGCCACACAGCCAAGTTTATGTTAACCTCCCTCCCTCCACCTCGACCCCCTCAGCTAGTCAGGCATACAGTGTAAATAATTGAGAGAGCTTTTCCCCCTGTGCCCCGGCTGCTGAGGACTCACAATCAAACCTGAGATGCTTTCTCTCTCTTTTTTTATTTCTTATTTCTCTCTCTGATTCCCCCCTTTTCTTTCCCCCTCTCCCTGTTTATCTGTTTAGTCATTCTCTCCCTACCTTGCTGCCTCCTCTCTTCTCCCTCTCTCTCTCTCTCTCTCTCTATCTCTATCCAATTTTGTCCCTCCTCCCTCTATCCTCGTTGATGACACGCCGCTAGCTAAGCTGGCTGTTTTAAGACAGATAAGACGTACAGAGAGAGAGAGAGAGAGAGAGAGAGAGAGAGAGAGAGAGAGAGAGAGAGAGAGAGAGAGAGAGAGAGAAAGAGAGAGAGAGACAGAGAGAGAGAGAGAGAGAGAGAGTGAGAACAGCAGCTCAGATGCTGGTAGCGCCGCCTTGCTCTGCTTCAAGGAATAAGCACTTGGAGGAGAAGAAAGGAGAAATTTGACGTCACTTGTTTTGTCCTAGACAGCGTTTGAAGAGAGCAATGTTCTGGCACTTTTTGTTTTATTAGCAACAAAATAACAAAATAACCAACCAAGGAAAACACTGTTAGTTCCCCACAAATCACCCATTGTGTGATTTCTCTATCTCAGCAGAGAAACTTGTGCACCACATGTGTAGCCTTACAAGTGCACACACACACAGACACACACACACACACACACACACACACACACACACACACACACACACGTGTGCACACACACACACTGCAGACCTCCAGTCTGGGCTGAGTAGTCAATATGAGTTGTGTTTGGTGGCAGGCCCCCATGTGATGATTTCATCTCAGGTCTGGTTTGCGTTAGAGGCCTGTTCTGCTGTCAGAAAGTCCCTGTGCTGTTACCTTCAGTCCTGTCCTGGCTCTCGCTTATGATTACACATAACAATGCTCTGCCATAAGCCATTACTCTTGGGCATTGGCCCTAAGGCTGTGGAAATACAATGCTACAGCATAGGGAGAAAACAGGTCTGTAATAGGTTTGGTAGAGGTCTGTAACCACATTCATACTGGCCTTGATGTCTGTCTGTCTCTCACTCGCTCTCTCTCTCTCTTCATTTCTTTGTTTTCTTCTCAAATTTTTCCCCTTCAATCTTTTATTCTGTCGCTGTTTTTTCTTCAGTCATTCTCCTTCCTCGGAAGCAAGGCTGTCTGGTTTTCTTTTCCCTGCTTCAGTCTCTTGCCTCTCTCTCTCTCTCTCTATCTCTCTCTCTCTGTCTCTCTGTCAGCTGTAGGGCTGAACTGTGTTTTTGAAAGAAGCCCAACCCCCACTCGCCGTGATTGGCCAGCATCCTGTGGCGGGGGCGGGGCCTGGGAGACTGCTGTCCCTTGACTGTGAGAGGCATTACACAAACACTCGCACGCGCAGGCTCCAACACATCTACGTAGGCACACACATGCACAGGCTCTCCGGCACGTTTGCTTGCGCACACTCACCCACGACATACACCTACACACATACACACACCCATTACACACAAACACACACACACACAGGGGCTTCACTGGCAGGTCCTGTAAGTGGGCTGAAGCAGTTTAAAGCTGTTTTTTCCTGTGGAGATCAGCACAAGGTTTAACTCCGCAAAGCTCCCTCTGAGGTCACAAATGAAAGGATCTGAGAAGAGAAAGTGAAGGAGGACAGAAGAAGGAGAGCCGCAGGCTGGAGAGGAGAAGAAAACAGAAGTTGTCAACCGAGCCGTTCTTTCCTCAGTTTGGGTCACGGATTTGTCTATTCTTTACTTTTTTTCTTTCCCCTCTTGCTCCTGAAGGGAATTGTTTGCGTTTCACCACATTCACAGGAAAAGAAAGGTAGAGAGAGAGAGAGAGAGAGAGAGAGAGAGAAAGAAAGAAAGAAAGAAATAAAAACAAGTGAGAGAGAGAGAGTTCACATGACATAATGGGAGTGAATGGGTTGCCATGGTAACTGACAGCGGCAGGCTGACCCTGGAGAAGTGGATGTTGAATGGGGAGAGGGACGCCGCGGAGAGCCTCACAGAGTAACAGGGGAGCCGGTGGAGAGAGGGAGCGAGGGAGGTGCACAGAGGAGTAGGAGGAGGAGAGGAGGAGAAGAGGAGGCATCAGCAGGAGCAGAAGCAGGAGCAGGACTGGGACCCGGAGCAGCAGGAGGTGGAGGTGGGGGAGGAGAGCACATCTCTCTCATTATGGAGGACGGCTTTTCCAGCTACAGCAGCCTCTATGACACCTCCTCACTGCTGCAGTTCTGTAACGGTAAAAGCACCTAATCCCCCTTTCCCTATACTCCTAGCTGTGTGTGTGTGTGTGTGTGTGTGTCTGTCTGTCTGTCTGTCTGTCTGCTTTCTCTTTGAGGTTGTTGTCAGATAGAATTTAAACTGCAGTCTCATATCTGACTGGTCCCACACTCACAGCACATCAGAGAAGTTGTGCAGCGGTTGGTGCTGACAGTGAGAGAGTTAGGATGCTGGAATCATGTGCCTTTTCAAGGTGCTGTAGGTTTGCAAAAGAGAAAAAGTTGTTGGTAGTTTCCATTCTGTGTTTTTTTCTATGAAATGGATAGAGTGAAAGATAGAGGAAAAGAGAAGGAGAGATAGAAAGCAATCAAAAAAAGGCAGATATACAATCTTGCGATCCATCGAAAAGGGTGGATCAAGCAAGGTTGATTCATTCACGGTTCATTTTTATCCTATAGCTTACTTTGTCAGTGTTTCCCTTGAAGTGATTTCCTTCAGACGAACACAAGCTCCTCCTTATTCCATTTCAGGTCATCTTTCCGGCATTTTCCTCATAATTGCAACCTTTGTGTTATCTGGCACCAAGGCGACATGTACTTTGAACTGTGTTTTCCCTCACAGTATATCCTGATATAGGCTCTTATCTGCCATTTCAAAACGATAGTCATAACACTGCATGATTCATGCGCTGTGAACACTCAAGGAAGTATTGCAGCAAAAAATCTGGGTCAAAATATTACAGGCGCATTGCACAAAACCCCCTCTCTCCATCTCTCCATTTCTCTCTCTCTCTCTCTTTCTCTTTCTCTTTCCCTGTCTCTGTCTCCTCTCTCTCACTCCCCCTTCATTGTCATCTAGTGGGAACAAACCTAAGGCATAAACAGCAAACGAGAGAAAGACGTTGGGTCGTGTACACTCAGACAGCATTTGTTTTGCTTTCTTGGTCTCTATGCCTTGTTGCCATACACTGTACATCGATAGCAATCAGTAAGCACGAACCAGCAACAAAAAAAGAGAGAAGAGGGCTGAGAAAGAGAGAAAGGGAGAGACCGAGACAGGAAGCGATAAAGAGGGGAATAGTGTGTGTGTGTGTGTGTGTGTGTGTGTGCGCGTGTGTGTGTGTGTGTGTGTGTGTGTGTGTGTGCGGGGGGAGGGTGGCTGAGTGAGCCCCTCGTTAAAGGATGAGCTAAGTTGTATGTCATCACCACTCCGTCACACCCCATTACCCTTCCTCATCAAGGGGAACTAGAATGACTCTACATCACATCACGTCACACTCTTGCACATACTCACACACAGACACACACAGACACACACACACACACACACACTCACTCACTCACTCACTCACTCACTCACAGTCAAGGCACACACTAAAGCACAGTGCTCCTCTCACATTACACACTCTCTCTCTCTTTCTCTCTCTCTCCCTCTCTTTCTCTTATTCTCTCTTTTTTGGTCTCCCCTTTCCTCCACCTTTGTTTTGTGAGGTTTATAGCAGTCTTTCCTGTAGTAGAAGATGTCCTGTGCATACCACATTGAGATGGACTCCAGTAGACATGAGGTGTACCACCTGTTCAAGTAAAAGGTCGTCTTCTTGCTTGACCTTTAGAAAAGATTTGTCAGGCACCGGGGTTGCCGGTTTAGATTGTTGCCTTTCAACCTCTGCTGCCAGAATTACCTGAAAAACAGGCAGATAACCAGTCGAACACATCGTTCAGAATGAGAGAAGTGATCATGCCCCGACAAGAATGACCTATGAGAAGCATTCATAATCTGGTTAAGAGACAAATTAACTTTGACATTATAAAAATGTCTCAGGCTTCATGGCTCCTCATTTTTTTACGATTTATTGTCCTTTGTCTCGATTCTGTATTTAATTATTTTATTAAATTCGAACTCGTCATTTCTGACTCTCAGCAGAGAGTTTTGTAAAAATATTTCCTGGTGACATGGTAACAGTTTAACGCACTGGTTCTTCAAGCGTGGAGTGAGACCGTTAAACAAGTGCTTGGTGTGATGAGGGTGACAATAAACTCCTCAGGCCAACTCATAAAGTCTAATCAAGACCTCCAGTTGAATGTATGACTGGCCTTTTCCATGAGGCCTGCCCTATGGTGTGTGTGTGTGTGTGTGTATGCTTGTGTGTGTGTGTCTTTGTGTGTGTGTGCGTATGTGTGTGTGTGTGTGTTCAGGGAAGGTGGGGGTTGTTAGGGGGGTGAGATGAGATGGGAGACAGAATGAGACTGAGAAAGAGAGACATTATAGGAGAGTGAATGACATAATTAGGTGGGGTAGAGAGAGAATTTAAGAGAGAAAAGATAGAGGGCGAGATAGGTAGTTGTAGAGGTGGGGAGGAAGGGTGGTGGTGGTGGTGGGGGGGTGCTAGGAGATGCCTGTCTGCTGTCTGCCATCTCTCCTGAATGTGATGGATTTTGTTGGGGAGGGATTAAGGAGAGATTTCTGCAGAGATTCCCTCTCTTCGTCTGTCACCCTCTCTTCGTCTGCTGGTCATTCCTGTGCCTCTGGCTCCTGCTGTACCTCAGGGGCTTTGGCCACATCACACCGCCTGTCTGAGCGGTGACAGGACCACTCCCTCTCTCCCTCGTCTTGCTCGTCTTTCTCTCTTTCTTCATCTCTCGTTCTCTTCATCTCCCACTCTGTCACAGGACCATGACGTTTCTTTAAATGACACTCCCTCTCTTTCTCTCTCCCTTGCCTCATCTCTCTCTCTCTCTCTCTCTGTCCCTCTCTCACACACACTCTTTCTTCCTCTGCTTCTCTCCATCTCTCATTTTTTTTCTTCTGTCACCCTCCCTCTTAGGACTGTTATGTTTCTTTAAATGGCCCTAACTCTCCTTCTCTCTCCCTCTCCCTCTCCCTCTCCTCCTCCTTCCCTGTCTCTCTCTTTCTCTCTCTCTCTCTCTCTCTGTCATGCTCTCTCCCTCGTTTGGTCTCTCCCTCCACCTCCTCTTCTTTCCACTTAAAAAATAGAAGGATGCTAGAAAAGAGTGGCCCATTGTCTTCCAGCTCTGAGCCTAACACGCAGCAGCGAGAGCTCTGTGTGTGTGTGTGTGTGTGTGTGTGTGTGTGTGTGTGTGTGTGTGTAGGAGGGTCCCCGGGTGAGGTCATCCAGTGGTTGTGCCGAGCCAGCTGACAGGCCCAGAGCATCGGGTGAAGTCATTTGTCCTTAAAACGCTTCGTGTGTCTCCGGTCCAGCCAGCCGCATAAAAATGGCGGGGAGGCTGGGTCAGCAATCTGGAAACGGGGGGAGCCTTGGCCAAGAGCGCGGCAGGGGCCCCGGGAACATTGGGTAATGCTTTTTAATTAAAGCCAGCCTCCGTGCAGAGCAGGCCGTCGCTGATGACTGTACACGCGAACGCCACTGAGTCCTGCTATGCAAGTGTTATTTGTGGTGCAGGCTGACATCACTCGCAGGTGTTTGTGGACCGTTACGTGACTTATTTTGAGCACAATGAGATGAACATTTGTTTTATTGGTGCTAAAAGCCAACCACAGACACCAACTACAATGTCACTTACACATAAACACACACACACTCTCATCAGGACTTGCACGCAATGACTAACATCAAACTTAGGATGCCATGCACATGTGTTGTCACTGAATAGATAGAAAGCATGGTGCACACAATGGTGCGTGTTCTGCTTACTGCACTGTTGGACCCCCCACCATAACACCACCCCTTCCACTGCATAGAATGGAGTTCAGCTGAAGTGCATTCGACAGATGTGAAGGCTTCCCTCCACTGCCCTGATGTGCTGCGAAGCGCTCGCTCGTGTCTAATACCACAAAGGTTAATGGAGAAAAGCCCTTCATTTGGCCTGTCTGTCTGTACGCAATCCCCCCACAATGCAAAAACACTGGGGCTCAGAGAGAAGCTGTAGCTGGTGATTCCCCGGCAGACATCCCCCGGACCTGGTCAAAGCTGGCACACTTAGCATAAGCAAGTCTGTTATCAGCTGGATGGTGAGAGACTTTTTGATGTGAAATCTGTTTAAAAGAAACATTATACGTTCACTTACTCAAACCAAAAGTTTATGGGAGCTGAATTGGTCTATTTTCACTGGGAGAACGTTCTTTTCACTTTATGTTTTAAGTGGAATTGCAGGGAAGTGGCTGATAATAGGCAATATGCTGATAATGGGATCTCTTCCTCTAGATAATGAACAGCCAGCGTACAGAGGCAGAGGCCTGGCACTGATACAGTTGGTGAAAAAAAATCAGAACATCCCTCCTTAAGGTGGCCAGATGCAGGACAAAATGGACACTTGAGGGAAAGAGAACAGTGTTCACACTGGTATACATCCCAAAAAAAACCCTCTGATGAAGGCCCTGGTGGGTTGAAATGTTGCCATGGCCATTGTGGATTGAATCATCTTTTTGGAAACTATACTAGACACTCTTCCCCTTTTTCATTGTTGGTGTTGGTGGCAGTTGGTGAACAGTGTACATAGGCAGAGGCCTGGCATTGTACAGTCGTGAACAATCAGTATACAAAGAACAAAGGCCTGGCATTGAAGAGGCGGTGAACAGTCAGTGTAAATATGCAGAGGCCTGGCATTGAAGAGTTGGTGAACAGTCAGTGTAAATATGCAGAGGCCTGGCATTGAAGAGTTGGTGAACAGTCAGTGTAAATATGCAAAGGCTCTGGTATTGAAGAGTTGGTGAACAGTCAATGTAAATATGCAGAGGCCCGGCATTGAAGAGGCAGTAAACAGTCAGTGTAAATATGCAGAGGCTCTGGTATTGAAGAGTTGGTGAACAGTCAGTGTAAATATGCAGAGGCCCGGCATTGAAGAGGCAGTAAACAGTCAGTGTAAATATGCAGAGGCTCTGTTTTTGAACAGTCATACTGAGGCAGAGGCCTGGCACTGACACTGGCACTGGCGTGGGCACCGCTGTTGCCACCACACTGGCACTGGGCGGAGGGAGCCCTGCCGCAGTATGCCACCTCCCCAGCCCGCGTCTCTGCGCCTGTGCCAGCGTTGCCCTGAGGACTGTTCCTGGCACCCTGGCACATGACCACAGAGGATAGCACAGCTACACACACATACATTCACACACACACACTTTCTCTCTCTCTCCCTCTCTTTCTCTCTCACTTCTGTCTGTCTCTCTCTCTCTTTCTCTCTCTCTCACACACACAAGCACTCCCACCCTCCCCCTGCTGGTACACAAAGCCATCAGAGGATAGGCATGCAGAGGAGGATTAGGATTAAAGGCCTGCTCACGTTACCAGGAGCTAAACACATAAACAAACACACATGTAGCCATACAAACACAAACACACACACACACATCCAGATACATCAACACATAAACAAATACATAAACAATGTAGCTAATGCATTATATTTAGTCTTAATTTTAGCAGTATCACCAACATGAATTCAGTCCAGTCCTTTGGCCTTGGCAAGAGAGTTTATTGACAAAGAGCCTCAACCAGCAGGAAACTGTAAAAAAAAGGCTGAGCATTTCAGAACGGGTGCTCTTCTTTCTCCTCTCCTCTGTCTTTGCGTGAGTCTCTGCATCTGTCTATTCTTATTTTCCCTCTACTTCTCAACTCTCTCTCCCTGTCTCTCTCTCTGTCTATCCAAATTCCCATGCGCTTGTTATTCCCCCTACCCGCAGTGCATGTGTGCTACATAAACCTTCCCCATGTTCCAAACATACACAGACACACTGACACACACACACGCACACACACACACGCACACACACACACAAACACACACAGATACACACACTAACTCTCTCTCTCTCTTACTCTATCTCTCTCTCTCTCTCTTTCTCTCTCTATCTCTCTCTCTTTCTTTTTCTCATTTCTCTTCCACCATACCTTCCTCTGTCCTGCTCTGTCATCACCTCTGTCTCTCCTCCCTGAAGCGTGAGCACTCACATGCATCAGGAAGGGAGCAGGTTGCCATAAATACAGATGAAGGTGACTAAATAACCAATATGCCCGGGATAATTTATTTTAATGGCTGCCCATCGATTTCCGCTGGGCCCCTTCGGATCATCTCGCCGCTCTTTTCCTGGCGTGTTGCCAAGCTACCTCTCGTGCCCGCCAACAGCTAAAAAGTTATTTTCTTCTGCCGAGGGGAAGAGATATCGACGGGAGTGGGGGCCGGGGGGTCATGTTTTTCTTTTCCCCTTTTTTGTCTGTTATGGGGCCATGACCTCCTGCACTCCTCTCTTTATCAGTCTCTCGCTCTTTTTCTGTTTAGAGGGCTTGTTGGTACTGATAAGGGCATCAAGCCCGCTCTAAACTCTGTCTCTCAGCAAAGGATCATCGGAAATCAGCGTCAACAGCTTTAGCAGACGGGCTAATGAGCGCACGCACACTCACTCACTCATGCGACACAACACCAGACATAACAACAAAACCATACTGACACTCGCACACCCAACGCAGACACGCTAACACAACATGAGACATAACAAGAATTAGCACAAACACTTACACACTCACACAGACACACTAATGCAACACAACATCAGACATAACAAGATGCCACACTGATACTCATTCACTCAACACAGACACACTAACACGACATGAGCCATAACGAGAATCAACACAAACACTTACACACTTACACACAAACACACTAATGTGACACAAGACCAGACCTAACAAGAAATTACACGGACACTTGCACACTCACACAAATACACTTATGGGACACGACACACAACACAAGACAGCTTAGACATACACACACTCCAGGCTCACACACATATGCATGCACACACACAGACAGGCTAGTGAGCCCACACATTCACAGTGGCATGAGATATGGCACAACACCCTGTCACACACACAGACATGCATACACACACAATGAACACACTATACAGCACAAGATGTGACAAAAATGAGAACATATACT
>CM050205.1:24037500-24042500 GCA_027475355.1 Coilia nasus
TCTCTCTCTCTCCCTTTCTCTCTCTCTCTCTCTCTCTCTCCCACTTTTCTCTCTCCCTCTCTTCCCCCACCTCTCTCCCTCTCTCTCTCTCTGCCCTACTCTACCCCCTCCCCACACCTCTCTCTCCCTCACCCCCTCCCTCCTTCTGCGCCTGTTGTTGTTGCCTTTGTTTGTGGCAGGCAAGACAATGGGCTCATTATGGAGGTGTCAGGTAGATGGCATTATTACATCTGGCTGCTGACAAACATCTAAATCTCTAAGCAGGGGGGAAAAAATGCCTTTGTCCACAGATTGCTGATTGCACAACAGTTTGTGCAATTAATTTAGTGCAATGCAATTACTTTGCCTTGAGTGACTTCACTTTGGTAAGAAACTCATTTATTCGGAGTGGGAAACAACAGCACATAAAAAAGGAAGTACAACTTCAATTTATGAGTATGGAATAGGAAGCACATAAATTCTTATCAGGCAGTGACAGCTGAACTTTTGGCGATGGATGCTACTTTGTGTACAGTCACCACTATTGAGACTATTTTGTAGGCAAATTGGTTTAGTTTAAGATCAAAACGCATTTCCTCAACGCCTGCTGTTGTGTGAGCAGGCTTATCACAGGACTGGTGACATATGCGGTGTGTGTGCACAGCAAGCGGCCTGTGCCTGTACGTCCGGTGGTGCGCGTCCTTTTCAGCGTTCACACCAGGCCAAGCCCACCCTAAGAACAACATGTCGTTTGTCTGAAAATACCCCCCTTCCCAGTGCACACACACACATATACACACACTCACACTCACACACACACATACACGCCTACACTCACACACACACTCTCAGAGACTCTCACACACACACATACACACACTCACACTCACACACTCACAAACTCACACTCACACACACACATATACGCCTACACTTACACACACACACACAGACACACACACACACACACACTCTCCCAGACACTCTCACACACACATAGACACTTACACACATACACACACTCACACACACACACACACACACATATACACACACACACACACACACACACACACACACTAACACACTCACACACACACACACATATACACACACACACACACACACACACACACACACACACACACACACACTAACACACTCACACACACACACTTTGGTGTGATGTTTCTGCACAATGCCCTTTTTAGCAGGACAGGCGGGGGGGAAGAAGAGAGAGAGAGAGCGGGTGAAAAAGGGCATTGTGTTAAATGAGGAGTACCCATGTGTTAAAGCAATGGCTCAGTTTTTTTATTACTAAAAGCAGAAGAAGAAAAGCTCTCTGGGTATCAGCAGGGAGCCTCTGGTTCCCTCCAGTCCTTCTCTGCTCTGCTCTGCTCTGCTCTCCACACATCCCCATCTCGTCTCCCTCTGGTCGGGATCGAGGCTGGCAACAGGGCCCTTGTGGTGACCGCAGGAGCCAGTCACCATGAGTCAGCACAAATGGCGGTTGCCAGGGCTGCTTCGAGTAGCAGGTCTGTTCCTCTCTCTCCTTCTTTCTTTTGGCTTTATCTCACCCCTGCTCAGCTGTCTTTATTATCTCTCTGTCTCTCTATCTCTCCATCTCTGGCCTTTCTGTTGCAGTACGTGTCACAGCTCTGATTAAACAGGCCTCCCTGCTCGCTTTTGTATCCCTTTCCTCGCAGTGTGAATGTTGCCGGCTGTCTTCATTATTCCCATTCTCTTTCTCTATCTCTGTCTCTCTCCCTCTTTCTCTCTCTCTCTCTTTCTCTCTCTCTCTCTTTCTCTCTCCTGGCTTTATATGTCAGTGCTGTAACTCTGCAGGTCTTTACCTTCTGTATCTCTTGTTCCACGCTATCTCACGAGGTCAACGGTTGTCTCTAATCTCTGAGTTTCTGTTTCACTTTTTCTGTGTAATTGCTCGCCTTGAGGTCTCTGTCTCCTCACTTAAGCCTACCCCACTTACTGCCATTTCCTGCTTTTACTCACTATCTCACTTAACTCCTACCCTGCGTCCGAAACCTTAGTAGGCACTGCGTTCTATGCAGTGCTTACCACTCGACCGTTACAGTAGTAGCTTCTACGTAGCAAACTAGCCAGTAGCAGGTACAATTCGGACGTACTACGACATCGCCATCTTGCCCGTCCTCTGACCCGGATGTTTACATTAACGTCATGATTTTGCCAGCTTGTAGTAAACGGTTAGCTGCATTTTATCAGATAACCTCAACATTTATGTGCATTTGTGACGTGAACAACTATTTACATGGCTTTTATTTACTGAAGTGCACATTTGTACACTGTCAGACAAGCGACCGGAGTCTCCGCCATCTTGGTTACTTTTAACGAGCGGGACGTTTTTGGTTCTTCTTCTACGGTTTTCTCCCGGTGACTTCTGGGATAGCGTAGTGTAGGAAATAGCAAGCCATCCGGGTACTTTTGGCCCGGCTTTGCCTACTACTGAAAGCTTACTAAGGTATTTGGATGTTCTAGGTCGTGGCTTCCTCATTTTTGGCTACTATGCAGGCGGCTAGTAAGGGTATTCGGATGCAGGGCTAGTCTCTCCTAATGAACAGACCTCTGCCTCATTTTCCATAGTCAAGTCATTACCACTTCCCTCATTTCATCATTTTCTGACCTTTTTAATATGCATTCAGTCTAAATCGTTTGAATTACCATTTCACATCTTTCTGTGTGGGGGTGAATCTCTCTCTCTCTCTCTCTCTCTCTCTCTCTCTCTCTCTCTCTCTCTCTCTCTCTCTCTCTCTCTCTCTCTCTCTCTCTCTCTCTCTCTCTATTCAACTCAGTTAAATTCGAATTAGAGAACTTTCCCAAAGTATGGAATATGCAGTGTTAGTGTTGAAAACGTCCAAAGAAAATAATCTTACAAAAGAACAGAATCGAAGATCATGTGTGTGTGGTTAAAACATTTCGACTTTGACAAACACACATGCTCTCTTTTTTCTGTCTTTCACTCTCTCTCTCTCTTTCTCTCTCACACAGACACATACACACACACACACACACACACACACACACACACACACACACACACATATGAACACACACACACACATCTCTCTTGGTGTCCACCACATGTCTGTCTCTCTTTCTCTCTGTCTCTCTGTCTCTCTCTCTCTGTCTCTCTCTGTCTCTCTCTGATCTTGTCTTCTCGACGTGTGCTGCTGTCAGTATGGTGAGGCGTGAGCTGAATGCCCCTCCTGCGGGGCTGTTTGTTTCTCAGCGTCTCACAGCAGGACTGCTGGCACTGACACGCCTCAGCCTCCTGCACACATGCTCCCCAGAGAGAGACTGACAGACACACACACGCGCATACACAGCCAGAGAGAGAAGGACAGAGTAAAGAAACAGAGGGCAGATAGTGACATCAGTTAACACTTGAGGGAAGTTAGCACTTCATCAGTATAGAATGAAAGGGGGACAGAGACAGAGAGGGAGGGAGGGAGAGAGGGACAGAGAGAGAGAAAGACGGGGAGAGTAGGACAGGGTGAGAGAGAGAGTGAGAGAGAGTCAGAGAACGAGAGGAAAGGGAGGGAGGAAGAGAGGGAGGAGACAAGAGAAGGAGTTCAGTCAGCTGACAAAGGCAGGTGGCTTGGGCGTGCTGCTGTAGTGGAGCTGCTATTTATTACACCTGTCTAAACAAGCTGTGCTGCTAGCTTAGCGTGCCCCGCTGAGCTGGAAAAAATGTGTACGAGTCTGCTCTCCATTCCAGGCCTTGGGCAGGGGGAGGGATGGTGTGTGTGTGTGTGTGTGTGTGTGTGTGTGTGTGTGTGTGTGTGTGTGTGTGTGTGTGTGTGTGTGTGTGTGTGTGTGTGCGCGCGCATGTGTGCGTACATGTGTGTGTGTGTGTGTGTGTGTGTGTGCTCATGGGCTGGCTTGATGTTTCACATTCTTGTGGAGATAGCTGTGTGACATTTCTGCTCGTCCTCAATTAGAGGCCTGAAAACGAGAACAATCCAGATGGCTTTGTCTCTCGCATGTTCTGTAACTCAGCAGATTTATTTTGTGCTGTGGAGACGTTCCTCTGGAGCTTGCAGGAAAAGCTGTGTGTTGTTGCATCATTCAGTGACTCTAAAGCACACTACTCTGTGTGTGTGTGTGTGTGTGTGTGTGTGTGTGTGTGTGTGTGTGTGTGTGTGTGTGTGTGTGTGTGTGTGTGTGTGTGTGTGTGTGTGTGTGCCCTGTATAAATGTGTAAACCTGCAGGTGTGTATGGTGTGTGTGCGCATGTGTGTACAGCTTGTATGAGATTCTCTCAATGGGATTTTGTGAAATGACAAACATGCTCCACTGACCTCAGCACTGCTGTGATTTTCTCAAGCAGCAACATTCCATGCTAAACGATGAAGCCCGATCTGAACGGACATTAGGGGCTGGCTAAAGAAGCGATCAACTTCCCACGTGAAAAAGTCAATTTTCACAGGAAAATAAATAAACATATTCACAGTCTGGTTAAAAAAAAACAGTTTTGGTGTGTTTCGGTAGTTTTCCGGTACATGATAACTTTAAAGAGGGTGTTTTTTTTTAAGAATCCATTAGTTTAATGCCCAGACAATTTACATTGACATTAACAGAATGCATTAGTGAAGATGGCCACTCTCAGAACCTTTCATTTAAGCCTCATCCGGTCTGTGAGAGAGTCTATGTGCGACGTCACAGAGGGTTTGTCCAGTTCTCTTATATGCAGTCTATGGTTTTCCTCCCCCAAATCGCCATTACTCACACTGAAGAAGGGTGCCAGCCTGAATCGTTTGTGAGGCGATGCGAAGTGTAAGAAAAACTGCTGAGTGCTTTCTTTATTTTTCGAAGTCTCTGCTTTATTTTCCCCCCAAAACAATGTGTGGAGTGCAGTGGTGGGCGGAGGCTGAGACAGCAGTGTGGGCTGGTGGTAGTGGGGCTGATGGTGGTGTTGGTGGTGCACCTGCATCAGAGAGAGAGAGAGAGAGAGAGAGAGAGAGAGAGAGAGAGAAAGAGAGAGAG
>CM050205.1:24055000-24057500 GCA_027475355.1 Coilia nasus
CCAACTGGTGACGGTGGTGTGAGGGGTGGTGGAGGATGCATCAAAGTCGGCATACTCTAGGTAGCAGAGAGTGGAGTTTAAGCAGGGCAATTTTGAAGAACGTGCAAGTGTCACATTGGCAGCTGAAACGGAATGAATGAATGACGTAGAATAGCCAATAGCCATGATAAGTTAAACATTGAATTTGACTGATGTTTTGGGAAACCCTCAATAGATTTGATTAGTTAAACAGGGGAAAGAGCGAGCGATAGAGCTTACAACACAAATCGAGTCTTCCTGGCAGAACTTTCCCCTTGGCTCCCATTCCTTATATTTCCCCCAACGTTTCCCACCTACACAGGCCCACAGACATGTAACATGTAACATGCATTCCTCTATTTTCCTCCCTCCCCTATGTATCCACTTTTTTGCCTGCATATTCTACTGTTGACTTAAGTCAACTTCATGTCACTTACGCGCGATGAAGCCACTTACGCACTTCAGGCGGAGCAACCCAGAAATTGGGACATTTCTGATGTAAATTAATCTTACACGCATTTTCCCCTAAGCACTTCAGAGGGTTGTAGTAAGGTCAAGCACCACTACAGGTCAATCTGTATATTACATAGGAATAGTACATTTTTGAGCAACACATTACATAGGTGCGATATTGGAATGTACAGCTTTGTTTTCAAATTACTGACGAGATTTTCTGCGGAAGTGTAAGGTAGCACTTTACCTTATTTGGCAATGATTGTAGGCATGTAAGTGAATATGAATTATTCTAAAATAATAACATAATCACCATACTTTTAATAGGCTTACACCTGTGATCTCCATATTTTGCATTTACATATGTCTATGCTGTCAATGAACATACCGCCCATATGTTTGTATGATAAATTACCATACTTTAGACATGTTAAAGCTCATAATTACAACATTTCCAACTAAACCCATCACATATCATATTTACACTCCAAGATATGCCATATGTACCACTACAATGATATCTATACACTTGCAATGATAAAAAAATGCTTCCCATTCTCTGATTGAAACTTCATCCAACACTCTCCATCGCAATACTCTAAGGCGGAGGTATATCATCTCTGCTGTTTCCGGCTTACCTGTTCTGTCTGGCAAAACATGTGGGATTGTGACATTTTAGATTACTTGCTGCTATTTCTCTCTTCCCTTATGTTGCTGTGTCACACACACACATACACACACACACACACACACAGAAAGACACACACTCACTCGCACAAGCTGACATGTAGCTTTAAATTGGATTGTCTGTGAGCAGTCATCCTCCCCCGAGTGGAGCCACTTAATTTATGGATTGCACGTATTGATTTTTGCCATGAATCTACTTAAACGGCAAACAAGACTCTAATCCGACATTGATTTAAACATACATCTCAGGAGGTGACTGTGCTGTTGGTTTGCATTCATTTCAACTCCATTTCCCAATTCTTCCACTTCTCTCCTTTAATGCTGTACCTTTTTTACATTGTAATGTACTGCCTTTCAATCTACATATGCTCTTCTCTTGTACTATCTCCTTGTCATATGCTCAATTCGTCATTTCTTCTTCTTTTGTTTGTCCAACACTGTCCCTGTCTCCCTCTGTTTATCCGTCTCTCTGTGGGGTTGGTACGTAGACCCTACGGGCTTGAAAAAGTCCCCATCAGCAGACAGTTGTACTGGCAAATCAGGTAGGCTCCAGGTCTCTCGTGGATTGTCGTGATGTTTGGCATACACACACACACACACACAAACACACACACACACACAAGTGAGTGCACCCACAGGGCATGTTCACCACACAGACATAGACACACACACACACACACACACACCTACACCGCATGTTTTACCCACACTGAGCTCACTACCCTCACACCCGTGCATGCCCACCAAGGAGTGTATGCAGAACTTTGGCTCCTGGCTAAATGCAGGGGGTGCTCAGTCTGATCCCAGATCAGCCGGGCAATAACCCATCTCCTCATTTGTGTTCATTCTGTCCAGAATGTGGCACAGACAGAATGCTCAACAACACACCACTGGGTTCTACAAGCAAAGTGGATGCTTCACAAAAGGCCTTTTTCACATGGCTTTCCTATAATGCTTTGTGCCTGAGCTGTTAGCATGTGGTTACTAAACGTGCACAGTCACATACACTGCTAGCAAACATTAGCTCGCTAAGGCAATTAGTACTGTTAGCAAAGTCTGCTAATTAGCTAACTTGGCGTGACCCACGGACTTCAGTGATATCAAGTTTTTGAACATTTGATGTACGGTATGTATGGTTCAAAAGTTTCATGCATAAATGTACCTCTGAGTTTGACCAGTTTGTGGAGCTAGAGATATTGAAGAGCTGACATGAAACTTGGTGAAAAGAATCATGGGACTGTCATAAATCAGTGTGCCAAATTTCTAAACTTTTTACTGGTTCTATGGGTTGCCAAAGACTAGTGGCAGTTTAGTGGCAGTTGCAGATTAGTGGCAGTTGGTC
>CM050205.1:24062500-24072500 GCA_027475355.1 Coilia nasus
TCGTCCACTGTGGATTGTTAATGTTGTGTTCAACCATTGAAATAAGCCCACGAATGGGGGCTAAACATTGGCCCTTAGCACCCCTCCTACACCCCACAACACCCCACCCCATCCCATCCCATCACCCCCAAAAATCCAGCTATTGTTATCTCACATGCAGCTCTATTTTGCTGACACCTTGGCACATGCATAATACTCCAGAGAGACACTCCCATCATGGCTATCGTGTCTCTCGCACCTGCAACATTCAGATGTGCTGCTTGATTAAGTAGACTCCAAGCTGAGGAGCGCAGGTGATCAATCTTGGGCTGTCGCCGGCCCACAATGCCTTGCTCCGCCAACCCAACCCCCCAACCCAACCACCCTCCCCCCCCACCACTAGCCCTACTAAACACCCCCTTTCCTGCCCCCCTTCCCCCATCACCCATACCAGCCCCACCCTCAATGCGCTTAAATTATCATAATCGTAACGTGACGGATGTGTGCAGCTGGTTAGATAGCAGGAATGGGGAGGATGCGGGAAGGGAAGGAGCTCGGTGGAGGACGGGTTGTAGCCTCCCACCAGGATGTCATCAGTAGCCTATGGATGTCACGGCATGAAGACAGTGACATGTCGCAGTCACAGAAGGAGGAGAACAGCATGGTGTCTTGAGTGACAAGAAAGAGCTACCGCTTTGGCTCCTGTTGGCTTAAAGCCAAAATAACTGTAGTCTGTGTGATGTAAAGGATGATGTCTGAAAATAGTAGATGAAGTAGATATTATGGTATATGGTAAGAAAATTGTTTGTCGATAGCATTTTTTTTTTTTGTCAAACATAAGAGTCAGCAATTATCTTTATGTAAATTCTTATCATAAAGTTAGTTTTTATTGTCCATCATAGCAGCGACTATTATACGCTGAGAAATAGAGGAAGACAGATAAAATGCTAGTCACGAAAAATATTAGATTTAAACAAGCTTGTTTCATATTACCTTAATTTTACCCTTTATTTTTTGTTCTGGGATATTTTTCCACATCATTATTTCTTCATTTAACATGTCTTACAACATGTATTCCCCACTGAGATTTTTCATTTGTACTTGGCTTGTATATGACAAACCCTAATACTGATGTTGACAGCCTCTCTACATGTCTGCTCTGAGATGCTGTGCCCAGTGATGACTTAAAGTAATGGAACATCTCAGGGGGAATGAAGAAATCCAAATAATTTGTCTAGCCAATATTAATAATATATTTCACATACAAATGTAACAAGATACAAATCACATAAATTTGTAAGCGAAATACACTTGGAGATGGAGATGGCTTAAAGCTTGGCAAAAAATATTTTTGCCAGTATTCCTTTTGACTTGCAGTGCTCTGGCATTTTCAAATGTCTGTGGGTAAAGCTACATTCAAATAATAAAAAAAATGCAGTAATGGGCATACATATAATGAATTCATTTTTTAATTATCTTTTTCTCCTGTGTAATGGTGTTTACAGTATATTAGTCACTAGTCACTTAATGAATGAACTATAGCTGGATTAGAATTCCCTAACATCTCTGTGCTGTTTCAATCCTATACTGTACATCTCTCCCCATGTAATCTTCAAATGTATGTACTTGATAACTCCCACATTTATGTCCTCATGAACTCCTGTGTTTATGTTGTAATTAATACTCCCTTGTAAGTGTGGGTCGGTCCTCTTGAACGCCACACCTCCTTCTAACAGTTTCCCTCGTCCATGCCTGCTCTACAGCTCCTAATCCAGCCACCCCCACCGGCCTCCTAACGAGTGAAAGTCCAGCCAGCCCAGTACATTAGCACCAACAGAACAGTGGAAGTTAATAATAATAACAATAATAATAATAATAATAATAATAATAATAATAAATCTTTACTTGTATAGCACATTCCATACGACGATGTAGCTCAAAAGTGCCTCAACAGTTTGGCAAGAAGACACAAGACAACATTAGTCCAGTAGAACCAAAAAAAAATAATCCTTCATTGCGCTGTCGTGAGCGCCACTTGTGTTGGGGAGCTGAACTGTGCAGAGCTGTTAAAAAATGCATGACAACGAGGTTGGGAAAGAGTTACTTTGAACTCATATTTTTGGAACCTGGGGTAGAAAAGGGAAGACTTTTTTTTCATCCCCAGATTTGTTTACTTTCTATCATATTTCTGCTTTTTCAAACAGCCCGTGTTGCTGAGGCAGCATAGTTGGCACTCTGGCCAGGATGTGAAAGCCTTTGCCTCTGATAGTCACAGGCTTGAGAAATGGCTCAGATTCTTTCCCTCTCTTTGAAATTCAGTTGCAGTACGCTGCAGTCCAAACGTATTATTGATTTTCCCTCCTCCTTTATGAGCGACACAGGAGATCCTTGTGAAAACTGTATCGGAGCGCAGTGAAAAATGCATGAAGCACTTATGTTCCATGTGTGCTGTACTTGGTTCATATGAAATGTTATGTGACATTAGTATAGCTGTTGTGTGATACAATATTTAAACTGCATGTTAGTGACAGCCTCCATCTTTTCATGTACGGTGCACTGTGGTAGCTGGTAATGTTATGTGATGTTTAAAACATATGACATGTTGTCCAAATATCTCTGATGTCTCTGTGTTGTCTTGACCTTGGTCAACATATAATAGATAGGATCAGTATCAATACTGTTAGAAAATACCACACTGTCACTTTCAGTGACATTGTTGGTTAAGATACGTA
Organism: Coilia nasus; assembly: GCA_027475355.1. Lineage (NCBI taxonomy): Eukaryota > Metazoa > Chordata > Actinopteri > Clupeiformes > Engraulidae > Coilia > Coilia nasus. The sequence continues at coordinate 24,065,212 of CM050205.1, forward strand.
TCGATTTCTAGCTGGGTTCAAAAGTGGGTTAGCTCAGAGGTGGACGATGTGATTATGAAATGGCCTCAGTCGTGACCACTGGCCCTCTGCCTGTTAAGGGCCCAACACACAGCCTCATAGTGCCTGTGAATGATAAACATCCTGCCTCATCCACAGTGAGGTTAAGTTCCTCCGGCATTGGTGCCGCCACTCTCACGGGGCTGAATGGATTCTCCCACTGTTTCCTGGATTAGCCCTGAGCCCCGCCATCCAGCAGACTGCTGATGGGGCCTTTTTCCCACCTACTGTTGTTCGGGCGTTTGAAAGGGCAGCATGTTGCTGTCACACTGTCACACTGTTGCTGCGTCCTCTAATGCTTCTACCACTCAGGACACGAGTGCGCCGTAGGGCAAATAGTTAGAGTAAATAAATAAAGCTGCTTTTCCAGCTGTAGCCATGCTTCCTATGATAATTGACCAAAGGAAAACATTTTGAGAGCTGAGTATTTATTCTGACATGCTGAGGAGAGGAAAATAGTCAGGGTGTTTTTTTTTGGGGGGCGGCGGGGGGTATTTTCCCTCTCCTGAGTAAATGTTTATGCACATACGGGAGGCTACATCCTGCTACCCCTGCTGTTTTGTTTTGTTTTGTTTGGCTTTGTGGTTTTGTTTTCTTTTTTACGTAGTTGAAATCAGCGGTCCAGCAGTTGCTGGTTGCACTTGGTAGCATATTTCTTCCATAGATGAATGGAACGGCGCAAAAAATCTGCCACATTAAGCACTAATGGGATTTCAATAGCAATGCAGTCAAGTGTCCCGAGTCTCTGATGTACGTTAAATAAAAGCACCATGCTGAATTCCCCCGGCCCAGACTCTATTGCTACTTGGCTCATTCGCGCCACATCCTTGACTGAACTACAGATAATAAATCACAGCAGACGATGTGCTTCGGGGAGCAGTGCTGTGAGGCTAAGTAGCAGCAATGATAGGAAACAGTGAGTTAGGGGGAACGTGTGAATAGATTTTCAAAAAATGCGTAGTAAAAGCAGCAAACTAAGAACCAAAAATCAATGGAATACCACTGGCTTAAATCATATAGTGACATTTTTTCAGTCAGTGTTATGCTTCAAGATCTTGGATTTTTTTTTTTTAACCGTGATCATTAGTCAAGGTAGAGACTGTGAAGGCACAAATGCACGCAAGGCCTCTTCTAAGTAATTTATATTACTTCAGTCAAAAGAAACCACAAGACTGCCATTTTGTCCTGAAAATTATTGATCCAAGTAACTTTTCTTAAAAAGCAGTCTGTGGCTCACTAATCTCCCAATCACCTAATAGTAACTCAATTTTTTGGCCTAGTCCCGTGTCTTAATGTGGGACACAAAACAAAGTGCTTTGAGCAGAGCCACAGAGTAATCCAAGCAATCAACATAGACTCGTGAAAGGATAGGGTGTAATTTGATTGGCTGTTTGGCGTATTCCAACGGCCATTTGCTAATTGCATACTGTACTGTACAGGAGCAGTTGTGGCCTGGATGTTATGGTAATAGACCTGGCGAATAGAGAATAGGCTTGAATCCAGCCAGAAGTGCCACTGAGGTACCCTGGGAATGGTACCATCCCCACACACTGCTCCTTGGGCACTGTTGTCATGGCTACCGCCTGCTCATGTGTGTGATGGGTTAAATGCAGTTGTACATTTCCCTATTGAGGGCCTAATAAAGGAATTAAACCTAATAGTTTTCACATTTTTTCATTTCAGGTTTATAAATGTGTGTTTTTCTTTGCTGTCTCAATCCTACTCAGCACTGTGAAGAGGACGAGTTCCTCGGAGCACGTGGGGCCCCAGGGCCGGAAGGAGAGTGCGGGCGATGCCAGGGGCAACCGCACGCGTGCTGGATCCACCGGCAGCAACTCCAGCGGCAAGAAAGCCAGCGAGAGGTGAGGAAACATCACTGAAGCGTGACAATTCCTCAGGGCTCAGCACTTGATATGCATCTCACGCACACAAACACAGGCGTGCAGACACACACACACACACACACACACTCACACACACACACACACAGCATAAACAGACATGGAAGAGCAGAAAAACTCATGCTCAAGCTCCCTGCTGTACAACAAATTGAGATCAGAAATGGTCACAGACAGAGGCACACACACACACACACACACACATCTCACACATCTCCTTCCAATCTATCACATATCGCACATGCTTGAATTGTCTTTTTATTTGACAGCATCACAGCGTGTTTCTGTATGGAAACACATAGCATCCGGATACTGTTGTGAAATGAAGTGTGGGTGTGACTGGCATGTGACTATGATTGATAGTTTAAGTGCAGGTGTTGTCCATGTGCTGGTATATTGTGCTCATCTGGGCAATTATACTGACATTACAAAAATATGTTGAATGTATTAGACTGTGTGTGTGTGTGTGTGTGTGTGTGTGTGTGTCTGTCTGTCTGTGTCTATGTTTGTATGCTGTGTGTGTGTGTATATCTGTGTGTGTGTATGTGTATGTGTGTATGTCTGTCTGTCTGTCTGTGTCTGTGCCTATGTCTGTGTGCTGTGTGTTTGTGTGTGTGTGTGTGTGTGTTTGTGTGTGTGTGTATGCGCGTCTGTGTGTGACCCACCTGTCATTAGCTGACTCATTCTGACCAGCTATTTCCCACTCACCTTGCAGCAAATTGAAGGAGCCAGTCTTCAACGCAGGTAAGATTGAGGTGCTGTGATGTCAGTGTGTGATGTGACTAGCTATCAGTGACACTCACCCTGCTATTACCCTCACAATGATCACTGGAAGCAATGTACTCACTTACAAACGCTATACACAGACACACTCACAGACACAGAGAGAGAGATAGAAAGAGAGAGAGACAGAGAGGGAGAAAAGGGGGTCGGGGAGAAACAGAAACAGAGAGAGAGAGAGAGAGAGAGAATTACTCTACAAATTGCATGTTTTTTTTATTGCAGGTCTTTTAAGCAACACCAAAGTCTATATCATTGTCATTAGCATAATATATTGCCGAAAGTGTAAAATAAAAATGCTCAGCATCTCCCATTTATAATTATATGGCTACACCGTGAAACCTACCAAGGGGGTGATCATTTGAGGCTAATGGGCTGATAAAGCACTGCTATTGTCTGTAATGTGATGCACTGTTTTAGAATAATACCACAGCAAGTTCAGTCATTTACATGCTTATTACATGTCACAGCACTACCCAACATCCCATGAATCCTCCATCCAGCTCACGTTCCTCATTTCCTCAACCATAATTTCCCATCATGCTCTTTTCTTTTCCCATCTCCGTTAACCTTTTTATCATCAGCCATCTTCTCCACTCCAATTAACCCTTCCTCTGATTCGCTCCCAGAAGGAAGCATGTAACTGTATTGATTAGCGTTTAGAGGAATCAGACGGTATTGACTGATATACTGCGAGCGTGTGTATGAGCTCTGTCTACGCCCCTCTGGCTATAGCTGACTCTCGTGGCTGCCTAATCAGCCTCTTGGTGTCTTATGTTTGAGGGGTGACTGATTCTTGCAGACAGTGAGTGTCGGGAGTGATGAAGGTGGGTTGAAAACACACACACACACACACACAAAAAAAAACGGCCTGATCAGTCTAGCTGCCCTCCAGCGGCAATTAAAATGCCATAGAGGACAGCCAGGACCCAGCAGCTGTTAATCCCAACAGAGATAAAAAGGACTTCTTTCAGCGTCGTGTTGAATATGCACATAAATATTGCATCTTATTCCCTAGTGTGCTGTATATTAAAAGGTGTTTGACCCACCGATACGAAAGCCAGTCTCATTATTTCTGGAAAGAAATAGATGTATATATTCAGAGTCTTGTTTTTTTTTTATTATTATTTCTGCCCAACATAAATCCAAAATATATCACATCAGTGTGTGTCCTGGACTGACAAATGATTCTTACATCAAAATGCAATTGAAAGGAGTCCCAGTGACTAATTTTAACATTATATCACAGCATATCTTAAAATAAACTGTTCAGGAAAGCATTTATACAAGTTATATATGGATATGTATTAGTCATGTATGCATCCAGTGTACGGATGTGTGTTTCAGTGTAGTCCTGTTTAAGTAAACAATAACAATAAAAATAGTATCCAGGGCTTGTTTAAATATTATTTTGCCACGGTGGCATCATGAGCTGTGAGATTTGTGAGGAACTAACTGCAGCACAGCACTCGCAGGGCTTAGAATGCCGATGAAATAAATCAAGAGCTGTGTAAAGTCATGGCCGGACTTGCTAGTTGGCTGAAGGCGATGCTGTTTAAGTGTGCCTGCACATATCTCAGCTCCCAAAAAAATCTTTTGCAAACAGAACATCTGCTAAATAATAAGCCGATACAGGTGCATAGCAAATGCAGTTTAACGTAATGCCACAAATAAGATTTTACTTAATCAAAACTAATTCATTAAGAAAAATATATAAAAATGGATTTGTTGAGTTCTGACTCATATATTCATACATGTATTACATGTATATGTACCACCTTATTAATAACCTTGACTGGGTTACATTAGGTTTAATTATCTATATAATAAGACATTTTAGAAATCACTGAACAAATTACAGCATTACTCAGAGTGCGGTAAATGTACACCTCCTAGGCTGACAGGTTTGGTTAATAACCTAATTAAAATAATTGTTTCCAATTTGGTGAGTCTGGTACAGCATGTACCTTCCCTAAGTGGCCAGACAGCAACCTAATGAGGCTGCGATATACTACAAAAAAGGGAAAAAAAGAAACAGATTTAGCAAGTCGGGAGCTGTGCGTTTGTCCAAGGGAGGGAAACGCTACATGACCCAATCCAACAGGCCGGTGCTGGGGGGCTCAGCCCCTGCAGGCTCCACCCAGTTTTCATGATCACGCTGCGCTGCCAATTAATTGAAATGATCAACGCGATGCCATCTTTTTTCCCCACTTAAGTGAATTAGCTGTACGCGAAATTAGACGGAGGTGTGGACTGGTAATTAGGACTGGAGCCCAGGGCTACAGACACGCACTCTCCTCCTCTTCCTCCTCCCCCACCAAGCTGCTGCACCTCCCCTCAGGGTGGGGCTGGGGGGTGGGGGTGGTGGTTGTACTATAGTAATTATGATTGAGGGTGGCTGACTGCGTGCTCCTAATATAATGATCAACAGCAGGATGGACTCTCTGTCTGTCTATCTCTTTCCTTCTTTCTCTCTCTCTCTTTATGTCTGTCTCTTTTTACTCCTTCCCCCTGTCTCTTTCTTTTTCTCTCTCTATCATTCTCCCTCTTCCATGGACTCATATGGTTTTGTCTCTGTTTCTGTACACTCGCAAGGGATGCGACGTGTGACCCACTGCAAAGGTAGGCCCAGCTCCCCTGTCCCCCACCTGTACCCTGACTCTCCCACTCAGCATCCGGGGACTCTAAGGCCAAAAGACACCCCCTCTCTCGTAGTCTCTCGTAGCTTCCTTTAGTGGAGCACTTTTAAACAAAGACTCAGATACAGTAAAGTCATGCAACTGCAAGCGGTGCAGAGATTTGCTGTCATGAGAAACCCAAGGTACAGACCTTCAGGTCTTGTGTTTATGAATCAGTCTTATGAATAAAATAAATGAATACAATTGAAATGCATTAAATGGGAGACAAATAGAAGAATTGGGGGATAACCTCTGGAAAACAAAAAGCATGTGTGCTGGCGTCATGATGCTGGATAGTCTGACTTATTTCTCCTGCATGAGTCAGTGAGGCGAGAATAGAGTGTTGCCAACGCAAAGCCCAACAGACACATTTAGCACAAAGTTGTGCCTGGGCCAGCACTGATGCTCTCCATCATGGACTGACTCATGCCTCACATGCCTTTGGCCTTAGAGTGACTTGCAGCTGATGCTGAGATGAGGTGGGCCTTCAGGGAAGAGGTGGTGTTCAAGTGGGGAAGGGTTTTGGTTTGGTGTGTGTGGTAGCGGTAGCAAGCCTGTCCACCCCACAACAGCAAAAACATATATAAACAGTGTGCAGTAGACTAACGAGCACCTATCTCCCCTAACCCCTCTGCCCCCCACCCCCCCTCCTCCCCACGTACACTCCCCAGACGCTACTGCCCCTGCCAGGGGTGATTTGCAGTGATTTGTTGTGACAACTGCCCCACTCTGCTCTTTAACTGGCGTGAGTGATTGCCACCTTCACAGAAAAGCGTTTGTGCTCACCGACCTCACAGCGCTTACAGTATGCCATTTTCTCTCTTTCCCTCTCTCTCTCTCTCTCTCACTCTCTTCTCTCCCTTTCTCTGTCTTACTTTCTCTGTCCCTCTCTCTGTGTTTCTCTCTCCTTGTCTCTGTCTCTTTCTTTTCCTCTCTCTTTCTCTCTGTCTCTCTATCTGTTTCTCTCTCTGTCACCATGGGAACCCTTGCCTACTCCTGGCATTTTCCCTCAGACAACTGGGAGCTGTTGACTTCCAGACTCAAGCGGCTTAAATGCCAAACATTTGTTTGCACACAGGCTTTGTGTCGATTTCTCTTTTGTTGTAAAACTGTACTGCCAGCCTGCTCGTCTCCTCAGTCTCTTCAGCATGTGCTGTACTGCAGACTCTTTACAGCCTGGCTTCTGAATGGCTTGAGTTTGCCACAGAATCTCTGTATTTGTTTATGTCGTGGTACAATTACAGTTTATGTGTGAGATGGTTTTGCAGACCAGCACCTTGAAAGGTTCTTATTTGGTTGCAACTGGATGAAACCCCCTTTAGGCCTCACCCAAATTGTGCATCCATATATTTACGTTCCTGCTTTGACACTACTGTTTTGTGTGGTTAGAACATACCATACAAAGACTGAAATTCCCAGAATCCCCTGCTTGGCTCAACTTCCTCAGGCCAGTCGAGCCCTAGTAGGTAGACCACCCCAAGCCAATCCTCTGTATTGTGGTCATTGTGGTGGCGTGAAAATACATACAGATACTTTAAGGAGAAATGACATCTGACCAATGTCTACCATTATACACCCCCTTCCCCCTCATTTTGCCCCCCTACCCCTTCTCTCTTCTCATTGGCCCCCCCATTTGAACCTCAACCGCTTCACTATAGTAACCGTGCAGATCTACCTCAGCCCGTCAAAAAGGACCGGATCCGCTGAGGCGCCCAAGATCTCGGCCGCCGCTGCCGCCGTGGTCACCGGCCACTCCGCTTACGCGACGCCGGAGAAAGCCAAGAGCGCAGCTGACAAGGCGGCCAGGCCCGGTGGCAGGAAGTTGCCCCCGTTCAGCCTGCCCCTCCGAAAGTGTCCCAGTCAGTCGTTATACTCG
>CM050205.1:24077500-24097500 GCA_027475355.1 Coilia nasus
GCTAATATGCACGAGTATTCAAATGAGACTGACCTCTGAGGGAATCTCAATTTAAGATTTAGGAAGACAAAGCAGCATAGGGTTTGCTAATTATATAATCTTCCAATTCAGTGCAACACTGTTTACATTTGTATGACATATTCTGCAATAATTTAGACATAGCCCTCACTCTCTGTCACATATTCAGACATTCATGTGCACAAACACACACACAAACTCTCTCTCGCTTTCTGTCTCTTTTCTCTCTCTTTCTCTTCTCTCTCTTACTCACTCTCTCTCTCTCACTCTTACTTACTGACTCTCTCTCTCTCTCACACACACACACACACACACACACACACACACACACACACACACACACACATACACCTCCCTGTTCTCACACACAAGCCTTCAACTAAACCCATCTAATGAGAGTAGGAGAGCAAGCCCACCCGCTGTCTGTGTGTGTCTGCCCTCTCCCTGCTGGCCCTGCTGCCCACAGACAGGTAATTACCCGCAGGAGAGCAGGGGCAAGCGCCGGCGACCTCGGCCGTAATGAGGTGCCGCATTAATGGCCAGCACGTACGCACGGGGTTAGTGATTGTCTGTGCCCTGCCGTGCCTTGCTGCTCCACTCAGTCAGTCAGTCAGTCAGTCAGTCAGTCAGTCAGTCAGTCACTCACTCACTCACTCACTCGCTCGGTCAGTCAGTCACTCAGTCACTCAGTCACTCCGCTCTGCTGGTCATGATGAGCCTCAGTGCTTTGAGAGCAGTGTCCCAATGTGTCACATCATGCCCCCCCCCCCCCCATCACCTGATTGACAGGTGCTCCATTTAAGAGGCAGATGGGATCCTGACACTGTGAGCCCACTCAGTAAGCCTGCTCTGTGTCAGATAAAGAGTTGCTGTGCATGGGAGAGAGAGGGGGCTGGTGTCAGTGAGCTGTGTTGCTGTTGGAACCCTTTGACAGGATTTGTAACTTCTGTAAAGTCTGTACACAGCTGTGTGAAGTGCTCTAAGACTGAATCATGTAGTTTTTCTCAGGCTTACCTGTTATTGATATGATAACTATTAGGGCTGCACAATATATCGAAAATATCGTTATACCACAACATACAGTATCGTGATACACATATCGGAAAACATGGCTTAACTAGAATAAATGGGACATTACTGTGAAACAGCTTACAGTAATGTCCCATTTATTCCAGTTAAGCCATGTTTCCACATATGAAGATATTTGGGAAATCAAATGGAGTCTTACTGCCCTTAATATCCACCCCCATTCACAGCAGTAAAGATTAAGCTGAAAGATGTTAAAACTATATTTAAATATTTGTTTATTTATCTCAAAACATATCGTCATCGCAACATTCAGCAATGTTACCGTATATTGCACATTTTTCAAATAACGTGCAGCCCTAATAACTGTTCCATATGAACAAAGGATTAAGATTCCTTATGTGTATAAAATTGAATATATGTAAAAGAATACCGTCATACAGAAAGTAGCAGGTCAGGTAGAAGGTACAATAGAATAGAATGCCTTTGATTGTCACTATACACATACAATCAGATTAAAAACAGCTCCTTTTGCAGTTCAGACATGTATGTAGAATATTTATATTTATATTTAGGTGATATGCAAAGAATAAATGAGGGTTTATATACAGTGTGATATGCAGTGTGGGTTATTGCCCATTAATTAAATATTTGAAATGGAAATTAAAATGAAAAAGAACAGAACAAAAAGCTTTTGCCTTTCATTTTATTTTTCCTCTCTTTCTCTTCACAGCCTGGCTGTCCATCCCGATAAAATCACCATAGCGACAGGTCAAGTGGCTGGCACCTCTTCAGATGGCAAAGTAAGGGCCTTGCTCTTTAAATCACAAAACATTCTTTCTCACTCTCTCTCTTTCTTTCTTTCTCTCTCTCTCTCTCTCTCTCTCTCTCTCTCTCTCTCTCTCTCTCTCTCTCTCTCTCTCTCTCTCTCTCTCTCTCTCTCTCTCTGTCTGTGTGTGTGTGTGTGCGTGTGCGCGCACGCTCTCTCCAAAGACAAGATGCTATTTCTCACACTCAAAAGATCCTCAACCTCAACACACCACTCTGTACCCAAGCAGAAAAAATACTTTTCCACAAAAAATGCAACAAAGTAGTATCATGTAGTATTTAATATCATTCTAATGCTGTATTTGCCATATGTGTTCTAGTGTGTTTTTTTCTGTTTAGTACAGTTATTTGTGCAAATATCACGGGTGTCACATAGCGTCTTAGAATTTTCTTGGCTTTGTCTTGTAGAAACAAAGAGGTCCTACATTAAGCTGATTTGTAGCTTTTTCTCCTAAGGGGAGAAACAATTTATCAGAAAGCCTTTGTCTCAAACTTCTAAATTAAACCCCTATGAAACAGTGTTCAGTAAAGCCCGACGTAAATCCAATGTAAGCCAATAAGATGTCGTTTATTTCTGAAAAACAAAGATAAGACTGTTGTAACAAGGAGTATTGTTTTCCTCTGGGTAGTGCTGTGCTGTGCTGTGCTGTGCTGTGCTGTGCTGTGCTGTGCTGTGCTGTGCTGTGCTGTGCTGTGTCTCTAATTGCCTGTGTGTTTTGGCAGCAGCTGGCCCCCCATGTGAGGATCTGGGACTCTGTGAGTCTGAACACTCTTCACGTGCTGGGCACCGGCTTCTTCGACCGAGCTCTCGTCTGCCTGGCCTTCGCAAAATCGGTAGGCCTGAGCATGTCATTGTTTGATTTTGGTAGATGAGGAGGCTGTTCTTTGTGTTTTCATATTAACGGGTTGTTATGCTAGAACAAAAAGTTCAAAAGAGTTACATGAGCGAATTACTGAACAGTTCTTCCCCAATCTGTAAAAATTAACACCTTTTTCTTTAAAAAACACTTTTTCCAATTCATTACATTTTGAGCTATGCTATGAGTTTGGTGTTGGTTGTTTTTCCAGAATGGAGGGAGCTCGTTATGTGTGGTGGATGACTCCAATGACCATGTTCTGTCTGTGTGGGACTGGCAGAGAGAGGAGCGTCTGGCAGAGGTCAAGGTGAGGGTTTATCTAGAGGCTTTATCTACCACACTAAGATACTGTACATTCACCAGCGTCCCCGCGTAGGAGTCAATAATATTTGAATTATCTCTTTCTTTGTTGTTTACTTTAGGGGATGTCACATGGGTTGCAATGGCTCATTTGTCTCTTTTATAGATGGGGTACTAGAATTGTAATTAGTCACCCTCCGCATATTGCACAGCGCTGATAATTATTTGTTTTTCTTGTGCTCTCTCCCCATTCTTCATTTATTATCTTTGCTTTCTCTTCTCCCCCCTGCAGTGTTCCAATGAGTCTGTTTTTGCGGCAGACTTCCATCCCACGGACGCAAATATCATTGTGACGTGTGGAAAATCCCACCTGTATTTCTGGACACTGGAAAGGGGGACACTTGTCAAAAAGCAAGGACTCTTTGAGGTGTGGACTGAAAATTGAATCTAACACTTGCTACATCTACATATTACACATAATATATAAGAGCAGTTTAAACAACTAAGGATTTTGTTGTGTCTGAAAGGAAACCTTTTTCTCATTTTAAAATTATGAGAACTATATTTTGTCTTGTCATGTACATATTTTTTACTTTTGTACTTACATATATCACAGTTGTGAAGGTTACATTACAAGATATAGTAGTTACACTAAACCATAAAACTGTCAACTGCATGAATGTCTTTGTGTGTCTTTGCTTGTTTGATGATGTGTGTGCACATTATTAATGTTATATTTAAAAGTAAATATGAAATGTTTATGTTTCTTGCAGAAACAAGAGAAGCCCAAGTTTGTGTTGTGTGTGACTTTTTCAGAAAATGGCGACGCCATAACTGGAGACTCCAGTGGAAATATACTTGTTTGGGGAAAAGGTAAAACAGAATGGGGGACTATGAGATACAGTGACAGAGAGAGAGAAGAGTCATAGCACACTCAAGCTTCTGTTGCAAATGATCTGAACCAACGTTTTGGTGTTTCTCCTGCATTTCCATTAATGTTGTAACAAACAAACATCAATCACATGCTTTTATAAAAGTCTCTGCCTACATAATTGGACACAAATAATTGTGTGTGCCTTGTTCTGAAGGATCATTCACAAATGATGTCCTTCATGGAAACCACTCAAATGCAGTTTTAACTCAGTCATCATTCTTGATGACAACTGTAGAAAATAGGTCAAATACAGACTCCATCAATCAGTGTCACATTACAAACAATACTTTTATAATTATTTGCTATGACCCTGATGAAGGCATGGAGAAATCTTAGTTCCATAATCATTCTTGGATGCTTGAATATGCTTTGACACTTATTTATTTTGGTGTTCAGTGACAGCTTTGTTGGTAAGCACCCCAGAGTGCGGTTGATGTCTTTTATCAAAAGTATGAGATTTATTTATTGAAGAGAGAACAAGGGGGAGTAAGAACGGGACAGAGAGAAAATATAGTATGGAAGTAAAATAGAGTGCAGGAGAAATTAATTGCTTTAGCGTGAAGATTAAACCTTGAAAGCCATACAAGAAAGAACCAGATAAGCTATGTCATGTCCACAGTATTCTGTGTTCCAGGCTCACATTTTCCTTCTTTCTTTTTTGGGAAGATTCCCTTTTATGTATTTTTGTCTTTAAAACATGAAAACATCAACAGATCTTCTGATGCTTCTGTAGTTTCTTACTCTTGAAATTCCCTTTTCATGACTGAAGTCGGTGTCAAACAAACCACATTATACTACCAATAGTAGTATAACTATATTTTGCATTAGCACATTGGTATTTCAGCTACACTTTTATTAAATAATTATTTTGACATTTGTGTACTTAACTACTGAGGGCAAAATCGCTTTGAGGTAAGTTGAGCTAAAATAGTATGGATTTTTATATTTTCTGTTTTACTTTGTGTGCTACATTTGAATTGTAGTGTGTAGGTAGGCTAATTGCATACGATAAATAAACCAGACGTTAGCAATTGGGTAAAGGCAGAGCCACTTGTTTTAAACTTCAGCAGAGTCCACACCTCCAGGAAGAAATAGTTTCTCATGGCTTCCACTCCAGACCCTCTGTACAAAATGAAATGAAGTACAAGGGGCTGGTTTACCAGGCTATGTTTTTGCCAGCAGGCACATTTCTCTATTGTGTTTCATGAGTCACAAGGGTCACATGTACAATTGTTAATTTGAAAGTATTTTAAACGACAAACAAGGCTGAGCAAGCTTGTGATGCTGATGCCCATGGCTATGCTCTCTTCAAAGATCTCTTTTTTCAGCGATCATAGGGTTCGTAGCAAGGTCAGGCACCAATTTCAGTGTGCTGTAGCCTTCTGACTTTGACTGGCTATTATGTGGGCATCGTATGCTGTAGTTTAGCTTTGTGTGTGTGTGTGTGTGTGTGTGTGTGTGTGTGTGTGTGTGTGTGTGTGTGTGTGTGTGTGTGTGTGTGTGTGTGTGTGTATGGAACAGTATCTGGATGTGTGTGTGTGTGTGTGTGTGTGTGTGTGTGTGTGTGTGTGTGTGTGTGTGTGTGTGTGCGTGTGTGTGTGTGTGTGTGTGTGTGTGTGTGAAAAAGAGAGAGATAAAGAAGTAAGTATATGTAAAGAAGAGAAAGACTGTATTTGAATGTGTGTGTGTGCGTGTGTGTGTGTATGGAACAGTATGTGTGTGTGTGTGTGTGTGTGTGTGTGTGTGTGTGTGTGTGTGTGTGTGTGTGTGTGTGTGTGTGTGTGTGTGTGTGTGTGTGTGTGTGTGTGTGTGAAAAAGAGAAAGATAAAGAAAGAAGTAAGTATATGTAAAGAAGAGAAAGACTGTATTTGGATGTGTGTGCCAAAAACAGTGAATGTGTGTGAGAGAGAGAGACAGAAAAAGAGAGACAGTGAGTAACTGAATGAGTGTGAAAGTGTGTGTGTGTGCGTGTGTGTGTTTTTAACGTACACTCCTGGAAAGATGCCTGTGTGTCTCTGTCTGTGTCACAGGCACTAATCGCATTAGCCACGCCATTCAGGGGGCGCACGAGGGGAGTGTCTTTTCCCTGTGCATGCTCCGCAATGGCACACTGGTGTCTGGCGGCAAGGACCGCCGCCTCGTCTCCTGGGACGGGAACTACCAGCAGATCCAGGCCATCGAGGTGGGTGACCCACAACACCAACATCAGAACCACGGTAGCCTACAAATGACCACAGTTTTTATTTCTTTTACATTACCTCAGCTATAATCGCCCAATCATACATAATTACCATCTGCTGGCCTTTAGTGGGGAAGTGGAAATGGAGCACAAGGGGGAAGAAACACCACATTTTTGCTTTTTACCTCAGGCAGCTTCTGATGATTCTTTGATTTGGGGATTGTAAAATGTTCATGTCTGCTAAGGTGTTCTGGGAGATAAAGAGGCCAGGCATTGCTCATTAGAGGAACTTAAGGGAGGCTTGTGGTTGAGAGTGTTAGATGAGCGCCTGTGGTCATCAGTCAACCCACAGCTTTCTCTCAGTCATAATGCCATTATTCTTAGCTCCTCTGTTGTGTCTTTGAGAAAGAGGCCATCATTAGTTCAAGAGTTCGCACAGTTCTGAAATTGAGTTGCCTAATGACACTTTAATGGGGAAGGTTTTTTTGTTCATAATAGGTAGCCACCCTGCCAACACTTTCAGTTTACCACTCAATTTGACAAGATTCATTATGATTCCATTTCACATGCGTGAGCACACACTTTATACACACACGCAGACACACACAAACACACATAGTCACAACATACAAACAGTTATAACACAGTTACTGCACACACACACACACACTCAAACACACACACACACACACATACACACTTTTTCGGGTTAATTCATCTTCATGAGACGCCAGGGGGAGCTCAGTTGAGAAAAAGCACTCAAAGTTGCATAGTATGTCTTTCAATGTCACTCACTCATCTTCACTTTGCCTCCCCAGGTTCCTGAGCTTTACGGCCCAGTTCGCACTGTAGCTGAGGGCCGGGGGGAGAGTGTGCTCATTGGGACCACCAGGAACTATGTGCTGCAAGGCAGCCTCGACGGCGAGTTCATCCCCATCACACAAGTAAGGACATTCATACTATACTAGACTTCCCAAATAGCAGTTCAACTGGCCAACATCAAGTCCTTGTCTAGTTTTACACCACAGTCTACATAGATCTTTCTGAGATCTGTTTCCAAATCAGTTATTAGAAGCGGACATTGTGAGGTCAGAAAGTAAAAGTAATTAATGCCAGTTTACAAAGAACACAAAGTACTTGTGCATGTAGGAAGAGCACCTTAGGGAGAAACTATAGCTATTACACCTACCCCTACACTATCTATAATCAAGTAAATAGTTCAGGCTGTTAGTCCCTACTCCCAGGTGTAACACGCACAACTGGCCGCTGACTACAACTATTCACGCAACCTCATGTGAGCTGTACAGGACAGAGCAGCTGAGGGGATGGCCAACAGGAGCCGTACAGACAGATGCTCAACAAGGGTTAACCTGAACCAGCCGGCTACCGTTACAGTGACTGGGGCTGCTGGGGCCGTTTACATGATCCACTCAGCAGCACCTACCTATCGCTTTCCCCCATGGCTTTCACCATGCCACCAACATGCATCTCATCCAGGACCACTGGCAAGCCTTTGCAGTTTCCTCCAACATTTCCTTAACAATTAAAATAAATAGATAGATAAATAAATAAATAAATAAATAAATAAATAAATAAATAAATAAATAAATAAATAAATAAATAAATAAATAAATAAATAAATACAAGACACTTGCACATGTGGGGAGAGCACCCATTGTACCACACATCAGGCTTTCCTAACTACAGCCATTACAATTATCCATACACTATGTGGGACACATCCTCAGCAGTGCACCTCAGGATCAACGGGTGTTTCGGGCCTTTATTCACTGTACACCCTCCCCTGAGGCGGCCCCACTAAAGGTGATCAATCCTTTAGTGTGTGTCCACAGTTCAGCTACCTGCTACCCAAATTTCCAAAATGTACTTCCTCAATTCACTTACAACCACAGTTTACTTCCAAAATTTACTACCTACTGTTCATTACCACCTGTTTGCACGACTTCCAAAGTTTTACTTACAAAATTAACTACCACCACAATTTACTTCCAAAATGACCTGCTTATTTACTAATTAGGACTTATTATCGAATATTTGCACTTTACCACCATTTTACCACAAATACTATCACTTTGCAGTCACTAACGCATATGCCATTACTCAAACAACCCTGCCAATGCTAGTTCTAAAGACGATTCTACCCACTTACTTAACATTAAGTGTATACACCTATTGAATCTAATGGTGACTAATGCTTAGTTATAGTAATACAGTAATAATCACATATTGATCCTTTTATGGGTGACTGTTATATAATAATAATAAACTGGCTGTTGCCACTTACCAGTAGGAGAGAACCTCAGAGAACTGGCCCGTATCTCTGGCTTAAAGTGGCGAGAGCTCACGATTCTACCCACTGACTTAACATTAAATGTATACACCTCTTGAATCTAATGGTGTCTAATGCTCAGCTATCCCGTGTTCCATACACCGCAAAACCCCGGGAAACTTGGCCACTCTGTATCCCAATACACCGCACGATCCCAGAGAGCCTGATTCTAAGCTGCCCATGTGTGTAATGGCTGCCATTTATAAGCCTCTTCTTCTGTGTTTCTATTGACCCACTAAACGCACTACTGCCATCTGCTGGTCTGGGGTGCCCATCCTTCTCTGCACAAACAGCCCTAGGTTGCACTAATCTCCACCACCTTACTAATGTCCTGTGCTGAACCAGTACCCACGCTAACCACTCCCAGCCTCCACTGCTACATTAATAAAAAATAAAATAATAATAATAATAATAATAATAATAATACTAATAATAATAATGACGCAATCACGCAATGCCCCGTTGCATGCGGGCTCTTGCGTGATGCAACAACGCAGTATCACTATAGTAATAATAATAATGACGCAATCACGCAATGCCCCGTTGCATGCGGGCTCTTGCGTGATGCAACAATGCAGTATCACTATACACTATAATGACGTAATGACCCTTCACCGCCCCATTCAAACATGGCAACCCTACTGCTTGCCCCAGGCAGAGACCGCCCTTCTCATCCAGATCCAATTACTAGTCCTAGCTGCTTCCTCTGACATCTCCCTAACAGTTTTACGTAGATTCTTACCACCAACCCCAAGCTCCCCTAGCAATGAAATGACTGACCTCCCTACAAACCCTCTACAACCCACTTCTACTGGAAATACTCTTGCCCTCCATCCTTTCTGCTCTGCTTCTAATCTCAACTCTTCATACTTAAGCTGTTTCCTTTCATATGCTTCCTCTAGGGAGCTTTCCCATGGGACAGTGAGTTCAATAAAATACACTACCTGTTGGCTGGTCGACCAATAGATTATGTCTGGCCTCAAGTTAGTGGTAACTATTTCTTGCGGGACCACCAACTTTCCACCAACATTTACAAGCATCTGCCAATCCTTTGCTTCCTGTGTAGTACTCCTTGGCTTTGCGGCTCTCTTACTTTTCTCACCCTCCCGCACAAACTGGATACCTTTTTTATGGCTACCTTCTGCATTTACCTGCTGCCTCCTACTCTCAATTCCTGCTGCTAAGTATTTTAATACTTGGTTGTGACGCCACATATAGCGACCCTGTGCCAAGCTAACTTTACAGCCAGATAGTATATGTCTCAATGTGGCTACACCTGAACAGAGTGTGCATGACGGATCCCCATCCGTCCGTAATCTCAGGTTATCTGGCGACGGGAGCACGTCGTACGTCGCTCCCAATAAAAACTTCAGCCTGTTAGACTCCATACTCCACAAATCCCTCCAAGTAACCTGTTTTCTCTCTACTCCCTCCCAATTCAACCACTGGCCCTGCTTTGCTAGTGACACAGCTTTTACCTGTCTACTAGCTTCTTCTTGCCTGCGTATCTGCTCTACAACCAATCTCCTTTTCTCCTTCTGATCTGCCTTTCTCCACATTGGCTTCCCTGATGTACGCCCCAAGCCTCCCCGCCCAATCTGGACATTCCCCACTATCTCTCCATGCCTAAGGGCTGCCTCTGCCTCCTGCACTGCTACCTTTGGTTTCCACTTTCTCCCTTTGCTCGGGTTAGGGGCCAGACCACTGACTATCCTGTCCTTGCTCCCTGTTAACAACAGCTCTGTTCTAACCTTAGCACACTTAAATTCCTCTACCAGACTATTTATTGGCAGCTGCAGTATGCCCTTCCCATACAGAGCTACACCTCTTAGGCACCGTGGAACCCCTAACCACTTTTTAACGTATGAATTAACCACCCTTTCTAGCTTCTCTACTTATGATAATGGTACTTCATACACTGACATGGGCCACATTACTCTAGGGAACAGTCCAAATTGCATGCACCACCATTTCAGCTTTCCTGGTAGCCCTGACCTGTCAATTTTTTTTTTTTTTTTCCAATCCCTCCACCACGTCTTTTCTAAGTTGCTCTACCTGCTCTCGATCACTCAGGTCTGCATTATACCACCTCCCCAGGCTTTTCACTGGTCTCTGATGGATGAGATTTCCTCACCTTCCACCGTGAACGTCTGCTCTACCACTTTTGCCTTGGTGACTGAGATACTCCTTGACTTACTAGGCTTTATCTTCATCCTCGCCCACCTGAGATTTGTATTTATCCTTTCCAACAACCTTTTTGTACATGGCACTGTTGTTGTTAACAGAGTCATGTCATCCATGAAAGCTCTAATTGGCGGGAGACGCAGTCCCTCCCGACGCCTTTCCCCTCCCACCACCCACTTAGAAGCTCTTATTACCATTTCCATTGCCATTGTAAAAGCAAGTGGTGAGATCGTACACCCCGCCATAATGCCTACTTCTAGCTTCTGCCAGTCTGATACAAACTCCCCTGTACCTATACACAATCTAATATCTTTAAAGTATTCTTTCATTAATTTCACAATCTCAACTGGCACTCTAAAGTATTCACAAGCACTCCAAATCAGACTATGCGGCACCGAGCCAAAGGCATTAGCTAGGTCCAAAAAAACTACATGAAGCTCCCTACCCTCTTGCTTTGCTGTCTGAATTTGGTGCCAAATTACACTAGTGTGCTCAATGCATCCAGCAAAACCTGGGATTCCTGCCTTCTGCACTGTTGTGTCAATTAACCTATTCTTTTCCAAATACTGCACAAGTCTCTTAGCCACTATACTGAAGCAAAGAGATCATTCTAAACTGGTCTATTCTAACAGACTCTTTTTCTTTTGGAATCAACACACCCCCTGCCCTGCACCATGCTGTTGGAATGCTCTGCTTATGCCATACAACCTTAAACAACTTCCACAGAAACCTAAGAACCCCTGGGGCATTCTTATATACCCGATATGGCACCCCATTAGGCCCTGGAGCTGATGAAGCCTTAGCTTTTCTCACCACAGCCTCTATCTCTTTCCACCTAGGTGGCATAACATCCATCTGACTTTCTATCTCCCCCAAAGGTGGCATGTCAGGCGGAAAACCTAATCCTCCCTCCCTCCCTGGATCTGAATGAGTTTTCCTCAAGTACTCCTCTACTTCCTCTTTTGAGGTTCTCAATATCCCTCCCTTTTCCTGGTTAAACAACCCTTTCACAAATTTAAAGGGGTCCTTATAAAACAGTGTTCTTACCTGCTCCTGCTCTTTCCTCTTCCTTCTAAGATTCTCAGCTCTCCTAAGAGTTGCTAACCTACATCGTAACTCTTCCTGCAGGGCATCTATACCTTCTTTCTCCTCAATTGTGGCCCTTTTCCAATGTTTTCTTAGCTGCCTCCTTCTTAACACCAATTCACGAATGTCTTTCTGTCGTCTCGACTGACAATGTTGTGCTGGCTCCCTTTTCCTTCTATCACTACTTCCAAACCTATCTAAGCCATAACTATAGATCACTTCCCCCATCCTTTCCAACTTTGCCGTGGCTGTCCCTTTTAATCCTTCCAACACCATTGCCAAGTCTCTGTCTACGGACTCCCAAGTCATCTTATCTTTCGCCTGTGGCCAACTAACCCTAGCTTTCTGCTCCCTGGCTTTCTCCCTTTTTGACTGGCTAGGCTCTCCTCTTCCCTCAGTCCCTCCGACCTCCTCCCTCTCTTCCAAGACTGGGTTTCTGATATCCTGCGAACTGTGGTTTTCTACCTGCCGCTGGACTTCAGCCGACTTACTCCGCAGACTTCTTAGAAAGTACTGCTCAATGCGGTTCCCCTGTCCCACTTTTCCTCCACACCCCTTCTTCCCCTGATGGATTTTAAGGCCTCTCACTGTTGTAATCTTCTGCCAGCCACAGGAACAAACCTGTACTTTCTTTTCCAATTGTTCTCTCATTACTCTTTCGCTACTTTCTTCCTCCCTTTCAGTTCTACCAGATAATCCGACCTCCCCATCCTCCCTTAGGTCGCTCGACCTTCTCATAGTCATTACCGTTCCAGTGTCTAAAGCCGTGAATCCTGCCTGTGAGTCATCTTCCACCCCTGCTCTCGCTGACTCTAGGGGTATATCTCTTGTATTAGACGTAGCAGAATGTGGACATGGCTCAGTTCAATGAACTTGCCACTGCTTATCTGGGGAGCTAACCCATATAAGCTCCAGTGGGGTCTATTCCCTCCTGTCAGCTGTCTTTCCAGTCTGTCACAATATTTCCAGTCTGTCACAAATATTTTCATATTTGTTCCAGCCAACTTCACTGAACCAGCTGATCCTAATTAGCACAACTCTCCAGCCAGCCAGCCAGCCAGGTAGACGAGCTGGTTAGTGAATTTACCTATGTTAGAAGCACAAGCAGGACTTGGCAAGACTTTTACTTTCTCAAGCTGGTTCTTCCATCAGTTCTGGTTAATATACAATATGTCAGGATGCTTCTCTAGTGAGCGAAGATACTCTATTCCCTAAACTACCTCCTGCTTGCTTGATTAACTGCTAGCAACAGCTGCGGAGCATATGACACATGACTGTAGGTGACACTGACAGAGCGTCTCATCGATCACTAAGCAAACTAGCTAATTCTCACTCCGCACACATCGCCGAGATTTCTTCTCACGCACACGACTGCAAACACTCCCCGGCACATCTGCCAAGGACTCCACAGCCCCATCCAGGTGCAGCCAAACCAACCCCCAGAGAGGATGCTGGGATGCTGAGATAATAGACTTGGCAGATTTGAAATTACCAGCCGTGTTTCTCATTACTGAAGGACAGACAGACTTACCATTACTTACTTTTTAAGCCTGATGGAGAGTCAGAGAATTTTTTTCGTCTGTAAAAAAAAACATAGATCTGTGTATCTAATAACACCATTGTTATTTTAGATAATAAGCACTACATAGTGTTGAAATAGAAATTCTATGTAAGCCTAATGCTTGTAATGTGGACCATTGCTGACAGATCTGTATAAAAACATTAAAATCTTGAGAATGGGAGAAGTAGAAGTGGTGTCCGCACCTATGTTTAATTACAGTGGTTTACCTCGTGTGTAACTCCAAAAGACAATAGAGATTCAAGGAAGGTAAAACTCGCACACAGGAGCTAAATAGTCTTTAAATACTTGTATTTAATTAAAGTGCCGAACCAATATAGGTCATACAAAAAAAAACAGGAAACAACCATTTTGTGTATAGTCCATCATTGCAGCATTGCCAGTTTGTGCGATCTTTACCTTCATTGAATCTGAGGAATGACAAACATTTATCCCAGAGGCCTTGTTTAATTATTGTCCCCATTGTCCACCTGTGGGACACAGACACACACAGACGAGCTGTGGGGCTTGGCCATACACCCACTGAAGCACCACTTCCTCACCTGTGGCCATGACAAGCACGTGTGTCTGTGGGACTCTGTGTCCCACCAGCCCATCTGGACCAAGACCATGGAGGTATTTGCAGTTAGCAACATCTGTAGCACAACACACACGTGTACACACACACACGCAAATCCGCATGCACGCACACACACATTTATTTATAATATTTTCTATATATTTTTAGTGTTGTGGTTCTGATTATTTGCTTACACTAAGTCTTTGTATACTACATCTGTAATTGAAAATATTATTTTATCACGACCCTATACATATTTCCTCACATTTAAAACATATTTTGGCAACTGGTTGCATTCCTTATCGTCAGCATCCCTTGCTGTCCCCACATCCTGCAATTAGCATGTCATTAATTGTCATGAAAAGCATAATCACATGCTGGTTTGCATCAGTTGCATCTGATGCATCAGTTGTGTGTGTGTAGGGGTTTGGGAAGTCAGGGGGAGGGGTTGCATTGGTGTGATGATAATGTAGGCCTAAAACGGGCTTTGGATCTTCCTCCCCACTAACAGGATGCAGTCCAGTCCTCTGGATTCCACCCCTCCGGTGCTGTGGTTGCCATAGGAACGCAAACGGGCAGGTGAGGGGACACAATTTGTGTATTTCATCACCAGTTGATAACATCCTGTCTACATGTTAACGTCAGATGTGCTAATGGGAAGGCATCAAAATCACCTGCCATTGTAAATTACTGAAAATGACTGTGCGTAATTTTTGTTAAAATGCTTAAATTACAGCTTAACGCATGCACAATATCAGCCTGGGCACTGCTCCATATGTCTGCTGCCTTGTTTTAAACTAGCAGCTCATGAAACAGCAAAATTATTTTCCATTGGGATTTCGGTCAGCCACAAGCCCATAAACTGGCAGATGTCCTCTTTTTATTGTTATCTTTTGGGGCTGTGTTCACCGTGAGCGAGAAACGGCTGAGTGGAATGGACGCTTCGGAGATAGGGGTCTTTCAGTGTGATAAATAACCCATTTCACAGATGGCTTGTTCTGGACACGGAGACCAAGGATTTGGTGACGGTTCACACAGACGGGAACGAGCAGCTGTCTGTAATGCGATTCTCACCTGGTAAGGGCCCCGATTCACCCTTATTTTATGGCATTCTTCACTCAGCTCCCACAATATATCCAATACAAATATCAATGAATCAAAGGTCTTAAAGGTGCTGTACGCAGGGTTGTGGTGGAAATTGGTACAGCAGTCGATTTCGCTGGCTGTAAATTACGTTTTAAAAAGTGAATATTCTGGCTGTACTATTGTTGTCGGTGAAATACGTATTTCTGCTTACCATCTTTCCTTAGTCTCTGGTGACATATCAGAACAATTTGATCACAACTTTCCACAGAATAGCACCTTTAAATAAAAATACCTTTACATAAAATGAATGAATCTGAATGAATGAATCAATGAATGAATAAACAGATGAACAAATGAACGATTGAACGAACAAATGAATAAATTAATGCATGAATGAATGAATAAATGAATGAATGAATGAATGAATGAATGAATGAATGAATGAATGAATGAATGAATGAATGAATGAAGGAATGAATGAACGAATAAACGAATGAACAAACAAATGATAATCAGTAGGGATTGTCTGAAAAGGGCTGCATGATTCTTGGCTCACAACAGTGATTTTGTTTATTTCTACCATGAACATACCTCCACCTACTGTTTTAAGATGGTAACTTCCTGGCCATCGGCTCCCATGACAACTACATCTACATCTACGCCGTAGCTGAGAACGGGAAGAAGTACAGCCGTGTGGGAAAGTGCTCAGTAAGTGTATTTTTTCTCACACTCACTGAGTGATTTGACATTTAAAGTGCCTTATATTCACTTTAAATTGATTTTTTTAGACCAAATCTCAGTCACATTTTAGCTTCATCAGCATAAAATAACCTGCAGAGTCTCTCTCCCTCCCTCTCTTCTTCTTCTTCTTCTTCTTCTTCTTCTCTCTCTCTCTCTCTCTCTCTCTCGCTCTCCTCTCTCTCTCTCAGGGACACTCGAGCTTCATCACACACTTAGATTGGTCAGTGGACTCCCAGTACCTCGTCTCTAACTCAGGAGACTACGAGATACTGTACTGTAAGTTCACACACACATACACACACACACAAACTAAACATACACACACACACACACAAACTAAACATACACACCCGCCAACACTTTCCCTCTACAGCGCTACGGCAGGTTAATAAGCCAGGCCTGGACCTATATGTTCATGTGATTCTCCCCATCTGCTTTCCCCGGCGCAGGGATTCCATCTGTCTGCAAGCAGGTGGTGAGTGTGGAGACCACCCGCGACATCCCCTGGGCCACCTACACCTGCACGCTGGGCTTCCACGTCTTCGGTAAGGTCTGCTGGTGAACAGCGCTGGGAACACCAGCCGTGTTAGCATTACACACACACACAGCTTATCCTGTGCATACAGTATTACCTGGTCTCCCGGAGGGGATTGACCAGGTATTGCACTGACCCTGTCCGTCTGTCTGTGTGTCTATGTGTGTGTGTGTGTGTGTGTGTGTGTGTGTGTGTGTGTGTGTGTGTGTGTGTGTGTGTGTGTGTGTGTGTGTGCGCGCGAGTGTGTGTGTTTGTCTGTGTCTGTCTGTCTGTCTGTCCGCCCAGTAGGGGGGGGGGGGGGGGGCAGGTTGCCATCTCTGATTGCACTTGTTTAATTAGGAATCAACAGACATATGATCGCAGATCCCTTTAGGATGAACCATCATACGCCAACCAACAAAAGTGTACCCTGTACATTACATGTAGCTGACGCTCCTATCCTGAGTGGCCTACAGTACATTAGATACCGGGACAGTTCCCCTGGAACAATCTGAGGTTAGATGCCCAAGGTTGTTTAAGGACACCTCAGCCCTGGATAAGAGTGCAGTGAGAGTGCAGTGAATAGGTGAATGTTTGCTGTTACTTTAACAGTAATCTAAATGTAACAACGTGTAATATAATGTACTTTCACTGTGCATACCTAACGTAAACCCTAATCCTAAACCTTATTCTATAGCTATGGTGCGGTGTAAATAATGTTAGGTATTATTATAAAGTTTGTTACACTGTACGTCATGATGTAAATACACTATAACGAGGACCGTGAAATATAATGTAACCTAAATGTATATATACTTAAAACAGTTATATAACTCAGGGTTATCCTGTGGAGACTTCACACAGATGTGGGATGGCACTGGCATGATTTGCTCTCTTTATCATATATTCAGATAGAACAACTGTATACTTGTTTATAATACATCTGTTATATTCCTCATGTATATTAATAGCTAATTATTCCACCTGTTTATACTGCCCTATGTATTTGAACATAATTTACTACAAACTACACTGTACTATATATACTACATATAATATACTATATGTTGATCTATACTTTATATACTGTACATATCGCATTTGCTGATCCTTGCACTTCTGATTAGATGTTAAACCACATTTCGCTATCCTGTATTTATACATGCGTAATGACAATAGAGTTGAATCTAATCTAACCTTATGTCTCTCTGGCAGGGCTTTGGCCGGATGGCTCCGATGGCACAGACATCAACGCCGTGTGCCGGTCCCACGAGGGCAGGCTGCTCGTTACCGGGGACGACTTTGGGAAAGTCCATCTCTTCGCCTTCCCTTGCTCCCAGTTTAGAGTAAGTGATGGCCTGCCTGTATGTATCATCTTCTGTGAAGGAGGCCTTAGTGGCATCATGGCTCCATAGCCTCAACATGTTACAGTTTGAAGACCATTCGTTGGCATTGTCCTGTCACGTTGCCAGAACGTTGGCATGCTTATGTACACTCTTGCTACAAACTGGATTTTCTGTTTCTCATGCATATACTTTACACAGCTTATTTGAATTGGAGACTATGCCTAGATAATTTCTATTAAATTGTTGGAAAAGAGAGTGTATGAAAGCCACAAACTGGGCATAACAGGGTCACTGTTGATAACAGAGTACTTTCTGATAGAGGTCCTCTGCTGATATGCCCTTTTAAGACACCAGAAATTAGGTTTAGTGCATATGCCTGATTACACTCCAGCGTTAGCAGTCAACCAACCACTTATCTGCACTTTGCCTTCTCTCCCGCTCTCATCAGGCACCAAGTCATATCTACGGAGGGCACAGCAGTCACGTGACCAACGTCACCTTCCTATTTGACGACAGTCACCTGGTGTCGACTGGTGGGAAGGACATGAGCATCATGCAGTGGCGAGTAGTGTAAACGCTGAGCCTTCCGCCAAAGCGAGTACACAGAGAAGAATAACCCAGGAGGACAACAGAGAAGGTTCCAGGACTATTCTAGAAGTTTCTTCAGCACACGGATCAATGTCAGTGGACAGGGTGGGGGACAAAATAAAAGACTTTTACAGCCACTGGTGGATTATAATGGTTAAAGCAGGCAATGTCTTATCGTTTTGAAGTTTTACTTGTTGTTTGGTTTCTATTGTTTGGATTTCACAACTCAGGAAACCTTGTAGTCGAAGCAAAGCAAAGGACACAGATCTATGTGTCGTCTTTGCTTCCAGAACACAGGCTTCAGACTCCCTGACACCACCCCGCCTTGAAACACACATACACACAAACTAAAAAAAACTTCCATGAAAATCAAGTTCTATGAGGTGCATCCCAAGCACCAGTGGTTGGTAAAACTACACTGCGAGAAAAAAAATAATGAAGTGTTAAATTGTGAAAAAATTGCAGTACTGCCATGCCTTTCTAACTTTTGGAGAGTTTTATTTCTGTTTTTAAAGTACTGCTAATTTCAGGGATTGGTCAAACCAAACACCCTGAGACGAGGGGGAGAAATTGGTTGTTTACGGTGGTGGGAAAATATGGCCGACACTACCACCCTCCGGCTTCTTAAGGGATTGCAGCAGAGCCTGCGAATTCTCAGTCCCACGCCCATTTCACCGCACACAATTGTGGCTCCCACTTTCCGCATATAAATACCTTTTATGACCTAGAATGAAACATGAATATATTTGCTCATAGTTCCGGCATGAAGTTTTTGTTGTCATCTACCAAATTTGATTTTTTCCCCCTTGCATCCACCAAAATTAGATATTGGATTTTTTTTTTTTTACATTTTTTTCCTGCACCTGTAGTTGTAATTGTCTGCATCTGCTTAAATATTGATAGCATCGTCTTCTGATAGACAAATGCTTTATCATGAGGTAATTTAGACGAATTGTGAGGGATGAATTTTGTTGTAAATAGGTATTTTATTTTATACAAACTTTCACACCTAAATTTAACATGTTGCCTACCCTACCCTTATCCCACCTTAAGGCTCTCTCAACCTTTTTGGATAATTTGAACGCTACAATTTTACCCTTGTACTAATGGGGGTTTCATTCTCTTTTAACAGTGAACGTGAGACACATAATAATAACAATAACTCCCCTAAACATTGATGCCAAACAAATACATGTCTACTGTAAGAAGCTAAGTGATCTTTCCTCTGCCAAGACTTGCAACCATAAAAAACTGCAACTCACCAACGCGTGCGACTCAGATGGGTTATCTTTTTCTGGGAGAGTTGTCTGGTCTGATCTGTAAAAGCATGCATACTGTACATTTAGTGGCTTTTTGATTACATCATTTTCAGATTCGTATTCACAAATCATGCTGTTGTAAAAGTTACTGTTGAAAGGCCTGAAGAGAGTGATGCTATTACAGCCTCAAAAAATACGGTGGGAAGGATTTGAATGCATTGGAAATTGAGAAAATGCTGACTGTGAATTTGGTAAACTAAACTGTTTTCTGAGTGAGAGACAATATGGGAAAGATGCACTAGCCTAATAATGAACATTAACACAGTCATTGTGTTTGATAATAAAACAATAACATTAAAGTCATTGAACATACGCTCCAAACTGTGCTTGTTGCTAATTTTATCAATCATTGGTTTCTAACTGAGAAGAGAATGGTGTAGATAAACACTTTTATTTGACTTGGGCTAAATGCAGATGATACATATAAACCCAGATGATGCTGTCTTTATTATTCGTGAATCTAAAAATTAAGAATTGCAACAGTAGCCTAGGTAGGCTATTTCACT
>CM050205.1:24107500-24110000 GCA_027475355.1 Coilia nasus
CAGACTTTATGATCAGACGTTAGCGATTGGGTGAAGGAGTCCACAGAATTGTTTCTCAAAGCAGCAAGGCCAGACCCTCTGTACAAAATGAAATGAAGTATGAGGGGCTGGTTTACCAGGCGAATCAGGTAGTGTAGGAAAACATAATTGTGGCATAACACGCACACACACACACACACACACACACAGACACACATGCGTGCACACCCACACACACACACACACACACGTACACACACACACATACACACACACGTGCACACACACACACACACACACCCAGAGTCAGTCCTCACTCATAATGGTCTTATGGATGAGGCCTTTGACTGCTGCTGTATTCAGTGGCTGGCTGGCTGGCTGACTGACTGACACACACACTGCAGCTCATGGCTCTGGCTGGAGGCTGCAGGTCAGCCATGATCAATATGGCCCCACTTTCATAGGCCCAGTCTGTGTCCGGCGAAGCACATCGTCAGTTGACACAGTAAAGGGTGAATGTGTGTTTTTGTGTGTGTGTGTGTGTGTGTGTGTGTGTGTGTGTGTGTGTGTGTGTGTGTGTGCGTGCGTGTGTGTGTGTTTGTGTGTGTGTGTGGGTGGGTGTGAGTGGTGTTCTCTCTTCTAGCGGCTCTGTTCAGCCACAGGTGCAAATGGGGGGAAAAAAGGTCCCCTGAGGTGAGTGTTTGTAGATATGGGTGGGTTTAAAGTGAGTCAGAGTGTGTATGTGGTGGTGAGAGTGATGTAAATGTGTGGGTGAATGTGTGTGTGTGTGTGTTTGTGGATGTGAGTGGGTTTAAAGTGAGTCAGAGTGGTGGTGAGGGTGTTGGTGGATGTTTGTATGTCGATGTGTGTTGGAAAGGTAATTCAGAATGTATGTGTGGGGTGTTGAGAGTAATATTGTTTGTGTGTGTGAACTGTGTGTGTGGGTGGGGGGCTCTGTTTCAAAATGTCCACGCCCTTGGCCAGACCGGAAGAGGAGGATGATGGGATAGGCCGTAGGGGTGGGCTAACAGGCAGCGCCCGTGTCACAGCTGTGGTGGGGGGTTGGGAGTGAGTGTGTGTTTGTGTGTGTGTGTGTGTGTGTGTGGAGAGAGAGAGTAGGGGGTGGTTAGCGGTGAGGTAATCCCCCTCCGGGGCGGTAAGCAGGACAGATGCACTCAGAGGGCAACTGGATCAGACACACACACACTCACACACACACACACACACACACACACACACACACACACACACACACACACACTGAACATCTGATGTGCCGTACAGTAGCTGCTCTCAGTTACAGCCCTGTGTCTGATGTCTGACGAGCCTCTCCTCATCTCCGCTGTCTGGGCAGACACTCGTGCCAGCATCACATCACCCCCCAACTGCTCTAATAGCACCACTAATGGACTAACTCACTGGAGAGGATAGGTTAGGGTTGCCAGCTTTCTGAGTGATGATGTGTTAATGTGTGTAGCACTGTTCCAGGCAGGCTAACTGGACTGGGGTTCTTAGACGTAAGACAAAGAGGTTGTAGTGGGACAGTAGAGTGGATACAGTAGCAGCTAGCTAGCGGTGTGTTTGTTGGTCTTTTTCTTTGTGGAGGTGGGAAATGGATAGGATGCACTTTCATCCAGCACACTGTCATCTACCTCAGAGCGTCAGTGACTCTGGACTTCACGTCAGGGGTTGCTCCAAAGTCAGGTCGGTCTTTTGATTCAGTGTGTGTGTGTGTGTGTGTGTGTGTGTGTGTGTGTGTGTGTGTGTGTGTGTGTGTGTGTGTGTGTGTGTGTGTGTGTCTGTGTGTGTGTGTGTGTGTGTGTGTGTGTGTGTGTGTGTGTGTGTGTGTGTGTGTGTGTGTGCATATTGAATGTACAGCCTGACAATGTTGACATTTTTAATGTACGTCTTCCGAGTAATGCACTTTCGTGACTTTTATTTCCTTATTGATTTTCAAGAGTTATGAACTCAAATTGAGTAGCATGTTGCCAATACAGAACTGCTATTAATAAAATCTTATTTGAGTAGAGCATTTTGAAGTGAAGTGAAAAACAAAAGCACATAGAGTAGTCATTTTTTTTGTGAACTCTTATGTGTAAAGGAAATGTGTATTGAGGCAAATGTGTGTTGAAGCAAGAGTAGCTTTAGGCTAGTTTGTGCCTTGCAGATGAGTGCGCCTTTTGTGGACATGGGTTGAGTGTTGTGTTGTTCTCAGAGCCATATAACCCCTACACTGGACATCTTTCACATATTTATTAAGAAAGACAAGCTGTTCATTACATTTACCATATCTACCTTCTCAATCATAATTGACTTCACAAATGCTAATTACACGTTTTATTGGTTATGTTTTCATTTCAGTTTGCATTCAGTGTTTCTGTTTCCAACTGAGAGCTTTATGGTGGGGTATTCATAATCACTTGTGTGGTATTAGGGATAATGCTGGCAGCACAGTAAGAAGAAGTACTCTTCCTAGTAATAGTAAGTGCTTTTTAGGTCAGTTTGAAGTAAGTGCATTACA
>CM050205.1:24112500-24120000 GCA_027475355.1 Coilia nasus
CGACAGATATCCTGTTGTACATAAGGCAAAAATTAGTAAAGAACTTGCATATTTATGATCACACAGCTCCCATTTCATGTTTTCTTACACTGTGTGACGGCTGCACACCAGAAGAATGGCACAAAGCGCAGCTATAGTTAGAGCTAACGCTGCTGTGTTTACTTGCCTAGAATAGGCAATGCTTTGGTTTACCTCATGCAACCATTTTGAAACACAAACACGCATCCCAAAGCCTGCTTGACAGAAACTGTCTCAGGATTTACTGCCATTATGTCATTAACCTGTCAAACATTAACCACTGACCTTGTAAAACAATAATAGTTCTTCCATATTCATGTGTGTATGTGTGTGTGTGCGTGTGTGTGTGTTCATGCATTTGCATGTGTGTATACATGTGTGTACTTGATAGATGAATTTCAACACTTACTGTGCACATGTACCAAGTATTCGAGCATGGTATATAGCTTCAGACATAGCTAGACTGATCCCTGTAACTGAATATGTAAGTAGGTGAAAGGGCCTTGGTGGTCAGTAAAATGCCCACTAAGCACACAAGCCATGGGCTTTACGCAGGCGCTGAGGTGAGTCTCGCTTGTTCACGGACATTCCACTGACCCCACACCTCTCCAAACAATCAGACCGGCGAACAAAAGCCTCTGACCCCTACATCACCCGGGACCACCGACTGGACTGTTTTCTCTGTCTCAGTATTATTATATACGATAACGGCGTAGACACTGATTGAGTGTAGGCCAGGGACTTCATAGCACTGCTACTAACAGGATGGCCACAGTTTCACTTTGTGGCAGTAGAGCATCTAAATCATCATTTATCTCTCTCTAGCATTTTAGGGGTCGATACCTTTAGATCAAGATCAGCCCTGGTCGTCTGCCTGTCAGTCTGTAATGGCACCGGGTCAGTTCAGCTCAGCTCAGTCTCCAACCTCATCCCACCACCACCACCACCGCCACCCCCTCACCCTGCACCAGGTTTCTCACAGCCCCTGTCAAAAAGCACTCAACTAATGGAGTCATGGCTGGAAGCTGGTGAGGGAAAGATGGGGAGAGAAAGAAAGAAAGGAAGGAAGGAAGGAAGGAAGAGGAAGGGAAGAAAGAGTGAAAGAGTGAAAGAAAACAAAGATAGCATCGCTGCTTCACTTCTATTTGCATTTAAGGGAGAGATGCTGTGGCACTGAATGGACAGTCTTAAGGACTTGTGTGGCTCAGGCAGATAGTGTTTACTACAATATAGCCTCTTTCATCCAGCTTTGCCTGTGAGGTCCAGCTTACACAGTAATGCACTCACTGACAGCCGGAGGTTGTGCTCTCTCTCTCTCTCTCTCTCTCTCTCTCTCTCTCTCTCTTTTCCACACTCTCACTCTTTCTCTCCCTATCTCTCTCTCTCTCCCTGTCTCTCTGTATCTCCGTCTCTCTCTCTTTCTCTTTTTCTCCCCTCCTCTCTTTCCCATCGCTCTCTCTCTCTCTCTCTCTCTCCCCCACACTCTCACTCTTTCTCTCCCTATCTTTCTCTCTCTCCCTGTCTCTCTGTATCTCCGTCTCTCTCTCTCTCTCTCTCTTTTTCCACTCTCCACTCCACTCCACCCTCCACTCTTTCCCATCGCTCTCACTCTCTCTCTCTCCCCCACACTCTCACTCTTTCTCTCACTATCTTTCTCTCTCTCCCTGTCTCTCTGTATCGCTGTCTCTCTCTCTTTCTCTTTTTCTCCCCTCCTCTCTTTCCCATCGCTCTCTCTCTCTCTCACTCTCTCTCTCTCGCTCTCTCCCACTCTGTCTTTCTCTATGTTCTCCCTGGTTATGAAGAGAAAGTACTCTTACAAACAGTCACTGGAGGCAGCCATTCCATCAGCCCTGCTTCTCTTATGGGCCACTGGAGCAAGAGATGATCATAAAGGGTTTACAGATCATCATAAAGGGTTCAACCATGTTTTTTTTCTCACACACGAATGATCACAGTGTTTGATAAATTACAGTACATGCTTCCAACCACCATGGGTATCTAGGCTTATTTAAAACTAAAATCCATTAGTGCCATACATACAGTATTACATGCATATACAGGTACTACTCGGAAAATTAGAATATCATGTAAAAGTTGTTTTATTCAGGCAATCCAACATAAAAGGCGAAACCAATACATTTTATAGATTCATTACATGCAAAGTGAGATATCTCAAGCTTTTTGTTGTTGTAATTTTGCTGATTATGATTTACAGCTTATTAAAACCTCAAACCCAAAAACTCAGAGAATGAGAATACTGTGAAAATCTTCAGTATTGTAGGCTCAAAGTGTCATACACTAATCAGGTAAGTAATGCAAACCACTTGCAAAAGGGTCCTGAGCCTTTAAACATTTCATCTTTAAAGTTGAGTTACAACTGAAATGCATGCACTTTTTCAGGATATTCTAATTTTCCGAGTAGTACCTGTAGACATATGGTAGAAGCATTGTTTTACCCTTTTTTTAGCTGTGATGTCATTTGCAGGGTATTGCTGTGGCACGATGCTTCTGTCAGAGTATACTGCTGCAAATGCAAACTATGCCTGCAACAGCTTTATATAGCGAAAGGTTCAGCAGCTGTGAGCTGCTGTAATGTTTGAGCGACCCACTACAGCAAGGCCATGTAGGCGTGTTAACCACAGTGTTCAAGTGGACTGTAGAGAAGAAGGCATGAGGATATTTAAATAGGTCGCTTTAACCGTGATCTTAGGTGCACACATGAAGTAAAAACACAGACAGCAGCAGACAGGCAGGCTGCAACTGTAACCACAGACCTTATGGTAGTCCATCCACAAAAGTACACTGTTAATGGTAATGTTATTCTAATGTTAACATTTTTTTTAAGTCTCTTTGGATAAAAACACCTGCCGAGTGTATTTATCGGGCAATTTCATGTTTAATGTAACATTTTAACATGTCCAAAAATGTTAAAAATAAATCATGAGGTAATGAGAAGTGAAGGTGTTTAAATTAAAAGTGCTAATTATTTTCACAGTGACATGACAAACATGTAAGCCTACGCTAACCCCGACATCCTGTTTCAAGCATGCATCAAAGCCAGATTAAGGCACACAGCTAAAGGTGTTGCTAATCTTAAACTATGCTACATTTACTGCAACTGTGAAACTGTTCCTCAGCTTGTATGAAATACACGATTGTGCTTCAGTGTAACTTTGTAATAAATTAGCAAAAGCCATAGACCTTTACCCATAATTATGTCTGTACTTCCATAGAGGATCAATGAACAAACAGCTGCAGCCTGTCCGTGTCACTTCCTATGGTCCTGAAATTGTGAGCACAGATCATGTGACAAACTCCTCATTGTTTGTGTCCCTGGCCAAATCCAGCGTAGAAAATCATGTGCAGCTAGATGGTATTTCACCCACTCCCTGTTTTCTGCAGCATCCAAACTGAAACAAGACATACTGACAAGACATGCACTGCTGGGTATTACAAAGACAGTGGGCCATCGTTAGCTGTTGTTGTTGTTTGTTTGTCTATACTCAGGATTGTTAAATGTCCTTGTCACTGTTTCACAATGCGGGAGTCTTGCAATGATATGCTAGGAGCAAGGCTCCACAAGGACTGTCAGGAGAACTTTATTTTTAGATGTGCTGCCATCGATACAGCATTGCGGCATTCGCCCCGAAATATTTTGTTAATTTGTGTTTGGAGAGAGACAGCATGTTCTTTTATGCATGACTCAGTTGTGGAAAGTGCTCCTGCCTTTTTGAGAGCCAAAGTCTACCATGTAGATGGAGACCAACAGACCTCACCACTGCCAGTGAGACCACAAGCTAAAGCAGTAGTTGCCATTGCTGCCACAACGCTAGAGAAAAACCAGTACTTAATCACCACCATCTAACCATAGGCATATTTCTGCATAGATTTTAAACTTTCTCTAAACGTTTCCACTGTTAGGACTGTGCAATTAATCAAATTGTAATTGTGATTATAATTATTCATCCAAGGCTTAGACTCCAGAGCATATTTTCTGGGTTGTTTACTGAATACCACATACACCATATTAAGGCAGATTCATAGGAAATTGGTGGATGCAGGGGAAGTCCATGGAAATTCTCAGCTAAGTAAATGCAACATATATTCAAAGTCAATGAATAGTTGTGTTAAATAACCGTGATTTCAATATTGATTAATATTGATCAATATTGTTTTTTAATTTTTTAATTTTAGTGATTAGCCTTTTTTCAATTATTGAGTAACCCTAGTCACTGTTGTTTCTGTTAGTGCTGCTATGTAGCTTGGCACCTGCTGAACTCCCTATCACATAGAGGGTACAAATCGCAGGTGCTGAACATCTGCACTTTCTAGGTTATATCGAAGCTGACAGAGAGCAATGAGGCACGCTACCACCAACGCCGTCTGAAAGCCGGTGCTTATCAAAGACAGGGCTAAGAGATGAGGAACTGAGAGATGAGGGATGACAAGTGTGCAGATGTTGAGAGTGGATCTGTCAAACTCTTGCTGCCTTGCTCTTCTGCTCTGCTCTGAAGGCAGCTCCACACCTGGTTGTTGTGTGACTCAAACTATTTTTGGTTTACACTATAACAGCTGCTTTTAAAGTAGCTGGTTGTGGTTGTCAGAATCATTTTTATTATTTATGTATATTCATTTGTTTGTTTGTTTGTTGCTTTGCTTTGTGGTGGCTGCAAAGTGTTATTTCTGCTATCGACTTGTGTCATGAACTGTATTTATAGCCAGCTATAACGAGACACGTTAGCGTTAGTGTCGTGGTTTGTCAGGCAGCTTCAGGCTGCTTTTTATTTAACGGTAGTGTAGAATGATCTACTGTGTGCTCTAATGCAGAGGCTACTGTGTAGCTATGAGAGAGTGGATGCAGGAGGTGGCCATAAATTGTGTGGGTGTGCTGCGAGTGTGTGTGTGTGTGTGTGTGTGTGTGTGGAGGGGGGAGGGGGGGTCTGTCATAAGAAAGATGATAGGTGAGATCCTGGTCAACTAGCTGTTGTATCTGATGAAGAGCAGAGACGAAGAAGAGAGGTGTTTTATTGTCACTATACAAGTACAGCATCATATCGTTTGGAGCAAGCCAACAGATCCACAGAGTAGAAAACAGTAGATAGAAGCAGTTCAATAGAATAAAGATCATTAAAGGCAGCACATACTACAGTATATACAAATGATTTAGCGTTGAAAGCAGAGAGGACATTAATGCACTATGGTAAATGGACTGCGTTTCTATAGCGCTTTTATGTACTCAGCAGAGTGACCCAAAGCACTTTACAGAGAATGCCTTACATTCATTTATTTATATTAGACCTGACAAAGACGAAGCAGAAGCAGTGCTGTTTTAGAACAGTGTGATGGCATGTGTGCACGCACATAGACACACGCTTACTCACACATTACCACCATTATCCTTAGTATTATTATCATCTTCAGACTCAGTGTTACATACCACCATACATACCTGGGTGGGAATACTTATTTTGAGAACTAGTAGTATCACAATGATGTATTTAAAACCTGACTAATACGAGTATGTGTGACAGTTTAAGCGTGGATTTCTGTATGGGGCACATAAAAAAACAAATTGTGTTTATGAAAAGAGGGAAGGCTTATTCTTAGTCTTGTCAGTTTGGTCTTTCGTTAGACCTATTCAAAGGCATTTTATGTCACAGAATGAAAGTATGTTTGTGTAGAGATCGCAACAAAAGTGAAAGTAGACAACAAAGCAGATTCCTTCTTTAGGTCATAAGTTTTTTTTTTTTAAATCTCAATAAATAAAAGACAAAACATCATTCTCAGTCATAGAGCGGCACATTTCCTGTTCTCTACTGCGCTTCCTCTCTCAGCAGAGTGTGGTTTGAAGGGATACCTCCGCTTGGGTTTATATATACCATTAACATTCTTCAGCTCGCTGTGTCAACTTAATACCCTGCGCAAGGTTTGCAGACCTCCGCAGTGCCAGGTGAAAATGTCAGTAAGAGGGTGAGTTGGTTTTATAGTGCCATAGCAATTACATGTTGCCAAAGTCACTGAAGTACGTAAGTGCTGGTAGTTGTGGGTAGTTAAACAGCAGTCTTATGATGTAATGTAGTATTGTTACACTGTCACTTCTTTGTGAATTGTTTTGAAAGATGAACTTCTACTTTTCATTAAAAACTTTACCTCTCAGATGGTGTTTGTACAGTGCCAGGGTTCTTTGCATTTTGACCACACATCCTGTGTCAGTGTCTGAGAAACATAATCTATCTTTAGGGTGCCCTATCATCTGTTTGTTGGTCTGTTAGAACGGAGGGCTGGTGAAAGGGGTAAAATGGGTGTGGAGCTTGTTGGTTTCTGTGGTGAGAGGTATTGGAAGGGTTGTGCGTGTGTGTGTGTGTTGGGGGGCAGGGGTGCTTAGGTTAGTTTCGGGGTCTCGGGACTCGAGCGTGATTGTGGGTTTCGGATGGGGCAATCTGTAATCTGGGCTGCGCTCAAGGGCTGAAGGCATGTGTGTGTGTTTGTGTGTGTGTGTGTGTGTGTGTGTGTGTGTGTGTGTGTGCATCTGGGCCTCGAGCTGTGGTTGGCGAGTTAAGCTCGGGGATCGGGAAGAGAGCAGAGCAGAGATGCTCCCATCGTCTGCGTGGGAAACACGCTGCCACTGCACTGGCAGATGTATGAATGGACAGAGTGAAGAGCGAATGATGAGCGGGGAGACTGATTAGAGGCTTAGGCTGTAGCCTCAGTCGTATGAAGGCTTTCCTGCCTCAAGCATGCCAGCGTGCATGTCAATGGGAAAGCACTGGGGAGGAGGAAGTCTCAGAAAAAGAATTAATCAGACCATCAGAAATTGAACAAAGAAAGTATTTACTTCCTTTTTATGGCTCTGCTTATTCGCTTTTTTATTGCGTGCTGAATCAACCTTTAAACCTCAATTTGTATAGCAAGCAAAACAGATTTGTTCTGTGTACCACAGTAGTTATATTTCCCTGACAGACTGGGGCTCCTCCCTAGTTATAATGTATATGATTACTAAACCAGAATAATACAGTTAAAATCATATAAAAGTGTAACCTATTTATATTACTATTCAGAGCAAAGTTTAAATTACAGTAGCTGAATTATTTATTATTTTATTGATTGAGGTGAGAGTTATGTCTTATTTTAATGTAGTCAAAGTTTAATTTTATTCTTAACTATCATATTGCAGTGCACCTTGAGTGTAGTGATTGACATGTAGTGTTAACATCTGCCTCAGAGTTGCTCATAATCTTATCACCTCACGTGAGATCGTCATGGAAACCCCTCACAGAAACAGGCCTCATATTCAGTGGTGCCACTGCCAGCCTCCTCTGTTAAATTAGATGGGCGTCTCAGTGTGTGTTTTTAAACTGTGATTATTTAAAGAAGGGCAGGAATTCAGGCCTGTAATTAAATCCCTGTGTCTTTCATCAGCCTATCAGCAGGCAAGAATGTCCCAGAAGTTGCTTAGTTGTTAGCTTTTTGCTTCATGGCTCA
>CM050205.1:24125000-24257500 GCA_027475355.1 Coilia nasus
CCGTGTTCCCACTGCAAAAGCCCTGCTTTTTATGAGTTGTTTTCATGTTGTTTTTGTAAGTTAGACATATCTGCTGGCTCTCTATGCCAGACATTTTCAGGGTGTTTTGTTTTTGTACCATGTTTTTGTACAGTTTTGACTGGTGAAATATCACACAGGAGTAGAGGTTGTTCCGTCTCGCATAAGAAAAATAGAACGTGGTTATGGCTCAACATTCTCGTTTTACAGTCTGCATCATGCCTCTGCCATCTCGGTGGGACATGAACTCTCGCCATGGCAACAGGCACCCTATACCGTCACCCAACCCCCCACCCACCTCTCCACACACTCCAGATGTGTTTCTTGTGTGTCACCGTTGAGCCAGGAGCTAGGAGCTAGGGCTTATTGATTGCTTGGCACGACCTTGTTTGTCTTAATTCTGTCCCCTTATTATAATAACGGACACATACACACACAGTGGTACGTGCACACACACACACACTCACACACACACACACCCACACACACACAGAAATATGTGAGCTATAGATAGTTTACATTTTGTAGTAGGTATGGGCTTCACATAATATTGTAACATAATTTATTCTCACCCTCCACTACCAATGAAACACCACATGCACACACACACACACACACACACACACACACACACACACACACACACAGACCCAGAAGGAGAGACAGAGAGAAAGAAAGAATGAGAGAGAGAGAGAGAGAGAGAGAGAGAGAGAGAGAGAGAGAGAGAGATGCAGACTTAAGATAGCATCCGTTTTCTAATGGTCATAGGCTTGAACATAAGATTATCAGGGCTCTTTGTTTTTTTGTTGAGAGAATCCTTTGTCAGAAGCTAACAGGGTTTAAGTGTTAGGTCTTAGTAAATGTTTATAGAGCCAGATAGGATCAGGGCACAGTTATCTGCTGAGTGCTGAAACGGTGGCTTACACACCACAGCTGTTCCCCGACAATGGCACTGGGATTCTTAATCAGGAATCACACATTCACATGAGCGTAAACAGCAGAAGGGGCTGCTAACTAGCTCGCTGGCCAGATTCCCACATCATCACACACACACACACACACACACACACACACACACACACACACACACACACACACACACCCCAACCAAAAATGCCCCTAACACACACACTGTGAAGATTACCCTCACTTAACACGAGGAGAAAGTATTAGCAGCAGTGTCAACATGGTGAACCTTTGGCTGCACACTCAAGCAGACTCAGTTAGCACTGAGTGTGGGTAACCTTACCAACAAAAGGTTTTTGTGTGTGTGTGTGTGCATGTGTGTGTGTGTGTGTGTGTGTGTTTCTCTGTGTTGGTGCTAAGTGCTTGGTGGTGCCGCTGTTGTGCCCAAGGTGGGGGGTGGGGGGATGTGTGGGGAGGTTAGTCAATGACTAATGTCCATTTGCTGATGTGTAATTGCCCTGCTGACAGCGCTACAAGGCTAGGAGGGTTAGCATGTCACGCACAAGGGGACCCTTTATTTCACATCGCTGTTTGTAATCACAGGGTGTCGTTTCGCTGGACTGAAATAACCCCTGCATTTCGTATTCCAGCGTAAACAGACTTCTACATAGTTCAATTTCAGGGATGATGTTACCAAATTGGCTGTGTACCTTTCCAAGAGGAATTATCATCAAGTTATGTCGTACAACCAAAACACCCTTGTCAGCCTCTCAGGTATCACCACAAATAGGAACTCACTTGGCTCCAATCTCACAGCTTCTGAGCCTCAGTCACTCCACTATTGCTCTGGCTCTGAACTTCTCCATGACAGCCTTACACTAGATCAGAACCATCAGGGAGTCATTCCAGAAAGCAGGTTTAGTTTTCTGTTTTTTTACTGATAAAAGGGGCCTATGCTTGTGTTTTGGTGGTGGCGGAATGAAGCTATAAGACTATTTTATTAGGAGGTTTTCCACCTACTAGAATAGAATTGAATTGAATTGAATAGAATAGAACTTTATCAGTCACTTCAGTCTTCGGGAGGCCCGTTTGGGAGAATTGGGAGCTCTGAAGTCTAATTCTAAATGTTTACTGGTTCACTATAAAGTGCACTTTGTAGGAAACAAAGCAATGTAACCTGCATCCTCTATGGTGCGCTACATAGTAAACAAGTGAACATTTTGGACACGGCTGGGTTAGTCACTTAGCCACCTTGGAACCATTTGGAATACCACCCCAACTCTCTTCCAGAGAACTGACGGAGAGGTCCTTAGCCAAATTAAAACAATGAGAAAATGGAATTAAAAGCCCCCAGGGAGAAATCCCCTTCTGTGAGGAGAGGCAGGTGGTAAAAGTGTCCTTATAAAGATGCTTTACGCCTCTGCGTGTCTGCAGCCAGTCACCCCACAACGGAAATAACACCCAGAAGTGCTCTAGTGTTTCAGCCGTCGCTCTCGTTTACTGGCCGGTATTTTGATAGGCAGGAGGATTCTTCCCCCCATGACCCTTTTAATAGAACACTTAGAATAGTGCTTCTCCACCAGCCAGCAAGTGGCAGAAGGGTTTTTCCCTTTTATTGTGAAAAAAAAAATGCTCGGATTGGAGCATGGACAAACTTATGTTTATCCATTAGTGACATCTTCAGATAACATTAGCTCAGTGTCTTCCCATCTAAATCCATTTTTTTTTTAATTTACAGTTTTTATTTATTTATGGAAAAGCAAGATGACCGACTCAGGAAGAACATTAACAGGAGCACATCAGCTAAATCCATTTTCATGGTGCTTGGGATGAGACATAGGCAGACATTCATAACTCACACGTTTCTGTGACGTCTCTTACCTTTTAAGCCCACGTTGGTCAGCTTTCTGTGAGTGCTAACAAAATGGAGGCTGCTTGGCTTGAAGGAGGCCCCAGCTGGATGATGTATTGGGTGTTTCCACCCACCCCCTTGTGATTGCTGGGGTGTTACCAAATGCATAGATAGAAAAAACAAGACTGACAGACCTGAATGATGAAGGTGAATACGCACACTGATGTATGTACGGAGGCCCCTCACGGATGGAGTATGAGGTTATGGGGAGGGGGTGTTGTGGATGGATGGTGGAGCCTCCACCACTCTGACAGCAAACCCCCAGGCTGGATGATGCCTTCCCCAGCAGGCAGGAGAAGATGAAAGGGTAGGGGGCCTCTGGAAGAGAGGCGATCCTCCCCAGCCAGTAGCCACCCTACCCCCACCCCACTAGACCACCAGCTACCTTACTACTCTACCCTATACCCACCACCCACCCACCCATCTCACTGTTGCTTTGCCACAGCATTGTGATTCTGCATCTTCAGTGTGTACAGCAGCTTTATATTCTCACGCATGCTCTTCGGGGTTGTAGCTTTGTGAAGCTGCTCGCAGTGGTTAGCTTGGTGGCTGAGGGGACCAGTGAAGGGATATACATGAGAGAGAGAGAGAGAGAGAGAGAGAGAGAGAGAGAGCTGATGTGTCTGTCTTTTGTATGACCAAAGTCATCTAGCAGCATTGTAAACAACCCACAACCAGCACTGTGAACAAACAGATTTAAGAACTCATTTTTACGTGCTGTATCCATCCCTATAAATACTTCTTGTTGAGTGTTTTTAAGTGCCTGTCAGTATTTATGTTTCAATGTTCTTATGTCTATTTTTAACTTGTGATTGTCATTTTTATCGTTGGTCTGTGTATTTCGCTGCTGGCTGCATAACACATTGCCCCCCCGGGGGGACATTAAAGATACCTTGACCTTGACCCACCCATAAAAACAAACCATGTGACTTAGTGTTGTCTCAGTGGCACTGGATGAAGTGAAACAGTTGTAGGTTATGTTTAGTTTTTTAGTCTTGGCGTCATTATTCACAACAAGGCCAACTGCGTAACATCACCCTGGGTTGGTAATTGCCGTGCAGTTATTTCTATTTCTGACCAAATCAAAGGCATCCAGTGAACAGAGAAGGCTGTTTTGTGTGCATTCCCTCCCTGTGTGTGTTTGTGTGTGCGCGCACAGGCGTGTGTATGCTTGTGTGGGTGTGGTATGTGTGCATGTGTGTTTGTGAATGAGTAAGTGTGTGTGTGGGTGTGTGTGTGTGTGTGTCTGTGCCTGTATGCGCACATGTGTGTGTGCGGACACGCATGTGTATGTGTGTCTGTGCATGCGTATATTTGTATGCATTTGTGTGCATATGTGTGTTTGTTTTTGGGCATGTTTGTGTGTCTTGTGTGTGTCTGCAGCTACCAGAAGTAGCATTGGGCTGGGCTGGGCTGGGCTGGGATGGGCTGGGCTGGGCTGGGCTGGGTTGGATTGGGCTGGGCTGCACTGGGCTGGGCTGGGTTGGATTGAGCTGGGCTGGGCCAGGAGGAGTCAGGAGAGAGAGAGAGAGAGAGAGAGATATATATCTATGCTGTGTTTATTCTGGTCCTTGGCGGCTGCTAGTCTTGTTTCCTTGAGGTTTCCTGTCAAGATGCCTGTGGCTTTAATCACCAAGCTTTCATTAAAGAGAGAGTGTGGTCTGACTTTGCATGTACTGCGTGTGTATGTGTGCATGTGTTTGTGCACATGTGTGTCTGTGTGTGTGTGTGCACATGTGTGTGTGTGTGTGTGTGTATGTGTGTGTTTATGCACATGTGTGTGTGTGTGTACTGTATGTGTGTGAGACCGAGAGCGATAGAAATAGTGTGTGCTTGTGTGTGTATGTGAAAGGAAAGAAAGGCCTGGGACAGAGGCCTTTGGGCTTGACGCACTTCTCTCTTCTCTCTCTATCTCTTTTTCTTTTCTTTTTTTTCGTCAGCACTCTGTGCTGTGCCATTTGCGTGCAGAATAAGCCTTCCTGTCTTCAGAGATCTTAGCAGTGCACGCAAAAATGAATTCATTTCGAGGAATATTCCCTGACATTAAGCCCAGACTCTTCTCTTTTTAGAGGCTGTAGAAAAGCCAGCACTGAAAGCCAAGCTGTGGTGTGTGTGTGTGTGTGTGTCTGTGTGTGTGTGTGTGTGTGTCTGTGTGTGTCTGTGGTGCCAGCAGATAGCGATGTTCCTCCCTTAATGGGATGGTGAGAGGACAGGTAACAGGACTTGCAGACCTGTCTCACCACACTGATAAATGAGTCTGAGGGCTCATTTCCACCGCACTCTCTGCGTGTTCAGCGCGTGGCCGTATTCTGTCCGTATTCGTTTAGAATGCAGGTTAACAGATTAGACCATTTCCACCGCAAGCGTGTTCTGAGCGTATTCTGTCCCTATACAAACCTATTGTATACGCCCACGCGCTGAACACGGCTACGCGCTGAACAAGGCGGTGGAAATGAGCCCTGACATGGGAAGACCTGTCTCCTTGAGGTGTGTGTGTGTGTGTGTGTGTGTGTGTGTGTGTGTGTGTGTGTGTGTGTGTGTGTGTGTGTGTGTGCACGTGTGTGTGTGTCTGTGTGTGTGTGCTGACAATTGGAGAAATGTGTTTACAATTAACGGTGTCTGACACCTTTCCAACAGCACTAAAAGGACTCTGGGATTTTCATTTCTCTTTTTCAAAACTATTTTGTTTGTGCAAGTCATATTTATGTATCTTATTGTCAGTGGGCAGAGTCTAATATACAACAAATTCCATTTACATCTCTTCATTTGTACTAAGTAATACATATGATTCTGACTGTGAAAGTGTTCATGCATAGTAAAATGGGTAAAGGGATAGGGTGTGCTGTATAACCCATGCTTTGTGCTAGCATGTCATATAAAAATATATACAGGACATAGCATGTCATATACAAATACATAGAACACATATAGCAGAAGGTCCACCACGTGATATGACGTGTACAGGAGGGACACTCGCTGGGTTGTAAATCCACTGGGAGCGTGACATTTGATGGGATTAAGCACAAG
This sequence comes from Coilia nasus, assembly GCA_027475355.1. Lineage (NCBI taxonomy): Eukaryota > Metazoa > Chordata > Actinopteri > Clupeiformes > Engraulidae > Coilia > Coilia nasus. The sequence goes on from CM050205.1 coordinate 24,130,864, forward strand.
TTAAAATGTGCAGATTAAGTGAGTTGAAATGTAACAGTAATGAGGCCATGAATATGACTGCCTTCTGTTGGCTTTCAGGTCCAGCTGCACACCGCCAGAATGGGCCTGTCACAGATGACACTGAAGTTCAGAGGAGGTAAACACTCTCTGGCATGTTCTCTCTCTCTCTCTCTCTCTCTTTTTCTTTGTCTTTCTTCCTATTCTCTCTCTCTCTTTCTTTTTCTTTTCTCTTTCTATGTGTCTATCTCTCTGTTTCTCTGTCTGTGTATATATGTGGATAAATAAATAAACATTCATTCTAACAAACACATAAGAGTAGTGCAAAGTGAGTGAAGTTGCTGCCTGTCTCTGCAGTTGTTTCCCCTGAGCTCTAAGGCATAGAACATGAAATGTGAAAATGCATCCTACATTTAATGCTTTTATATATGTTATTAGTAAGAAGAACACCACAGCTGTGGGAAACTAATGCTAACTTAGAAATCACATTCAAATGAAGGGATTCTATATTACCCATTGGTCTGTTTTGATAAAAAAAAAAACAGGCTGAAACAAGGATTACCTCTCTATGATTTGTTACAGAGGCCTTAAAGATTAGAATCTTGACCTGTCACACCAATTTAAGTGAAGTAAAGAGTAAATGGTCAATGGACTGCATTTATATAGCGCTTTTATGCACTCAGCAGAGTACCTGAGGGTTTTGCGTGACACTAAGGTCATGGGTGACAGGAAAGGTTTGCGTAGACTGTATTTTTCTAAAGATTCGGTTCTGAGTGTAACACTGTTCTGCAGTGCGTTCAGCTGTGCTTTCGACTCACTGTGTTTATATGTACACATTCAATACACGCCCCTGTTTTTGGCCACTGCAAAATTTGTAAAACTACTACCTGCCCTCTAGTGGTGAAATGTTGTAATGGCAGCTTTAAAACTGATGATCCATAGTATCATTGGCCTGGTGCTGAGTCCTTACATTTGAACGAGATCACACCACACACACACACACACACACACACACACAGACACACACACACCCATTCTCTGTCTTTCTCTTTCTCTCTCTCACACACACACACACGCAAAATAGAGACAAGCACAGTCAAACACATGAACAAGCCAATAGGTAGTCTTATAGTCACATGCATTTTTAGACATGTCTTCTTACACTCACTGCCTGAAGGGTGCTCACTCACATGCACACACACACACACACACACACACACACACACACACACACACACACACACACACACACACACACACACACTCACACTCATGCTCTAGCTGCATCTTGCTCAGGAGCATGTCCATGAGCACAAGGGAGTGAGACTGAGTTGACTGACTCTTTCGCTCTCCCTCTCTAACTCTCTCTTTTCTTATCTCTCCCTAACTCTGTCTTTCCCTCTCTCTAACTCTCTCTTTTCCTCTCTTCCCTTTTTTCTCTGTAATTCTGTCTTTCCTCTTCGCCGGCCACCCACTCCTCACTCACTTTTCTCTCGTATGCATGTGTGTGTAGAGGTGTTGTGCATGAATTTACATATTCCCTTACTCATGGCTTTGTGTGTGTGTGTGTGTGTGTGTGTGTGTGTGTGTGTGTGTGTGTGTGTGTGTGTGTGTGTGTGTGTGTGTGTACACCTCAGGCAGATGATGGAGCAGCATCAGATGCACGCACAGATGGAGAGGGAGCGAAGGGCTGCCGGATCTGCAGGTAGGAACGCCTGTGTTCCTCACCCAAAAATAACCAGCGAGTCGCTTACAGTCTCCAACAAGACTGCAACCTTTAGGACTCCCACCATGTTCAACAAACAACACACATCAGAACTAAACCCATTGTAGTTGTTATGATCTGAGCAAGTGGGTTTTAAGTGTTTTAATCCTTCCATTATACTTACAGCATGCATGCGAAACCCCAATAGCATCCAGATGTGCACATCTGTGTGGCGTGCATGAGTGCTTAATGTACGCTCGCCACTTACAGATCTGCCATTATGTCTCACTTACAGAACCCATGAATCATCTAATGGATGAATGCATCACAGATTGTTGGGCAGATATGCTGAAAGCATACTTCAAATGCTGGGTGAAAAAAAAAGCTCCCTGCTTGCAAGTATGCAAAAACAGTACTCAAGAGTGTACTTAAGCAGTGCATACATTGCATACACACGCTCCAAAGCAACAAGCAGAGGTGTTCACTACAAAAAGGTGAAAGCAGTAAAAGTGTAGCCTGGTAAACCCGCCCCTTGTACTTCATTTCATTTTGTACAGAGGGTCTGGACCGGAATCTCTTGAGGGTCATTTAGTCGGCCCCAGCAAGACCGATCCAATCAGCGAACAGAGGGTGTGTTCGATAGCCATGACGTTGACCTTGTGTGCTACATTTGAATTGTAGTGCGTCATACGTGACGAACAGGCGTTAGCGATTGGGTAAAGGCAGAGGCACTTTTTTTAAATTTCCACACCTCCAACAATAGTTTATGACGGTGTCTGTTCCAGACCGCCTGTACAAAATAAAAATGAAGTACGGGGGATAGTAAAATATCATTTACACACTGTGCAGCGCTTCCAAAGTATGGACTTCATTAGCGTCATCCCTCAGGTCGTTAGCGGATGCTGAGCATCAAGATAAACATCGGTGCTGTTGCCATTAAAACACCATTAGGTGCCCAAAGGGAGGGGGATGGATGGAGCGCTCGTAGGAGGGCATGTCGTGGCCCCACTGTGCAACGCAGTGCTCTGCTGTAAGCGGACATGCGCTCCATTAAACTGAGGGAGCAGAGAAGGGGGGAGAGGATCTCAGCCTCTTGTTGAATCTACGCTTTCAAGCCTCTTATTTGGTTTTCTTTCATTCTCGCTGCTTACTTACTTACTTACTTACTTACTTACTTACTTACTTCCATTCTGATTTCACTCCTCATGTTTTGTTCATGTATGCTCCTTCCACCACACTCCTCCAGCCTCAACACACTCCTCCAGGGCCCCAACACACTCCTCCAGGGCCCCCAGGGCCCCCAGTGAGAGTGTGTGTGATGTGGTGTGGTGGGGTAATATACATGCACCAACTACAGCTCGTTGCTTGTACATATGCCATGTTTTATGCCATGTGGTATTCCATTGCTATTTCGTGCATTATTATTATTATAGTTGCTTTAGTTTAATTGAGGTTTGGGTCAGTGCCATTTACGCTCTGTCAGATGAGGGACTGGATGTGCTTTTCGTTTTGTTTTCTAAATATATACTTGTTAAAGATTATATTTAGATTTCATTTTCATATATTTTATAAAATATAAATACCTAATATATATATACATACATACATGTGATATATATATATATATATATATATATATATATATATATATATATATATATATATATATATATATATATATATATACTGTATTAGAATCGCTGTACCATCCTTAACTGACAGATTATACAAAAAGCAGACCCAACCTTTCTGAGTTCTGTTATGTTATTTTCTTCTTTTGCTCTGCTCTTGATTTCATCACTCTTTTTTCTCTTTGTGTTTTATTTCTGTCGCCCGTTCCCACCTCTCTCCTTGCTACACCTCTCTGCTCCACTTCTCTGCTTTTCTTCTCCCTGTCTTTCTCCCCCCCCCCGTCTCTCCATCCCTTCCTCTTTCTCTCTCTCTCCCTCTCTCTCTCTCGCTCCCTCATCCTCTGTGTGTGTACGTTCAGTCTCCACCCTTCAGTTCAAAGTGTCTGGCGCCTGCGCCGCCTCCTCTCCCTCCCAAGGCGAGTCCGCCCTCCCTCCCGATTACAAGCAGTACAGGGCCAACACTCTCCCCCCCGCCTACATGAGGGCCGCCTCCTCCAACTCCCCCCCGTCCTCCTCCTGCTCTCCCCAGGAGCGCGATGGCAGCAGCGGGGGAGGCGGCGGAGGAGGCGGTGGTGGTGGAGGTGGGAGCGGCTGTCACGCGTGCGACTCCTCCCCCCACAGGAAGGCCCAGCAGCAGCTGTCTCAGCTCTCCACCACCCTGGCCTCGGCGTTCATGCCCGTGCAGCCGGCCGTCACCACCCAGGGCCGCAAGGTCCGCCAGATCCCCCTGTCCCCCCCCGGCCGTGCGTCACCTCCCCCCCCAGCAGCAGCAGCAGGCTGAGGTCCCCATCCACCACCCGCACCCCCTGCCCCCCAAGCACGGCACCTGGTCGGCGTCCTCGGCCGCCGCGCACATGTTCGCCCCGCTGCCCGCCCCCTCCCCGCCCGTGGCGCTGGGCGCGGGGGGGGCGAAGCAGGTGTGCCCGCAGCCCGTGCTGCCCGTGGCCCTGCCCCTGCCGCCGCTCAACGGCAACGGCCGTGGTGGCAAGGTGGCCCCCTCGCCCCACGAGGCCCACCACCAGCAGCACATCAACGGCCAGCCGGACGACTACTACCCGCCCGGCCAGCACCAGCACCAGCACCAGCAGCACCACCACCAGACACCACCTCCGCCCCCTCAGCTCTCCTACGCCCCCTGCTGCGAGGCAGCCTCCCTGCCCCCCACTCAAGGCCCGGGCCACCCACCCCAGTTCCCCTCTCCCTCAGGATTCCTCCAGCAGCAGCAGCAACAGCAGCAGCAAATGTACCCAGGGGTGCCGGCCTACAGCACCACCTCTCCCCCCACTTACACCCTCCACGAGGGGGGCTTGCCCAAGACGACGCCCTCCCCCGTCTTTCAGGCTTCCCCACCTCTCATGAGTAAGTACCAAAGGAGCTGGAGGAGGAAAGGGCGCTTGAAGGACCTCACACCTTTATACGATAATGATGATGCTTTGTGGTCATCCTGTTGCTGTTTGTATGTGTGTGTGTGTGTATGTATGTGTCGGTATGTGTGTGTGACATGTCTGTGTTCGTGTATTTAAGTGGGGGTTTTGATGGGCAGATGCGGTTGTTTGGCAACAGCAACCCCCCCTCCATTCTTCCCCCAAAAAGCCTACACCCACTCACAAAGCCAGTCTCTGTCTATCCAGTGTAACAGGACCAGTGACATGCTGCACATATGCACAGACTTCACTCCGCTCCCCGCGTAAAGCAAAGGAACCCGTTTGACTAACAATGCGACCCTTGTGCTTCCAGAACGCACACTCGCGCCTACACACCTGCATGCCTCCGCACTTCACACCTGCAATTGAGGCTGCTGTGTGTGTGTGTGTGTGTGTGTGTGTGGTTGGGTTGGGGTGGGTGGTGTTAAGGTTGACTGTGTGTCTCCAAACTACGATGGGAAACCGTCCCTGAAATTGCTGACAGCGTGCTCCTTTACACTATAAAGAGAAGGGGAATCAATAGGACTCATTGGGCTAGGGTTGCTTTTTCGCCAGCAGATTTTAGCTTCCCAGATCAGGTTTCCAGTCACTGCAACACTCTACTGCTCAAACTTGCTGTCTCATCACTGCTGAATGTGGCAGTAGTGCATAGTAGAGCAGCAAACCGTTAAAATGTATTTGTTTTCCTGTGTTTTTTAAATTGTTATGTAGGTCAGCATGTTTATTTCAACACAACGGATTTATAGCTTTCGGAGTGCTGTGGATTTATGAGTTGCTACGAATAACACAGACAAACACAGATAGCAAGTCTGCCCAGAGATGTATGTATGACCTAGTCAGAATGTAACTCTGCGTATAAATCCAGCGCAGGTCGTAACACTAACCTATCATCCTAGCCCTGGCATCTATAGAACCTCTGACTGTCTACCTGTCTCTCTGTCTCTCTCTGTTTCTCTCACTCTCCCTTTCTGTCTCTTTATCTGTCTATTTCTCCATTCTGTCCTGTCTCTTTCTGTCTCTCTTCCTCTGCCTTGCTTTCCCTCTTCCTCTCTCTTTCTCTCTCTCTGTCTGTGTCTCTGACTCTTTCTCTTTCTCTGTTTCTGTTTCTCTGACTCTCCCTTTCTCTCTTTCTGTCTCTCTATCTGTCTATCTCTACCCTCTCTTCCTGTCTTTCTCTCTCTCTCCCTTTCTCTCTTTCTGTCTCTCTATCTGTCTATCTCTTTCTCTCTTCCTGTCTTTCTCTCTCTCTCTTTCTCTGCCTTCCTTTCTGTCTTTCTCTTTGTCTCTCTGAATCTTTCTGTCTGTCTTTCTGTCTCTCTGTCTGTGTCTGTGCCTCTCTGTCTCTCTGTCTGTCTGTCTGTCTGTCTCTCTCTCTCTCTCTCTCTCTCTCTCTCTCTCTCTCTCTCTCTCTCTCTCTCTCTCTCTCTCTCTCTCTCTCTCTCTCTCTCTCTCTCTCTCTCTCTCCTTCTCTCTCTCCTTCCCCCTCTCCTGTAGGTCCTCCACTCCCCCCTGGGCACCCTGCCATGCAGCAACAGCAGCAGCAGCAGCACCCGTCCGGAGTGGCTGGCCCCATCGCACCCCCTCCTGCACCAGCCCCCATGGCCCCCCCACCGCCCCCAGGACCCCCTCCGCCCAGCGTGGGCCCTCCCCCCACACCCCCACCCCCTCCACTGCCGGCTGGTGGAGGCCTGGGGGTGCAGAACAAGGAGGCGGCCCCCGCGGGACTGGCGGCTGCCCTGGCAGGAGCCAAGCTGCGCAAAGTGCAGAGGGTCAGTCCTGCAGTGTCACACCCTCACAGTATGGAGCACTGCACACAAGTACACCCTTATACAGCATTGAAGACCACACACAAGTACACAGTCCTATAAGAACATCATACACAAGGACACAACCTTACATTAGAGAAGACTACATACAAGTACACTCCCCTACAGTATAGAAGACCACACACAAGTACACAGTCCTATAAGAACATCATACACAAGGACACAACCTTACATTAGAGAAGACTGCATACAAGTCCACTCCCTTACAGTATGGAGCACTGCTCACAAGTACACCCCTCCAAACAGTATAGAAGACCACACACAAGTACAAGAACATCATACACAAGTATACATCCCTACAGCACAGAAGACTGCACACAAGTACACAACCCTACAGTGCAAAAGCCAGCATGCAAGTACACTACAAAGGCAAAGTGCAGTAACTACACAGACATTGAAACTGAAAAAAAAAGCCTTCAAAGTTGTCATACTGCCCAGTTGTATATGTTGTAGGTATAAAATTGGTGATGTTTATATGTACTTTCTTAACAGGAAGAAGCAAGAGATTTAGTCACAGCACAAAACAGATGTTACACAGTCAATTTCCAGTAGTCTAAACTCAGTTCTGACAAAATATGTAGTTCCTACCTTTTAACTTTGTAAGGCAGTACACACTACAGTATAGAACACTGCGCACACAAGCACTAATAGACATAGTCTGCAGTGTCCCAGTTTCTGAGTTTCGCTGGATGAAATACTCCAGTGTGTCAAAACACAGTTAAGACACCCAGTGTTGAGACTGGAAGAGTGCCTCAGTAAGAGCTTAAGAAGAGCCACAGGTGCTGCGGACACTTGCATGTCTGTCTCGCTCGTGTTTGATTAGCCAGTCTGCTTTTAACGGACTGGGAGGTGCAGCTGCCAAATGTTAGCTCATATTATTGAAATGTGCTCACTATGCAGTTCAAATATGTTTTTTCTTTGTTCGACAATGAGAAATAGAGTTTTGTAGCTGTGATGTTTGCACAGTGCACACAGTGAAAAATTAACGTATCTTAAGATCATGTTTTTCTGGTATTTTAAACACACATATTATGCAGGTTGTAACTTTAGAGCACTGGACTCTGTCACTAACCACTATCCAACTTGTTAAAGCACATTTTAATTATTCACATAGGAAATCCTCACTTGAAACACAATACGTACAATTAAACTTTGCGGTCTAAAATGGGCAAAGATGGAAATCTCGTTAGACCATATTACTATGACTGCAAATAACTGATGTGAATAAGTTGAATGAAAACCTAACCCCTGATTGCACATAATTGCTGTAGCAGTTGTGGTCTTTTTTCACCTTGGTACTAAAGGTGACTAATTGCTCACTCCTTTACTGTAAGATTAAGACAGAAAGGTCATAATGACCTGAAACTTTTTGTTATATATTTCAAGGATAGTTTTTTACTTCTAGTGTTTTCTGTGTGTTAGTTGTGGTGAGTATCTCATGTCAGGGCACTGACTGTTTGATTGTGTGACAGACACTGACACACATAGATCTGCACACACACACACTGTGCTGCCTCATTTCTCAGATGTAAGGCACTATGTGGCAGAGGAGGGGCGTGTGTGTGTGTGTGTGTGCGGAGAGCGAGAAAGAGAGTTGGCGCTTTTGAAAATGTGATCTGTGCGCCAGCATTTGCTGTTGATGGTCCCATGACCGCCATCTTCATTGGTGTATTTTATTTTTCTCATTTGGCATCTTCTGCTTTGTATAGATGTGTTATGAATTCTGATTGGTTTGACATGTATTGTTTTTTATGTTTGCTTTCTTTTTTTTTTTACCTTTAGTGTTGTCTGTAATCTTAATCACAGAACTGTAAATGTTTATCTAATGACAAAAACTAATTATCAAAAAAAAAACTGGACCAGTCCAGAAAGTTGTAAATGAATTTAGTTTGCATGATGCCATGCTAACGTGCTGTGTGCCCCACGTGTGTGTACAGCCTGAGGACGGCTCGGGGGTGGCGGCGGGGGGGAAGAGCGATGGCAGCCGGTCGAGTGGCGGCAGCGGCAGCAGTGGCGAGGGTCTCATGCAGGAGATGAATGCCCTCCTGGCACGAAGGTCAGAGGTCAACAAAGTCAGGGCACACTGTATTGTCATATTAGCTTGGTAAACCCGCCCCTCGTACTTCATTTCATTTCGTGCAGAGGGTCTGGAACGATTTGCTGGAGGTGTGGACTCTGCTGAAGTTTTTAAAAAATGCCTCTGCCTTTACCCAATCACTAACGTCTGGTCATCACGTATGCAATTAGCCTACCTACGCACTACAATTCAAATGTAGCACACAAGGTCAACGTCACAGCTAACGAACACACCCTCTGTTCGCTGATTGGATCGATGTTTCTGGAACATCGCAAATGTACCTCAAGAGATTCCGGTCCAGACCCTCTGCACGAAATGAAATGAAGTACGAGGGGCGGGTTTACCAGGCTATTGTCATATCACCAGCATCTTTTAAAAAGCTTCTAAACAGGCATTATTTACCACTCTGTATAATGTATTCATCACTATATGTCATCACTGTATCATAAACTCATCTGCACAGCTGTGTAATAGAATAAAATGTATTTAGATGTAGAGTCACCAAGTCACTATATATGGGCTCACTGTTTTCTCTGCTATTTAGGCACTGCGCACATTTTAATGTACTCTGTGTAGAAAACTGACTGGTTCCGTTTTCAGATATGTTTTGACGCATGTTTTACAGGAGGAAAGCTTCAGAGAAACCTGATGAGGATAGCCAGAAGGTGTGTCTTCCCTCTAATTGGTTTTAATAATGTATGTATTCTTTCACTTTTGCAGTCTGTGTTGAGTGTTGACAGTGTTGTCATGGTCTTACTTTTTTTCTTTCCAGGAAGAGACCAACGGATCCCCCTCCCCCATCACACGAGGTTCTTCTCAACAGAACTCAACAGGTTGATAGGCAAATTCAGTGAGGAGATAGATAGAACAATGTTGTATTAACAATGGTTGGATTTCCCAAATGCAGTCAAGAAGCTTTCAGCACTAAGAGCTTCTTAACTCCATTTGGGAAACCCAGCCAATGTCAGTAATACAAGGGACATTACGCCTTTGAATGCTCCAGTGATTACTCTGTGATTTCATCTATAATTTGGTTTAAATGAGTTACATTGATAAAGAAACTGAAATATTACTGATTGAATGGTGAATTCCCTTATGATAACACATAATAATCATAATAATAATAAGTGCATTATTCGGCCCTACAAAGCCAAAAGGCACATTTTGTCAAATTGAGTTTAGACTAGAAATTGACTTTATGCACCTCCTTTGTCTTGTGACTAAATCTCTTGCTTCTTTCTATTAAGAAAGTACATAAAACCATTACCATTGTTATGCCTACAATTTGTTTGCAGTATAACTTTAAAGACATTTTTCTCAGTTTCTGTGTTCACATAGTTACTGCACGTAGCCTTTGTAGGGCAGTATTACCCTATATGATTTATGTTAAGGGATTATTTAGGTAGCGGGGTGACCTCACTGAATTTACCTCGTCATTGGGGTGCATTTAAACCCAGCTGTCTGTTCACTAAAAATGTGTCCCTCTGTTTTTTCAGACCCTGTTAAAAAGCCATGGGATCGAGCCAACTCAACAGACAAGTCTTCTGCTGTGTCAAGGTGGGATTGGCACACCGTCTTACTTAGCTACCAGACTGCTGTAAAAATCCTCCCTACAGGCACTTAAAGGTGCAGGCCACAATGTCATGTTTCCAAGGGCCAGGCCCTTAGAGATAACACGAGCAGCAAAAGACATCCAGACGTCAAATATTGATTTAGTGCACATGAACGAATCTCTTGGAAATGGTTGCTAAGGCTGAAAGAGGAACAAGGCTGAGCTCTGGGCGTTCCGCAAAGGCCTCAGACACCTCAGCAGCACAGATATGCAGAGGAAAAAAACAAGCAAACAGCCCAGCAGTTTTCATGTATACAGTGGGTTTCAAATGACAAACAAGACTAACTTGTTCTTGTTTATTCCTTGGAAGCCCACATGAGAAAGAAAAGCACTTCTTTACCTTCCTTACCTTACTCCTTGACCTTTTTTTTTTCATTACCTTTTTTTAACGTCTTTCCAACGTGTTTTCTTGTTTCATACTTGGTTGCATTTGTGTAGAGTGCTGTACTGACAGGAACATATCTAGGAATCAGGTTTGTAGGCAGTCTTACCTCCTCCCGAGTTATCTTGATGTCCCTCTTTTTACCTTCACAGGGTGAAGCCTACTGGAACCAGCAGTGATGGCGACACAGACTATGACAGAATGAAGCAGGTGCTGCTCTAGTGTGTGATGTGTGCGTTTATGTGTACAGTTAATGAAATGGGTTACTCATGGCATTTATGTAATTCTTAAGTTTAAGTTTATTTATCCTTTAAAAAAGTAAATTTAGTGTGCAGCAAGTATTCATGGAACATACAACATGAATACAAAGACACAGACAAAAACACACAGTTGCAACCACAAGCACATTGCACAAAAGAATACCCCCCCCCACACACACACACACACACACACACACACACACACACCCAAGGCCTCTGGGACAGTGTTGCCACTAACTAATGACAATTGTAGAAAAAATCTGTTACTAGCCATTGGTTCAGTGCGTTTCAATAGATCTGCCTTTCTGTCAACAGGAGATACTGGAGGAAGTGGTCCGTGAATTGCATAAGGTGAAAGATGAGATTATTGATGGTAAGATTCATTGTTCCTAAACTAGGGTTAATCCACAGGCAAGCAGTTGTTTGTTTGGCAAGTGCAAGCTTTTGTGCTGAGATGTTTTAATCAAATATATAAAAAGCCCTTTTGCATTCATACAGTTGTTTATACCTGTAGCGTCATTGATGAATACCTACTGCAACAAAACTGGGTTGTCATATTCTGTGTGTACAGCTGTGTTCGGGCTTTCGTTATTTTGCATTGGTATTTGAGAATTGTCATCATTGGTATGGCTGGACACCACTCTGGAAGCGAATTAAAGACATCTAAAATGTAATGGTAGATTTGAGACAGTTATAAAAACAGCCAAGAACTTTTCAAACTATATACCTGTATTTACAATTATGAAGAGGTCATTAAACTGTGTCAATAGAAACATTACAAAATTAACCTTTGTGAAATATAGGAAACCTGGCTATGGTTCTGCTGTTTTTTGCAGTGTGTGCTTATTGTAAAGATAACGCAACTTAGGAATTCCATCCTCCCGCAGCGCCCCTTGATAATGGCGCGGACTTTAAAACAAACTGCGCATGTAGCCAAAGAATAATTCACCAGCCAAAGATCCATAATGAATAGTGTTTTTCACAAGTTGGTTCACAGTTCTTTGCACTACAACATGTTATGACGGATGATGAAATTCCTAAGCTGCGTTATGTCAATTCATGTTTAAACAAGGTCTATAGTTCGAAATGTTCCTTGTTGTTTTTTTTTTGTAAAAAAAAAAAGGTTTTCCAAATCTACCCTGACATTTTAGACATCTTTAATTCGCTTCCAAAATGGTGTCCAGAGAAATTAACATAAGTATTAAAAACTCCTTAAAAACAAATATATTTGGTACTCTGTATCATTTTTAAATGATTATGGTAAATGTCTGTCATCATGAGCTCTATAGTGATTTGTGCCTTATTACTTTAAGCTCTCATTTCATTATTCATTATTCTTGTCTAACACATTTTGAAATGGCTGCACTTTGCACTTATTTGCCATATTGTTGGTCTCCCCTTGCAGCCATTAGAAGAGAGGTGATGAGGCTGAGCTCCACATAATCCCAGCAGGATGTGACCACAGCGGGCAGTTGGGGACGGAGCGAGCGAGGGAGCGAACGAGCAAAGAAGCGAACGAGAGAGGGGAAAAGGTGCTGAGTGGGCAGGAGTTGTTTCTACAGGATTTCTGTCGTGTCATGGAAAGGTTGCCACAAAGTTGTAGACATGTTGGGCTCAACAGTAGCATCTGCCAAGCAAAAAAAAAAAAAAAAAAAGCTGGAGGGGAAGTCAAAAATGAGACAACCGAGAGCGTGACAAACAGGATGGCAAAAAAAGAGAAGTGAGTTGAGTGAATGAGTGGATGGTTGAATTAATGCATGCATGGATGGATGGATGGATGGATGGATGGATGGATGGGTGGATGGACAGATGAATGGGTGGACGGATGGAGGAATGAATGGACACTCACACTGTATTTTCTATTTCTCCTGTATTCAAAAAAACTAGCCCAATGTGTGGCCTGCTGCCCATAGTCTGTCGAGTCTTACAGAAAAAAAATATATGTATTAAATCTGGCAAAGCTATTTTGTTTTCTAAGTTTTTTTATTGTTTTGTTTTATTTGACAATGAATTATTTGAAAATGAATATTACTGTTATAATAATTTTATTACAAGTATAGATATAGAGAAAGTTGCACACCATCTTTGTCAGCCTTTTATATTTTATATTAGGTTCTTTATTCTTTGGTTTTTGATAAGCACATATAGGCCTCTGACCTCAGCAGGGTTTTCTAAAGAGATTTTATTTTTCTTTGCCAACAGATGTATAAGATCACTGGAAATGTTTTTTTAAGTTTGAACTTGAATTGGTTGTGTGAATTGAACTGGTTGCTTTTATTTTGGGACACTATGATGATGCATCGGTATGACCTTTTGATTTTTATTGTCTTTTTCAGTAAAAGTTTGGCTGGAAAGATATGGTGAATAATCAGGCCTTTCAGTATATCCTTTGACTAGATTATTCCTTGTTTTAAATGTTGATAAATGGGTTTAAACATTACTGTTTGACTCTTTTGTTTTGTTGTGCAATCCTGAAACTATGCTGAGCATGTCCTCTGGAAACCATATAAAGAAATTCCCTTCCAAATATAATCAGTGACATTAGAAGCTGAAGTTTTGGTATTTAACTTACTGATACTGCGACTCGGTTGCTATTGTGCGTCTGCTCTGCAGGCGGTGTGACTGAAACAGGAACAAGCCCATAAATCCATTCCTGACTCTGTGGAAGTTACTTTTTAACAGTCGGCATACATTAGTATCAGTGTTCACAGCTTCATGGGGAAAAAATCACCACAGTTTAGATGGGAAAAAAATGATGTGCCAACAAATGACCAGCAATAGAAACGATAGAATTTTGTGCCCAGGTGATGTGCACTGCATTGAGTGACTGCTGTCTGGAGTACTGCTGTTATAGTCTCTTTAAGTGGAGCTATAAGTCCTTGGTATACATGGTGTAAGTGGGCAAAGGCACTAGAACAAAATGTCTCCAGAGAGTGACTGAAAGATCCTCATTGTCAGCAAGCACACACACACACACACACACACACACACACACACACACACACACACACACACACACACACACACACACACACACTACACTACTAAATTCATCTCTAAATGACACAAGGCACTGTTCTTTCAGTGTTAGCATGGGCTAACTAATCACTAGGAGGTCCCCAAAGACCAGCATGCACATGGGCAAACATCATAAATGAGATATGGCACAAAGCCTATTGCTACACTGTATCTAGCAACACTTCATTAGAAATACCACTTTGTTTGTTGTTTTTTTATCTTTAAATAATTTTAATTCAGTTTTCCAAACATTTTTAAATCAATCTTTATGTAAAAATCACATTCAAACCAACAGTGAAATTAATTAATGCAAACATCCATTGCTGTCATTACAAAACAGAGGGAGGCATTCCATAACTGAAGAGCTGTAGAGGAGCATTATAAATAGTTATTCTTGTCAAACTTGACTTACAGATATATTTAAATGTGACTGGACTTTTTTTTTACAGCTCAGAACATTATGCTCAGGCAGTCGCTGTGACTAAAAGCCAGCCACAGTTAACAGCTTCACCAAATCCACATGGCATCTGCTATAACTTAAGTTACAATGCCCATTTCATCTCAGCAATCCTCTGTGTCCACCAAATAGTGCAAGTGGTAGCAGTAAAGGAACAAATCGCTTGGAATTAGATTTACCTTCCAGTATCTGAAAGATTTTGTCCGCGTCAACCCCACTTTGCAAACTGAATAGATAAACCATTCAATATTGCAAAATGTTATTTACCGTTGTTTTTTTCTTTATTTCTTTTTTTTCTGTTGACACTATGAATGACAGCAACGCTGGATTTTAATTAATGAGAATGTATGACCCTCGAACTCAAGGTCAGATATGATATTCAGGATGGGGACTCCTTAGTCAAGCCTGTCACACTTGTGAAATAAAAATCATAATCCCATCCTAGGTCACTCACATGACACATATATACAACCAAGCAAAACAGCTAGTAATGGATGGTCAAAATGAAACAGTAGTCCAGAATGGTTTGTACCCCACTGATGGAGTGTAGTGACTGTTTCACAGACCTCTATGCAGCCCAGCGGTAGAGTATCAGACTAGAATCCTGTAGGATTATCCTGAAGTAGAAGACAAACAGGTCTGGGAAGCCCAGCAGGGAATCATGAGTAATTTTCTTAACAGTGGTTTTCCTGGTGAGGAGGGTGTCCCCACTGACTAAGAGCTGGAACGGTTATTTAACCTCTATTATGTAGACACACAACACAAAGACACACAAACAGCTTTTACAAAGTGGTGCACGTCACTCGACTGGAGCCTTCATTCCTGTTTGACAAGCTTGTATTGACGCTTGATCCTAGCGTAAGGGCCGATGCTGTCATCGAACACAAAGTCCCACAGCACACGCACCCACGATGTGTGCTGGGGTAGGCTGTCATAGTACTCTGCTGCAATTTCCTTCACCTGCACAAAAAAAAACTTTGTTAAATATAACTTGTAAAAGGAGGCCTTTGGTAGAGACATGACATCAAGACAGCTGTTATACAACGTTTTTAACAAAAGCCGTCAAACATCATTCTGCTCATGACTGTTCTGTGTGATATCTAGTGCACCTGAAGCGCTCTGAGCTCCCTTTGACATGAGGAGAAGTCCTTGAACGCGTGAAAAAAGCCATAAAGTGCCATCTGACATTTCAATGGCAGAAGTAGGACATATGAATATTCGGGTTAAGCAGAGGTGTAAGACCTCAGGCTTGTGTAGAATGAAAGGCTGGCTGTTTGCAGAGGGCTCGTTCAGGTTAATGTGTGACTCAGCCTGTGCTTTCTATCAATATTTGTGCTTTTTTAAAAATGCTGAATGTCAAAGCCCCCATGCAGGAAAAAAATGTGCGGCATTCCTTGTGAGATTTGAAATATTAATCAATGGCATGGGCTGACCAAACCAAGTCAGTTAGTTGATGGAATCCTTCAGTGTTTCACAGACATTGTTTGCCAACTTTTCATATTGACTTTGAGGATTTCGTGCCTAGCATGTGTCTTCAGTTGACTTGTTTTAAATTTTGTTTTGAACAATTGCCATTCATGTAAATTACTTGGCTGGTACAGGGTAAACTGCCGGTCAGCCTGCCTATGCATGTATCTACTGTTATGAGAGAAAACAGCTCAGCTGTGCAACCACAATTACTGCAAAGAGCATATGTCACAGCTAAGGTAAAAATGTATTCTTCAAAACTATTCTCCACATCTATCAACCAGGGACTCTGAGGCAAATTAGATAACTTTTGATAAAACACCACCATGAAATGACAACATTTTCACAGTTACACCTGCTCTGGTGTAATTTGAAACTATGCGGTAGCATATTTTCTTTGATCTTTACCATGTCAGGGATCAATATACTTAGTAAAGAGAGTTCATGGGGTTCAGACGCTAAGCATAAATACAGTGTATTAAGGACTGTGCATAAGGTACACAACATTTTTTGTTTTAACCAGATATGACAAATTAAACACACCACTGAGCCAGAAGACTAGTACCCAGAATCTGAGAAAAAGGCTACTCACCAGTGGAAGTTTACTGCCGGGGATACTGGGGAAGTCATGGTGCTCCATGTGGTAGCCTACATTGAAGGTGATAGAGTTCAGGGGCCCGTAGTAAGAGTATGTCTCATGGCCCTTCAAGAACATGTAGTGCTCTGCGATGAAGTGTCCGGAGATGGGATGCAGGCCCATGCACAGGATGGACCCTGCGATCAGGTAAATGATGGGCTTCATCCCCCAGAGGTAGTAGATCACGCAGTCCACCACAAACTGGACGAGAGCATTCATCATCTCCAGTCTGGTCACTGGCTTGGGGTTCACCACCAGAGGACGCAGTGCGTAGAAGAAAGGCTGGAAGAAGAGCCACACCACCTTCCGGAGCGGCGTGCTGAAGAACCAGCCCTCCAGGTCTGTGGGGATGTCCACGTCCAGGCCGTCTCCGCCCAGGTAGCGGTGGTGGTCGACGTGGTACTTCTTGAAGGAGGCAGAGTAAGGCAGGCCTATGGGGATGTTGGCGAACATGGCAAACCAGCGGTTCCAGCGTGCCTGCTTGTTGCCAAAGGCCACGTTGTGAGAGATGTCATGGATGGCCAGCGTGAGCGAGTGGTTGATGCAGCCGCCGAAGGTGTAGGCCCAAAAAAACACCCATTTCCAGGAGAGGTCGCACACCAGGTAACAGGCCAGTATCTGTGTCAGGACCATCCCCAACACAACCCATTTCAGCTGAGGATCATGGCCCATCAATGACTTGATCTGTGGGTATTTAGCTGCCAATCAAAACCAGAAATATGTTTAATTCACATCATTCGAATTTAGCCATGTAGGAGTTCTCAAAGAATTTTCTTGACACAACCTATAAAATCCTTGCAGTAGCCTCCTTGTAATCTCTGTCACTGTCAAACATCAGCATCAGTTAGTGTTTTTTAACCACAGAGATCAACTACTGGATTATTTGAGCTTTGCCACATGCTCTAATGATGACTAAATCTATTGTTGTATCTGCCAATGCAAATAAATATTTGTGGCTCAGATATACTGGCTACTGGATACATAGCATCGCCATAACTATGAATTACCATATTTCATCTAAATCAATTTTTTAATTCAATTTCAAGACATCAGTATGTATATTGGACAGCTAAAGGGCCTAACACAGGAATAGACAGAAACAAGCATAAATTGTGGCACGGTGACATACTGTATAACACCCTGTAATCAAATCACTGCCTAATGCTTTGGCTCTTGGGAGCGTAATATTCCTGGCAACAACCTTTTCAATTAGAAGACATTTTGTTTTGCACCTTGTTTTTCCGATTAAACCATAACAAGTGTCTCCCAAGAATATGCCCAGTTTTTTTTTTTAAAGTAACATCACGTCCAGAGATTGTGCAAACCGTTTTAGAAACCAACACTGTGATATATCACCTGCACTTTATTTCACTGGCTGGTAATATGTATATGCAAATATGTCCCATCTCATACCCATTTGCCTATTTTCAAGGCACGACAATGCAAATCCTCCCTCCAGGGAAAGGTTACATGGGATCGCAGAGAAGTACATCTGTCAGCACCTTTTTAAATGTATAACTTAGGTTTTGTACTAACAGGAGTCTCCCAGGCTTTCACGGAGCTCCAAACATCTGCTTTAATCCGCTCTACTAAGAAATAGCCTCTAGCTATTGTTTTTCTTCTGC
This sequence comes from Coilia nasus, assembly GCA_027475355.1. Classification (NCBI taxonomy): domain Eukaryota; kingdom Metazoa; phylum Chordata; class Actinopteri; order Clupeiformes; family Engraulidae; genus Coilia; species Coilia nasus. The sequence continues at coordinate 24,148,982 of CM050205.1, forward strand.
CACCCTCTCTCCCTGTTTACTTGGTGTCCCTTCCCACTATTTTTCATTAATTATTCAGGCGTGGCCATGCAGAACTCCCTGTCTTTCCTCTGATAATACAGGGCACCTTGGACAATGTTTGGAGAGTTCTAAACTCAGGTGCAGGCTATTTATAGCCCAGTGATTTCACAGGCAACTCAGTTTTTCCCCTTATTACCTGGTCCCCCGGAGGGGATTGACCAGGTATTGCAATGATCCTGTCTGCCTGTGTGTGTGCATGTGTGTGTGCGCGCGTCTGTCCGCCCGCAATGACTCTATCCGTCCACATGGGGGACCAGGTTGTCATCTCTTGCACTTGTTGCCTTTTGGATTGACTTTCCAAAAGATAACACAAAGATGGTAAATAGGTGGAGCAAGTTACTTTATGGTATTTCATGTCTATAGGAGCAAAGTGGGGATGAGCTCCGGGCTGCATAAATAGGGGTGTTGTTGACGTGCTTGGCTGTAGTAGATAACAATAAACTTAGTGCACACCTGAATTAAAGTTGATTTTCTCTGGAGTGGAGAGTCATACCATCACAACATTTTCCTTAAATGGGCAGGGGAGGGGGGAGGTTGGAAATCACTATAGTGTGTCCGAAATGCACATATACTGTATCCGAAATGCACATCCACGGCTTTTAAATATTCGGTGAAATTCTAGGGTTCTGCCATGGACCCCAGAGTTACAGAGTGTGCCTCTGCACTGCATAAAGGGAGATTAGTAGACCCTCTTGTGTAACCATGGTTCCAGGAAATGGCTCGTTATGAAGGATCTTGCTTTGCCCACTTACCACCTTTGGAAAATGCACACCATCACATGTCCCTGTGGAGTCGAGCCATGGCAACGTTGACACCTTTTGGCTGGATGCCCCGCAAATAGGCAACGGGCTGATTTACACATGTAGCCATTACAACATCTCCAATGAAGGGCTTAGGCTATTTATTGTTTTATTGTTCTCATATTTGGTTTAATCTATATCTGGTTCACTTTAACTGTTTACATGATCTCTTGCATGTTTAAAGAGTTAATGATTAACCTTGTGTCATAAAGGAGTGATCCTTCATGACTCACCCTCTCAGCATCAACAGAATGAGGCCACTTATGAAGATCCACCCATCTTGCTACGCTGATTCGCCCATGTAATACTCTGTTTTTACAAGTACATTTCTTCAGTTATATTAGTTACATTTGTGTACGCTCTGCAGAACATTATACGATACATATCTACAACTGCAACCATCTTCTGAGATTGTTCTGTGAATGAATTCATTATCCATTAGATATAACGTCATACATTAACACAGAAAGAAAAGAGGGAGACTGGGTGATAAAATGGTCAATGTTACAAAACCATCAAAGAGTTGTGTTGTTGTTTTATCTGCCCACTGAAGGCTAGGCCCATTTAGAAGCTTCAGAAAAAATGGTTAGGCCTACTGATCTCTCCCTTAAGCATAATGCAAAAACTGGGAAGCCCATTACAAGTTACCTCTCTCTCTCTCTCTCTCTCTCTCTCTCTCTCTCTCTCTCTCTCTCTCTCTCTCTCTCTCTCTCTCTCTCTCTCTCTCTCTCTCTCTCTCTCTCTCTCTCTGAAATGTATCAACACCATGGTGACAAAAAAAAAACTCAGGGGCTGCTGTGGTGATCATAAAAACAATGTTAATGTTAAAGAGCAATGGGTGTAAAGCAGCTCTCTGTAGTCTGCTATTTGACAGAACAATGCAAAGAAATGTTACTGAGCTTTAACTGGTACCTGCAAGAACTCTTATCATACTGTGTACTGAATGAAAGCTATAGCTTACCCTTCCTGGCCTATGGACTTAAATTAAACTAACAAATTAAATAGAATATTGAGACATATTGGTACCTGAGATTATTGAGCAATGGTCAACTACAATCCAAAGCATGTTCTTAAAGGTCATTAAAAGACATAAGATTGGGAGAGAAATTGGTTTGTACTGTCTTGACCCTCTTCCATAGCCACTGTGGTGTGACTGTCATGTTATCCTCTGAGTATGTGCGCTATTACCGACGCATTGTGTCCTGTTACCATCAACCCTTTGGCTTTGTCAACAGCGCCTGCTGGAACGCTTTGCTATTGTTCTCAAAGCAAAAAGCATGGGAGTCAATTGCTTATGATCATCTTACATATTGTATGTTTATCCTGTTGTCGCCAAGATGGTCGTCTTGCTTTTTTTTTTTTTCTATTAAGACCTTGAAAGCAATACTAACAGACAGCCATGTCGCCTTTTTTCTCGAATGTAATAAAAAACGAAAGATTTTTTTGAAAATTCTAGGCAAAACAAATTCATATTAGCTATGGAAATCTATTCAAACTCAGTAGGAAGCTTTCGTGGCCTTAAGCAATGTTCGATCAACTAAAAGAACAACCAGCCGACAGATGCACTGCTTTGTTGGGAGATGTAATGCCACTGAAATTTGTTTACTTGCATTGTGTCGTAACATATGTGAAGATAAATGACAAGCCTAAGTATTATTGCATTATCACCCGTAACCTGTTGAGAGGTGCATCACGTCTGAGTTAGCAGAAGTTTTGCTATCTCGCAACGGGTGCGGGCTTCATCGGAAAACAGGTGCATTACCCAAAGGTATGCTCACAACATATGAAATAACCTCACCATATTTGAGCGCTGGCACGTGAAGTAAAGTAATTCGGAAGGTGAAATAGGCTTCATTGATAATTGCCGTCACCAGTTTCCACTCTAACTTAATTTTGACGAAGCCGTTTTCAACAAGAGCACACCACGAACAACTAAAAATCAGTGATTCAACCTAATAACAAATACGCTTTTCCATTATTCACAATTTCTTACCTAGAATTTCTTTTCTTCGCGAAGTATGCGGTTGTTCATTATAAACCCATTCAAAATCCCAGCGCCCAGTTGCCTTCCCCATGTCGATACTCGACTGCTGCGTGTGGATCACGTTATGAGAGCAGTGGATGGCTTCAGGATGACACACCCTTGGGTACGCAGGTGTGACAACCACTCCCAGTGAAATGACGTGAGGCTCGGTACCGGTCAAACAACTTTGAAGTAGGTTACTGTTTATATCAACAGCTGGGAGGTCACAATAGATAAGTATCAGGTGGAGGTCAGGCCTGTTTTATTATTGACCATAGAAGACATAATTGGACTCTAACTTTGTTCTTTGAAGACGAACTAAAAATGTACAAGTTTACATTTACGGTATAAGCTACATTTCCACAGCCTTTTCCAAAGCGTGCTATGGATTGGCACACGTTTTCTGTCAGCAGTAAAATAAGTAAATTAAGTTGTAAATGAAATGTAAATTTAGTAAATGTACTAAATGTAGATTTAGTAAAATATTATGCCTATCAGCTACACTTGTTACCAGTCGGTGTTTTTCAAACGGCTTTACGGCTGTTTTAAAGAAATAGCGCCGTTTGTTTAATTCTTTTTGATAAAATGTGCAACATACAATAACAACAATAATAATAATAATGATGATGATAGATAGATAGATAGATAGATAGATAGATAGATAGATAGATAGATAGATAGATAGATAGATAGATAGATAGATAGATAGATAGATAGATAGATTTGTAGGCTGGGAATAACAACATGTAATCAGCCAGTAACCAGTCAGTAACAGAAAGAACCATCACAATTCAGCATCAGATGTGCCCATGGGTGTAAAAAGCGTCGAAAGGAAGCAGCCCAAGACAAGCGGCAAGACAAGAAAACACTTTCTTTTACATCTGTCTCTAAAAAACCTGCAACATAAACATTTTTATTTCGTTTTAACAATAATATAATGTTTGAGTTTTTCTAGTGCAGATTTGGTTACACAAGCAGAAACGGGCTTTATTTTCTCTAGTCTGATTTTCTCACGCTCGAATGTGTGCGTCTGAAAACTCTCGCGAGAACATGTAAACGGGCAACAGAGTCGACGGGAGTTCGTGTGGGACAGACGGGGAGAGTTGAGTTTGTGTGTTGCCGAAGAAGAGGAGCGGTAGCCAAGGAATAGGAGAGGGGGGAAAGAGCAGACACGTTGGAGTACGCGAGAGCAATAGAATATTTTCATCATGGCTTCGGACGACACGCTGTATATTGAGGCCGACGGTTCAGAGATGCCTACAGAGATAGTGGAATTGCATGAAATTGAAGTGGAAACGATAGAGACTACTGTGGTCGGTGCAGACGACGACGAACACCAGCCCATGATCGCTTTGCAGCCTCTAGTCACTGATGATCCGAATAATGTTCATCATCATCAAGAAGTGATATTAGTTCAGACCCGAGAAGAGGTTGTCGGCGGAGACGACTCAGACCTTCGTGCGGAAGATGATTTCGAGGAACAAATTCTTATACCTGTTCCAGGTGCTGAAGAGGAATATATTGAGCAGACCCTGGTGACTGTTGCAGGGAAAAGCTCTATGGGCCGGATGAAGAAGGGGGGAGGCGGCAGCGGCAAGAAAGCTGGGAAAAAGAGTTACTTGACTGCTGCTGAGGCAAGTAGTCGAAAATGGGAGCAGAAACAGGTTCAAATAAAGACATTGGAAGGAGAATTTTCTGTTACGATGTGGGCATCAGGTGAGTTCAAGTGACTGACACAAGTCTGTTCTATCATTGCATTGTTCTCTGCTTTCAAAGAGGGCCGTGTGCGGGCGTTGTCCTTTTGAACGGCATGCTGGGTGCATGGCTAGCCAACGCTGGGATAATAATTAGGACAAAAATCCTTCTGTGAATGCAGTCCGGATTGAAATGTTTTTGTTTTGAAGGGAAGCCATGTTTTTAAGCATTGATGGGCGCCGCCATATTCCCCCAGACCAGTATGGCGGCCCGAAAAAATGGCGTTGATGCGGCCGGGGAACATGGCGGCCAGAGCGGGAGGCAGGAAACCACGGCTGGCTCGAAGAGTAGGCCGCAATGGCGCAGTTAGTCATAGGAGCTAGATTCATAGCTGCTGAACCAGTCACAGCTCAACGAGGGGAGGGACGTCGAGCAGATATCCATTGTCACGTTTGAGGACGCAGTGGGGTCTTTATAGGGTAATAACGAGGAACACGTGCTGCGTTTGTCAAATAAGTAATGTTAGCTTACATTTTGTTCCGTTATTAACTAATTTACACCCTTCTGGACCCTAGTTGAAAATGTTACGTTAAGTACATGCTGGCGTTCATCAGCTAGCTGAGCAAGTAAGGGCTTGCTTTTATACAGATTCTATGGTGGATTTATTCACACTGACATAAAGACAACTAATTTATTAATGGGCCCAAATTGCACCGTGGATACTGCAATCTGTTGAGTTTGTAGAGTTACCTTTGACATTAGAGAGTTTTGTAATAAGCTTGTTAGCGCCTTAGTCAGACAATAGCTAGCTAAACCAACTACAGAATCGGAGTTAAAACGTGCAAGGGCATTGCTTTTCTGCAACTAAACCCCATTTCTGACCTTTGGACCACTAGAATGTAAAACAAATGCAATGATGTAGAGGGAGAACTATCAATATTTTGAACTGGGGAGTTGGTGTTTAGATACACTGAACAGCAAAGTTGACTATAGTAGGTGGGGCTTAACACCAGTTGCAAACTGCGTTGAAACTGCAACGCGTAAAAGTACTGCTAGAATAATCTTGTATTTTATTATGGTGATGGCATGCTGATTGGGAGAGCGTTTCAATGGCTTAGGAAAACGTGACTACTTGTATACCCCGACTAGTCTGTCCCAATCTTTCTCTTATGCCTAAAATGTCCACCAACAACTTTATTTTTCTAGCAGCATAGATAACAGACAGATAAACCCATAGTTATCTGTTTGTATTACTGTACTCTTGTTAATCAGTATTATGATCCTGTATTCCATAATTATAATTCTGTCTTCTGGGTGACGTTTCTGCCTTGCCCTAAATGATTTCGAAGTAAACTAGTATGGTGCCAGCTGCCATTTTTTATTTTCTTTTTAAAAATGCTGCCTGTATGTTCATGACAACAGTTTCTGTTGTGAAGTAGGGAGGTCCTAGAATGTCTTGGCCAGTGTAGAAGGACATGGTGTGCTCCTAGCCAACCATACATTGTCATGTTGGAGTGGAGAAACTGCCATCTGCAATACATCAGTGATTATGTTTGCAGCATTGGTGTTTGACCTGCATAGGGTAGGGTCAGCTGCAGCACACCGTGAAGTAATAGCAGGAAGAGGGGGGTGTTGTCTGTTAAAGTGTAAACAGATGTGCTTGATAGAAATCTTTTAAAAATGTCATACTGAACATATGTAAAGGAAAAAACTGTCATTTTTATGTGTTTAGTTTCGCTCTTTGAATAAGGTTGTTAAGAATGATAAAAGCCATTTTCTTATATTGCTCAGGGTTTTTGGGTGGTTATTCTGATTTGTAAAAATTGATGTGGTTGGTTGGTTGATAACCTCATTCTGTGCATACATTGTCCTTTAGACTGATTTGCACACACTCCTACCCATTCTGATTGCCCTGATTCTGTGTAGTGATTGTATTAATCAGGGACGCAGATTGTTGAAACCACACCTTTGGCTTTTCTTTAGAGTGGATTTGCTTGCCCTTTAGTGTGGTTGTACAGTAGATCTCCTCATCCTTATAGTTATCACGCATGACCTCTCTTGACCAATCACTGACTGTGTGTGCCTGCGTTTTAACTGGGCCTTTGTATCCTCCTTCCCCCATGTTTGGTCACAGATGACAAGAAGGACATTGACCATGAGACTGTGGTGGAGGAGCAGATCATTGGGGAGAACTCCCCTCCAGACTACTCAGAGTACATGACGGGGAAGAAACTGCCCCCTGGGGGAATCCCAGGGATAGACCTGTCGGATCCCAAACAGCTGGCAGAGTTCGCTAGGTAAGTGTGTCATTCAAGCAGCCGCAGCAGACTCTGAGTTTTCGTCTCATCTTTTGTTTATTATTTACAAAAAATACAGACCTGTGGGGTGCTTAGTGTTTTTATCAGACTGATCCAGTCAGTGGTGGACAAAGTACACAAATCCTTTACCTAAGTCAAAGTATAGATACTTCTAGTCAAATATTACTCTACTACAAGTGAACATTGCTACACCAATTTTCTGCTAAAGTACAAGTACAAAGTGCTTTTTGTAATACTTAAGTGTTAAAAGTACAACATATGTATTTATTTATTTATTTATTTATTTATTTATTTATTTATTTATTGATGACGTGGGGCCACAGACAGGTCAGTAGAAGTTGAACTGACCTTAAAGGAGTACTTCCACGAGAAACCGTTTAGTACTTGCTCTTTTGAAATACGACAGGTCACCCTGAGTTGTATATGCATGCTGCACGTGAAAATGTTCTTCGAACCCGATTGCCTCCATCAGTCAGTGAAAGTAAGTAGGCGAAAAAACAAGTGAATAAGAAAAAGGCCAACAAAGTGACGTAGGTTTGTAAATTACAAAAAGCTATGTCAGAGTTGTGATTACTGGAGAAGTTTTGTTGCAGCACACATTCACTTAGCGAAGTATAGGTAAGTATGTGTGTTTGTGGAATTTTGTAGAATGTTTAGATCTTCTATTTGGTTTGCTATGACCGAATGGGCTTCGAATGATTGTAGCCTGTGACTAACATAGCCGAGAACCAGTCATTCTCCCTGCTCCATCTCTTCCACCAAACTAGAACAGCCTGAAACAGAAGTACTAAGGCATTTTTTTTTTCACCAAAACCGGCTTACAGGGCATTCATTAATACTAGAGACCACCGCAAAATTAATGAAAACACGATGGAAGTACACCTTTAAGTTCTTTATACACAACATCACTATTTTCATATTTTTGGGCCTACCTGATGTTGTAGTTTGTTTAGCTACACAAGATTTTTACTTTTTACCCTAATATAAAATGCAAGATGCAAATAAGCTTTTAATAAGGGTAATTGCAGTCAACATAGGCTAGCTCTTTGAAAATGATCATTGCTGGTTTCTGTCCTTTGCCTTGTAAATAGATCCATGTATAGTTGCGGGAGTTTAACATAATGGTGTAAATTACAAAAAAATAGTACTTGGGCAAGCTCTGTAGTTTAAAAAAAAATGTCTATTGTTACTCATTCTGTATTGACAAATCTGAAACGGCTACATAAAAACAGGATAACTCAATTGGAATGGTAAATTTTAATGTTTAGTTGCAAGGATGTGTGGTGATCGTCAAGTGATTGCCTTTTTCATTCAGTCACAAATGTTCTGATAAAGGATTGTCATTATCTGCCATTGCCATCATGATCACTTGGTCACAATGACCAAGTTCAAATTCAGTGACTAAAAGTAAAGACACTTTGAACTTCAATATAATCTATCACATTATAGCAAAATTACTTTAAAGCCATGTTTCAGTGTATCTACTGTAACTGTATTGGCTATCCTTTTATACAGGAGTTGAGTGCATCCACCTCTCACCAATATAACGAATACTTCATTTCAAAGGTAGTGGAGTAAAAAGTACAATATTTGTCTTAAATGTAGTGAAGTGAAAGTCAAAAGTTTCCAAAAAGTACAGATACTTGAAAATTGTACTTAAGTAAAGTAAATTTATTTAGTTACTGTCCACCTCTGGATCCAGTTAAGTAACAAAGCATTTATCTCAGATTATTGTGTAGCCTATACTTTACCACATATTATTCTGATCCACTTGTGATGACATCTGAAACCGAAGAGAAAAAGTTTTAAAAGGTTAAGCGCCTAATTGAAACAGGTCAGTGTTGTTAACGTTTCCTCATTTGTGTTTTGGCACAGGATGAAGCCACGGAAGATTAAGGAAGATGACGCACCCCGGACAATAGCTTGTCCACACAAAGTGAGTCTCGCTGTAATACTGCACCTGCGGCATTCAGTGAAGGGGATATGATCCGTAGCCCTGGCCCATTTGTTTTCATACATACATTAAACAGACAGTGTCAGGTGTTCAGTGCGTGGAGACCTTATAAGCATCTGTTTAATATGATTTAATAAGTTATGCTTATTCAGACGTGTTAAGAGACCAGTCCCATTCACAGATCACCTGAATTGGGTAGAGAAATCGCCAGTTTACATTTACAGCCATGAATATCTTGCCATCCTAGCGAAATGGGCTGAAATACTCTTGGTGTCAATTTCCCAATATCACAGGCTTCGATGAAGTGTAATCTTGGATAAACAGCCAACTTCTGAGAAGATCTTTGCCACTGGAGAAAAAAAAAAAACGCAGTGTGGGATTAGATTTAAATCTAGGATTAGTCTTAACCCATGTCCCAGAAACCACCCCTTAGGATTTAAATAATACATTTGAAAACATTCACAAAGAGGTGGGTGAAGTGATCCATGTGTGCTGAGACTGTGCTTTATCCCCCCTCCCTCAGGGCTGTACCAAAATGTTCAGGGATAACTCGGCCATGCGGAAGCACCTGCACACCCACGGGCCTCGCGTGCACGTGTGCGCAGAGTGCGGCAAGGCCTTCGTGGAGAGCTCCAAGCTGAAGCGCCACCAGCTCGTTCACACTGGAGAGAAGCCCTTCCAGGTGAGTCACTGCATGCAACGTCGTGGGGCGTCCAGTTTCCCTGAAGCGACCTTCCAAAGGGGTTAATAAAGTTGTTTTTTTTTAATCCTCAAACAAAGTGGGTCTCTTCCTGCTTTACCTTAACATGGCCTCAAGGAGGCTGGAAGGCAAATGTAAATGTGGACAGGATTTTTGTTCAAATGTGGCATCACTACAGTATTTGTACTTGGAAAAGTTGGTGTGCTCCTTTTTAAATAGATATGCTTACACATTTGTAATCGCCATTTACGTGTCACTGATCATCTGTCCTTCCCTGTACTTTTAAATTACCCATGTAGTTAAACTCTATGTGAAAAGATGCACGTTTCAGTGTGTGCAAGTCTCTGCATTTTCATAGATTGATTGCTAATGCCTGTTCTTTCAGCAAGTCTCTGAATTGCCATAGATTGCTAATGCCAGTTTTTTTCTGTCACCCCCACCACCCCGTTCAGTGCACATTTGAGGGCTGTGGAAAGCGGTTCTCTCTGGACTTCAACCTCCGCACCCACGTCCGTATCCACACCGGCGACCGGCCCTACGTCTGCCCCTTCGACGGCTGCAACAAGAAGTTTGCCCAGTCCACCAACCTGAAGTCACACATCCTAACACACGCCAAAGCCAAAAACAACCAGTAAAGGCCTGTTGTGTGTGGCTTAGAAAACGGACCCTTTGTTTATAGTTTCTAGGATTACAAGAAAAAGGAAGAAAAAAAAAAGAAAATACCATGACAGACTTTTTGATAAAGTACAAAGGTGAGCATAATGAAATACTGTAGATGTCTTACCCAGCCGCTCACCTCCTGAGAGAAAAGTGAAGAAAGGAAAGCATCACTTTTTGTTTTCTTTTTAAACGAACCACCCGGTTTTGAAAGTTTCTTCTTGTGAAGATGTGAAACTGCGGGACCTGCGTCTACAGTTGAGCTATTGCCACTGCAGCACCCAAAGAGAGGTTTGCGCTGATATGTACTGTGTTCTTTTGTGCAAAACTATCTTAAAGGAGGAAAAAAATGCTTTTTTAAAAGTCAATTATTTTGTTTTACAGTGTGCATATTGTACACTTATTTTTGACCTTATACGTAGTCATGTTATGTGCGTGTGTGTGTGTGTGTGTGTGTGTGTTCCCCAGAGATTTAGGATTTTTAGAAGACTTTGCTGTTCTGTTGCTCCTGTAAAAAAGGATATTATATTATTGTCATATATATTATTTGTGGGGGATATCCTTTCAGGTTTCCTTTTGTATAATTGCAGCGCACAGTAAATTTCTCAATCGTGTAGATAATAGAAATGTGAAAGTGTTAAAACCATTTTATGTTTTAAGTTATCCTGATGTTAACAGCAGATGCAAAAAAAGTTATGTCCATCACTGAAAATCATTTTTTTCCCCTTTTTTTTAATTTACAAGGAGCCTACCTGAAACAATCTGGGGAGTCTTATTTTGCATAGCCAGAATGTGTTGTACAACATGATTAACCCTTATTGATATAAACATCCCCATGTACAGTGGTGACCAATGATAATTAAAGAGCGGTCCATAACCGGAGTCATTCAGAGGTGGTTATTGGGCTGTGCATCTTAGAGAAGGTCAAAGGGGCCTGCATCAGAATTGTTCTGAAAAGGAGAGGTGAAGCCAACCAAATCACATGACACTTCCCCATGTCAGTGTGGGGTATACATATTGGTATGCCTGTCAAATATATACACTTGTGCTGACAAACAGTGGGTATGGAAGAGTAGCTGTTATACATGTTATAAAATTGTGTCCTGAAGGTTTTGTCGAATCCAATGGAGGACTAATCTAAGCAGGAGCGATTCTTAGAAGCTGCAGTTGAGTAGGCTGTCACTGTGTTTGTGTGATGCATCAGAAGCAATGTTTAGTATAAAATAAAATAAAAATGGAATGAAATGTTTTTTTATGAAAAGGGTAACACTTTATATTCTGATGTTGGTGTGAATCTACCTAATTAGGAACAGTGGTACAACCTGTGTACCAACATGTAGTAAATATGTTTGCGTTGTACTTACACAATGTATTTGTGGTCACAAAACACTAGTACATACAACATTGTTACACAGGCTGTACTGCTGTTCCTTAGTGGGGAGATGCACAGTAACACCAACCCTGTAAAATAAAGTGAACCATTTTTGATATGAGGGTGTGACCTTTTTACCTCTAACTGCTAGTTATTGGGACAAGCACTATGAAATGGAACGTTTGCTCTGTGGTGGGAAGTCAAAACATTTTAACGTTGAAAGCTTTTAGAGAAGTGCCGAGTGCCTGGCCAAAGGCCAAGCTTTGCAACATTAGTGGAAATGTGAGGTGCCCCGTGATTCACGCACAAGCCAAAATTTAATGGGTTCCTTCTTAGATGAAGCTACCGCTTTCTCTTTTACAGAAATCAGCTTTGTTTCATTGTTGGCAAATCCTGCTCGTAGACAAACAAGAACAGACAGCACTGAGAACATAAGCTTGGCAGGAGGTTACATTATGTTTGTTGAACACTGACAAGCTAGGGCTGGGAGAAAGACAGGTTTTACACGTCTGGGAAAAGCAGAAGAGATAATAGATGATTCAAAGAAATGAATATTGAGTGTACTTGCATAGTTTTAAATGCACCAAGCAATCATCGCAAATGGGAAAGTAAGCACCCCTACTATATGATCCCATAATGACGACAGCACTTTTCAAAATAAAAATCACTTTATCTTTCATCATCAACAACAACAAAAACAAAAAGTCTGAAAAACTAGATAATGCAATTTATCACATCCCTTCAAAGATCACTGGTTGGTGATTTAGCACACAATCATCACAGTACATTGCATTCAAACTCTCTTGAGATATTGCTTTTGACTTTACCTTGTATATAGAATTACAAAATATTGATTAATATTATTGCACACAGTGAAGCATTTTGGGGTTAGGGACATCAGTAGTCTTTCATCAACTAAAAAGAAATAAGTAAGAGACAACCTGACAACCCAAAGGGGCATGCATACATGACTTCAAAATAAAAGCAGACAACAATGCTCGTCACAAATTGGAATAAATTCTTATTACTAGATGCTTAGTGCAAGACTGCAATTCCATTCATCAATTTTTCATTTTCAAACCTGAGATAGTGTACTTGCACAATAGGCTTCTTTGATATCAGGTTCAGGCTTGTTGCTGTTGCTGTAGACATGTATCCACGGAGCTGGTAAAAATCAACATTTGTAGTCAGTGCTTCTCCGTCAGAGCGGAACCAGGAGATGTTGTTACAGGCAGTAAGTGAGTACCCCGTCAGTCAGTGGACTGATCCAGATATGAAGCAGTTGGAGCAATGCAGAAGAGAGGGATCACTGTGGGATTTAGTTAAACCACCAGCAGAGCCAGCAGGGCAGGATAGTTGGGAGTACCCCACCCTGTGACTGGGTCCCACGCCGCTGTTGCACAGAAGCCCTGCCCACTCACCTGCTCGTCCCAGCAGCCTTTGTGGCAGCCTTCAGTCACCTGTGCAATGGGGGGGGGGGGGGGGGGGGGGGGGGCAAAACAAACGAGCCATTATATTCATATACAACAATAGACATTATATATCCCACAGATGAAAAAGCCTATATAAACAATACTATTTTTACTTAGCGGTAAATGGTAAATATTTATATCTGGAATAAAATATTTATATTCATATTTATTTATATGAAAGTAAATGTATATTTATCATATACACATCATGGTAAATAGATAATATAAGATATAAATTAATGAGATAACAAAAGTTTTTGTATAAACTTTTAGTTTGTATAAACCATTTACAATGTATTACTGTGTAGGGCAAGAGTAAGTTGTTACATGGGTTGGACGCACGATTATTAGCCCCAACAGTAGGATAATTCTCAAAACTAAAACAGCTATACTGTGAGACTCAGCTTCATGTATACAATAGGGCACTGGACATAAAACATCATTTGTTGGTTAAACCATTGTCCATTAATGTGTAACCTTCATGCCTTTCCCCCTTCAGATATATAAAGTATAACAAATAAATGTTGCATACAACACAGCATTTCTGACTATGGACATTTCTATTGTTAACATTTGATTAGAGACCCTGGTAGTCTCTGATTTGATGTTTGAATCATTGTCTAAAGTTGACTTGTTGTCTAAGGTTGAATTAGCCTTGTGATGTTTCTTAAATTAGTTCACAATTGAGTTAAGGTCAAAGTCACCAGGGCCAAAGAAACAGTCACATGAGTGTTGTGCTGACTATTACAAAAACAGCCTGTTTCTTCTGTGAACTGGAGATGCATAGGGAGGAGGAGGAGGAGGAGGAAGAAGAGGAGGAGGAAGAGGAAGAAGAAGAGGAAGAAGAAGAGGAAGAAGAAGAAGAAGAAGAAGAAGAAGAAGAAGAAGAAGAAGAAGAAGAAGAAGAAGAAGAAGAAGAAGAAGAAGAAGAAGACGACATTTTACACAGAACTTGGTTAACATAAAAACAGTTAAATAATTGTCGTGATCCTAACTGCAGTTCACTTCTTGAACTAAACTAAATATTTTAGTGCAGTGGGCTCAAACCACTTACATCAAACAGGCCCTTTCCCTGCATCTTGTACAGAAGTGGGTTGAGGAAACCAAGAGGGGGTAGGCCTCTCAAGAGACGCTGATCATTCAGAAGAGACACCATTCCTCCCACAACTGGCGTAGAGGCCTAAAGATAAGAAAAATATTACAACATTAGACAGAGACCAATGCTGACTACTGAGATTATACCAAAAAAAAAAAAAAAAAAAAAAACCCTCTTCATTACCGAGGTTCCGGACACCCATGGAATGGGCACTCTGTTCGAGACAATCCAGTAGTTATCGGAGAGAGCAGCGATGTCTGGATAGGCCCGCCCACTGACGTTAAAGTATGATTGCGGAGGAAGACCCTTTGTGTTTTTCAAATAGGAATTCACAGCACTGACCTTCACACAGAAAAAAAAAAAAAAAAAACACAAAAAAATAAAAAATAAATCAAGATGCAGAGCAGCATACATTAGCATTTACACTACATACATACTCATATAAATACAATATTCATTCAATTTTACACATAAAACTACAAACATTCTTCAGTTTTGGTCTAGCTACCTGGTAATCAGGCATGTCAAAGACATTGCTGAAGCCACCTCCACTTATGTAGTCCACAATCTCATAGGAGAGCTTGAAAGGGTTCTTGAATGAGGTTCCACCCACAGTGGTCACATATGGACTAAAAGGAGAAGGGTGTAGAGGAGGGAGTTGTGAAGCAATAGTCACAAACATAACATGGGAATGTTTTCTGTGCTTTTCGTTGAGATTTGTGTGAGACTCTCCACGGCATGACACCTTTGGCATTTGAGGAATTAATAGAAAAACATGCTTTGTCACACAGTTCAAACCATCTGCAGTTATAAGCAATTTGTAAAACTCTAAAATGGAATGCTTTTTTTCCTAACCTTGATGCAGGAAAATTGGGCCTGAACGAATTCTTTCCCCCACCCAGGTGTTTGCAGCCAGCTCCACGGTCACCTGAAGTGCATAACCAAAAAATGCTTTTCAAACCAGGATGTTTGTAATACTCTCAATCAAAAGAAATGCCAAAGAAATACTGTCTGTTACAATAGAATAATTAAAACAAACAAGACCTACACACAATCACCCACTCCTCACGTAAGTGATAATTGCTTTTAGAAAAAAAAAAAAAAAAAAAAAAAAAAAGGGAGCCATTTATTAAAAGATTTACTGAAATCTAACTGTGTCCAAAGAAATTTACCTGATGCAAAAAGCATTGAAATGCCACGGAGTCCAGCCTTCATGAATTCGTTGCTGACTCGCTGCATGTAGGCGGTGGACAAGGTGTCCTCGTCGTCTCCGTAGCTGATGGTGTGGACCCAGGGAACAGAGGTCATATTGCTGAGGAGCACCAACCACTGAAGGAAGGGCTCTTGGGACTCATGTCGCCCTAAAAAGAGTGTAGGCGAGAGGTTTTTCTTTCTAACAAAAATTACAATGGCAAACAAGCAAAATCAGAGATGGCAACCTGGTCCCCCATACAGGCAGACAGACACAGACACACAGGGTCATTGCAATACCTTGTCAGTCTCTCCAGGGACCAGGTAACAAGCGAAACAGACATGCTATCCATTTGATTAATTAGTAGCATCATCTCTTTAAAATGCAGAGGTGTAGATCCATAGCCTGGTAAACCCACCCCTTGTACGTCATTTCATTTTGTACAGAGGGTCTGGACCAGAATCTCTTGAGGGTCATTTAGTTGGCCCCAGCAGGGACGATCCAATCAGCGAACAGAGGGTGTGTTCGTTAGCGGTGACTTTGACCTTGTGTGCTACATTGGAATTCTAGTGCGTAGGTAGGCTAATTGCATACGTGACGACCAGGCGTTAGCGATTGGGTAAAGGCAGAGGCTTGTTTTAAACTTCAACAGTGTCCACACCTCCAGGAACAAATCGTTTCTGACTGTGTCTGTTCCAGACCAAAATGAAATGAAGTACGAGGGGCTGGTTTACCAGGCTAGTAGATCCCGGGTTCAGAAAGTAAAAAAAAAAAAAAAAACCTGCCAGATAGTTGATCCAATACATTTTCTAAACCTTCTGGTACTAATAACACTTTAGACAGGTAGATCAACTAATTAGTAAAACCACATGTGTTAAGTGCACAGGCAAAAAGAAATACATGGCAGGGTGACACCCTTCTTAAAATGCAACTTCAACGAGGACTTAATAGGCTGTTAAGAGGTCATGAATAATTGTCATTCTCCTGGGAAGAATATTTTAGAAAGGGCATACAAGAAGTACGAGGAACATGAGTGTATGGTAAATGAGTATGCGTGTTGTTTCCCAGTTACTATCATCAGTACATACAAATCACCTGGATTAGTAAAGACCCATGTGGAAATATTGGCCCCTGCACTCATGATGTATTCGACGTCCAGGCTGGCTTCCAGACCAGCTTTTCCTTTCCCCTGGGTGCCCACAACGCGGTCTACTGCAGAGAGATGAGGGAAGCTGCGCCCAAACATGCTCATGAACTCCGCCAGGTCGGCAGGATGGTAGAACTGCTCCAGGAACTGAAACAACACCACAGGCTTATCAGATTGTTGGCTTTTCCCTCTTGCCCACATAGCAGGGAGATGTGGAAATCCTTTGTGGTTCTTTGCTAGTCTGAACTAGTTATAATTTAAATAAAAGGTCAAGTGACTTTAGACACCTGACATGTTGTTCAGACACACACTAATGATTAATCCAACTAATCCACTCAAAGGCATATTGCAGCCTAAATGTTATTTAAAAACCATCGCTAAGCAGCAATGCCAACATGTGCTAGCGAATCATCATGAATTACGGCTTACCAAAGTAGCAAATGGGTAGTTCAGTAGGTATTAGGCAATACAAATTCATATGAATTCAGCTGCCAAACTATCAGGATACCTCTATAACTTTTTACTTCACATCTCCAAAAAGAGCTAAGTAGAAATATCTATGATAATGACTAATGAAAACAAAGTAGTTTAAGTAAACAAATGACATTACTGCATCAGAACTAGGACCTGGCTTCTGCCCAAGGTAAAAGGTCTGTAAATGGGATTCCAAATTATAAAATCATTGCAAGTTGACACTGACAAATTCAGATTTTGACATATTTGCCCAAGTGATCAAGAAGACAGAAAGTCTTAACTTGTAAAGGAGACATTAGCCGTGTTTGAGATTCCAGTCCGCCCGTCTGCAACTGGCTGCATACGTCAACGAGAATTGCTGGTCACAGCAGGGGTAGGCATTAAATGAGGAAAATAAAGTCGAACACAAATCCTAACGAGACTGAGCTCGCGCCTCCCCGATCATCAGCAGATGACACACAAGTCATGTGTGGAGAGGGAGGGCGGGGGTTGTAGTCCTCTACAGTCTATGGTTGTAGTGGGGTGCACTGAGAGTTTAATTGAAGTCGAGTCTTTCTTATTGTTTAGATTAACATTGGAACAAAACGAGTTGCCCCAAAGTGCTCCACAACACAAACATGAAAACTAAGACAGCAAAACAATAAAACAAAGACCATAAGTAGGTATATAACATGGACAATGAAATAGAAATGGGATTAATAATTAAATAAATAATGGGCCGGGCTTGACAGCGTCAGATAAACCATCAGAACAAGGTAAAAATAGAGAGAAGAGATATATCTTCAAATTGGAGTAAAATAACGTACACTTTAGATGACAAGTTCAGTCGGGGAGCACCGGACAATGCACCTGCACAGACGTCAGTGAACTTTTAACCAACCACGGCAAAGTAGCGTCACCGAGGAGGCGTTAGCTAGCCGCTTGCAGTTGTGTGGAGGCAACTGCAAAGGTCTGTACGATTTGTCTGTAAGCGTCATGCTCCCGCGAGTTTTCGGGTCATGTGTCATGGTCGCATTGTTGTGACAACTCGTGACAACCTCACACATTTCGGGCATGTCGGACACAATTTCTAACCACAATGCAACATTTTCAGCGTCAGGCTGCAAACGGATGCAAACGTCTAGGTCAAGTCAAATGCAGCTATTCCCTCTGTGACCACATATCACATGGCTTCATACCTGTGCCACAGCTTGACTGTTATTGGCCGCTGTGCCTACATCCGAGGCGGTCAGATTATAGCGCGCCCTAATGACAGCAGGGGTCACGCCAAGATGGAAACCCCCCGCAGCCCTCTTCAACCAGGATTTGGCCACTTCCTTCTTTTTGGGTGGGAAACGGTGAAGTCCGCCCACTAGAGGAGGGAAAGGGTTTCAAACCAACTTAGTGGGGTGCACGGCACAACTTGGAAGAGCTGATATCTTCTACTTTTCGCTGCGCTATTTATTACTGGAATAAGCACAGCCCGCACCACAAATTGTAAAAATGGACAGGTTTCTATATTTCACAAATGTTAACTTTCAAATGTTTTTATTGGCACAATAACAATCTTGTCATATTTCTTATGCGGTCGTTAGTTTAAAAAAAACAAAAAAAAAAAACAGGGTTTCCAAATCTACCCTTACATAAAAGATGTTGTTAAATGGCTTCCAAAGTAGTGTCCAGACAAATGAATCTGTATCAAAAACTCCTGAATGTTAGCTTCACAGCAAATACATTTGGTACTCTGTTATAATTCAGGACTTCAGCATTTAAAATGTGTCCAGTATTTGTGGCCCACCCTGTATATTTAGTGTGACAAAATAAATCTCTCTCAAGTGCCACATGTATTTAAAAACAGTTTTTCGGGACTTACCAAAATCCAGATGCTCAGAAACATCCTTGTGGACAGTATACTGGAAATCAGATCTTAGCAGGAACTGCTCCTCTCGAAAGTAACGATTGAACCTGCTTCCAGGAAGTAGCGTCTCCGCCACTCTGTAATGAGGAAGAAGAACGTTAATCAGTTTTTCAAAAGAGTTTTGACATCAGGAGATTCATACTACAGTGCAAGACTTCCCCTCACTTCCTCTGAGCTGTCACATGATTTTACACTGGTTTTGTAGTGTTCCAGGTTGAGACATAATATATTTCTGCACTTGTGAGTCATTTATTATTTCACTTTGTAACTACTCCTTGTAACTTGAAAACTGATACACCGTGCAATTTATTTGTACATGAAGGCTGTCGGGAAAACAAGTGTAGAACAAGCCATCAATGTAGTAACTCAACTACAGTTAAGTAATTAACGGTAGCATTGCAAGTCATTGCTGCAACACTAGTGTCCACAAATGATTTATGTAACTTCTGGAAGCAGTTATCGCAAAGAGGTGGAAGTAACACTTCTTTAAGGACCCATCTCCAAAACTAACTTAAAAAAATGACAAGAACTATCATTCCTAAAACAAACTACAAAAAAATAATGTGTACAAAAAGAATTATGGACAATTCGTGAACTTCCTTACTGGACAGTCATGACACACTGGAGAAAGTCCTGTGTGATGGTTGTCTGACAGTCCTGTACTCCATGACTCAACAGCCAGCTTTTCACCACCTTCTGAGTCAGCCTACTCGGCTGGACCAGCTGGGTCACGTCTGCAAGGTTCAAGTACTTCCCTACAGGCAGTGTGGTGAAGATGATAAAAACAAGTACAGACTCAAGACACTGAACAAAACCACAAGGAGGCACAGGAGATAAAAAAGAAGTGTGAATGTGTGTAGGGCAAAGACATATGGTTTTCACCCATGACCTCCAAACAAATTGGGTGCAAACAAGAAGGAATCTTAGCAGTCACATGTATAAATGCATACATAATGAGAAAGAGGACATGCTGTGAAATTCAATCAATCCGATTTGTGTCATTTTAACACACAGCAAAAGGTACAGTTTCACTTAGCAAAGACCTAATTTACACAGAACCTAGCCTCACTGCTAATCTTGCTAAAAACACTATTCTCGGCAATGTCATGGCATGAGTAGGTGCACGAGTGCAATTGTAGGCAAAAGTAATGATGGGTGCGCATGAGTGACAGCACAAGGAGCCGAGCTGTTTGAGGTGGGGTAGTTGGATTTGGGGCAAGTCCGAGACAGAAACAGGATAAAGACAAAGGACGGAGAGTAGAAAGGAGAGATGGATGGCAAAGAGCATGGTTGGTGAGATTAATACCATAGAGTACTGAGTCAGGGTCAGATATCCTATCCAGCAAAACTTTCATCTGATCCACATTCTGCTGCCTTAAGGCAAATGTCAGCTGCACCTCTTCACCAGGGTCTGCTCTGCCAACAAGAGTCCAGTCCTCAGGGATACTGAAAAGTGATATGAAAGAGAGCAAAAAGAGGGGAGGGGGGGGGGGGCTTATGCAAGTTCTTGAAAATCATCTCCAAGCACAAAGTATCCCGCTGAACTATAACATTTACAGCATGTCTTACAGTAACCTGATTGTTTAGTAGCTTGCATTTAGATTTCTGATACAAACTGGTTTTGCAGGGTATGCCTAGTTTGAAAGCCAAGATATTTCAACAGAGTTTTGATCCTAGTAAGGGCTATGAGCCATAGTTGTCTCAACCAGACAAAACTCAACACAAGACCAATATTGTTGCAGCCTACTGGATACATGTTCCTTTTATTCATTCCAAACTAAAGCAGTTCTGGGCTAATCTGGTCACTCGAGTTAGATCCGCACAAAATAATTCCTAAGACATTTCTGAAGTCTGAACCAAAAAAACGTCTAGACCAGGAGTAGAAATCTATGTGTGGATTAGTTAAATGGATTAGACAAACAGCTATAATATGCTGTAATCCTGGGGGGACTAATTAGATTTAAAAAAAGATGTATAATTTTGTATTCTACAAGCCGACATAAAACACCGTAAATGCAAAAAAACACTCTTTATACAACACGTTTTGAGTTAGATATTAACTTACGACGTATCTTGATCAGCCTCCAGTGGCCCAGCCCAGGCAAGGGAAGAACATATCAGCGCGTAGGTGAGTGACCTTAAAAAGGACAAACAGTTTGTTGTTGTCTACAAACACCTTTCGAATGGAAGCGGAGAGTGAAGTCTGGTTAAATTGGGGTAGGTTTTTAACACACAAAACGACTGGTAGAAGAATCGACCTTTAAGTGAAGGCATGCAAAGGGCTGTTTGTCCTTTTTGCAACTTCTATACACAACAAAGCAGAGATTCCGTGCAACTGTCAGACTATTGTGTTGTAGCCTACGCAAAGACCGTCAAACAGGACTGTTTTAACAATGCATTCTACAGACAATATCCTCGCAGTAACTTCAAAGGTACTTACAACAGCCACATCGTTGCGTTGAAAACAACCAAATGTCCAGATACCAAGCATGTGGCTAAATTTGACAATCTTTATTAGTCATGTGATAGGTCATGTGACAAACCAGCTGACCGTCATCAAAGCAATTTGGGGAAACGAAAGGAACTGTGTGGGCTGAACAGTCCATGCTCTGTGCGGGTGTCATTTTAGATGTAGTATTTTAGGTAGTTATTTTATAGTTAGTGCAGCTTACCGTACTTAGCCGTAAAGTTAGGCTACCAAGCCATTTTCCAAGTTACTTTGCAGCGGTTATTTTCCCATATGAACCCAACTGGTTGTTTCCTCAAAACCTATGATCAATCCGAATGATGTACTCTGTTTTCAGTAGTAGGCCAATTTTAAACGATTATGTTTTAAACCTCTATTGTGTCAAAATATGACATCAGTCTTACATCTCACAGTAAAAGTCTGTTCATGCGAGTAGTCAATTATTGAATGTCATGGCCTTCCTCGCCACAGCCAGTGGCAGTTGCAGTTAAATGGACGTTTGCTGCATCACCACCAAATGCAAATGTACCTCTTCATGTGCAGTGACTGGTACACTTGTAATAAGTAATCATGCAGTTAATTTCTCATTCTGCCAATGCAGAAAAGATCGTGGATAGGCAAACATTGTCAGAATTCCGTTAAAACAGATATTTTTATTTCTAAAAAAAAAAAAAAAAAAAAAAACCCAAATAGTTCCAGTATACATAGTGAAAAATGATTATATCTCCCCAATCATTCAGACTACCACAAATGAATACCACCCAAATTAAAGCTCATTTAATTTTCTTTACAGAGATGTTGATTTTTGGCCATTTAAAAAGTCCAGTATAATGTAATGGACTCCAATTACATGATTTCTGCAAAACAGGCAACTCAGTTTGAAGGTTTGATCACCAACTACATGTACAAAACAGCAAAATCTTAGACAATATTTAAAACTGTATATCAGTTATGTCATAAATATATTTGGTACTTACATCACTTTTAAAATCCAAGCTACTAGCATTTAAAATGTGTCTGGTATTCATGACCCACCCTGTACAGCATTTTATTTTAATTCATGTTGTGGCAGCTGTATTGTTTATTTTGATACATTTACAAGTGGGTTATTAAGGTATTTTATTCCAAAATACATCTTCATCTATTTATGCCTATCCCTGGCCCATGTCTTGCAACTAGATGTCCAGACTACCTCAGTTTCTTTTAAAATAAACTTTTAAAAAAATATTGTGACTTGCAACTCAGCCCTGGTTTCAGTGGCTGTCGTGAAGTAGGTTTACATTTTCCTAAAATCATCATGTATTTAGAGATGGAAATGTATTCCAGCAGGACTGTGCTGGTGGCTGGTCAGCTGATTGAGGTCCCGTTCAGTGAACAGGGTTAAGGTGGAACACCTAAAATACAATGTTCAGGTATGCAGCGTTTGGCTAGACGTGACAGTCGTTTGCAGTCAAATGACACATGGTGGATGGGAAATCAAGTGGAATCATGGAGGTACCTTTTTGACAGAATAGGTGTTTGTGCAGTACTTGGCCATCATGTCCAACTGCCAAGCCACCCCCCCTCCCCGGTCTGGATGGGATTTTTTGCATCTATTATGTAGTCAACTCCTCCATGGTGCTGCAGTTGCGTTCTCTGAGAGGTTGTGCTTATGGTTTCCTTAAGTCCTAGTTTTGATCTTTGATCAGTCACAATGCTACACGCCGTTTTCAGCTGCCTAAGCTTTCTGGCTCAACTAGTGTTGCCCAGCTGTTGAGCCAAGATGTCATTACATCTCACAGCCCATATTAAAGACTACATGTTTGGTACTTGTATGCTATAATGCAAGAAAGTAATGTCTCATTCTTATAAATCATATATTTTATACTAAAAAAGGCATTTACTGAACAATTCAAGCTTCTCATCAAAGACAAACTCTAATCAAAGGCGAAGGCGTAATGGGTTGCCAAAATTTATTCACGACAGATAGAGTGCAAGTTAAAAATTGAACATATCATTTACTGTCTGCCAACCACCTTATATACACCTGTATTTTAAAAATGCTTAAAAACACGTATGTAATTATGTATGTATATATATTTTAACCATCAGAATCTGAGTAGTAGTAGTCCTTTTCACTCGTATCACTGTGTGGAGATGGTGCCTCTTTCTGAGTGAACGTTTCCCACACCACAAAGGAATCATTTTCCGCTGAAGTAAAGGAAAAAAAAGAAGGAAAAAAAAGAACACATTTTAATACTTTCCTGAGCCAGACATTATGTATTTGGAGATGAAAATGTATTGCACATACCAACACGTGTCTTCTCTGCCTTTTTTTGAGAAGGTGAGGGGGTGTAGTTCTTGTTGTCCGACTGCATACAAAAGCATGGGGGTGTAAACAATTATTTCACAATCTAGCAGTAATGTACAGACATATTTGACACTTTTGACATTTACACTTATGTGGGAAATGACACAAAGGAGCATGACATCATAAATGTATCACTTCATAAATGTAATCTATGTTACCTGATCTGCTACTATAAACACATACAATACAATCCCTGTCAAATTACACAGAAATGTGACACACACACACACACACACACACACACACACACACACACACACACACACACACACACACACAGCGGCCTGGAGCTCCCAAAACAGATGCAACTTTTCCTTTTTTTGAACGACTTTGCATAGTGACAATAAAGACTTCTACTACACAGGCTATGTTGGCTAAATTTTGCATGTATACGTTTACACAATAATTGTCTGTCAAACATAATTTTAACATGTTTTTGAGCTATTAATTAAGTGATATGGTTGATATGTGAAGAAACACAAATACTTGTGTTGTCAACCAAAAATGTGGCTCCCCCAAAAACAAATTTTCCCTTTTTTGGGACAATGAAGTTCACACCTAATCAAAAACGCTCTCTGCGCCCTCTACAGCTTCAAATGCGCTCTGACATATGATGACAATTCATGATGATGCTGTGTACTGAGAGTACACAGACAGGAGATCGGGGATGCCAAAATAAGTAGCGATGCCTACCTCTAATCACAAGTGGACCGACCTACTTCCACTCACCAGATAAAGCACATTATGCTGGATATCAACGCCTTCAACACCACCATTCTTTCCTCAGCGACCCCCCTTGAGGCTTTCAGCCTCCCGACACAGGTTAAGCCCCCCCCCCCCCCCCCCCCCCCCCCCCCCAAAAAATGTGAATGGGTGTGGTTAGGGGGTGCAGTTTAACAAACCACAAACTAGTTTCACAATTAACCCTTTGTAACCTGCCTACCTTTGCAGAAGCCTTGCCGAGGCCTCTTCGGCCCCTTTTCATTTCCTTTTGGCAGCGGTAGGTGTACCTGTCGTTGCGAGCCCTGGTAGCACAGATGATGAACAGCCATTAGAAAAGAATTACATAAGCATAGAGAAACATGTCAAGGTTATGCAATCACAATGCAGAGTATTTCACCAGTGAATATTATATTTTAAAACTTGCGTTTGTAATGTGATATAACACCAGTGCATAATCTTGTGCAAACCAGGCTGTGAACAACATAGGGTATGTGCAGAACTGTACCTGTTGATTGAGGAAAACATGGTAGGACTTATGTGCAGGCACTTTGGTGTCTCAATGCCCACAAACCCCCCTGAGGTAGGAGTCTTGGGGGTGAGCGGCTGGCCCAGGGGGTCGTCCTCTTCACCTTCCGTAAACTTCATTCGAAACACAAGATAGGATTAGTTTAGATGGTAGCAGTAGGTACATTTGCAACTGCAAGAATAAGCGCTGTCTTACCAAAAGGGCCAATACATCATCAAAAATACTTTCAAAATAATGTCAACCAGAAATTATTTGATCATTTTTCTTTTTTTTTTTTCATTTATATGTAACCCTGTGGTGAAGATTTTAGGTGCATATGTCTGGTTATCCTGTCACTTCGTCAGAGTAGTGGTTTTGTGGTTGAATGTTGAAGCAGTTAGCCCTCAAAACTTAACAGACAGGCAGGCAGGCGGATCAATACCTTCTTACGTCTCTTTTGCAAAGGTGAGCTGAAAAAGGCGTCATCATAGCCATCTTTGGGTAGATGGGCCAAGACGTTGCGGATCTGCTGCATTCTTTTCAGAGTGCCGACTTTAGATGTGATCTGAGGAATCTCTTTCCCTGCACACAACAAGTAGTTGCCAGACTCATTACATCTGCGGTATTAAAGCATTTAGAAAGAAACAGCACGTTTGGGAATCTGTGCACGCATTCTGGAACTGGAACGCATTCCACCCATCACAATTTGGCAGTAGACTGTTGGTAAACCTTCCTCCTAACACTTCAAAAAGGATACGCTGCTGACTTAGCTAGAAGCCTGGCTTTTAGCTAACGTTGGTAGCTGGTAGCTTGGGTTCGAGCCTGGGGCTGGACTGCGCAGGAAGACTTCGGTTACACAACCCATGGGATCAGATTTCTATCCAACAACTTTGCAGTAATCATGGAAAATATGCTAAATACATTGTCTGTCAATACATTGAAATTTTTTTTTACTTGAAAATAAAAGTAAACTAACAATAGTAAAAACAGTGTAATAGTAAACTATAAGCATAAATAGTGCCTTCATGAATGTGCTCAAGGAGGTGTTCTCACATTCCCCTTTTTCCTGGAGAAGTTACACTTAGCCTAGTCTTCATACCCGTTTCCTCTTTAGTCCCGTTCTTCTTCTTTGGTTTGCCCGCGCGTGGTCGTGTGTGTTTCTGGCCGGAGTACTGCTCCTGGCACTCCTCTGGAGATCGAGAGCCCACCTTTGAGGCCACGCTTACCCAGAAGGCGGGCGTGTACGTGGGCTCAGAACCGCTGGCGCTGCGGACGGCGCTGCGTATAAATCAGAGTGTGAAAGACTGTATTTGTGAGGAGTTTTTGGGGCGCTGTTTTGTGCATGTAGCTTTGTAGTTTGGTGAGGTTACACGAAAGACGGGTGTAATCTCGCAATGCCCACACTGCAATGTTCCAGATCATTTCTGCCCACAAAATTCAAACATGCCAAATTTCCAGAAAGAGTGTTTTTTTTTCTTTTTATGCATCAGCCACAGAAGTCAAGTTTACCTCTGCCACTTTACAGTGATTGATTCTTGGTATTTATTACCAAACCTTTAAAACATCAGTGATCTGAGAGTGAATTCCAATGTTACGCAAAATACACCAATCTTACCAGTAAACATAAACACACTTCCACACTGAAATAAGACCTTTATGAAACATTATACAAATAAAACTTACTCATGAAGTTTCTGCAGTTCTTCATCCGTCCACTTGTTGTGATCATAGAGTTCTTTTGTGGTCACTTTCTTGGCTCCCCTCTTGCTACTAGGCCTCTTTCTCTGACTGTTGCTGTCGCAGTCAGACGCACAGTCGCTGAAAACCTCCGCAGCGCTGTCGTCCACAAAAAGCGATTTGTTTTTTTGGCCCCTCGCCCTTCTTTTTGTCTTTGGCGGGCCCATCACTTCCTGTTCCGTGTCTAAAGGCAACGGAGAGGCCACGGTGGCCACGGGCTCGGAGGCCATCATCGCCTGCTTCTTGTTTTTGTTTTTAGCGCTGGACGCCTGGCTGTCGACCGCAGGCGGTGATCTTTTTTGCCTTGTTTGTCGACCGTCCTCGGAGCTGCTCCGACTTTTGGATCGGAGGCGGGGACCTTGGTGCTGCCTGGGGTCTGTTGTTTCTGCACAGGGCGTCTGCTTGGGGTTTACGGCGTCGCTGCTGGCTCTGGTGCGTTGCCGACTGCGGCTGCATCTTTTGGTCCCCATGCCATGAGCCCCAGCTTTGTTCTGAGCATCACCCACACCTGGGCTGGCCTGGTCTTCACCAGCCAGCGGTGAGGTGCTGGCAGATCTCCGGCTGGACCTCCTGGGTAAGGATTGCGCACTCTCGCTGGGGAGCTGCTCCCGTGGTTGTGGCACAGCAAAGGGGGACTTTGCCCGTGTTTGGGATGGAACCCTGTCCCCTGAGGGCTGCCTTCCTGATCGCTGATAGGACTTTGCCTTCCGGACTAGTTTCTCCCCTGCCTCGTCTTGGCTGGACGTGCTCGGGCATGATTCTGTATCAAATAGAGACCGGAGGGCTATGTCAGAGGAAAATTAAGTGTGATGAGCGGATTAGTGATTTATAGGAACGAAAGGATTGTTTGTTTGTTTACTTAGGTCTATTGCCATTTTGAGCTACTGTGGCTATTTCATGGCCAAAGCAGGTAAAGTTAAATATTACACATTTTTAAAATAAATCAAATAAATAAATAAATAGATTACAATAGTTTTTAACATTAATACATGTTAAAAGGTTCAAAACCTTTCAAGGTGGGACCTTACAAAAAATGTCAATTATATTACTTTCTTTAAAAAACTGCTGCCTTTTAATTCTCAGGGCAGAGCAAGGCAATAAAATATGCTTGATTGACAGTGTATTACAAAATTGACACAGTGGAAGTTCACTTCCAGTCAACAAAAAAGCATGAGTTAATCTAGAATGGCCAATTCTACATCTGGTATAGACGACTTGATCATGTCTAGATGAGAAAGATTACCCTCTTCATAACAGACTGACAAATTTTAAGCAATTTGTTATTAAGACATTCATCCCATTCAGTTTGCCATTTATCAAACATATAGGAACACAGTACAGGTTTAATACCAGAGGCAGGGATTTGACATTCAGTAACTTCTTCACTCAAGGCTCTTTTAGCAGCACTATCTGCCTTCTCATTGCCTTTCAGACCCACATGGAGGAACGAAAAAAAAAACGTATGCAGTAGTGCAACGTTACCTTTTCGAGCAGCTGTGGATTTTTTCGTGCTCCTCTTTTGCAGAGACTCTTTTCTTGCTGTAGTCGTTGGCTGTGGAGTACAGCGACAGTTATGTGCCAGTCTGTTCTATTCAAAATTCATTAATATCATGCAATTTCTCAGTAAATATCTCTAAAGATTAACATTAAATGGAAATCTAGTAACCGCTGCTAAGAACATAACTGTGCAAAACAGAACACAGAAGTTACAGAAGGCATGACAGACAACAGTTAAGTACTTGCTAGTGGTCTGCTGTTCTTTGCTTCACAGTCTGTTACATTCCACCCCACCAGAAAGAAAGCTAGGAAGGTAAACACACACACACACACACACACACACACACACACACACACACACACACACACACACACACACACACACACACTTACTGTCTGAATTACAGAGTAGTCCTGAAAAACAGTGACATTCAGGTCCAAGTCCAAGATAACTCGCCCTCCCCTCCAGTACTCCAGAGGGGGCTTGATGACACGGCCACTGCGGGACACCTTTTGGCTGTTCCCCTGCGAACTCGCTGGTGTGGCTGCATCTGGAAGACAACAAGTACAGCAGACTATTTTACCAGGAGCCATTCTAATACACAAGACACAAACCATTACAGACAGACAGTAATACCAGAAGTTCTGAACAAGCAGACATTTTGCACTGTAAAGGTAAAAGCAAAGGTGAATATTTAAATGCTCTGTTCCTAAAATACTGTATTAGTCCATATTGTTACCATAGCCATAATACCATAGTAAGGAGGTCCATCACTGGTGATGCATATGCCATCTCTACTTACTTGAAAACTGGGGGGATAACAGCTCCTCTGGTTTTGTCTTTGTATGAGGCAGCTCCTTCCTCTTTGTAGGCACAAAAGCCTTTTCAGGTTTGTGCTTACCTGAGCTGTTATGAGGAGACAGACAGACACAGACACTGTCAAAACAGGACAACTGCCAGTTAACTTATTGCAGTGAAATACATTTAATGTCAAAGAACTTTAAGACCATCTAATGAAATCATCCTCCTGACATCTAACCCTGAAAATTTTACAATGAACTCAAAATGTCACAAATCCCAGAAAATCACTAGGCAATGTACCCTTTAGATTCTTTTAAATATGTTTGAAGGTACGTTTCCCACATCTTCGGGAAGCCATAGAGAAACTTTTTCCGAAACCTTGTGGGTAAGTCTGCAAAGCAAGAGAGATAGCAGAGCAAAAAGGACAATTACCTTTCCTGGTAAACATATATAAAATGAGTAATGGAATTCATGTCTACTGCTCATATATGGAATGTCAAATATAATGTATATTCATGCAAAGATACACACTTTAAAATTTCCATTTAGACTACAAGGAAACCTCTACTTACTAGATGAGTATTTGGTGGACATTTTTCCAATCAGGATGTAAGTTCTTCCTGACACTGTTTTTAAGACATTGCTTTCGATGCGTTCAACTATAGTGTTGCTGTGCCAAGGTATTTTGATGTCACTTCAAAGGTAAAAGGAAAAGATACAGCTTAGGCAAGCTTAAACTCTGACAACAGTGGGAATCCATCATTGCCAATGCAAGTTGTGATAACCCTCATTTATTTACTCATAAAACATTTTTAAAAGTAATACCTGTGTACAGTGTATATGCAACACACTTGTAACCTTGTAGGTTATTGTTGACAAGTCATAAGAAAAATACGAAAGCAAACACAAACACAGACAGAAAGTAGACCTAACTTACACTCGCTTTCCATCAACGAAAAGTTTATCGTCGCTCAGCCTTAAGACCCAATCCTTTAGTTGAATCCCTTCAACCTGTGCATCAAAAACAAACACCACCAGTGTGAACTCAGAAGTCTGCACAAGATTGGGATGCCATCGACAAAGATCTATTCATCTGTCACGCTATAGACTCACCGTTCTTGGGTCATGGTTCTCTGAATTCACTTTGATGCCTGAGTCTGCTGCCCTCTTTTTCTGAGGAATGGCGAGACGTGGGGAACCAAACAGCATGGAGTCATCCATACACGGAAGCTCTGTTGGATTGCAGACTCGTGGGGGGACAAAAGGGTGCTTTTCAGTGGCTGATTTCGGCAAAGCAGCAGGGCTGATTCCCTCTGACTGACTGTCAGACACTGATCCATCACTGCAGGCCGTGCCTTCTTCGTTAGGGATATGATCATTTTCATCCATAGACGTATCCACCGAGGGCTCCACTGCCAGGGCATTTTCTGGTGGAAACAAAACAGCAGCAGTCTGTATCCTTGCCTTGAAAGAGCTA
The DNA here is from genome assembly GCA_027475355.1 of Coilia nasus. Classification (NCBI taxonomy): domain Eukaryota; kingdom Metazoa; phylum Chordata; class Actinopteri; order Clupeiformes; family Engraulidae; genus Coilia; species Coilia nasus. The sequence goes on from CM050205.1 coordinate 24,179,397, forward strand.
TATTTTCACATCACTGGCTTACAGGTATGTGACTCAAGTTTCACCCTAGACTTCATGTAAACACCGCAAAGCGAGGATCCATTAAACGTGGAGTGGAAGTGATTTAATGTGCCAAAATCCAGCCTTAGATTCGTTTCAATATAGGCTTAAACACATGCACTACGCTAAAAAAAAACTGTAGTAGTGGAAAATGCGGGCAAAACACATACACACACCTCTATTTTCCTGAGTTTGCTCTAAAAGGGTAGGTTTCAGGGGTCGGACGTCAGACGTTTTTTTCATCATGGCAAATATTTTCGCAGGAGAATGCATGACTGGTAGCCTTTCCAGTGAAACAAGACATCCTGTAAGACACAGAGAGACTATTTTTAAGTAGGCCTGGGTGAACAACATTGGGTGTTGGTTGGTGACGAAATGTTGTCGGTGAACTCACTGTCCTGAAGGCGACCGATAACGTTGACATTGTACTGAACTCCCTGGAGCTCCTCGTCTAGCTCTCCGCTGTTTACCTCGGGTGGTGAAGGTCGTCCGGGGGAATTAGGTGGGGAGATTGTGAGTGCCCCCGTATCCTCCATGGAGGATGGGTATTGCTCGATATCCATAGTTTGTAAGTCCACGTGAGGCTGTACGAATCCGTGCAATGGCGGCAAATCTCCACGTACAACCGAGCTCTTTCTAGGGGTGTTTTGATTAGATACTTTAGCTTTCATCCTTGCAAATACCTTTACGGGAGATTCCCACTGTCTAAACTCAGCTGCTTTCAACGCAGATACTGATGAATAATTGAATGCATCCCCACACAAAGCTCTGCCGTTCTGGCCTATATAGCTAAGCCCACAGCTGAAGTCTGGACTTGCATCTTCGCGAGCCGTGGAATTCAATACGGTTTTCCCACGTAGCGTTTCCGACACTAACGAAGGCCGTCTGTCTCCATTATGACAATTACCTTTCGGTTTGGGTGAGTCTTTTCCAGAAGGGTAAACATTCATTGGGGTTGGGTGTCGGGACAGACGCCCATAGCCAGGCGGGTCATTGGCCCGATAAACATTGCATTTGGACGGTGATAAGAACATGTCTATTTGATACACTTAGAAGAAATCTTATTGGAAAAATACATTGACTAGGGTGGCTAACGCTTGCCAGACAACTAACATCAACTAACCAGGTAACATCACGAGGACGGAAAACAAAACCTGGTTGAGAATATAGGAATCAACCGTTAACAAAAAAAACGTCTTGGATAAGCCAGCACTAACAAAGATTCATCCTATTTATTTGCAACATGCAGATGATGCGTAACTAGCTTTTTGAAATTGGTAAGTAACTATGCAATGCTATGGGACTGACTAGCATCGACTGCCCCCCAAAATAACATGCTAACCGAAATACTAAATATATACATCTAGATATATACATAGCTCGTCTAAATGATGACGAGAAGAAAAAAAATAATTTAAGGCGAGTAAAGATTTTTTTCACCGTGTAATCGAATACCAAGTTCCGTAAACCTTTAGAAATACAAACTTTGCAGCCACCGGTTTGAATTTTCCGCCCAAGTGTGTATTTTGATTGTGTCACTTCCGGGATATAAATCTTCCGGAAAATACGTCATAAACATGCGCATTAGAGTCTTTTGTGGGGCTACCACTGTCTATGGTGTGGACCGTAATGGACCAGGCGTGGGTTTATGCATCATTCCCAAAGTAGTTTAATATCAACATTCGTTGACAATGATCAGAAGATTTGATGCACGTATTGACACTCCCACCAAAAAAATCGGATGTTAGTGTGGTGCCATAGTAAAAAGGGACTTTAGCTGACACTATGAACCATGCTATGAACGCTTTCCGTCTACCAGAAGAAATATGGATGAACGTGTTCAAGTATCTGTCAAAGTCAGACAAAATGAACGTTCGTTCTTGCTGTAGACATTTTAAGAGGCTCGTGGACCATCGTTCTCTTTGGAAAGACGAAACCGTCGTGCTTCGAAGGCTTAAGTCTTACAACTCTAACTTCTGGAAGACACTACGCAAAAGAATGCTGACCAGTGTTGTCGTGATTAATATACACGAAAAAGACTGGAAACATATTGTTACAAACCTTCCATGGCTCAGGTCAGTAACAATCGACTCGTCAAATGTCGATTCTGATGTCCTGACAAATCTAAGCAGATTAAAAGAGTTGAAAAGGCTGGTCATTCGTACACTCCCTCGTTATTCCGGGCTGGCCAAAAAAATGGCATTGCTGCCCCAGCTGGAACACCTGTTTCTGTGTAGGGTCCACAATGCTGTTAGATCAGAGATTCTCAGTGCCGTATCTCAACTCTGCAACCTGACTTCTCTACATTATCACGAGGGTCATTCCCCCATTCCCAAACAGACTTTCCATGACTTGTTGAATGGCTTACCCAAACTCAGACATCTCTCACTCAGAATGTGGCCAAATCATGGCTCTCTTCCTGATGACTACTTGAAATTTTCAAGAGTAGTTCTGGATTCATCAGGTGAGTTAGGTTAAAAAAAAACATCCCATGTGTTTTTTGTGTGTAAAAACTAACCTGTGTATTATACTCACATGCAGTTATACTGCACCACAAAAATATAATAACAAAGTTGTCATTGTCAGGTCTACATCATGGTAATAAGGGCCTCACCAGTCTTGAGCTTCTAAACTACATGGATCCCATGCTGTCACCAGTGGCCCTGGATCATCTACCCTTCTTGCAGAATTTGACAGTCAAGTACATACGCAGGGTGACAGAGGCTGGAAACAAGTGTCACCTCAGAGCATGGCTTAAAAGTCTCAGTCACCTCACTGAGCTTACAGTAAACTGTGAGTCAGAAAGCAAAAACGACATTCACAAACCCCTATTCAGCTCAATTAGATTTGGATGAAATTAACAAAAATGAGTCTTAGGAATAAAGCTGACGTAATAATACAAAACAATAATGACATTTAGTACTAGCTGCATGTAATATTACCATATGTTTAATACAGAGATTCGAGGTCTGCCTTAAAACTGTGGACAACCTCGCCAATGCTTTGTATGGATAATAAATTCACTGATTTTAGTGGCTTTGTATTCTGTACACCATTAAAAAGTAATATACACTTTATAGTAACAGATAGTTACATATGTAATAAGGGTCCCTCAGCCAAGTCTTTACTATCCAAAGGGTCTTCCACATGGGAAAAGTCCTCTATTTTAGCGTATAAAAATATACACTCTTTCAAAAAGAGATCTGAAAACCAACCATTTTCTGCCAAGTACTTTTACCCACTTTTATCTCTGCCTTTAATGGTTCTTTTTTAAGATTCTCATTTTTACAGTTTTGTTTTCTTGGCATTCCTCCCTTGCTATTTTGTTGTTAAATGGTTTGTGTAACGCTGGAGAAAAGTCAGTACATACATCAGGTGTTACTGACTTAATTATTAGATTAGAGATTTATTAGATGTAATGCTCGATGTGTACTAGCATACCATCATGTAGAAATAAACGTAAATCAACTTCAGTCTAATTATATAATAATAATAATAATAATAATAATAAACTTTACTTGTATAGCACAGTTCATACATGCAAGATGCAGCTCAAAGTGCTTTACAGTTTAGCAGGGTTGTTACAGGACAACATTTCTTGCAGTCCAGCGGTGCCGGAGCAGATGAATACAGTAGCAAACTGACTCTTGTGTGAACACAGGTAGGCAGTCCTTGTAGGCCCTAGTCAGCAATCTTTGTAGTCCAGTGGCGCTAGAACTATGCAATGCCCTGTTAATGTGGGCTCTTATGTGAACATAGATCGGCAGTCTTTGCAGACCAGAGGCACTAGACGATGATTATTAAAAATGTGGTTGGTGATCACTGCAGCTATAAAAAACGTCAACCTGCTTTGATGTTGGACTCTTGCAGATGGTCACCCACTCAGTGTCTATGCTGATGTTCTACCAAGGAAGCTAAAGAACATGTCTCTTTCTGGCATGATGGTGGAATCTGGGGCCATGGTCTTGGCTGGGAGTAAAGTGCCAGACCTTCTCCATCTATGTTACGACCCGTTTGTTTTTAATGGACACAGCTGTTTGGAAGAGATTTCAAGGTTTTTCACACAGTTGCAAAGTCTGAAAGTCAGGTGAGGTACTTATTTAAGAAGAGTTAACCATTTAAGTTCTTCTAAGACTGGTTTGAAAACACATACCCTTATAAAGCACCTTGGAATTTGATTTAAGAAGAAATTCAGTTCACAGAAAGTCAGTCTAGTTCACTCAAAGTATTTTCTTAATTTTAATGTTGTCATTTTTCTTAAAATGGCTTGAGTAGCAGGTGTGTGGTCTTCTGACTAATGATACAAAAGGTTTTTCCTTTGCATACATTCATTTATGCAAACTCTATTTTGCAGTCCTTTGTACAAATGAAGACATTGACCTGTGTTCCCTCTGTTTTACGCATATGCGCCTATTACATGTCTGTGGCATCTCCATTTCAGATACTACAGTGTGTCGGAGAAGGATTTAATGGGACTTGGACGAATGCAGCAGTTGAGGCGTCTGGTAATTCTGGGTGCCCGTCCTGACAACTGTCCCATCTCTTCAGAGCTTCTCGCTGAACTTCAGATGCAGACAGAACACAGAATCCAAGTGGTTCTAGCAGGGGACGCAAGGGAACCGGCAGCTTGCTCATGTGACCAATACTAAGTGCCTTCGTGTTTTCATATTTTTGCTTACACTGTTCGTCCTGTAATAATATGTTTTAACAATGGTTGCCTTGCAGTGCCATTTCACTGCTACTTGAAAAATAAGTGTTTGGATAAAGTAAGTGAAGTTGGTTGAAATAAGGAAGTTTAAGGTAATTGGGTAACATGAGATATTTGTCTATTGGATCATCATACAATTACAAATACAAACACAGACAGATCATTTATTGTGCATCATGTCTGCTGTACACAACTCTAGCTCTCCAGTACCAAGTGTATTTTAGATTCAGCCTTCTCCCAAACGACCTCTAGAGGGCAGTGCAATCACATGAAACCAAAGAACTTATAATAACCTCTTTGCATGAAACATTACCCTCCAACTTGGACCTGGACCACCACCCCATTTCCACTTGTTTCTGACATTTTAGAGCAGCGCTACTGCTGTGTACCGATATGAGCCTTAAACACACCATACTTCAACACTGACAACACGAATGAGAACTCTGCTGACCTGCCAAGTACGAGACAAAAACTAACTCTTGTTAAAATGATGCATAAAAGCTACTGTGCTGGCATTACACCACTTGCACACCTCCACATAACCTATTGCTACGACTTACCACTCTAGACACAGTGAAGCTGATCACATACTGAGGCCTAAACATTGCATACTTTTTCCTGCTTCTCACGAGAGCCTCATCAAGACCAACATCACAGCTATTAACTTCATGAAAATGTGATTATTGCGCCACATTACTGGAGCAGAACATGGAATATGTTTAGGTGGATGCTCGGCGTAATTTTCCCCCTTCTCCTTAGCCTGGCTGTCGCACCAAGCTCGTACATGGAGCTTGGTCTGGCAAAGACCACATAGACAGGAAGTTCTCAGAGGCAGGATCAACGAGCGTCTGTCATAGACACGTATACAGAGTTTTGTTCCAGCAATCACCTGTCCAATTCACAAGGCCCATGTCTGTATGACTAAAAATGGTTTTGTGTACATGCCTGACTCCTCATTTTGCAGTCTGAAGTACACTCACTAACAAATGTTGTAAGGTTTAATTTTTTTTAATCCAAAATTATATACCACTTTTGTTCTTGGTAATGGTGGACACCTTGAAGTTTAGTGTTCCTGAGATTCTCATTTGAGATGAGATTTGTTGAGATGAGATTTGTTCTGCCTTCCAAAACAAAATCAATTGAAGTATTCAATTACTTAAAATGTTTCCATAACTCATTACATGTGAACATAAGCAGTTCACTGACATTCATCAGACATCATTCGTGTTTGATATTCTGTCAGTTTTTCTTTAATCAAAAAACATTTCCATTGATGATCCAAATGGGATTAAAAAAAAAAAAATCAGTAGGACCAAGCATTGATCAATTCAGGTGAACGGCTGCTAATCACTACCATTGACAAAATGATTCTGTGTTTAGCATCAACAAATGTAGACCATAAAAACATCTACTGTGACCATCAGGGGTGAGCGTCAAGGGTTTGTCTTTGCGTTGTCAGTTTTAATCAGAGTGTTTTCACAGCCTAGTTATCCAACAGTTGTTTCAGCTGCTATTGCTTACAAGTGTGTTTTTTCTCCATGCCAATACAATTATTTTGCATTGTTCAATATTTCAACAGTCTTTCTACCGTAATGGTAGTAGGTGTAACCAGATGCTACAGTTGTCAAAGCAGTGATGTACCTGTGAACAATAACAATGTCCTGATTAGATAAGTCGGGGAAAAACAAAAACTTAATTGAAACATTTGAACCAAGGGTTAAATAAACATGCTGCATGAATCATTTTTTTAAACAATGGTTTGATGTTCATACATTTTCTTCTATTTAAAGTTGTTTTTTTTACAGAAGCTACACTGACAGTCAATGAAACGCATCGACAGCGACAAGACAGGAAAAACACATGATTTTGTAACAGCTGATCACCAATCCATTGAAGTGGAAATTGTAAACATCCAAGTGGTCATCCCATTCTCTTATGACCAAACAAGTGCATTTGTACTCTTTTATATGGTTGGAATCGATTCTCAGTAAAAAAGTACAAGAAAGTTGTCAGATGCGTTTTCATTGACTGTCAGTGTACATCAGGAAGTAAGAGTGCACTGGATTGGTCGAAGCATTTGGTTGTAAAATGATGTGTGAAGTAGTTTGCACTTACCACAGAGATTGGAGCCATATACTGTCTGTGTAGTGAAAAACTGGAGAAGCCAGAGAGGCTGCCACAAGAAACAACTGAATAGCAGTATTCACCTGAAAGAGACAATATTTTTATTTTCCACAGCCATTATGTCTATACAATATTTTCCATTAATCCTAGGTTTCACTTTTTCTGCCCGTTCCTTATTTCATTTTACATTTCCTTGTGTCGTTATAACACATAACAAAATAAGATAACAGATAAAGACCTTTCATAAAATACTACAACATTTTGTTTAAATCAAAGACATCAAATATGTCATTGTTTTTTTTTTTTTTTTTACTTTTTAGGTACTGTTGATGTGAGCTGAAGTTTGCTGGTGTAACAGAAATTCTTTTTGTGGAAGAGGAAAAAACCTTAACTGATAGAGAAGACACAAAGAGGCTAAGAGTGCTCAGGAGACTTCACAATAGCTTTTTCCTCAGGCGGTCTTTTGCAGTGGGTGAGATGAGTGATCTAATGAGAAAAGTTTGCAAAGGCACTCTGACGTAGAAAAAAAACCTTTATTAAAACATGGCAGTAACTAGTTAAAAACAGTGTGGAATATTTAGGTGCTTTTAACTAGTTACCACCATGTTTTTGTAAGTAAAGGTTTGTTCTTCCTATGTTGAAGTAGCCTGGTAAACGAGCCCCTGCTACCTCATTTCATTTTGTACAGAGGGTCTGGCCTTGCTGCATTGAGAAACGATTTCTTGCTAGAGCTGTGGACTCTGCTGAAGTTTAAAACAAGTGGCTTTGCCTTTACCCAATCGCCAACATCTGGTCATTACATATGCAATTAGCCTACCTAGGCACTACAATTCAAATGTAGCACACAAAGTCAATGTCATCGCTCACAAACACTCCTTCTGTTTGCTGATTGGGCAGATTCACTTGGTCCGAATACATGAATGTCAGCGGTAGCAAGGCCAGACCCTCTACAAAATGAAACGAAATACGAGGAGCAGGTTTACTAGGCTAATGTTAGAATGCCTTTGCAAACTTTTTTCGTTAGATACCTTAACTGATACTTCCTCAAATGTATCATTTCAGCTTCATCCATTTGCAGTGAAACAATGTATAGAATGAGGGTCCTACCTTGCTTAGTAAAGTTGGCTTCAGTTGGGCTGTGGTGTAGCACGGGTTGAAGAACTTGCTTAGAGTTACCTGAAGAAAAAGTAAACAAATAATTATCTTTTGGAGTAATTACAAAAACATTTCTATACCTGTTGACATATAATTTCATAAATGTGTTCTTAAGTTTCCTTAAAACAATATATGCTGGATTCACTAGGTGTTCTTAACCAGCACATTTGTTAACACTGTTCTTAAAAATGTAGAATCCCATGTGTTCGTAAAGGGAAGTCTGGCCCAGTTTGTCCTCACTACAATAGGAAAACGACCTACGATTTCCCATAAAAGGGCATGAGACTGTAGTGCTGTGTGCAAAGTTAAGTCAGGTCATAGGAGAATGTCGATGAGACGCAAACCATGGGCACTAAAAGACAATTTTACAGTCAAAGCAACAAGTGTCGCTTGACAAAACAAAGTTGTCAACAGAGAGGCTTTCATAGTCCAAGCAAAAGAAACGAGCAAAAAAAAAAAAAAAAAGTAAAATGAATAAAACACAACTAGGGGGTGGTTTTTATGTGAACTTGTATGAACTTTGAATTGCCATGGAATCAGTGTGCGACGATGTCTGCGCCCTTTAAACTTTTGGATGTATGCAACAAGCTCCAGACACCTTCACGGACAAAACAGAAATGTTGTGTCTATAAACACAGGCGCACAATCCATTTCAATCCATTCCATGCTTAACTTTCATAACATATATTAAAATACTATCATTTTATAAATCTGTAGAATGAAAAAAATGGTGGTACCAATTACAGACTTTTATGAACTTGTTTAAACTATCATCACTAAAATGTGTGTATGACTGGTCTGGAGTGGGTGTAGCTTCTGTTCTTAGAGAAGAACAAATTCCAGATAAGAAAACACTGGTAAATGTCAGAAACTTTGTAGAAATGGCGTAAGTAGAGTTTAAGAACAAATGTCTGCACAAGAATAGTTGGTGAATGAGGCTCTAGAAGCATACTTATGGCAATGTCAATTTGTACACACTGAGTGTATGATACTGCCATTTTAAAACTAAGCTAATTTAAACACAGGGCATGGAGATATTGTCTAAGTGACATTGTGTGTTACAGTACACTCTAAATGAAAGGAAGTACATGGCATTGAACTATATTGAATGCTGAGAAGCACAAACCAAAACCCAAGCAGGCCAATTATATTCTACACAAATGTCTAGGTGACAGAGCAGACTCCAGATGTAGGATCACAACTGACAACAATGTCATATTTATTAAACCACATCTTTATCACATACTTTCACAGAGTTTTTTTTAAACTATATATGGCAAGACACCACCCCTACTAAGATGGTAGATGTCCTTTGTATCTGAAAGAACAGGACTTATGGATGTTTTACTTACTGGGGGAGGAACAGTTTTGTATCGGACATAAAAAACAGCAGCGATAAGACCAACATCCCTAAAGATGACCAGAGCAGTAAGGGGAGCTGTTAAAAGAAGATTAAAATTAAAAAATATTTAAGAAGATTAAAAAATAAAATTAGAGCAGTACAGGAAAATAGATGTATGAAGCAAGTTAAATTAGTTGACCAAGCTAAACAAAGGAGATTTTTTTATTTTCAACACCCCATAACTTTGTGTATATATAACCCCTCATCAACAGAGTAATAGTTTAAACATAACTTCAAAAATGGCTGTTTTGAAAGAGGCATGTCCAAAGTATTAACCTTTACAGGCCTTACAATCAGATGTGGACTTTCTTAGCATCTGTTTACCAGAGGTGGAGATCCTGGCTTCAGAAAAAAAAACTGCCCTTCTGTCTGTGCACTTAACACAGGTAATTTCTCTAATTGCCTCATGTATTTGTGGTCATTTGTGTGGTCAGTAGGAAGTTTTTTTATTTTTTATTTCTGACTCCAGGATCTCCACTTCTGCTGTTTCTAAACAGGTGTGAGTGTACCTGGGATAAGGTTGGCATAGGTCAGACTGACGTAGAGCACACTGATGAGGATCTTGTCAGCCAGCGGGTCAAGGGCACTACCCAGAGCAGACTTCTGACTAGGCCAACTACGTGCGATCCAGCCATCCAGCTGACAGAGATCATTAAAAAAGCATGCAGCAAATACTGTAAATGTACATAAAACCTACACAGTTCACCACGTTAACACAAGGCCAACCCCTGTGTATGCTAGCTTAGAAAAAAAAACACAACACACTTGTGTACCTAGAAGAGCACCTTTGGGAGAAGAGATTAAAGTCTAAAAGAGCCAAAGTATGTAACCTTACCAAATCAGTAGCTCCAGCCAAAATGAAAAGGCCAAGCGATATGTGAAAGTACCCCTCTATTATCAAGTGACCCAAGACTGGGGCCAGCATAATCCTGGCCATACACAGAAAGTTGGGTATTGTCCATGGATTTTCATACTAGAGGGGGAAAAGAAATAAGACTACATTAACACCCTGACCTCACAAGGAAAACGTAACGATCTGTTTTAAGACACCAAGACGGCAGCCTCATAATAAAAATAGTTAGTAGACAAAAATAAAATGCCCAATTGCAGACACTTACCAGTTCTTTGAACTGAAAATGTTCATGGTGAGGTGCTGGTGGCTTGCTAGCATCTTGCTGACAAGATGCGCTTTCCCTTGAATCCTGTTGCAATGAACTTCTCTCGTCGTCCAAAATAGGCTTTTTTGGACTGGGGCAGCAAAAACCTCTTACTCCAGAGTGAAAGGACAAACTTGAGAGTGGAACACTGAGAACAGGCCTGGAATCCCACACTTGAAGGTTATACTTGCACGCGAGATGTTTTGTCCGCCAGATCGAAGGCGTGAAATTGTTTGTCCTTCCATTTAATACTAAACACGTTTCCTGACTTTGTGGAAATGGGTTGGGCTGAGGCTGGTCCTGGTGGCGACAACTAATACCCGCAGCGGTGAAAGTTGACTTGCGGTCATGTAGTGTGCTATCGTGCGCTAACCTGAACCATTGCCCAAGAGAGCAAACTTTATGTTTGATACGCTGGTGCCAATTCAGATCTTTCCTGGCCGTCTTCGAGGGGGGTTTCTGAAACCTTGTTGGTGGCACTCCCTTAAACAATGATTGGCATCGAGTAGCGGCAACATTACTGAAGTTGAGGCTAGATACGTGCCCTCTTACACAGCTGAACAGATTATTTTTGCAAACTGCCAAAAACATATCCAATTCGTATCCAGCTGCCACGCGTGCCAGGGAAGTTACCAAACGTCATCGATCTAACTTTAGTTTCTCTCCGCAACTTATCTGGCAAGTGTTAAACGCCAAATTGCACAATTTTATCATATTTAGTAAATCCGAAGACCATCATGCACACATTTCAACGTGTTCCATCTTGCCGTATTCCGTGGCGTGCGTGTTTGCGACAGCACATTTTTCCATGATGACAAGTTAAGGCGTAACACCAAGTTTAGGTCGTGTAATGTATAGAAAATGGAAAAAATGGAAATAGAAAATTCCAAATAGACAATTCTGGAAATAATGCATGTTATAATGACTCAAGTGAGAGCATATCTTTATTAAACGTAATGTAATTATTTTCTTGGGCTTTTTGCTTGAAGGGCGTCTGTTATACGCATGCGCACATGGACCAGCACCTAGCCTTTATATTTAGTCAATGGGCTTTGCCAGAGCCTGTCATTCCCTGGCCAAATCAATGTTCCCCACTGGAAAGCCAATAAATGTGCTAATCACCACCACCTCCAACACAAACACAAACGTTTATAGCTACATATTCATTCTCATTATATTATTATGATAAAGGAAATGGATTACTAAAGCTGTAATTTATAATTTAAAGTAGTTTATTGGTAGGCTATGGTTAATTACTAATATGAAAAAGCTTTCCAATACGTTGTCTCATTCAACACAAATATGTTTATTTTTTGAACATACGGAAATGTAGGTAACAAAATTTGTCACGTTAAATAAATCAACTCTCAGAAAAAAATGTACACTTATACAGGCAAGGGACTTACTAACATAAACCATATCAAGTATTATTTAAATATCAGATGGTCTGTAGTTGGTAAACTCTGTTTCCTTTTTTCAAGAGGTAACCCTGTTCATTGAGGGTACTCACAAAACTTTCGAAATCCACAACCTGTAAGAGATTTCAGAACTTTAATTACAAACACAATATAATAATCAGCAAACACAAGCCTAAAGTTTTTTGAAGCTTCGCAGAAGGCTCCTACCTGAATGTTCAATTCCTTTGCCAGCTGCCGGAGTTGCTGAAATTCAAAAGTGGTTTTGTGCATGCGCTCGGCCACCTGGTTAAGCGCAGCCACAAACCTCTTCACCTGCGACCTGTTGCTCATCCCTGAACCCAGCTGGGAACGCTCAAAGTCCAGCCGGCCAAACTCATCTGAGTATGTATCTGTTAGACTAGAAGTAAAAAAAAAAAAAAAAAAAGAAATAGAGCAAGAGAGAGAGAGAGAGAGAGATTGTAAGAGAGAGAAAGAGGGAGGAATGAAGAGAGTGAAGCAATGAGAGAGAGAGAGAGAAAGAGAGAGGGGGAGGGATGAAGGGGGGGAGAAGTGAGCTTCACCAGCCCATTTCTTATGCATTAAATGAGCTTCGGGAATGCTGTATGGCTGAAGTACCTGTGCTTCATAATCTCCACCACATCCTCAGCATCAACTTGAGTGGCCTTCTCCCGGAGCTCTAGTCGGGCCCTAGCCTTCAGAACACACACAGTTATCATGTGAACTGTCATTCTCCATGCTCCATACAGGCATACTGTGGATAGTGTGCGTACACACACACACACACACACACACACACAGAAAATCATGAGCCATCATTTCCCATGCTAGACTGGCACACACACACACAGTTATTAAGTGAACTGTCATTCTCCACACTCTAGACAGGCATACTGTGGAGTGTGTGTGTGTGTGCGTGTGTGTGTGTGTGTGTGTGTGTGTGTGTGTGTGGCACCTCTGTGAGCCGTATAAGGGACTCGAGCTGGCGGGTGGTGATGGGTGTGCTGTCGGTGGCCTGGTTCTGTCTGCGCAGCTCCAGGTAGAAGTCCTGCAGCACCTGCGCCGCCTCGGCCGACAGAGTGGGCTGGACGTAGTGGCGCGCGTAGCTCACATACTTCCTCAGGAGCTGGTGAGGGATAGGGTCAAAACTCTCGCCAGGAGTCACCTATGAGTACGTTGGAGGGGACACAGAACAGTTACAATTTATGGTAACACTTCAGTTTACGGTCCCTTTTTTTGTGTATCTACATGTAACAACATGCAATATTATGTACTTAAACTGTACATAGTTAACAGCAACCCTGACCCTATAGTACAATGTAAGCACATAATGTTGCATCTTGTTTAACACTTTGTTACACTGAACCTAATTGAAAGTGAAAAGTGTAACCCACTTTTTTTTTTACGGGCCCTGTTACAGTGTATCAACATTATAGTGTAACAAAGTGTGTAGGTATGTACAGTGTAAGTACATACCTACAAAGAAGAAACCATGAAATAAAGTGTTATGAACAAAACACATGATCAAATCATCTCTTAAAGGAGTACTTCCACGAGAAACTGTTTAGTACTTGCTCTTTTGAAATACGACAGGTCACCCCGAGTTGCATATGCATGCTGCACGTGAAAATGTTCTTCTAACCCGATTGCCTCCATTAGTCAGTGAAAGAAAGCAGGCGGAAAAAACAACTGAATAAGAAAAAGGCCAACAAAGTCACGTAGGTTTGTAAATTAGAAAAAGCTATGCCACAGTTGTGATTACTGGAGAGGTTTTGTTGCAGCACACATTCACTTAGCGAAGTATAGGTAAGTATGTGTGTTTGTGTAGAACGTTTAGATCTTCTATTTGGTTCGCTATGACCGAATGGGCTTTGAATGGTTGTAGCCTGTGACTAGCATAGCAAAGAACCTGTCATTCTCCCTGCTCCATCTCCTCCACCAAACTAGAACAGCCTGAAACAGAAGCACTAAAGCATTTTTTTCATCCAAACCGGCTCACAGGGCATTCATTAATACTAGAGACCACCGCATAATTAATGAAAACACGATGGAAGTACACCTTTAAGGGTCATTTTATGTATAGTTACTGGTGTTTTCATCAGATTACTATAATATGATGTTAAAACTCATAAAAACATAAATGATGACACTGGGTGGACCATAATAATGGGACACATTTTTAATGGTTGCATCTTCGATTATAAAAATGACAGAGTACCAAATATATTTATTACATAACTGAATTCACCATGTAACATTTTGCCATTTCTTATGGACAGTTGGTGTTGGTGACCCTCAAATTACATTCCACATAGTCCAGCTCCATGCTCCAAACCATGACCTTGCACCTCTGGATTGGAAGTTAAGTGTGCTAGCCAGTACACTACAAATTCAAGGTTTCCATTCAACTGACGAGTATGTCTTATAAGACGATAGGAGGATGGAGGTTTTTTCAATGTTTCACAAGTACAGCTAAGCTAGCTGGCATGTAGCATCTGTTACGTGTGTGTGTGTGTTTCCATGTATTAAGTAGGTCTTACCTTGAGCCTATCAGAGAGGGGTTTGTCTGAGGGGATCTCCAGGATGGAGATGTTGGAGTCCTGCGTGCTGCAGCGGCTGACTGAGGCGCTGCTGAGGGCCCCCTTCCTGCCCGAGCGCATGGCCATCACGTGCTCCGACAGCATGTGGTCGTGGTCCTCGTTGGGCGTGTCCAGCAGGATGAAGACCAGGTCGAAGCGTGAGAGTAGGGCGCTCCCCATCCTGAGGCAGGAGTGGTGCTGAACTCATTATCATGCTTACAGGAACATTCCACTATTTTGGGAAATAGGCTCATTTTCCATCTCCCTTACAGTTAAACAGCTGAGTTTTACCATTTTGGAATCAAATCAGCCGATCTCCGAATCCAACAGTTGCACCAGCTATTAGCTTAGCATAAATAATTGAATCAGATTGAACCAGTCAGCATGCTTCTGATTTAATGATTTTTGCTAAGCTAATAGCTGAAGTGCTACTGCCAGATTCTAAGGTCCTACTGCCAGATCCAGAGACCAATCACTTTTTTGTTCATTTTAACTTTTTAGTTTAGCATTTTTTGCCTGAATTTATCCCGAATACTCCAACAAACATTTAAACAAGCACTTTTTTGCAGCACATGTTGCTTTTGTCCTGTGTCCTTATGTGTTGAGTCCTGTTTTTATGTTCTTAAGTGGTTTTAACCGTATACAAGGATACAAGGATATTTATTGTCACACGCATAGACATACTGGTTAGAGTAGGACATGCAGTGACATTGCTGAAGTGTGTAAGATGAATGGAAAAAATGAGGGGTTAATAAAAGGTAAGAAAGTACCTTAAATATAAATAAATTCACAGTCTAGACAGAGCAACCAGTAAGGCGGCCGAACGCAGCGGCGCCATGGCAACGTATTTTCCCACTGAGACACAGTAAAAGTCTGAACTGAACCAACTTAAATGTATAGAGCACAAAAGGTAAACAGTTTGGCGTCTTGTCAATTTAATTATAAATATGTCAAGTGCAAGATAATAGCAAATACCATACCATGTCATATACCACAAAATGCTCAAGTTGATAGGAAGAGTGAAAAGAGTGTGAAAAAATAGTTCTCTCTCTGGAACCTGAGCCATTGCTTATCTGATATATCTCGGACTATATTTCTCTTTCTTACAATGTAACAGCCTAACACAGAGTTGGATTCATTAAAGGAGTTTAGTTTTTTATGGTTTCATCTAAGTTACAAAATGTATTTATGCTATTGGCTGGGGACTTTCCATAGAGCCAGTCCTTTCTCTACTACCCATCAGTACTCCAACCCAATAGCTACTCACTATATCGCAACGAGGCACACTACAACAAATACACTTTATAAAAAAAAAAAAGAAAGAAAGAAAAAAAAGGCCAACAATAACCGGGCTGGTGACAGCTGCACTAACTGGAATCCACTGTTCCTTCAGGGCACAGCATGCAATTATATGCAAAGAGATGAATGAGGATGTATGCAAAGAGATGAATGATGATGTTGTGTATGCAAACAGTGATGAATGATGATGAATGGTGTGCATCACCTGCTCAGCTGTCCTTGTTCAACCCCTAACTTGCCTACTGGCACAATGACCAAGCTGTCAAAATTAATGAACTGCTGTGTGTGTCCTTATTCGCTAGGAGGTGACCCAGGTCTGTATGTGCATGTTGTGAAAAAACAAATTAAAGCCTACATTGTTTTCGAAACACTGTCAACATGTCTTAAAAGAAAATAAGTTTCCACTTCATTAAATTCAGAACTGTATTAATTTTATAGTTTTTGGAAGGCAATTGTTAACATTGTAAGATAGAGCTGAGCTCTGAGATAATAAAATCATGTTTATTTCTTAAATCCAAAGATAAGACTGTTGTAAGAAGTAATATTTTGCTCTGGATAGGCCTACTTCTGTGAAAACAGGAAGAGAGTCAGCTACTTCTGCAGTGACAGCAGCTTTATGGGTAAACATGGGGGACGGCACTGCTGGTGGCTGATAAACAACATTACAGTGCTTGTTCAGCACACACACGCCGTTCCGCCAGCCTACATATGCCACGTTTCCTTCATATTCTACAAATCAACCACTAAAGTAATTATGTTCTGCCACTGTGGCAATTATGCCAAATAATGAAGTTGTTAAAAACAAAGTGAGCAATTCAAAATTTCAGAATGTTATTAATGAGCTTAAAGTTACTCAAAATTGATTCAAAAACAAAAACATTGCCTTCTGTTTTCTAGCAGGCAGGTAGCAGGTAAGAAAATGCTTACTTGAGGTTCTCCGAGACAGTTTTCCCCTTGTTGTAGTGCCCTCCCACTGGGTTGGCTGCGGCGATGATGGATGTCCGGGCCGGGAGCGTGCACACTATCCCTGCTTTGGCCAGGCTAATGCTCTGCTGCTCCATGGCCTCCAGAAGGGCCTGGTGCTGGTTGCCCATCTTGTCAAACTCATCAATGCAACAGATCCCTGTAACAACACACATACAGTATATACAACCCCCAATTCCAGAAGAGTTGGGATGTTGTTTAACATTTTAATTTAGTTGTTGAATTTTAAATGACCACAAATATCCCGTACAACAATAAAAAAAATCTAGTTTAAATAACTGATATGTTGTCCTTGGACTATTCCCAAGTAAATATATTGCTTGTATGATTTGAGAATTCTAGCATTTTTTTTTATTTACATTTAACACAATGTCCCAACTCTTATGGAATTGGGGTTGTACATGTGCCACTTGGGCCCAGAAACTCTTCCACAGAGCAACCGAAATTGCCATGTGAAATTGCGTGTGTGGGTATGAGAGAGTAAGAGAGAGAGGGACGGAGAGTTTGAGTGTGTGTGTGTGTGTGTGTGTGTGTGTGTGTGTGTGTGTGTGTGTGTTGCATGCATGTGTATGTGGTTGCAAGGAGTGTCAGGATCGTGTGATTTCGTCATCTATTTTCAAATGTAGTCTATTTTTAAATTTTGTCTAGTTTATGTCAAGACATGCTTATCAACACAATAGTTTATGTCTAAGATTAATTCTGATTTTAGGTCATTTAGTTCACAAGGGTCATTCCGTGTCAAATCGAACGATGGCCGACAGTCACCCTCTCCAAAAAATCTGAAAAAAAAAAAATCACAGCTGTTTGTACATCCAACCTATGTATAAATCTTAAATATTAAGTCTGTATCACTAATACCTCCAAAACTACAGCCCTTTGAAATTTCAGGTCATTTTGGGAATTCTGGTGAACAAGCCTTTTGCTCAACTTCCGACATTGCTGGCTCTTTTAGTTTCTCTGGCTGGCTCTTTTCTGTGTCTTGCGTTTCATTACTTTAAAAATATGAGATCTTAGTTTTCACATTCTTGATGTTTGCATAGAAAATTGAAAACATGAAAACTAAGATCTCATACTTTTAAAGTAATGAAACGCAAGACACAGACATTCACACTCATGATCACAAAATATTATGCACATCTTAAATTTAAACATTGAAAAATATGAGATCTTAGTTTTCACATTCTTGATGTTTGCATAGCATATTGTTACTGTTTATGATCTTTAAATTGATAGCATTCCTGTTTATGGTCCTTTTGTGTTTGTATTATAATGCCATTTTTTCAGTTTTGCCTTGCTTTTTGTGTGCTGTACAACAAAACCCTGCTCAAAAATGACCTTGACAGTGCAATTGGTTTAATTGTAACACAAAGTTTGTTTGGCAGCTTTTCCTGTAAATGACATGCTACTCTATCATTGACTTCCATTGTATTAAAAGAGCACAACATGTGGTGGAAAGAGGTACTGCTGATCAATCCAACTCCATGGAATTACTGACAATTTTTTCTCAAACATCATATCTCAATAAAGAGGCTCAGCAACAAATCCAAATTTTGGACAAATGATCCTCACCTACAGGATGATTGTGGAAAAATGTTTAAATCCTGTGAACTGTCCACATGGTGAAATGACAAGATGAAAACAGCCTTTTTGAAAATCAAGCCTAACTTCAAGAAAATACACTGACCATATGAAAACAATATCAACAAAGGTTAATGCATAGGCATGACATTATAATCCGTATATGACTGGGAAAAATAATCTGAGAAATTTGTGTGCCACACTTTTTGAACGAGTAGCCCTCAAAAGTAGTGGTGTCATTTCACATATTGAATCTATAGCCATTTTCACAGCTTTGGAGAGGAAGAATTACACAAGGTACATCTGATCTGATTTGATTTTTGAATTCTACAGGAAAATGCATTTCTTTTCACATAGTTACACTAATGTGTGTGGAATACTAAAAGAGCCAGCAATGTCGGAAGTTGAGCAAAAGGCTTGTTCACCAGAATTCCCAAAATGACCTGAAATTTCAAAGGGCTGTAGTTTTGGAGCTATTAGTGATACAGACTTAATATTTAAGATTTATACATAGGTTGGATGTACAAACAGCTGTGATTTTTTTCAGATTTTTTGGAGAGGGTGACTGTCGGCCATCGTTCGATTTGACACAGAATGACCCACAAGCATCATCTGTTTTAAGACCAACATGACCTGCTGCTGTGACAAGAGAAACCAATGGTGTCATTACCTTGATCCCCCAGGACCAAAGCCCCAGCCTCTAGCGCGTAGTCCCCAGTGCCACTGTCTCTGGACAAGGACACGGTCAACCCAGAGGTAGTGGTGGTGTTCCCACACACGTAGATGCCTCGTGGTGCTACATTACACACAGCCTACGGGGACACAAATATACCAGTTATTTAATTACATGCTTACAAAATCAATCAGTCAACCAAATTACTGTTTACAGTGTATAATAATTGGTCTGGTGCAGACATTTGTGGTCGAAACACTGCCTTGTATTCTTGACAAGTTAATACATTTTGGAGCATATACAGTGTGCAGACCTTTTTCAGTTCTTTAGTGCATAATCAACATATAAAATAGTCTCAATACACTTATATATAAAAACTAAATAAAACAAAATGACATTAAAAGACCACTTTACTATGTGCATATTGTTCATAAATATACCAGTTATTTAATTACATGTTTATAAAGACCACTTCATCACATGCGTATGGTTGTGCTACAGAGATGTAATGTATGCACAACATGTTACAACTGTGTTCTTCCATCTGGTCATCATTTGCTTATTTACAGTTCACCACGAACTTGGCACATTGATACATAAACGTGATACGGTCAGAAAGCAGGGACTACTTCGTAGGTGTGCGTATATAATAATAATAAATAAATAAAATAATAAGCGTTCTAAAGAACGCATCACAATGTGAAATTGAAGGAAGCCGTGGCATAAGCACCTGTAACATCTGACTCTTGCCAAGACCTGGATCACCAACAATGAGCATGTGAGGATCTCCTCTGATGGGGATTCGGTTCTTGTCGTCAACAAATTTCTGACAGCCACCAAATAAGGCCAGAGCCAATCCTGCTTTTACTAGCTACACAAAGCAGTGATAAAACATCGTAACTAAAAATGTTATACAGGCTACTAAAAAAAACATTCTTTAAATGTTACAGATGCCTTATTATGGTATTTAGACTCACCAGATGTCCATATATGGCAGGGCAGAGGGAGCTGCAAAAGAAGAAAAAGAGAACACCATTTAAAAGTGAATACAAAAGACTGCTAATCTGCCATCCAGTGTTACAACCAATGCTGAAACTACACACACAACACACTGTGAGTGACTGATTTTTACTTGACAATAAGTTTGAGTAGATCCTCTTGTCCTTGGATCTCTTGAATGGCGTAGAGGTCCTTGAGTGAGAACTCCACCGATGCCCCCTGGCTCTCGGGCTCCGAGGTGACCTTGGACTTCTGGCCCTTACAGTTACTGACAGAGTTGGCCTCGATGTACAGCAGGAACATGCACTTGTCCTTTTTGTTCCTCCCAGCCCCTGCAATAGCAGGCAAAGAAAAGGTGCTAAACATTAGGGCTGGGTATCATCTAGCGATTCGACACGATGGCGATTCGATACGATTTTCGATACAGGGCTCACGATACGATACGATTTTCGATACAGTGCAATTCAATTCGATTCGATTCCGATATCAATACATATTACTCAATGGCATTTACTCGACAAAACCAGACAAATATTATTTTTATGTTCAATCATTAAAATGCATGAAGTGCATTTTTTCAATGCTTTTTACTGAACATGTCACAGAAAAGGTGCCCAGTCAACTTATAAAAATTATTTGTGCAAAAGAATACAATTTGCACTGAACAAAGTACATTTACTACATTTTGGTTTAGAATCAATAGTGCATTTCTCTGTGCAGTAGCTACTGGGGGGGTGTATCGATATTAATAGCCAGAATATCGATATTATATCATTTTTAAAAATATTGATATATATATATCGCTGTATCGATTTTTTTTAGCACAGCAGTACTAAACATCTCTTTTTTAAGGGATAGTAATAGAAGTGTATTACTTCTTATGAATATAACATTATTTGAATAAATCTTCAGTATGTATTTATGGCATCATTTTGCAGAGGTGCCAATCCTGGCTTCAGAAAGTAAAAACCCTGCCACGCATTTGATCCAAACATTTTTTGAACCAGCTGATCCTAACCACACAAACCACCTGTGTTAACTGCACAGAAAGAAGGAATACATGTCAGGGCTTTAACTTTCTGAGGTCAATATTGACATCTCTGCCATTTTGGCAGCAAGAGCTGTGTTTACATATGGAGTGAATATGATACCGCAGAAGGGGCCAGACTGAATCCAGCAGGTGGCACATGTCAGACTATGGACTACAAGCTCGATGTCCAACAAGACAAGTCTGGCCACCATCTTGGATGCCTGTGGCCTCTTAAAATAGTCGGCTAAACTCAGATGACCCGCCATGCTGTGTGTGGGTCTCGCTCTACATTACTCTCTGCGAGGCTGACTCAGCAAAGGGACGATCTATCTTAAGAATGCTGTGTGTTTGTGTGCCCACTGAGGTCTGTGGTGGACTGACGGACGCTGGGTTTTTGCAATGCATGCATGCATTAATTCATCGCCCTGGTACTTGCTTCTGGGGGACACGAGCAGAGCTTTTTTGGGTTTGGCTTTTTGGGATGTGTTTTTTTCTGGTGCTACTTGACGACAACACATCTTATTTTGTGCATTTCTGCTGTCTTGTGTTTTCTTGCCAAACTGTCAAAACACTTTGAGCTACATCTTTTGGATGATGTGCAGTCATTACCTTCCTCACTGGAAACTTTGACCACTCCAGTGATGGTCACCATGTCTCCGGGCACGCAGCTGTCCACCAGGTCCTGAGTCAGCTCACACTCGATAGTACGCGGGATCCGTCCCGACTCCCTCTGGTCACCAGAGATCAGCTCCTGGACTCTAGGAGTACAAGTACAAGATATTTGCTGACATTTGACTGAGAGTTAGCTGAGGATTGTCATTCAATAAAGGCTTTTCACATTAATATGAACCTACTGAGTGCCTGGATTTGGATGATTTTTTCAATTCTTTGTCTTACTTTATGGTTTGCCAGTCTACTGTGAGGGTCAGAGGTGAACTTCGGTTTGGAGTGAACGATCTGCCACGGCATTCATACTGTAAACACTGCAAATGATAAACATTGCAAAAATAAACAATACAACACCAAAAAATGTTTTTTTCAATATATATATTGGAAAAACATTTTCTTTTACAAAAAATACAGCCAAAAATGTTTTAAACTATAGGCCTGAATTAAAAGTTATTTAGAGGTCTTTAAACATTGTGAATAAAAACATTTGGGAAAGTTTGGGAAACACAGGAAAACTGTCTAAACACAGCACACTGTTGCACTTAGGAATTCTATATACCTGCGGCCCTTCAAGATTCCCTTATAATGGCACAGACTTGCACATGTAGTCAAAGAATTCTTTTTATAATCCAAAATATAAGCATTTAAAACGTGTGCCGTATTTTTGGCCCACCCTATAAATTATTTTTTTGTGATTCACAATGTCATGAAATATGTTTTTCAAAAAGACACCTTTGTGGGTGTAGTGAACTTTCCATCAGGCAAGTGCAGGCTCTGGGTGTCTCCACAGCTATTGCAGGTAAAGGCCAGTTTGGTGCAGAGTGGCCTTATGTTGCTGACCCGCACCACTGTCCCCCGGATGGCTACATATTTTCCGTAAAGGTTGGCCCTTAGTGTCCTTAGTGGAGTGAGTGGCTCATAGTTGTATATTCTGAGAAAACAGCAGATTCAAAGCAAAACCATCTTCTAAATATATTTCATTCAGAGATTTTCAGAGATAATTTTTTGGTATGACAAACTTTGAGACAGAATTATTTTGCCTTAACAGGGTCTTTAAACTGTTATTTAGGACTATTTATTGAGTCAAATAATGCACTGCGTAAATTCTGTACTTACTGCATGTTACTCAAGCACAAGAACCTAAAAGGATTAGGATATATTTGCAGTAGAAAGCTTGTCCTATGGAGAGCTTGTTCAATGTAGATTGTAGTTTTTTAATACGAGTATAGAAAGTTTTTCGCACTGTACCTTGCACTGATGTGTGGTATGTTAATAATAGGTGTAGCATCTCTGGGCAGTCCCTCTTGGCTCTTTAGTTCAGCTGCATGTCTCTCCAAGTCCTTCGTCAAGACCTGACACCGCAAAATAAAAGTAAGCAGAAATACTCGAAATCTGGGAATTTTACTCAGAGAATATAATCACAAATTTGGCAGACAAATAGGTTGGGTGTCACTGCAACAAATGATAGCAGTTTCTACAGCTACTCTCACAATATCGATATTGTGATATATATTATGGCACACTCCTGTATCGATTTCTATCAATAAAGTTGCTGCTCTATTAATACAGAATCAAAAAGCTAAAACCAAATGCGACAACATAAAAGTTCATTTTAAATTATAACCCAGACTGAAACTGAGTACTTAAATAAAATGAACATTAGTATGTAAGATCTTAGGGGAGCGTAGTTAAAGTGCTGTTAAGTTGTGTAATCCTTTAGGCTTTGGTCTTACTAGTACACAGAGTAAGAACAGGCATATAAGAGAATTTTGTTTTGAACATGGGCATTAATGACAATCAACATGTACAAATCCTCATGATGTGCTTTGCATTGTCAGGTTGCAGGAAATACTCTGCCCCAGTAGTTTTCCAATGAACAAACCTGTGTAATGTTGAAAACTCACTTGGTGTATGGCAAGGCCAAGGCAGTCTAAGATTTTCTCTGGCATGTCTTTGAGTTCTTTCGCTAAATCAGGCAATGCCACAGAGAGCTGCTTATTCTGAAGGCAGTCTTTGAAGTCAACCAAAATGCTGCCTTTACTCTCAATTTCATCCTATTCAAAGAAAAGGTCAAAAGAGTGACTTAATACCTCAACGCAAATGTCACAGTTGTATTTAATAAAGAAATGAGAATGAGTTAACATACCTTGTCATAAAGCTCTATTTGTGATAGGAAGTACTGTTCAAATGCCTTTATCTTTTCAACAGAGGGACCACTCTCAACAAAACCTGCAAGTACAAAATAAAGCATTCAGATTCATGTCAGCTGACTGATGACCAGGGGCATAATAATGTCATTGCCAACTTTATTAAACTGTGCACCTTCAGCAAAATAAAGTCTCCATCCTTTGTAGGGACACGTTATGTCGAGAGACGCTTGTGTCACCTGAGACTGTTGGGGCACAAACCTTGGCCCTGCTAAGAATACACAAAAATAAAACCCTCATACAAAACAACTGAGTTTTCCATGTTAATATGACAGGGTGTTATTTTTCAGTTCAAATGTCAAACATACTGTTTACCTTGTGAGCGGACTGCTGTCGAGTTGGAGTTGGTGTTTCCTCTGCCCCAAGGTCGCCCCCTCCAGCCACGGTTCTGATTTGGGTTCCATCCACCTCTCCAAGACCCGGAGCCTCCCGCAGAACCGCCTCTCCAGTAACCTCGGCCCTGGCCTCTCATCTTTAAGTAGGAAATGCAGATGGGTTGATTCGTTCATGTATTCTTACCATACCATAGCAATGTAACACGACACAGCAACAATACAGTCTCGCGGATGATGATTGAAAGTGCTTAAATCACAACAGCTGGAGTAAAAGCCTAAAATGGCAAGCTCCTTTCACACAGTATAATATTTGAAATATCCAAGAACCGATAATTTGTTCTCTTAACCTGTGATGAGTATCTATGGAGCTGAAATACGAATTGGTACATCCCCTACAGCTGAATATAAACGTGAGTAACAGTAGCTTGCTAACATTACAGAAATGTGTCAAAACCAACATGCTGCCCACGCTAAGGTTGACTTTCTAGATCAGTGTTTCGATCATTACAGGAAACATTAGTTCATCTATGCAGTATTCAAAGTAACAACATAAGTTTAGAAAATGTTACTGACCTTTATCAGCTGCCTGACAGGGCTTGCTATCTTTTAACGTTGGCGCTATAATGTCGTCACTTCCGTTTTCAATGCGCATTTTTGACTGAGAAAAATATACCGTGATACCACACTGTGTCATCAAATTACTTACTCTTTGTGTAAACAAATGTAGCATTCACGTGAATTAATTCATTAAAGACAATGCAGGCGATCTATTTTGTTTCGATGTTATGAGTTTGGTTACTCTTGAGGAGATGTATCATCAGAGGCTTTTTTTGTTTGCACAGCCCATGCGCGACACTAGGTGGCGTTAAAACACTAGTAAATGCGTTAACATACAGCGGAGGAGAGAGGACGGTCACCACCAGAGCATCCTTCATCCCTGCAGCATTTCCAACGTTGCGGACATATTTTGTCATTTTACTAGCAACAAATATGGATACCACTGGAAAAGAAAAGGAGGCCATGCAACTCATGGCCGACGCCGATAAGAAAGTAAAGTCATCCGGTTCGTTCCTGGGAGGAATGTTCGGGTGAGCTGCATTTACAGCATCTATAGGTAGCTACCTAGCTAAGCTAGTAGCTGGAATGTTCTCAAACATCATTCGTCAGCTATCACGTTACACACAGTGTGACATCGAAGATAATGTGTGAAGCCACTGGCAAACTAGATATAGTCTACCTGCTTTATAAATTAACAGTGTTGCTCGATTGTTGTTGCATGATATCCCTCCACCCCCTGCCGAGTCTTCTGGCTGGCATTGCGTCGGGTACAATTCTTGCCAGTGGCTAGTCGAATGGTGCTATCCAATGTCAGAGCTCAGCAATGTTACAGGAGATAATTTCTTGCTTAACCATGTCCATGGTATTACATCCATCTTATTCACATAAAGCATTTCACTGACCAAAACAGTCCTGGGGGGACTATAAATGCAGCGAGAATTGACACTGTTTATTTTTTTCACAGGGGAAACCATAAGGTTGAAGATGCATGCGAAATGTATGCTAGAGCGGCCAACATGTTCAAAATGGCCAAAAACTGGACTGGTGAGAATATATTGTAGTAGTTAATTCTTTGTGTACATATCACTGTAGGATGACAGTGCATTCATGTTACTTTTTATCGCTTAGCTGCGGGGAACGCTTTCTGCCAGGCCGCGCGCCTTCATATGCAGATGCAGAACAAGCTCGACTCGGCCACCAGTTTTGTTGACGCTGGCAACGCTTACAAAAAAGCTGACCCCCAAGGTGAGAAAGTGCCAAATAATGCAGTCCTTAGCTCAAAATATCCAAGTCATTCACTGGATATTCTCACAAATGTTGATAAACATTGTGTTTGCTTTTGAAACGTATCTTACAGGTCGATGAGAATGTTTAATGAAGGATACTCGAACCATCATAGGCCCTGTATCTAATTTGCTTACAGCATATGAAATGCGATCAGACCCATTACATACACCCACTTGGGGGAGTTGGTTGCTGCAATAAATAACAGTCTTTTTTCCTTTCCCCCAATGCAACCAAAAGAGGCTATCAACTGTTTAAATCAAGCCATCGATATTTATACAGACATGGTAAGACTCCTCTGTGGAGTTGACCTTTTGAGAGTCTGTAAAGTCAACATGTTTATAAAAATGTCTGTCAAATCGGGGGTATTACAGAAAGCAGGTTTGGTCACCTACCTGTGGTAAAACTCCTAATAGAGTGGTCTTGTGGCTCTGTTGTCCCAGTAAAACGAAGGCATAGGGCTGTGTTATTAGGAGGTTTACCACTTGCTTTGAGTTAACCTATCTGTCAGTTTAACCACATATGTTGAATACCCCCCAGGTCTATGCACAGGCTAGTGTAGCATGTTCTAGGTTTGAAATGTGCTTATATTTCCAAACATGTTATTCATGTTTGTTGAGCAGTTTTTTGTGGACTCAACTATGCAAAATCAAGACAATAGTGTACATGGTACAAGGTTAAATTAAATAAATGTTAGTTGAATGCATATTTTTATATGTTATTAGGAATGCTGTTGTTTAAAGCAACACTAAGTAATTTTTTCAACTTAAAAATAATGTTTCCTATTGAATTTGCTTTGCCACCGTCCATGGACCGCACTAAGTATGTTTGAAGAAATGGACAGTCACTCTGTAGTTTCAATGAGAGACAGTTCCGCTTCCAACCTGTGGGGCGACCGAAGAGGTCTACTGAGTACTAGTACTAGTACTAGTGTTGCTTTAAATCGTTTGTTCCCTGCTGATATTGATTTGTACATAGTTATGGGCATGCCATGTACATATTTTTATGTATTGGCTCTTCACCTGAGTAACACAAATGAGATCCTTGTTTATATTCAATCAATTAAGATGTTTTTAGTGTCATATGCATGTCCCAATTATTGTGTACACAGCGTTTTTACATTTAGTTCTCTTTTTTAGGGCAGATTTACAATTGCTGCCAAACACCACATGACTATTGCAGAGATATATGAGTCTGAGCTTGTAGACATCGAAAAGGTGTGTTATTCTTAAATATTTTTTCAGGTACACTTTATTTTTTAAGTAATTAGTAAACAACATTGTAAAAGATATGTTTATTTATTTGCAGGCAATAGCTCATTATGAGCAGGCAGCAGATTATTACAAGGGGGAAGAATCGAACAGGTGATAACGGCTTTCATATGTGTTTATTTTTTAATCAAATGTAATGTATACAGACTTCTGAAACATGTGATATGTGTTTTTCCTTTTCTGCAGCTCTGCTAACAAGTGTCTGCTGAAAGTTGGACTGTACTGTGCCCAACTTGAGCAATACCCCAAAGCCATCGAAATATATGAACAGGTACTGTATATGATAATGATTCCTGTACTAACTTATGAATACCTTATATAGTGTTCATTTTGTCAGTACTAAACTGCTATTCATTTTCTTGTCTCTGCAGGTTGCAACCAACACAATGGACAACCCATTGCTGAAATACAATGCCAAGGAATACTTCTTTAAGGCTGCTTTGTGCCACTTCATTGTTGATGAACTAAATGCAAAGGTAGATGTGTAGATTTACAATGGAGTATTGCTGTAAAAGGCATTACAGAGTAAACCAGTTGCATACTTTTTTTTTTTTAACCTCAAATGACTCTCTAAACATTGTGATTACCAGAGTGGCTTCAATGTTACATTATATGTAATTTATCAGGCATTCTTATTTAGAGTGGCTAACACTGTACACTGTCCCTCTGGAGCAACTTGGGGTTCAGTGCTTTTAGCGTTTCCTGTAAGAAATTTGTTAGTTAAGGTGGAGGTGCAGTAGCCTGGCTATCGCTCTGCGAGCATTGGTCTGGCCAAGCTTTGTTGTAAACCCATTTCTTAGAAGGCGGGCTTAACCCGCCTCTTTCAAATGCCTGTTTGCTACTGGACGAAGCTTCAACCAATCACACCCCTCTGTCCTCTGACGTATATGCAGCGAAGGAAACTGCTTGATCCAAGCAAGTATTAGTAGCCTGTAGTCATATAGAAATGGCGTTAAATGTTTTTTGTTGGATTTGTGAGGTGAACATGAGAGTGGCTGGTGTTTTTGATCATTCAGTGTTAATATTCGAAAAACTAATCAGTGCTATCAAAGGCGAAATGACCACAACAACAGGCTTCTCGCAAAGCCCCATCGACTTGGCTACCTGGGAGCTAACTGATAAATTAAACTTTTACCGAAGCCGGTTGGTAGCATTGCGAAAACGTCCTTTACCGCAACAAATGCTTCAAGGGCTGCCCTTTGCTGTATTTTCAGAGAGAACTTCCCTTCGACTTTGTCCAAAACAGCAGCTACAACTGCATTGAAATCTTGCCGTTGCTCCACGTTCGCCATGTTGACAGTGACTGAGATAGATTTCCAGTCGCTAAACGCTCGATTTTCATTGGCGCCAATTCCGGGGCGTGAGCAGAAATGGTGTAGACAGGCAGCTTGGCCAGACTGACTTGCTCGCAAAATGCAAATGCAGCGACAAATGGAAGTATGGGCACACCCAGGCTAGAGGTGCAGGGTTATAGCTAGAGAAATTCGGGTGTCACCAAGTGCTGTTGGTAGGAAGAAGAAGGAGAGAATTTGATGCAGCATAGACTGAATAATGACCTTGTAGCTAACACTTACTGGATGGGGCATGGAAACGAACTTTCAATGTGATTTCCCTATGCCCCATTCAGTGTTAGCTACAAGGTCATTATTCGGTCTATGTAGCATCAGATTTTCTTGCTCTTGTTGCTACCAGCACTCTGTGACCTCGAACAGCAGGGCTATGGATTGATGCACACCAAACTTCTCCTTTAAATCACTTGGGGAAACACTGGACTTGCTCAAGGGCATGATGGTAGCCAACCTTGGGATGGAACTTATAATTATTATAATAATAATAATAATAATAATAATAATAATAATAATAATAATAATCTTTACTTGTATAGCACAATTCATACAAGATGCAGCTCAAAGTGCTTTACAGTTTGGCAAGAAAAACACAAGACAACATTTTTTGCCCTACAGTGGCGCCGGAACGAAAAAACACAATAACATAATGACGCAATGCCCCGTTGATTCCGGCTCTTGTGTGACGCAATAACGCAATGTCACAATGACGCAGTTATCATACTTACCATCTGTTCCTTCTTTTTAATAAGCTCTCATCACTGACCACCAGACCACCATCTTATTACTAATTTTCATGAATATTAAAACTCAGTAGTGTATCAGAAATTTAGTTGCAATTGCTAAACTCCCAAGATCAGCTTTGAGTTAGGTATAAAAGAGATAAGCACAAACTGAGAATAGTAAATATGCTAGCCTGAAAGTACAGTTTTTAAACAAATACAGTCTTGCTTTTGATAGAGTTTATAGGCTATCTTTGCATCACTTTTAATGTCACTTTTTTTTTTTTTTCAGCTTGCCATTGAAAAGTATGAAGGGATGTTTCCAGCCTTCTCTGACTCAAGAGAATGCAAGCTTTTGAAGGTAAAGCAAGTATATAGTATTTTGAACAGTTTATCAATAGCATGGGTCAGATTGTTTGAATTTTAAAATGAGCCTTGTTTCCCGTTAACATCTCTCTTAGTACGCCAAGAGAGACTTCTAATTGTGGTTTCCAAACCATCTCCTGGGAGTCGTCTTTGATATGTCGTTCTTAACTGGCTAAATCCATGTTTCTGTTTCTGTTGTCGTTTATGTAGCTTTGAGAATGCATGAGATTTTGCATGACAGCGCATGTGATCCTTATCAACAAGATATAAACCTATGCCCTAAACCTATATTCACCTTCTAATATCATCGAGTGTTATGCTAACAGACAAAATGCTCTGGACTTAACTGGCATGAAAATGAGTCTCCACACACATTTTGAGTGACCACTTGTGGTCAGATACCAATTACCTGCCACTTGTGCTAAGAAATACAGACATTGCTTTCACTTTCAATTGTGATTTCAATTAAATAACAGTGCCCATCCAGTGGTCTGTTCTGTTCTGGCCAGGGCATCTTTAGGTTAATGTGTTGGGGTCACATTTTGTGATAGCTGACTTCTAAGCAGAATAATTAGTGTGTTTTCACAGCAACCTAGAGGTCATCTCCCTGCTCCAACAACTTGAGTGTAAGAAACAGTAGTGTAGAATTAGACAATTGCAGTTGTGATAACAGAAAGAGAGGAAATTGGATTAACCGTATAGTCTACTTAAGGCTGCTCGATTATGGAAAAAATCTGAATCCCGATTATTTGGGCCAAAACTGAAATCACGATTATTCAAATGATTATTTTGTTTTCCTCAGTAACATGCTTCATTTATTGAAAATGTATTCAAAAACATTTAGAAAAAACATTCTTGTACCTTTGGATTTTCCCTAATACCTTTATTCGTAAACATTAGTAAGTCTCCTTTGATGTCTAATGTACAAACAGTAGAAATGTCTAATGTATACATCTAATGTATAGTAATAATAATTAGGACAAAAACATTGTTGCCCTCGATTTTATTTGTTTTGAGATCGTTTGGCCCTGAAATCGTTATCATGATTAGAATTCGATTAATTGAGCAGCCCTACCGTATAGCCTACCATATGATGGGAGTTGAGCTGGTGTGTTTTATTTCAATTGAAATGTTATTTCAACACAAAACATGAAATCTGATAATCCAACAGTATATTTTTGCTTTGCACCAGCAGAGAATGTGAATGTTTTAATTTTAATTCTGAGTATGATGAGTGAATAAATAGGAAAAAAAGAATTAAATGATGCTACGCCACAGTATAATTTTGTTTAGCAATTCCTCAGATAGCTTCACGTCAACACAAATAGTCCCACCAGATAAGTTCAGCTACCAATTTGCATATTTTCAGCTCATTAATGAAAAGTTGTCTAAACGACGTTAGAGCCATTGTGACTTTCACACTGCAAATAAAAAACAGCTTGCATCATAAACAGCAGAAAATGCAAATGCATGTGATTAATGTCAGTATGAACACTTTATCTGTTTAGTTTAACTGAACAGTAAGAGTACATGTGCACTATCATTTGATTTATCCATAATTGCTTGGTAGAGCTCTTGCTGTAGCCTTTTTCTGTTTGTGGTTGTTGACTGCATATTTGCTGTGAAGGTGTAGGCTACTGTAGACTATTCATTCTGTAGCGAGTTGCCGAACATGAGCATCTGGGATCTTTAGGATCATCCAAACACTGCTTGCAAAGACCCAATGTGTAGCAGAAGGCATAAGAGTACCCACTCTGCCTAGTTGGTTATTTGGTAGCGTGCTAGGCAGCTACATTTCTGTTGGTGTTACCTGTTGTTACCTTTTGCTACAGTTTGAATTCACACCCACTTCGACCTCCTACTTACACATAACATTACATTAAACTTTGCAGGCACTAATATCCAAAGTCATTTACAATAGCAGACACAAATAGGTACAGATATGTATAAATAGATACAGGTATAGGTACAGATATGTATAAATAGATACAGGTATGTATAAATAGGTACAGATATGTATAAATAGATACAGGTATGTAGAGGAGAACAGGGTAAGCACGAGCGTGACAGAGGAAGTTGACTGTGTGTGGGAAGTGTAAACAGAGTACTCGCTCACGCACAGAACATCAGTTGATTAGGTTGATTTTAATGTGGATGCTGACTCATTGGGGTATTTACTGTTATAAAAATGTACACACAAGCGATGTTCTTTACTATTCTTTCTCCATTGTGGAACTATGTTAAACCTGAACTGTTCAAGTCAGTTTTTTTATGGGGTCTGCGCTTAGTGACACTTAACACCATATCCATAAGCAAGAGCCACCATGGTCCATAAAGATGCCTATAGCATACAATCTATAAGCCATGGAAGAAAGAAGGACATTTATTTGAAGGAAATACAGTTTGTTCTGCCTAGTTATCCCTTAAGATAATGGCTGCTCAAATGTCATAATGCTGTCATGTGTAGCCTATTTTAGATGGATTTCAGCCCTGTGAGCACCGAGTACATAAATAGGGTGTAACAAAAAGCTTGGCAATAGAGAAGAACATGCTTTGTTCACGGACACTGAAAATAGTTTGTGTCATCAGTGATACTAATAAAAAGTGAATGTCATTTACATCAACCCAACATCAGACAGATTTTTAAGTCAGTAAGTTTGATTTTACATGAAGGATTTGAGTGTTTGGATAGTCCTGAACTTAAACCCACAATCTCTGGAAATGGGTGATGTCCTACATTTCAAACAATGTCAATTTTCAAAGCTCCCATCAGAGAAATTGTCACATATGACATGGGTCTTCTTGGTAATTGATGTAAGATATTTTGGTGCTAAAATTACCTTTTAACCCATATATGTGTCTAAGAGGCCATCATGTCACAGTTAACAGTGTGGAGACAGCTGTTTTTTTTTTCAGCTGTGGATCTACAAGGTCTGACTAACATGGCTTGTTTGAATGTGTTTACAGCAAATATTGTAATGTAGTGTTATTTGATTTAAAATGAAAAAAAGAGAACATTTTGATGAATTAGTGTTTATTTGATTTTTCTGACAAAGACCTTCTTAATTCTCCAGAGACAAACTCATTAGAGTGTATTAGATGCACATTAAAAACACATCAACATTGGGAGTGTTATGCTTACCAGGTATCACAAACCTTTCAGTTACCCTTTTTCTTTCTGCTTTAGCTGTGCCGTTGTTGGTGTTTGCACAGCTAAAGCTAAAGCTGGTCTAATGTATGTTATCATGCTAGTTTGCTCACTGGTCATAGACAAAGACTAGAAAATTGGTTTCTATAAAAAGCATGCTTACATTACATAGGTAAACAACTAAAAAATGATCATGGTCATACAATATTATGCGTTTATGCAAGCGTTTGGTGCTCGTATTTGCCTTAGTATTAACAAATGCATCCAGTTTCACTTGAAATAGGATGTTTACATTGCAGCTCTGAATTTCCTGTGTATTTACTATTTCAGAAACTTCTGGAGGCTCATGAAGAGCAAAACAGTGAAGCTTTCACTGAGGCTGTAAGTTATAAACCACAGAGCGTCACATAGTAGTTTTGCTTTGAATACTTTCTGTTTGAACACGTTAGCATGTGGTATAAATGAAGTCTGTCGTTTATGCGTCCCCCTGTGTGTTTGTGTCTGTGTGTGTGGGTAAACTGCATCATTTGGTGGTTTTATTTGACCAGACATGGACAAACCAGCTTGAGTAAATGACCTGCCATGTATTCCCTTTCCCTGTACTTCTAACACAGATCAATAGCCCATCCACCTGGCTTAGGAGTTGTGCTAGTTAGAATGAGCTGGTTCACTGAATTGGCTGTAATAAATATGTGGCAGGACTTTTACTTTCTGAAGCCCCTGATGTCCACCCCTGAATTTTGCCAGTTAATCTAACAACATCTTTGAGAAATTAAAAAAAAAAAATCCCCCCTTTCAATCTGAAATGCTGAATAGCCCCTGACAGTGCATTACTTCATCATTAATCTAGAGTACTTTGGATACAGTTTTAGAGTTTAAACATGCTACATAAATGAATCTGGCTTCACTTGACTTGACTTAACTCAACGATATGTTCACAGGTTAAGGAGTTTGACTCCATCTCTCGTATTGACCAGTGGCTGACTACTATGTTGCTGCGCATCAAGAAGACCATCCAGGGAGATGCCGGTGACCTGAAGTAAAGTGTCATATACGTTGTGCAGTGCCATTTCCACAATCGTAATGTGGAACAATTTTTTTTTTCTTTTTCATTTTCTTTTTTTTGTGTGTGGCAATCCTCAGTGCTGACCAGAGAAGATTTATAGTGTCGATGACTATGTTTCAGTATTACTCAGCCACTAAGCTGACTAACACTGAACCACATAATCATCTATCCTTTCGAGATTTTTTTTTCAGTGTCTGTAGCCTAGAGGTTAAGCCATGATCCTCAAATTGTTATAGTTTGCACAGCTAGTGTTTGTTGTTCTCGGTACCCTCGTCCATCTAAAGGGATGCATTTAACCTTTAAAATCTTGGGACCTTTTTTCTTGCCGTAATCACTGTTACTGCTGTGTAATAACTGTTAGCAGTGGTCATTAAGTGTCATGTACTCAATAAAAGTCTTGCATGATGTGCATTTGTCTTTTAAAAATGTTTACCAAAAGAATATGTGTGTCCAATTGTAACTTCTAGGTCACTTTTGTTCTTTTTTATTATTATTATTTTATCTTGTGGTGCCATTTTTTTCTTTTCTGGTGTCCTTATTGCAACACGGTTGATATATCTGTGGTGAAAACAAACGCTAAAGAATTAGCTTCCTATAATAGTCGTGTTAAATGTGGGTTTTCACTATTTAAATCACATGAGAGATCAACAATTCCAATGTTATTTTTGGGTAAAACAATGAAACCTTTTTTTTATGGTGAAGTGTTAATAAAACAGTTGAATTTAAGTGGTTCAGTGACATGTCAGTCACAAGGCATACTTGTGCAATACTTATCCAGTCTTACTGAGATAATATAACAGATACACACTATATGTGATACATAACATTTATTAACTTAATAATGTCCTCTATTTTTGTGTTACATCCTTTGATATTTTTATCTTAATTTATTATCTATATGAGGGATTGTGTAATTGATCCAATTTCTGAATGAAACAATGTAATAATCAGTATAGCCTGATAAATGGCAAGACCCATATTTATGTAGGCCTAGTTGTCCTCCTCTGGATGCCTTTGTGGTTGACCCCTAATTTTTTCCAAGATTTTAATCAGTGCTTAAAAATTTAAGTTGGTAATCTTGGGATGTCAACAGAGAGTTGAGGCTAGACCCCTGATCAAAAGTCTGTCAGTTGTGAGAAAATGTCATTACTAACATTGGCATTGCTAACAGCTGAAGTTTGTGTCAGTCGGAGCATATCAGATTTGACGAGTCAGGCCAAGTCTTGGCTACTGTAATAAAGTATTCAAACATGTTCTATGATTGTCTGTATGATGTGATGAGCTGAATAAATGAGAATAATACCACAACTTGGGCCTGAGATGACTGAACTTTTTCTGACAAACTCTTCTGGGGCACAAAATAGATGAATGTTGGTTTGGTTTACAAGCTCATGTAAGAGACATGATGGTGATAGTTTGTAGTGGAATGCCAAACGTGCGAGGGGACGCAAGATAGCTCATAGAGATAATCACCAGCTAAAAGAAAATGTCTGTTCTCTGGACTGCGTTCTAGTGTTGTGTGTTGTGGCAATGGCATTTTTTGACATTGGAACGTTAGTGGAGTGAGTTGTAACAATGTACCAGCAAATGAACAACAGTTAGATTTCGCTCGAAGGTAATGTAAACACCTTGCATGTAGTCGAACAGAAAAGTTAAACCTGAAAGTTCATCTCGTGTGCTATCACTATCAGCTAGTCTGGAATAGGTCTGTTACCTTAAAGGCAGCGTTAACATGGGGCATGCGAAATATGTGGTTCAGACGTTCAAGAATACAAAGTTGCCCTGTATGGGAAAATACGTATTGCTGGAATTTCTCGGAAGTAATATTTTTAGAGCAGCCAATATGGACACCGGAAAGGAATTGACATGCAAGGTAAAATGCAAGGTATCACATGTTTTTGTCAAATTAACAGCAGGCCACAGGAAGCATCCCATGCTGATGTTTCTATTTCCCTCTTTCCCTCAGGTGTTTCACATCACACGTTATTGGGAATCATTAGCCGCATACTTTCGAGTTCCAGCTAACAAAAATATAAACCAAATTGTAGACACAGTCTTCGGGGATACGATGGCCTATGTGTTCTTTGAACACTGTTATGGAGATCTACACGCTTGCCTAAGGTCCATTAAAAGATTTCGAGAGGATGAAGCTGCCAAACTATTTCATCAGATAGTTTCAGTTGTTGCACATTGTCACGATTATGGTGTTATTCTGAGGGACCTCAAGTTAAAAAGATTTGTCTTCAAGGATGAGGACAGGTATGTCGGTTGTGTTTGTTTCTGTCTGGGCTTTGTGCTGTGATCTTCCCCACTCGTTTGCTTGATATTTTATTTTTTGATAGTGTTTTATTTTGTACTGTGTTTTATGTTTATTTTTGACCATGAATCTAGGGTAACAGAGTGGGCAACCTGGGAAGAAGAAAAATTACATTGCATGGTCATTTATAATTTGTTAGGGCCTGATTTTCCCCAATTTTGTTGAATTTTGTTCCTAAGTTGTTCTAGCATTCTAGAATAATTCAGGTTAGGTGTATGTGATCTTACCAGTGTCCTGACTTCACATAGCCACACAGGTAGCCCACACACACACACACACGTTAACACACACACACACACGTTAACACACACATCATCCGTCATCACCGCTTGCGGCTGTATTTATAATTATATTGTCATTGTATCATGATATTGTAGCTTTTAAATCTAGGCTGCCCATCACTGGACTAGAATATTATTGGGTGTTTTTTTTTTGTACAGTGTTTTGAAACACTTCTTTTACTTATATTTTTTACAGATGTTACTTGAGACTCGACACTTTAGAGGATGCATACGTTTTGGAGCAGGGAGTTGACTCTTTGCCCCGGAGACATGGATGCCCTGTCTACACGAGCCCCGAGGTCCTGCAGGCAGAGAGCACCTCCTCGGGCAAAGCTGCCGACGTATGGTGCCTGGGAGTCATGCTCTACACCATCTTGGTGGGACACTATCCTTTCAACGATATGGATCTCAGCTCTCTCTTTCAGAAAATCAAACGATGTAAATTAAGTCTTCCAGACATGCTGTCTCCCAAAGCCAAGTGCCTCATCCATAACATCCTTCGATCAGATCCCCTGGAGCGACTGACTGCCAGAGAGATACTGGACCATCCTTGGTTTTCTACAAGTGCTTTGACTGGAAACGCAGGAGGTGATGCATCTGAGTGTTGCGATCAGACAGTGCCAAACATACCTAGCTGACTGAAAAAAAGATAATATGCGGAGAAAAACTGTGCATCAAAGCCCGGTGGCTTTTATCTGAAGGCCAGAGTCCTGTGATCTATTGAATGAGTTGGAAAATTGCATTCAGAGACATTTCTGTATAAATAGCGCCTTCAGCTTCACCTACTGTGAACATGAGCTTGTAGAAATGTTTCCAACTCTAAAGGTCATTTCTTATGAAGTTACCTGACCTAGTAGTGACCAGTAGATGGCACTATAAATTCACTGAAAAGGCATCAGCCTACAGCCTTAGTACAGTTAGAGTGAAAGAATTAATAAGTTTTTTTTGACGCGAATATTTGTGATACAACTATTACTACATCTATTTCCGAATGTAGTCTGCTGTCAAAATGTTTTGTATTATTATTTTTATTAGTAGGTGTACCTGTTTTAACCTTTGTGTCACCAAAATAATATGCTTCAATTGAAGGTTAATTTACAAGAGACATGGTGATTAATGTGGTTTCATATAGAATACACATGTTTGTTGTAATATAATAAAAGTATTTAGGCCTATACATTTTCCTGTCCTTTCTGGGCTATTATTTGTGCTTAAAGCGCTGGTATTTATGTAAGCACAACTAAGCATCGTAAGCCCCACATAGAATGATTATTCTGGACCTTATTATGATGATGATTATTATTATTATTATTATTATTATTATTATTATCATCATTATTATTATTATTATACGCAGCTGTTGCCTGTTCATTCGATTGCTTATTTAGCCGTCAAGCCGATTTCGACACGGCCCTAGCACCAATAACAATATTCACCACGCAGTAAGCTCCTGAGTAGAAAGGTTTCATCCATTTCCGTATGTAAACGGTGAGGGGCGCTATGAGACTGTGTGTCATTAATCCTGAAGTGGGAGGAGCGGACTAGGAAAGAAGCCGCTGTACGCTGTGTGTGTTGAGTACGTGTGTGTATGTGTGACCAGGCCGTCGCCCGCTCCCATACGCCGAGGCTGAGAAAACAGTGGGAATTGGAGAGCTCATAGCATCTGCCAACAGCGTTCGCTTCGCGGACAATTCATTACTCAGACGAAGTAGTTGTGTGCATCTGAATGGGCATAGAAAGTGACAGGAGCCGTGCTGTCGCCTCATGCTAGCTACGTAACGTTAGTTTATACTGACAATGAAACAAAAGCTTGCAATGTGTCAGAGGGAACATTCCAATTAAAGCGCCACAGAAAATACAAGGACACCGGAGCTGTAATTTACGAGGTAAGCCAAATGCAGTTAATAACACTGGATACATCTGCAACAGTGTATGGCTACGACTGTCATCTACGTCTTTTAGGGGTTTACATAATTATCGTCATGACGGATCAGGTGTTTGTAGTGCGGCACTGTAAGTTATATTCTATATCCGTCTTTTTAAGCTTTATTCTGTGTGCGTCTGCTCTGTGTGCGCGCAGGCTCCTAGGCTTAAACCCTTTCAGGAGGAAGGTCCTGGCACAGCGAGCCATCGTACCCAACTAACACAGTGCTGGCTACTTCTGGAAGTCTAAAGAAATGGCTGGCAGGTTTAAAGCCATACAAGTGCAGGGAACGAATGCTGTCCAGTAGCAGGTGTCTCCAGATTCTGTTAGCGTTTCCCACCACTTTCTGGAGGCTACATTTTAGCATACATTTATAGCCTATTCGCTTAAGTCTGTTTTCTCAGCCTGACCATTAAAGCTTGTTAATAGCCTATGCAGTTTTGTTGGTCATTTTTATTTGGTTAAAAAAATCTTCAATCATTGTCATGGGATCAACTCGACAGCTGACTTGATCCCACGGTCACTGATGTAATGACTCATTTAAACATGAGTAGGCTAGTCTATGACATTTATTTAGCTGATATCACCACAACCTTGATTGCCAGTTAGCCGAATAGATTTTTTGCTACACAAAAAGGCAGTAATACCATCGTCGTGTTTGTAGCCTACTACCAATTTAATTGCTCAGATATGACTAAGCAGTGTGAAATGATTAAAGTCGATTATGGTCAAGACAAGTTAAGCTATGAGTTGACAGTTCCTGTTCCATTCGGCAGCTGTAGTCTACCAGAAATTCATATCCTCCCTCTTTTTGGTCATGATCATGAGTTGTTTTGTGATGTGTTGCACAATAGTCAAATGACAGTTCTTGGGAAGTTAGGAGTGGGCATTATTTGCTTCCTTGTGTAGAAAGAACCAGTCTTGGATGTCCTGCTCACACTTTCTGAATACTCTGTCAAAAGCCCTGTGAACAGTATACCATGCTTGAGCAGTGCTGTCTTTGTTCCTTTTTTCTAGCTGCTCTGCTGCTTTGAGTTCAGGTGACTTTGTCTGAAATCTAAATAAAGTTTTTATTTGTAGTTATTTATAGGCTACCTACATTTTTTCACCCGATAAGGTTAAGGCCATGTTTGAAAGAGGGCATTTTTCATTAATCACAGACAGAGGTAACCATAGAGACACATAAATATTAAGATTTCAGAACAGTGCATAGCTGCAGGGCTATAGTCACAATTCTTTAGATGGCTGGGTCAAAACAAAGGAATTTCTCTATGCCATTACTGGTGGCTGTCAACACACATCAAAACAGAACAGCTGTCTTCATTATAAAATGTAAACAACTTTTCTGAAATGATGCTGTATGTCAGAATCAGAACCAGAATATACAAACAAGGAATCTGACTTCAGTTTCCATTTGCTCTCACAGTAGGCCTACAGCCATTTAAAGTTCAAGTAATAAATACATTAAAGAGACATGAAGCATTAAGTTAAAAAGGGAAAATTATACAATTCTAGAAGTATAGCTTGTATAGTTTGCTTGAAACGTCTGGAAATTTCTGGAAGTTTGTTTTCTGCCATGTTGTGCTGTCTATGTCTTTGCTCATGTTTTGTGACAATGTGAGACAAGTGTGCAATGTGGACAGATGTGATTGTTCAAATGGAGTTTGTCTAGCACGCAGTTGGGAGTTTTGAGAGGTCTGAACGCATCATTCAGCAGCAGGCGTTTAATCAAAATATTACTGTTGTGTGGTGATAGTGGTGGTGTGTTTAAGGTCCTCATAAATCATGTCTGCGATTGCCTCTCCATCACATCTTTTATAATAGCTTGGTGTCGCTGTAACCAGGGACTGAGACTAGACCACTGCAAACACAAACTAAGCAAAGGAACATGACCGTATGCAGATATTTGTTTATTGGTTTCTGAAATCCTTTATGTAACATAAAATCAGTTAGACCTTTTGTAGGTAGTTTAGGATAATAATTTTGTATGAATATGACCTTGTTAATAAGTATTTTTTTCTTGTGTGTATGTGAGAGAGAGAGAAAGAGAGAGAGACAAAGAGAGTGTTTTGTATTTTTTTTTTATTATTATTATTCTTTTTTTCATGAACCACTTGTCTCTGAATCATTGTAGTATCATAGCATTGACACTGGTGGTAGCCCATGTTTAACAGCTATAATGTGACAATATAAGAGATACATTCAGGTTATAAGTGCTGGAATACAGATTTTCAAGAACCAGATAAATAAGACATTAAAAGGTCCTGTTTTAAATAAAAGCTATACAGTGCAGCGGACCCATTCCTTGGATATTTGTCCTCTGCTCACCCCACCCCAGCCCATAACACACACACACACACACACACACACACACACACACACACACACACACACACACACACACACATACACACATACACAAACACACACACACACACACACACACACACACACACACACACACACACAGACATGATTCAAAGAGATAGAGAGAGCGAGAGAAAGAAAGAAAGAAAGAGAGAGAGAGAGCAAGCAAGCAAGCAGCAGGGCTATGTGATTGACCATCAGTCACTTCACCAGCCTTCCTCTCTGGTGCCACGTAT
The DNA here is from genome assembly GCA_027475355.1 of Coilia nasus. Classification (NCBI taxonomy): domain Eukaryota; kingdom Metazoa; phylum Chordata; class Actinopteri; order Clupeiformes; family Engraulidae; genus Coilia; species Coilia nasus. The sequence goes on from CM050205.1 coordinate 24,220,636, forward strand.
GCCAAGCTGGGTTTTCTTACATGGATCATACATCCAGCTGCTTTTTTAAATAGACCTCTTTTAAGCGCTACTATGACTTACCTTTGGAGCTATAACTGTATCTATACCACCTCAGCTAAATGCCTACTCAGAAGGTATTGACTGGTTCACTTGATTTGGATAAAATGATGTATGCAAATTGGCTGTGTTATTTAGGTTTAATATTGGTTTGTGTTACATTGGTAAAGCATCAATAATGGAAATCTCTCTCTCTCTCTCTCTCTCTCTCTCTCTATAGGGGTAAAACAGGGATTCCTCGTAACCCAAGTCATTTTAGTGCCATTATGACCAATTCTCATTTGAAAAAAGCAATTTCACTCTTACCCATGCGACATGTGTCCCATGGACATTCAGATCATTTGATTTTATTTAAGAAATAACACTTTGCAGACGAATGGGGAGCCTCTAAAGTTTGCACAGGTTACGAGGAATCCCTATTTTCTTGCAGCCTCAATGGTAAGAGTGAATAACACACTTTCAACAGCTTTGGAAAGCTAACATCAGTATAAAACATCTAACAATTATGGTCTTTGAATTCTCTCTGAAAAATAAAAAAATTGACAAATTTGGAAGAAAAAATCAGGTTAGGGTCTATGACTTCAATACCGTCTATTGTGTTAATCAGAGCAAAATGTATGATCAACAAAACTTGCCTTGTTTTCATCGCAGAAGTGCATTTTTTAATGTGCACTATTCTAGTGCCATTGTAGTTTAGGAAAATGAGTTTCATGATGTTTCGGTGGTTATTTTCGGAGATATTAACTTTTCATATATCGATGGTCAGGTTACGGGAATCCTCGTTTTGGCTTTTTCATATTGGCCCTTAAAACGACTTCTTAATACAAGTTCTGTGAGAAAAAACATTTGATAAGCATAGGATTAATATCAAAGATGAGATATATGAGACACGTATGGGCATATTTTGTCTTTTGCCTGTTGTACTGATAAAAAAACTGAAATAGGGATTCCTCGTAACTTACTGTTATCGTTGTAAAAAAACACATTTAAAACAGAGTTTGACACTTTTTCTTTTTGTAGACTGTTGAAAGATAACCTCACTTTCCTTTGTGAGTTCATGAAATCACTGGTTGTAGTTCACACATGAAGTTTCAATAACATTTTACAAAAAAATAGGGATTCCTGTAACCTCAGCTAGGGTTTATATCTATTAAACAAGAACAGTTGGACTAAAACACAATGCAAAATCATGTTTCAACTGGCAATGATATGATGGGTTGGTACATGAAAAGATGAAACAGAGAGAGATTTTTTCTCAATTGACCTTTCTCTAAGTTCTCCTGCTAGAGAGGTTACAAGGAATCCCTATTTGATTGCACAAAAAAAGGGAGACATGATGCCACATTTAACAATTGATTCACTGCATGTGTGGGAAGAACAGACATAGGGCTCTATTCTCACGATCATATGCGCATTGTCTGAAGTGCAAGTTGCTTTGGGGGGGTTCCCGACACAATTTGGTAATTTGACGGCGCCAAAAGTGAACATTGCGCCAGGCGCATTGTTCAAAAGGGTTGGTCTTAAATTACTCCATAAGTCATGGGTGTGTTTTGGGCGTAACATACAATTAACAAATGAGAATATATACTCTCATTCCCTTTAAGAGCCAGTGGGCGCATTGTCCATGGTCTGTCGCTATTACGATGGAGGATTTACCCGGACGGGAGGAGCTTTTCGGTGGAGGAGACCGATCTGCTCGTGCATGAAGTAAAAGCGCGTGAGCAGTTCATATTCGGGGATGGAAAGAATCCCCCCAAACCTCCGTGGGTCAAAGAAGTATGGGAGGAAATATCTTCAGTAATTTGGCAAGAAGAGAACTTTCGAACAGTGCCGAAAGCGGTACAACAACGTTAGAAGACAGGGAAATAAAAGCTTTAAACTCAAAGGAAACATAAAAAAGAAACGGAAATTGTACATTTTCTGAAAGCTCTTGATGTGTAGATGCCATTTAATATATGCAAAGCCATGTCCCACCCTTCTACATGGTAATTACATGACAACTTTTGTACTAACTGGGCGTTACATACAGACTAGTTGAACTCAAAGCCAGTATATTTTAGGGGTTACCTCAGATATACCTACACAAAAGTACCTCACACTAGGGCTGGGCGATATGGCTGAAATCTGTATCACGATATAAGTGTTTCATATCGGTCGATATCGATAATTATTGAAACATTGTGTGACCTATTTAAAAGTAACAGGAGGGAAAAATCTATTCATTTTTATTTTTTTAACTTAACCTTCCTCTGACAGGCAATAAGCATTCAGGCAAAATGACTGTCAAAACACGTTCAATGTTACGATCACAATGAAAACGGAGTGATCCGAGAAAGCTCCGGCTGTCTGAACAGTGTGAACACATTAGGATAAGTGGTTTTGATAAAGTGGTATTGTATCATTGAAAATATATCGATATGGCGATATAGTGTCAAATACATATCGATATAAGTATTACGATACGATATTACGATAATATCGATATATCGCCCAGCCCTACCTCACACTATACATTTTCTGAAAGCTCTTGATGTGTAGATGCCATTTAATATATGCAAAGCCATGTCCCACCCTTCTCTATGTGAATTACATGACAACTTTTGTACTAACCGGGCGTCACATACAAACTAGTTGAGCTCAAAGCCAGTATATTTTAGAGGTTACCTCAGTTATACCTACACAAAAGTACCTCAGACTATACATTTTCTGAAAGCTCTTGATGTGTAGATGCCATTTAATATATGCAAAGCCATGTCCCACCCTTCTACATGTGAATTACATGACAACTTTTGTACTAACCGGGCGTCACATACAGACTAGTTGAACTCAAAGCCAGTATATTTTACAGGTTACCTCAGTTATTACTACACAAAAGTACCTCAAATTGTACATTTTCTGAAAGCTCTTGATGTGTAGATGCCATTTAATATATGCAAAGCCATGTCCCACCCTTCTCCATGTGAATTACATGACAACTTTTGTACTAACCGGGCGTCACATACAGACTAATTGAACTCAAAGCCAGTATATTTTACAGGTTACCTCAGTTATACTTACACAAAAGTAACTCACACTATACATTTTCTGAAAGCTCTTGATATGTACATGCCATTTAATATATGCAAAGCCATGTCCCACCCTTCTCTATGTGAATAACATGACAACTTTTGTACTAACCGGGCGTCACATACAGACTAGTTGAACTCAAAGCCAGTATATTTTAGAGGTTACCTCAGATATACCTACACAAAAGTACCTCAGACTATACATTTTCTGAAAGCTCTTGATGTGTAGATGCCATTTAATATATGCAAAGCCATGTCCCACCCTTCTACATGTGAATTACATGACAACTTTTGTACTAACTGGGCGTCACATACAGACTAGTTGAACTCAAAGCCAGTATATTTTAGATTTTGCCTCAGATATACCTACACAAAAGTACCTCAAATTGTACATTTTCTGAAAGCTCTTGATGTGTAGATGCCATTTAATATATGCAAAGCCATGTCCCACCCTTCTACATGTGAATTACATGACAACTTTTGTACTAACCGGGCGTCACATACAGACTAGTTGAACTCAAAGCCAGTATATTTTCCAGGTTACCTCAGTTATATCTACACAAAAGTACCTCACACTATACATTTTCTGAAAGCTCTTGATGTGTAGATGCCATTTAATATATGCAAAGCCATGTCCAACCCTTCTACATGGTAATTACATGACAACTTTTGTACTTACCGGGCGTCACATACAGACTAGTTGAGCTCAAAGAAAGTATATTTTAGAGGTTACCTCAGATATACCTACACAAAAGTACCTCAGACTATACATTTTCTGAAAGCTCTTGATGTGTAGATGCCATTTAATATATGCAAAGCCATGTCCCACCCTTCTACATGTGAATTACATGACAACTTTTGTACTAACTGGGCGTCACATACAGACTAGTTGAACTCAAAGCCAGTATATTTTAGATTTTGCCTCAGATATACCTACACAAAAGTACCTCAAATTGTACATTTTCTGAAAGCTCTTGATGTGTAGATGCCATTTAATATATGCAAAGCCATGTCCCACCCTTCTACATGTGAATTACATGACAACTTTTGTACTAACTGGGCGTCACATACAGACTAGTTGAGCTCAAAGAAAGTATATTTTAGAGGTTACCTCAGATATACCTACACAAAAGTACCTCAAATTGTACATTTTCTGAAAGCTCTTGGCGTGTAGATGCCATTTAATATATGCAAAGCCATGTCCCACCCTTTTCCATGTGAATTACATGACAACTGTACTAACCGGGCATCACATACAGACTAGTTGAACTCAAAGACAGTATATTTTCCAGGTTACCTCGGTTATATCTACACAAAAGTACCTCAGACTATACATTTTCTGAAAGCTCTTGATGTGTAGATGCCATTTAATATATGCAAAGCCATGTCCCACCCTTCTACATGTGAATTACATGACAACTTTTGTACTAACCGGGCGTCACATACAGACTAGTTGAACTCAAAGACAGTATATTTTACAGGTTACCTCAGTTATACCTACACAAAAGTACCTCAAATTGTACATTTTCTGAAAGCTCTTGATGTGTAGATGCCATTTAATATATGCAAAGCCATGTCCCACCCTTCTACATGGTAATTACATGACAACTTTTGTACTAACTGGGCGTTACATACAGACTTATTGAACTCAAAGCCAGTATATTTTAGGGGTTACCTCAGATATACCTACACAAAAGTACCTCACACTATACATTTTCTGAAAGCTCTTGATGTGTACATGCCATTTAATATATGCAAAGCCATGTCCCACCCTTTTCCATGTGAATTACATGACAACTTTTGTACTAACTGGGCGTCACATACAGACTAGTTGAACTCAAAGCCAGTATATTTTAGATTTTGCCTCAGATATACCTACACAAAAGTACCTCAAATTGTACATTTTCTGAAAGCTCTTGGCGTGTAGATGCCATTTAATATATGCAAAGCCATGTCCCACCCTTTTCCATGTGAATTACATGACAACTGTACTAACCGGGCATCACATACAGACTAGTTGAACTCAAAGACAGTATATTTTCCAGGTTACCTCGGTTATATCTACACAAAAGTACCTCAGACTATACATTTTCTGAAAGCTCTTGATGTGTAGATGCCATTTAATATATGCAAAGCCATGTCCCACCCTTCTACATGTGAATTACATGACAACTTTTGTACTAACCGGGCGTCACATACAGACTAGTTGAACTCAAAGACAGTATATTTTACAGGTTACCTCAGTTATACCTACACAAAAGTACCTCAAATTGTACATTTTCTGAAAGCTCTTGATGTGTAGATGCCATTTAATATATGCAAAGCCATGTCCCACCCTTCTACATGGTAATTACATGACAACTTTTGTACTAACTGGGCGTTACATACAGACTTATTGAACTCAAAGCCAGTATATTTTAGGGGTTACCTCAGATATACCTACACAAAAGTACCTCACACTATACATTTTCTGAAAGCTCTTGATGTGTACATGCCATTTAATATATGCAAAGCCATGTCCCACCCTTCTCTATGTGAATTACATGACAACTTTTGTACTAACCGGGCGTCACATACAGACTAGTTGAACTCAAAGCCAGTATATTTTAGAGGTTACCTCAGTTATATCTACACAAAAGTACCTCAGACTATACATTTTCTGAAAGCTCTTGATGTGTAGATGCCATTTAATATATGCAAAGCCATGTCCAACCCTTCTACATGGTAATTACATGACAACTTTTGTACTAACCTGGCGTCACATACAGACTAGTTGAACTCAAAGCCAGCATATTTTACAGGTTACCTCAGTTATATCTACACAAAAGTACCTCACACTATACATTTTCTGAAAGCTCTTGATGTGTAGATGCCATTTAATATATGCAAAGCCATGTCCCACCCTTCTACATGGTAATTACATGACAACTTTTGTACTAACCGGGCGTCACATACAGACTAGTTGAACTCAAAGCCAGTATATTTTACAGGTTACCTCAGTTATACCTACACAAAAGTACCTCAAATTGTAAATTTTCTGAAAGCTCTTGATGTGTAGATGCCATTTAATATATGCAAAGCCATGTCCCACCCTTCTCCATGTGAATTACATGACAACTTTTGTACTAACCTGGCGTCACATACAGACTAGTTGAACTCAAAGCCAGCATATTTTACAGGTTACCTCAGTTATATCTACACAAAAGTACCTCACACTATACATTTTCTGAAAGCTCTTGATGTGTAGATGCCATTTAATATATGCAAAGCCATGTCCCACCCTTCTACATGTGAATTACATGACAACTTTTGTACTAACTGGGCGTTACATACAGACTAGTTGAACTCAAAGCCAGTATATTTTAGGGGTTACCTCAAATATACCTACACAAAAGTACCTCAAATTGTACATTTTGGCCCACAGGCCTAGGCACAACTTGAAGGAAACAGAAAGTTGAAGGTCCATGTTACAGTGACAGCCCCGAAACATCAATTCACTTGACCGCCAGAGACATATTCGCATTTGTATCGACTGCTGGCACTCTGGGATGAAAAATATTCTCGCAGCAAACTTAGTTAAAGAGTATTTTTGCATGACGATGTAGATTTCACGGGCACCGCACAAACTACATAATCCTACATTGTGTCCCTACCATGGTTTGCTACTTGTGACCCTTTGCACAAGTTAAAGGAGTCTCTAAGGAGTTACAGGAATCCCTATCACAAGTTACGGAATCCCTATGAAGTTACGGAATCCCTATGAAGTTACAGGAATCCCTATTTTTAGGTTACGGGAATCCCTATGAATCTCCAAATTTCCCAAATAGGGATTCCCTGTAACCTACAGGTTACAGGAATCCCTATTTTCAGGTTACGGGGAATGTCTCACCCATAGCTCTCTCTCTCTCTCTCTCTCTCTCTCTCTCTCTCTCTCTGCCGCTCTGTTTGTCTGTGTGTGTGTGTGTTTAATACATGTGCATAGGTAGATTGATGTAAAAACAAGAAAATATATTGACAAAAGCATACTAATATAAGATATATAGTTTATTGAAGTTTAAGGCTATTTAACGATCACAATATAAACTTTTCATTGATAACTTTAAGCCTATCCTTTGTTAATGTCTGGAGGTAATGAATACCCTGTTGTGTCTGCTCAGTGGTGTTAATACGCACTGTGATAACTGACAAATTGTTGTGGAAATGTAGTTGGACAGGCCTTAAAAGACCTTTTAATAAACCTTTAATAAATTAATTAGAGGCGGGCCGTTATCGGCGTTAACGTGCTGCGTTAACGCGAGACTCTTATCGCGCGATAAAAAAAATATCGCCGTTAATCTATTCTCAAAGTTGGGTTGGGAGCTGGGTCTATACTACACAAACTATGATGACTTTCACCAAAGATCTTAGATTCTACAAAGATAAGCCAACATAATACATTACTATGGGACCAAAATGCCAACAAATTCCTATTTCGAACTCTTAGAAAATAATTTAGTGTGTCTGTAAAGCGAGCTAGCAAGCTAACGAACTAGCTCTAGCTCATTCAAGTGAATAGTAGTAACTATAACAACATCATGTGCTAAACGCTAACAGCGATTGGGCTCACCTTGAATTTAATACATTGCTGTAGCCCTATAACTTTATATTACTTTGTCTGCTTACACTATAACCAGTAACAGTATCTAGGTGGGTGTTAGTGACAGCTTTCAATTCAAAACATTACGTTAGCGTAGTTCGCTAGCGTTAGCGCGCTAACAACCACATAGTAAGTGGTTGCTGCCTGACCTGAAATAAAGCTAATTTTCTCAAAATCCAAACAGTAACAACTTACACTATTAGGCTTGAAATTATTACAAATAGTTGCAGACTGTGACACATGATTCCAAAAAACCCTTAACAACTCCAGAAAAACGTAATGACCAATTTATTAGTTAAACTCCACATGTGTCCCGTTCATTTCAGTAAAACGAACCTAGAATCTGCTCTGCTCTGCACTGCATAAAGGGGGATTCCCCCCTCCCCCTTGCGAAAATAGAACACGGAAGCAAACGGCTCCCTTCCTCAACACTTTCTGCTTTCACCTTGATATTTTAGCGCGGATGTATACCCTACCTCTATATTTTAATGCGGATGTATACTTAGCCGAATTGCACTGAAGGGGACTCCTGCCACAACTGTCCCATGCGAGAGACTTTTTTCTTTAGCAGGCCATATTGTGCAGAAAAGGAGATCTACTTTGCCACCAGAAAATGTGAACAAGCTGGTCTGCCTAAGTGACTGGTGGAAGAAGGAGAAATAGAGCTTGGACTGATTGACACAAAGCTACTGACTGTAAACAGTTCATCACAACTTCTTATGTAGGCTTACAGTTCAAAATCCATGTTTCATGTTTCATTTAGTTCATGTTTAACTAAATAAACAGCTAGTAAACACAAGTACATTTTATTGAACATGATTTATTTCCATCACCAAGTATCAAAGTAGAACAGCTTTTTCAAGCAGTTAGTGATGCATTTTGGAAACAGGAGATGAGCCCCTGGTCTACTGTGCCACCTGGCTTAAGAAACCCGTTCTCAAAGACTTACTTCTAGTCATTATTTAGGTAGCACACATATTCTGAATGCCTTCGGCAGAATTCAAATGAGCCATTTTAATCTAGATTAATCTAGATTAATTTTATGATTAATCTAGATTAATCTAGATTAAAAAAATTAATCTATGCCCACCACTAAAATTAATACAATAAAAGTAATGAATTATATTACAATGCAGTTTCCACTGTTAAGGAATTATCTGCTGTCAGAATATGCAAAATGTTGAAACAGCTTTTTAACATAAGAAATTAAATACTTTAAAGCAAATAGTTCTCAGAGACATTTTAAAAACAATGTTCAGAGTGTTTATCTTCCATAGCTTTAACTTCTGAATAATCCAAATGCTGACTCCTCTTAAAAAGAATCACACAAAGAACACCTTTAAAGTTTAAATAATTGGATCCTGTTTCAAAAGAGGAGGGCCTTATTTCAGCTATTAGTCCTCATCGCTGACTTAAGCCGTACACACATTAGTCCTTCCTTGGTTGCAGCTGTCGATCCAGCCACATCTAATGTATCCACTATTCACCCCTGTCTCCTTGGCACAAGGATGGAAAGTTAAGACTGCTCTCTTCATGCCAAAAACTGCACTGCAGACACTTTAGACTAGGACTGAAGAATGGCTGGCATTTAGTTTGTTTGGCTAATGAAACAACGGTTGGAAGGATGATGATTTTTTAATGTGAAAAGCTAAACTTTAAACAAATACTGTCGGTGAAAGCTACCCTAGTCTATGTGCAGCCCTGTAATACATTTGTGAGTGTTAGTGAATCAGTGTGAGGGAGTATGTTTTTGTTCTAAGTGTTATGTATTTGGAAGAGTGAAATGAAATATACTGCAGCTGATTCAAAGAAAAATAATGTAGCCAACATGACCTCTGAGGCATGTGATAGAAATTCTGACAAATGGAGGAATGAGTACATCAAAATGAATTAACAATACGCTGTTTGTTTTAATTTCACAAATAATTATACACAAGTGCTTTATCAGTTGCCTTATTTTTTTGCCTCATTTTAATGTGCTCTGTAATGCCCAATTAGTGATTGTAATAATAGTTTAATGTAGCTCTAAGTATAGTTAGGAAGTTAGTATTTTATCACTTTTGAAATTTTTAATATGTTTTCTTTTTTCTCAATCAACAGATAAGGTCAGTTTGGGGGGAGGGAGAAGGATCACCTTTAATGGTGATGTGATTCCACCAGAACCATCATTCGGTGAGTACCTCAGATGACTAATTATTAACAGCATTTTAACATGAGTACTGCACAGAACCAAATTAAATAAGGAAGCATGGATCTTTTACATTGGTTTACCTTAATAATGCCATGAATGTTCTTAACAAACATTATAATGCGGCAAAAGTATGTACAACAAATGTAAGAAGATTCATGTCTTATTTTTTAAAGTTGTTTCTATGCAAAGGTTTTTACAGTCTAGTGAAGATGAATTGTTTTTTGTGTGATTGTGAATCTTTAGGAGGTGAACTAAGAGCAGGAAGGAGCGCATTAGTTTAGATAAATTGCCTACAGTAGTACAAGCTACTGCTGTTTGCCCCATTTGCCCTCCTCCCAGGAATGAGAAATGCAGAAACAATCTGCTATTAACGCTAATTATTACTGCTACCGGATGGTACCACTGTAGCGAGGTGAGCACTCCACTCCTTTACAACATAATGCTGATGACTTGTTAATGACTAAAATGCTTGAGAAAGCCCCTTCACTGCCTGATCTGGCCAATGCAGTACATACGAGTGTTAGCACACTACAGCGGCCCTGACCCTAAGCATCCTTTAGCCCAACTGAGGAAGAAAGGCCTTTTGATTCCCCAGACAATTGCTGATGCTCTCACAATGCATTGTTCTATTTGAAACCGCAGTGGCAAAGCCCAAGCTCGTGTGTTGTTTGGGAGGTGTTGGAGCTAAGTACCAGGGGGCCAAAGCTATCATGCTGTGACCCCTGCTGGGCTGCAGCACCCGAGGGGGTCGTAACCCTCTTTGCCTTGCCTGCAGACAGCTTAATTACTGTGTGTCATGATGTATGGACACAGATTACAGGGAACATCTACCCCAAAGTGAAAAGTGGTGTGTGTTTAAGGAAATAGCAGTGTTTCCCAGATTTCCATGGGATGTGTTTGATCTTCTCCACTATGGTTAAAATTCAACTGGATCTTGAATCAAACAGTCAAACCTTGATGTTGTTGTTCATTGCAGTCTTACAGTTGTATCATCTGAGACGTGTGGTTAAAAATAGACATTTTTGATATTTCTGCCAAGGTTATTTCTTGTCCAGGCATCAGAGCCATTTAGAAAAAAATGCCACAGAATTACCTCTGTGTAGTCAGGTAGTTATCAGGAAGAGAGGGGTGGATTTTTTTTTTGGCACCAGTTGTATCAAGCTTTTTTATTTATTTACTTTTATTTATTTATTTATTTTTGGAAAGAATCTAGGCAGCTGAGTACAAGAGGCTGTCTAGCACTGACCCCCTGAGGCTAATGGAATGTATTGGGTGAAAAAGTGACAGGCTTCAGTGTTTGTGATGGAGCACTTACGAATAATCAACACTATCATTGACATTCTGCTTTGTTGGTTTGCATTAAAAGAGTGGTGCAGCATAATCTATTACTGTCAAAAAGAAATAAAAGACATCCATGCAAATGATTCCATGACTGAATGGGCGTAGACATTATTCTGTATTTTTTCCTAATATTCAGATTCTGCAAGAAATAATGAAAAGCCACCCGAAATATCTGTATCAGAATACCGTCGGTTGGCTAAATATACACAACGCTGGCCAGTTCTGAGATTTCTGAGATGTATGCAGATTTGCAGGTTTTGCTAAAAATACTTCAAACTGATAAGGCAATGCAGGTAAAAACTGTATTTTTTTTCCCCTGTGACCTTGCGAAACAATACGAGCACTTTGTTTAGCTGCCACATATGTCTGACCTTTAGACACACAGCATTGCGATGTCACTTTCTACTGTCTGCTTCAATGAAAAGTGATCATAGCTCAGGACACGGCACGAAGCAGCAGCACAGAGAAACAAACATTACAAGGCCTGGCCGCCTGTTGTAGACATGCACCTGACCTACGGGAACGGTTTCTAGCAGAATGGACTATTGGTAGTTGAGACCAAATTCAAATTAGAATTCTTTGGAACGACAAGCTGCTCCTGTTTACAAAAACTAAATTAAGCCTGAAGAGATCAATAATTTTACAACAGGCAAGCACAAAGGAGATCAAAGGCCTTATGCAATCGGAAATTCTATATTTAAAAAAATATTATAGTACCTACCTCACTGGACTAATTTTCTTGAACCGCCACTGCACCTTTGCACAAAGAGACCATTGCACATGCACAGACACTTTTATGCAATTGTACATATTGCTTTTACTGGGACTCATTCTCTTCAATTGCCATCGCACCTTTGCACAAAAAGCATTACATTGCATTAAAGGCCAGCTTGCACTACACACCAGCTTGCACATTGCACTTTTATTCAATTGTACATATTGCTTTTACTATGTCCTTGTCTTACTGTGTTTTATTACGTGTGGTATTACGTGTGGCATTCGAATGGACAGCAAAGAAAGAATTTCATTGTGCAGGGAAACATGCTTTCTAACTGTACATGACAATAAACTTAAACTTGAACTAGAGTGATACTGAACAACTGTTTTGTTTTTAAAAGACAGCAGTACGTGAATCCTAAATCTCTCTGAAATTTTGTAATTTCCTAAATCACAGGATCATAATGTCTGGGGTGGGTGTAAGTTTTCTTTGTTTTTAAGCTTTGTTGTATAAGGTTCTTGGTGTTACGTTTTAACTGAACATGCTGCTGTTAAATGTGAGCTGTTGGTACAGTCTGTTTTTATTTTCTACTCTTAACAAGGCACAGTGTGGTTAGCCTTCACGGGACATAAAAAGGTCTTAATGTGTCAACAGAGAAAACGAATCTAAATACCTCTCATAATATTTTTGGCTGTGACTTCAGGCATGGTCTTCAGATCTGTCCCTCCACCGCTAATAACTCAGATGGGAAGGTGGAAATAGGAATGGAAGGGACTAATGATGGCGGGAGTGAGATATAAAAAGCTATGATTGTATTTCTAGAGAGATACTGCAGGAGTGTTCGTGTTCATCTACAACTAATCAGTCTGTCATAACACAGATATGATGACACGAACGCCAGATATCACATTCAAAAGAAATGGAAATGGAGTCGTTTGATAGTTATGGGAAATTATTCTGCATTCTTGGGGCAAGCTAGCAGGGGAGTGAAGAGACATTCACATTCACACACTCACACACATATTGTCATGTCAGGCCTGTCAGATGCACCTTATTGACAAAGGGAGAGAGCTCTTTATTATGCAGTTACGTTTGAACCTTTCCTTAGAGATAGCGTCCTGTCAGAATTGATTCACAGCTCAACTGCTTTTGAAATTACAAAGAACTTGAGAGTCCTTCGGTGTCAACTTGCATCAGATGTTGTGTTTTCGTTTTCAAATAGCATTTGTCCTGGCAGACTGTCTTTCACTTTTCATAAGGTCAAATGAAGCGAATCTACAACTAAGCAACCCACCAAAATCTGTTGGCTATCTGAGACTCTGGGACTAGAGTCAGTTTCACTCAAATTGCCTTCTGCTTGTACACTTAATACATGTGATTTTCACTCATTAGCTAATCTACCTATCTGATGCTTTGTGTGCTCATTAGGATCTGCTGGTTTGGAAAATGGTTGGATCAAATATCTGGCACTTCAAACTATCACTGATATATCTATCTGGCAAAAATATATAATGATCACTTATTGGACAGGTGAGACTTCTGAAATGACAAGGAAGTAAGCAGACCTGTTTTTTTTTTTTTTTTTTTGGTTTGAATACAGTTGGATAACCTTGAAGGTAAGCCACATATTCTGGTAGACTTGAAAAAAAAGGTGTTTGTTTTAAAAGTTTTGACACTTTTCAGACTTTAGCTCTTGGGAAAAGGCAGTGTAAACTAAATGCTCAGTCAGCGGTAAATAAATGTCATCCCTGATGTAAATGTTAAATAATGGCATTTGTTGTTGGTCTTTTCACATAATGTGGTCCGTTTCAATGTTATTTTTGTTAATGCCATAGTAGCCTGAAACAAACCTAATACACTGTTGCAGTTAACAATTGCATTACCACTTTGTAGCGCACATTTCCTTATTGTGTCAAAAAATGTCCCCTAAGAAATTAACATTTGATTATCTTATCACAAATACATGAACTATACCTCTGCAGATGAACTATAGATCTGAAAAGGGTACACTTTCTGTTGTTGTGGCTCTAAGTTGTGTAATGTAATGAAGCCCACGGTCATAAATGAGTGCTTGCCATGCCTACCATACTGGCAAGGTCAAATGACATGACTGAGGAGCATGGAATGCTAGCTGCAACCCAAGTAAGCTAACATTTTGGCATGGTTACTATAATGCTTCCCTACATAAATACATTTGTATTAGACTTTAAAGGAAATCTCAGAAGGTTCTGTTTATAATATTGATTTTGAAATGTACTAAAAAAAGGTTAACGTGTAGTCCCTCTCACAATATGAAACTCCATTCAAACTCTAAACTCTAAACTGAGTTGTTGTTGGTTAGCTTGCCCACTGTGTTCTGATTGGTCATTAAAACACCAGTGTTCTGCTACAAAATTATAAATCAAAGTAATGGACTGAAAACGGGCATGCTTTAGCACAGATGAACTTTGTTGGTTGTCTTCACATCTGCAGTATTTTTTATACATTGTGCTGGAAGTGTAGTGCTAGGAGTGCAGTGCAAAGAGATGCCCTTTTCTAGACAGAAAGAGGTGAAACCACTAACTCCCTCCGACATGTACTGTGGGTTTTTGTAGCCTCACACAGTTGAAATGCCTAAAAGCTGCATAGCACACCAAAGACATAAAGAAAGCCAGGGCACAACAGTGGTCCACTTTAACTATCGCTATTGTTCAGTATGCTAATTATGTGCCACTGCTACTGTGTTGCCAGCTTCGTTAAAGAGCGCGGGTGAGGCAGGATAGTGTTTGAATGCATAGAAGCTTGGCAAGGTACCGTTTGGAATCTCACAACTAGGACCTGGCCACACAAGTGTGGTGAAAACTACAGTGAGTTCTCACAAAACCTGACAAATTTGTTGTATTTAGCCCTTTCTTTCACAAAGTCATGACATTTTTTATTTAAATAAATTCCTATTTTCCTAATTTCCTATACTTCGAATTTTTAAACAGAACCCCTGTGTTGCCACTTAGGCAAAAGCAAAACATTTTGGAAATTGATAACATGGCTCCAACTTCATCACTCTGTGAGGCTTCAGGCAGAGCTGTGCTTATGGTGTCATGACTTCGATAGCAAGCATGTTCAGTTGTAGACAATAACGTACAACAAGCATTGAGCAAGGAGCACCTAAGCAAGTGTTGACAGGGTCTGAAATCCACGCTGGCAGGGCCACATTAGTAACACTTAGGGCCCAGGGGTTAGAGCTATTCAGAGGGTCCCCACTGAATTATCACTCAATGTTTTCAGGCCATAGAGGAAATCTACCAGCATGCAGCCTCTGTGATAAACTGTATCCTCACCATTACACAACCTGACAGTAGGCGACAAATGAAAACTTTAACTGCAACAGCATTTCATCAATCAGCTACATCAATTGTGACCAAGTAGATAGCGTGACGCTAATTAGAAATTTAAAAATGTAATTCTTGCCAGTAGGAGGAAGGAGTTAAGTATAATGCAAACATTAGCAAAGCTATGTAGAGGTGTGTTTTGTTTGCGCTGTTATTTTGTGACCCAAGACAAGGACAAAACTGAGGCTAAACTTAGAGAAAAAAACACCACACCATCATCACACAACCACATAATGAAGGCAGTGTGGTTATATAAGGCTCACTAAAATTATCTTGTGCCTCGCATAAATGAACTCACTCAGCTGATATCTGGCAATCTTGTTGAGACGCTCCAAGACTGCTGACATTTGTCATGCATTCTTGTCTTTCAGATTGATGGAAAGCTTTGCTGACAATGAGCCTCATGTGGCAACTTTGAATATTTGTTCTGAACTTTCTCTTGGGAGAAAAAAATGAGTCCTTCTTAACCGACCAAATCTGCTCTTACCTCCGTGCAGTGAATCATAAATCCCTAATCATGAATTGGAGGCACATGGATGAGTGGATGATTGATGATCCAATAATCCATAGGTCAGGCTCCCTAAAACGTAAGGGCAGGTGTTGTGTTGTGATGTGGTGTGGTATGCAAATACTCGCCCACATGGCAGACTGCTCATGGTGATCTGAAACAGCTGGCAAGCATTCTGAGCCAAGGTGCTCTTTATTGGGCATAACAAAATAACAACAAATCATTTCTATTCTGAGGGAATTCTCTCTTCTGACAGTTTTGCCATTCACCTACCTGACTTTGTAAGGAATCTGTTTTGTTTGCTTTTTGTTTTAATTTCTGTATTCTTTTATTTGTACTTGGGTGGTAGTGGACTATTGATTATTTGTCCTAATTCCTTATATGATCACAGAGACACGATCAGCTGACAGCCTACCCTATATCATCATTCCATGTCAACAATACAGGTTACAAATGTACACTGAAGCAAATTTACACCAGGTGGCTTACCCCCTACATCACAGATCCCTGCATTCAATGCAACACAAATCTCATTGGACAAGAACAGTGTTGGAAACAGCACTGTCACATTCAGTGCTGTAATTCTTCTGTTCTAAGACCTTTATGTCAACAGCAGTGGACATTTTTCAGGTATTCTTATGTATTTTACATGAGCAAGCTTCATGTTTTTTTCCAGTAAGGCAGCAGTGCAACAGTGCACTGATGTATATAGTAGGTAATAGGCAGAAGACTCTGACATGTAATGGAGGACTGGTTGATCATATATTCAATCAGGATACACAGTGCATTTTGTTATGGTCTGGTTGTGTTCAGACAGAGTTTGGTCTTTGTCACACCAAATAGGAGACAGTTTGTTGTGCAGCTCAGTTCAATAATTCTGCACTTTTCAAGGTGTGTGTGTGTGTGTTTTTTTTAACAAAATATCTAATTTTGGCATATTTTCTTTTTTAGAATAATGCACATCAAGGATGCATAAACACAAATGTTGTTGTAGATATTTTTCCATAGATTTTTTGTGATATTTTCTTTTCTTACTTCTGTCCAACAGTTAGCTTGTTGACAGGCTTTTCTTAATGCCAGCTGGGCTGTTGGGGTATGAGTGGCCATTGCCACCTACCTCAGACAAATTCCAGATTACTTTTTTCAGCCAGAAAAAAAATCCATAGAAATACATTTTGATACTAATGTGACATTTTAGCAAAGGACTGCAATACTGTTCTGTGTGTCAACATGATTAGCACTTTCCTCAGATGAGCAGAACATCCACAATCCAGCCAGAATGTCAAAATTCTCAAGAAAGGACACTCGAACTCCACTCTTTTTAGACCTTAAATATACCTTTACAGGTTTCTTTAGAATTAGATTCTTAACCTGTAAGCATCAGCACAAACCTACTGTTGAGATAAAAGTGTGCAGCTGGGGGAAACCAATGACATAAATCTTGCGTCTTGTGCAATAAGCCCTGGTATTGAGCTGGCATGTGCTAAGATGCGTTACTTGTGTGAGAGCTTCAGGGGGACTCGGGTGTCAGTTGTGCTGCTGGCTGCATGGGATGCATCGTTGCACTGCAGGACAGTGCCCCTAAGCTGGTGTGACACTTAAATACGTTTTTTAAATGAGATTCAAGTTCTCTAAACTTTATTTGCTGAGGGGTAACAAAAAAAAGTTAGGCAAACTGATTTCTACTTCTTGAGGCAAAACTGCATACATTTACCTCTGACACTTTTAAAAGATGTCTTTTTCCAGGCGTTCGGTAGATTGCAAGTCTCATGGGCGCAGATGGCCGGTGGAGCTTGGTGATGAAAGCACACGTCGGAGGACGAGTCATTGAAATTGTGATGTTGGTAGACGGTTCAGGCCACTGATAATGCTGAGCTTCCTCATAAAACCCACTTATAGCTTGATAAAAGAACAACTGACCTTTGCAGTTTCCAGCTACGTAAGGCTACACCTTCGCAAGTTATTAGATTGGTTTTATAATGTCCCATGGTCATATGTTTTTAATGTCCCACTGCATAAACTGCTGGCACCACATGTGTAGTTCATGCACGCAAAACTAATGCTGAATTTTATTGCTGAAATTTGTTCCATAAATCTCAGAATGAATATTATTTTCAAGAATTATTATTGCCTTGGTAGTCAACACTTGCAGCCTTTTTTTCCTCCTGTTCCTCACACAATAGTGAATCTCACAATCGTAAATTTGGTGTGAATTCAGGAGCGATGGGTTGGACCTGCTCTCTAAAGCAAGGAGCTCCTGGGTAAAGGTTAATTGCTTCGCTAATGTTATTGAAGCTCCATCTAAAAGTGGGTCGTGGCTCAGCGCTGGAGCAGACAACCCCCGTTTGTGAAGTCAGCTGTTTCTAACTTAATTCCAGACCAGATTGAGCGAAAGGTGCCACACATCATTTTCTCTCTGCCTCAGCACTAAAGGAAAGGTATCAGTAGATGGAATCCCCTCGGTCCTGTAGACGCTGGTGCCTCGGGGCCATCAATTATTCATTTTATGTGCCGATGAGGACGTGGAGCTGACTGAGGGAAAAAACGATTATGTATGCAGGATTATGTTTGATGACAAACATCGAGAGCAAATTCATAGAATGATAGTGCTGCTGGTGGTGGGGTCTTTTTCCTTAATTATTCAGGTGTCTTGAGAGCTTTCACTGTCCATGTCACAGATATTTGACAAGCAATCACTAGGACAAATTGTGAGGTTAAGTGGCAGCGAACAGTGAGATGACCACGGAGAATGAGTATGAATACTAAAGTTACTCGGTTCCAGTACTAAATGTCATTTAGGAAGACTAACAAAAAAGGCTGTGTAGGCATATTTCGAATTACAGGGGGACAAAAATAGCAGGGCTGGGGGGTACAGACATATTAATGTAATTATTGTAAAATGTAAAAGGTAGTACCCCCCATAAAAGGTAGTACCCCCAATTATGGAGGGGGGATTCACACTGTGTGTAGGTTTTAATGCAAGTGTGGTTTGGTGTTTGGTGGTAGTATGCCTTAAGTATATATATATCAGGAATGGAAATTCGCACCAGCCACCAGCCAAATGCTGACAAAATACGAAAGTGGCTGATAAATTTTGGACACAAAATAATTTACTATTGAGGCGCTGGTGAATTTTATCATTTATTTGTCAGTGGCTGGTAAGAGTTGACATTTTGAAAAGTTCATTTTCACCCCTGATGTATACTGAAGTTACTTGAGGCCCGTAATAAATGTGGATATGTGGTGCTATACATTAGCCTGGCAAACCCGCCCCTCGCACTTCATTTTGTACAGAGGGTCTGGGCCGGAATCTCTTGAGGGTCATTTAGTCAGCCCCAGCAAGACCAATCCAATCAGCGAACAGAGGGTGTGTTCGTTAGCCATGACGTTGACTTTGTGTGCTACATTTGTAGTGCGTAGGTAGGCTAATTGCATAGGCGTTAGCGATTGGGTAAAGGCAGAGGCTTGTTTTAAACTTCGGCAGAGCCTTCAGGAAGAAATCGTTTCTGACAGTGTCTGTTCCAGACCCTCTGTACAAAATGAAATGAATTACGAGGGGCTGGTTTACCAGGCTAGCTACACATAGCATTGGGACCAAAACTGGTACTGCACTCAAAGTCAAAATATTGTAAAGCATTGTTCCCCATCTTGAGGCAAGAGACAAAACTCAATATAAAAACATAAACAGAATTTGTGGGCTGTAAATAAAGTTTTAAAATGGGAATATTTTTTGCTGCACTATTGTTGCCAGTGAAGTCAGTATTTCAGTTTAATACGTTTATCGAATCTCTGGTGACACATCAGGACTGTGTTATGATTACTTCTAAATGTCCTACATATAGCACCTTTTAAAAGACTTACAAAAGGGCAGGTAGGTTGTAATGCACTTGTGGATGTGGTTTGGTGCACGTCGGGAGTAAGTACCCCATAAGTATTAACACTCTGTCTGAGGCTTGACGTGCTTTATCACTAAGCACTCCAAATAGTCTGCGTCTGTCATCCTCCCAGCAGGAGATACACAGCGGTTCAGCAGCAGTCTTGGGCCTTTTTTTGTACTGTAGTCTCCTTAAGTGCCTTTGTCATTAGAGTATACACACAGACTATTTGTGGTGAAAGAGCTGTAATATTTCTAATATCATCCTCCTCGTGCCTCCTGGGGCAGCTCTGGCCTAATAGTTAAAGCAGCACTATGCAACTTTTTCGAGTTAATTAATCATCTTCATACGTCGGTAGGTGCTTAAATGAGTAATTACCAGGCAAATGAAGACTTTCTCGACCGCCCCCGCTGTCTGTGGACAGAATACCACGCTTGCAATATCTTTGTGTCCATCCCAGCACCCTCAGACTCACAAAGTCTCAAATATTGTGAGATCACGTTAAATTCTGAAGAAATTCTGACTTTACTTACCTCGGTGAACATGACTCCTTTCGTATTTGTCAGTTACTCTGATCACTTGTGAAAACACATGCACAGGGTGAGGGGAAGGGAAAACAGTCCATTTTTATGTACTTGGACACACTAGGGGGAGCTCCATTGAGAAAAAAACACTCAAAGTTGCGTAGTGCAGCTTTAAGTGACTTTGTCATTAGAGTATACAGTACATACAGACTATTTGTGGTGGAAGAGCTGTAATAGTTCTAATACCATGCTCATCTTGCCTCCTAGGGCAGCTCTGGCCTGGTAGTTAAGGAGTTGGCTTTGGGATCAGAGGGTGACTGGTTCAAATCCTGTACCAATCCGAACAATTTGGGTGAGGCAGTGAATAACGAATGCTCTCCTGCACCTGCATTCATGGCTGAAGTGCCCTTGAGCAAGGCACCTAACCCCACGTTGCACCAGGCAGACTGTCCCTGTAAATAATTCTGTAAGTCGTTCTGGATAAGAGCGTTAACTAAATGGAATAGAATGGAATTATCATATGTATATTTATTCAACTATTTATTTAATGAATACAAACCATTGGCCATTGACCATACAACACTGCATCATCTTCAGAATGAACATGATATAATAGTCTAGCATACTCAGCAACATACCTGAAGGCATAATTCATCACTGCTATTTTTATGCACTGACCAAATGTCATGCCCTATTGGAGCACTAGATGTACATTAGCCTATAGCATTGTGCTTGTATGTAGTTATCTCGTTTTTGTCAGTTGTTTATGACTTAGTAAAATGTGTAATATAAAGACTATAAGGAACATTCATTTAGTGTGGTGGTTCTAAGAATTGAATGAGGGACACCAATTTAGAAGCTGACATACCAGCTGAAGCTGTCAGATAAGTGTAGGCTGTTTGTAAATCCCCCCTATTTGCCATTGTGTGTAAAGGCTCAAAGAAGCAATTTCCTCTTGGCTCCAATCCACCTCTGTTAAACCACTCGTGTGCAATGCTGCACAGTTTTATAAGTTATATATCTCCAATGTGTAGACAGGTCATATACTCACAAGGGTTCATCTATAAAACTGTACACTCACGTTACACTTCCATTTAGTGATAGGACAGAGACTTTTTCTAACACAACTCACAACTCAAAGCAAGCAGGCAAGTAGTTTATCACTGAAAGAAAGTGGAAGTGTAATGAAAAAATATTGCTTTGTTTTGTTGTTTTTAAAACTGCAAGATAGGGAAGAGAAGCGAAGATTAATGATGTTTTCCTAAACAAAGTTGGGGTGGAAGGGGTGACTGACAACCATCACTCACACATGACTCCTTTCATTTCAAGAAACATATGCCTCACCTCTCCATACGCCAACATACTGTGGCATAGCCAAGCATCCCATCTCCCCTCTGGGTTTTCCACCATTTCACTAGAGCCTGAAGTTCAGCCCTTGTTCTTAGGGGGTGTCAGCAAACATTGCTCACACGGCCAGCTACCAGGCCAAATATGCTTATTAATAGCATTCCAAAATAAGCAACCTGATGAATGAACAGTGAAAAGTGCTTTAGACGGGGACTAGTAAAACATATATGTCATATTCGCTCATCAACATCTACTTTCAGGATTTTCTTTGATGTGTTGCCATGTTGTTAGTTTGGATTTTGGAGTTTGTTGAAGTAGTCTGGACTAAACCCAGTTTTCTTAAGGAAAGGGTGGTATCTACTGTAAATTATAGTCAAATATTTTCTTTTGTGTTGGGTTGCTGTTACAGACAATTACCTTTAGTGTTGTACCAGAGCCATAATAACTGTCGCTTGATTTGTTCAGTCTTTATCACTCGATTTAACCTAAAGAAAGTGTCTTTGGCCTTGCGGTCTCTCAGACAAGCATCTTGAGTCTGCCATGTCATTCTGTGCTGATCGATAGCATGTAGGCCATTTTGATTACTTGGAAAAATTATTACTGTCTTGGTTCACATACCCTGTTATTTCCTGCCATCGCAGAGACTCCTTCTGCTAATATGCACTCCTATCTTCCTGATGACAGACTTATATCTCTCCACAATTTGTTGACTTTCTTCTTCTTAATAGGACAGCCTGATGAGCGCTCTAATAGACCGTCAGCGGAGTGGGACTGTTGTGTGTCTGGCTTTACCGTTGCGTAAAATTGGCCAATTGTGAATGAAAATCAATCCGAGCTGGGCAGCTGGGCGTAATATTTACCCATCAGACAAATAAAAAAAAAGTAAATTTGAGCTCAGCTTTTTGTGTACAGACGGTTTATAGCCAGTGAGGTAATTTCATTTTGATTGAACGCACTACCAAAACAGAGTACTGGTTGTTTAACATAACTGATATTAGAGTCCTAACATAAGTGTATTTACCATTTACCTAATAGCTTAAACATTATATGTGGTTTCTAAAACTGAAAGTGGTTGAAACTGTGAAAATACATTATGCCGTGAAGCTCTCTCTCTCTCACAGTCAGCTTTGGAGAGAGGAGAGAAGGACAGTGCTGAAACAGTCTGATGCCGTAATGAAAGTGCTTTCGCTGTTTTTATGAGTTCAGTGGTGTGTCATGGTTTCACACATCTTCAGTTGCAATGTCAAAGCCTTGTATGGGCGATGGAATTTGTTAGCACGTTATCAGCCCATATGTTTTCACTAGTCGAGCATTAAGACCCATTTCATACTGTAAAAATCAGGCCTTTTGAAACCATCGATGCGTAAACACCAGAGTGGATCTTACAAGGAAATATATGTAGTCTCTCCCAAATTGTAAGAGACATTTACAGAAGCCATACGGCCTATATTTTTTTATCCTCAGTATGAGATGGTTTAAAAAGGAGCTAACTGTAAAAAGTGAAGCGTAGAACCAGCTTAAAATCAAGGCAGTGTGCTGCATGGATTTTTTTTTAAACTATTTTACATAACTACCCATATTTTTCAGGTGTCACGAACTATGCCATGTACGCATTAATAATGCAACTTTAAACTGATGTAAAAAGATTCATGCAGCACCCTGGTTTCATTTTTTACAGTGTACAGATTTTAATTTCACAGCCTCACATGGACAGCTGATACCTTTCACCAAACTCTGCATTTTTCTGATGATAGGATATGCACTGCCATTGCAGAATGTTTGATGACCACTTATGTTTTTTTTTTTTGCTCCACCAGTTGTGACACCTGGCATTAGGTCTGCGTGCTCTCGGGTGGTGTGTGCGGTGGCAGATGAAAGGGTTAAAACCGTGAGAGTGTAGTGCCCTGCCGATGAACTGGACTAATAACCTTGCCGTGCACTGCACTCTCTCTGACCCCTGAGATAACTCTAGATGGGTAACCAACCGCAAAGCGACATGATTTCTTCATGAAAAATTGAAACGTTTTGGGAGCCCCTCTACTGTATATTGAAAGCACGTTTGATGTCTGTTTAGGTGTGGCAGGCTAACCCTGTCATTTGCATCTGTCTTGCTTCTCTCACAGTTTTCTTCTGTTCTTTTATGTGAGGTTAAATGTTGTGTGACATCTCTCAGGTCGTGAACCGAGTAATTGTTGGCAAAATTTGCTTATATATATATACATACCAGTGTAATGACAGTGTTGTTTACTGATCATGTCCTGGTGTTCAGCAAAGATATTAAATAATAATATCTATTAACAATAATAAATATTGTTTGGTTTCACCATAGTAGAGTACCTAAACACCTCTCAGTACAGACTCTTAATGCAAAGAGGCATTTATAATTGGGGGGGAAATCAAATGAATTGGTATGTTCACTGGAACAGGGGAATTCTAGTTATGCTATTCTGAATGTGTGCGAAGTGCTGCATCTTACTTTAGATGACTCAGAACCCTTCAATCCCACAGCAGGTCTGCAGAAGTCTTCGAACTGCAAGTACTTCCCCTTCGCCATCACTCTCAACACTTTATCTGCCCACTAAGCCTGCACAATCCCAGGTGGTAGCCAGCCATTATTCTGTACAATTCTGTACAAAAGACACAACACACCTTTTTTCTCCCGACTAAGGCTTTTCCTGTTTCATATTTGCATAGGTCCAGGCCTTTAATGAATTTTGTAGATGACCATAATGTCACTGCTTTTTTTTTTCTTAGACGCAGGTGCAGTGCTATTCAAACGATGTGGAAAAACTAAGAAATGTGACAGGAGAGGATAAGGGATTATGCAAACACTTCTGGAGGCTCGTCTGGTGGAGACGCCAGTGGTGTTACCCCCACCAGTAGGCACGTCTGCAGCCATTAGAGCCACACGCGCTTAAGTTTATGTGGCAGGCCGAGATCGAGGCTGGACAAAGCAGCGCTGCACCAGCAGGGGCCTGCTGATCAGATTTGCCAGGTGTGAGAGAAATAGAAAAACAGATTCCCATGACCTCTAACCGCATCTCTGACTGCAGGCTCTGGCCCAACTTTGTATCCCTCTGCAGGGTGTCGGTTCAGAAGAGAGGCAGCTTGTGAGCCATAGCAATTTCATAGGTACATCTCCAATTATATCCCCGCTTAGTCAAGTCAAGCCACATTTATTTGTAAAGCACATTTTTAAAAAAAGTTCACCCAAAGTGGAGATTCTCTCATTACTCCATGATTATTTAATGTAAAATAACATCTGATTGCATTACTGATCAATGTGTTACACAGCAACAATGAAAAATCTCACAGGTTCTTAGATAAACTCTATAGGTAAACATAAGCTTGAAATAAATAACAATTGCAGTACAGGAAAGGGATGAAGTTGTGCCTAGACAGAACAGCCAGGCTAGACTGCAGTCCAACGTAAGTAATTAGGCTAAGAGACAGTACATAAACATAAAATATTGTAAAACCATACAAGAGAGTTTAAAACAGAGTTTTCTTGCCTCTCCTGTGTTTTATTAGCAACACCCTTAAATAACACCATCTTGGTGGTTATTTTGGATGTGTTCAGTTCACACTTAGCTTCTCGTGCTCTGGTGAATGCTGCCTTTTTGTTTTTTTGGTGGTGATGCAGTTCGGCAGCATGAGAGGAAAGAAAGGCAAATTAGTCTGTGTGTTGAAAGAATTTATAGGCCTACTCTCGCAATGACTTGGTGACAACACACCACAAAGACTGTAAATATTCTTGAATATTGCTGTGTGCATTTCTCTACTGATTATTGTCATAAATACATCTCGTTAATTTATTCATTTATTTGTACATTAAAGTTCATTTAATTGTAAATTAATAATGAACCTGTTTTTGTTTAAATTAACCTGTGTTTCACCTGACAGGTTTTAGAATCTTGGGCATGAAAAATTTAATGTTTGATGTAAATTGTTTCTGCGCTGTAAATAAACAGAGGTGTAATTATGATTAGAATTGCTATAACTCTATCTCTAACCACACTATTCTGACCAAACTCTAAAACAATAACTAAATGCAGCAAAAAGATATATTCCTGTGCAGTCATGTAGTACCAATCAGAAACCCCGCCGTGGGAAATGCATTCACCTTAAAAATTGCCCAGACGATGATCCCACTGTCTGAGTTTGTGGACAATGAGCTCTCAGTTTTTCAGACCGAGCACATTGCCGAAAGGCAGTGCAATTAGGAGTGCTTGTGTCCATGCCAGGGCTGCCAGGTACTCATCATCGCCAGTGTTTTTGGCCAAACCAGTGTAAGAGCCATAATTGCTTTCTATCTTTGGCTCTGAATGCGTCTTTGGTGGGAGAATTGATCCACATTTTAGACTTTTTTGTTTTCCCCTCCAAAGTCTGTTTTGTTTTTGAATTTCATGAGCCCTCACATTAGCCTTTCAGCTAACAGCTAGCGTGCTGATCCGCAGACCACCAGACCACCAGACCGCCATTGTGGCAAAGTGACTGAATGTTTAAGACGATGTTTATTCATTTAGTCCCTACTCCCATTTCACAATCTGGCATTAAAGAGGATGAGTCTCATACCAACACTATTTTATACAGCGCTCATAAAAACAAAAAAAAATCTCCCAAGATAGCTGCTGCTTTGCATTTCAACCGAGCCAGACAAAAGAAACAGACAAACATTGAAGGATTGAACATTGTCTACAGCTCTCTGGTTTTTGCAGTGGGCAGAGCTTGTTCAGATAAGACGGCGCTTTTCGGCTTGGGATTCCTGCCGCACGCACAATCGCTCCTGCCTCGGTATCAGTTCAGCCAAGCTTCTTTGCTGACTGCGATGCTGATGAAAGCTGACACTGTGATAATAGTGCCTCGCTGGCCGGCCAGCTGGACAGGTGTTGCTGGCTGTATGTTGCGTACGGGCAAGTCGAATCCTTTTGCTACCCCCCCCCCCCCCCCCCCCATGCACGGCTGTCACTTTATTTATGTCTGGATGTGATTGCGCCGCATTAAGGCTCATCAGTGTTTGCAGCCTGCCAAAGTCCTAGTTCCACAGTCCAGTGCAGCCCCCAGCATGCCTACAACGGTGTCACCACATACCGTCTGAACAGCAGATGCTTCAGCCACATTATAAACATTTAGGTCAAAGGGCTGTTTTTCTTCTATTAGCAGTAAATCTGTTCCTTTGGCGTTCTACAGTCTCTCCCCGCGCACGACGAGCGGAGAGCAGCAAAAGCTCAATCTGTTTGTTCCGAGCATTGCTTTCCCTCACATAGCAGGCCTGCGAGTTATCGGCTCATTATTCGGCCAAAGAGGGGCCCTTAACACGTTTAATGACCAATCCCCCCGGAGCCGGCAAGCCAGTTCATAAATCCGTGAGGTAGATGTGAGGCTCGCGCCCTGCATTGTTTTCAAGGAGGCTCAGTCCTGACATGCTCACAGATAACAATAGGCTTATTTTGGTCTCGCCTTTCCCTCGCCCCCCACCTGCAGTTTTCTCTCCATCTCACTTTCTCTCTGTCTCGCATTCTGACTCTCTTTTGGCTTTTAAAAATTAAGCCTCGTTTTTTTTTTTTTGAGAATTTTTTGACATTTTACATAAATATTCTGGTCGTTTCCAAGCGGAAAGTGAAATGTGCAATTATGTAAACGTATTGTAGGTGGGAGCAACTCTACTTATAAATCAGTGGTGATTATGTAGGAGGTAGGATATCAGTGTGTGTGTGGTTATGTGTGTATGGCTGTGTGTGTGTGGTTGTGTGTGTGTGTGTGTGTGGACCCATATTTGCATTCCTAGCGTAGCTGCGCTCTGAGCCTCTCACTACTCGGCTTACTCTGCAGATGAAAATTCAGCCGTGAAATATTCAGTAGCAGACGTACATTTGGATCTATGGCCTACTGTAGTAGCCTGCCTTTGTGTTGAACAATGCACTAAAGTGTTGTGGTCATTTCAGTGGCGCAAATATTTGTCAGGTAATGGCAGGCGAGTTCACGCTTTATTTCCCCCATAACTGTTGGGGCCCATCAGACAGAAATGTCCCATGTGCATTCGCTTCCTGGAGGAGTAGCGCTCGGTCACTGCTTGCACTTTGGTCGGAGACATGAAAACGTAACACCACCGAGGACTGAGTCCTACACACACACACACACACACACACACACACACACACACACACACACACATACACCCACCTTGTTTGTTTACTAACCTAGTAATGTCTGCAAATGTCAGAGCATTATAAAGTCAGTCAGGAGGCACTGATGAAGTGTGTGTTTGGGGACCAAAAAAAGGTAGAAGAGCGGGGGGGTGGGGGGTGGGGGTGGGGGGGTGAGTGAGTGCTTTGCCATTTCCTGTGAACCCGCGTGGCGAGGAGAGACTGGTCGGTCATGTCACTATTGTGAGAGCAGTAGCATCATAGCACATGGAGGAGAAGGACCTAATTGCTCTAACACTTTCATGGGTTTGTGCACCACAGCGCTGGAGGGGGGTTTGCCGTGAGTGCCGGGGTCATTCGGAGTGCAGTAGAAACGTATTCCGTGTCTTCAGGGAGGCTAAAAACATTTCCTCTGCTCCGCCTAATGCAATCCGTGCATTACCAGCGGCCCAAGTTGTAAAAGATTAACACTCCCACCTGTCACCATTAAATCTGCATTGATGACAAAACCTCTTTTAAATGGTGGACAGTTTTTCACTGACTTTGAGGTGAGATGTTGTGAGTATTTGAAAGGTGTTCAGACATAGGTCATCCCACCTCCCAAAAAAAAAACAAATAGAAGTGTGTTTCGTCAAAAAAAAAAAAAAAAATGCTCACATGCTGATGAATATATTTTGTGCTTGTGTCCTCAATTTCAGAGGCCGGCCCGAGCAGCATTATCATCTAGGCACACACTCCTGGAAGCCTTTTCAATTTCCAGAAATTTCCCCTGAATAGAGTGAATTTTAACCCCCCTCAACCCCCTCTCACTCACGACTACCACTCATGCAATCAGTGCATGTCTTTCCTGATCTAAAGGTTTCATGCCTTTTGGGGCAGCGCAGCGGGCAAAAAAAAAAAATAGAATGATTTAGATTGCTTTGGTTTGAAGCGAGCAAGGTGCCAGGGATGGTTTCGGGCAAACGGCTAGCTTAGCATTTTCATTTCCTGGTGGAGTGGCAGAGTTTGGCTCCCGTCTCGTTCCACTCTGGCCTGGCTGGCTGGCTCTCTCTCTCTCGCTTGCTCGTTTGTTCATTCGTTCGTTTGGTTCGCTCGCGCCAGGTCTCCGGTGGCAGGGAACGGCCCCTGCTCGTGCTGTCAGATGAGGACGTGGCGATAAACTCTGCCCCCCTCCGAGAGAAAAGCCGAGACGCAGTTCAGCTAAGGCCTCCCCCATCCAGCATGCACGCACTCACGCACCAACCAACCCACCTCCACTGCAATATAAGCACTATAAAACGTTATTGCCTCACTGCTTGGTTTAATTCCATTGACTGTTTGGAGGAGAAAAGGCACATATTTCGTACGGTCCATCTTGTGCTCAGACCCATCTGTGGAATTAATGTATTTCCACTGTCTCAGCTAATGCAGTGACATTTATTCCCTCTCATCCCCTACACTACAATCTTGGTGGTGGCGGACGACTTCAAAGATCTCTAGATAAATCGCATAATTTTTACAGAGCATTTTCTGTCACTTTTCATTTCTGGTAATGGATCTGATTGCAGTGGGGGAAAAATCCCCTTGCACAGCTAATAGCAGCATTTAGAGTGATTGGGGGGGGGGAAGCCACTAGGATGTGATTGTAAACGGATGTGACAGGAATTGGCTTACGTTTTACATTTCAGGCTCCCTCCTTATGGATCTGTTGCCATTGTATGTTTATGAAAGTGCCAATCCATCCATTTGTCTATAGGGTTGATCATTTTTGGCTACATTTGCCTACATTTTTTGTGGACCAGTTTTAAGGTCTGATATACGCTGCATTTATCACACTTACAATATAGAGCATACTCACAGTATGAAATCCATACCATCCCTGAATTATCATGTGTATATTTTGCCAATACTGTATATTAAATCTGTCAGTCACACCGCTTGATTTGAGTTAGCTATAATTGCTAACATTACCCATGACATTTTTTGTAACTTGTAGTGTGTTAATGCCATACTGGCAGGTGGGGAGTTTCTGATGTCTTGTCGGTCTTGACCAATCAAGAGCGATGTAGCCCCTCTGACATCATAAACTCCCCACTTTCTAGTATCCCGTGAACACACTAGTAGCAACAACAGTGATGGAGAAAAGCGCTGAGAAAGATAAAATATAGTTCAAGGAAAATAGTTTGAGGACGGTGTCAGCACAGAAAGCCAGTTTGGGGGATATGGACCCTTAAACAGGCCTTTGCAATGATTCCAAAGCACAGCCACTCAACCATGCGCAGGTACAGTTCAATTGTGTGCAGTGTGAGTGCAGACCAGAGACAACCACACCCCGGTACAGAGTGAAACGCACTTAATGTGAGTATGCCCTTAGTTATGTCTGGCAGCATCAGTAAGGCATTTGAATGCTGTTCAATAAAAGTCTATGGCGTGTTCTCTGCCTAAGACCTATTAATGGTTTTGAATGTAATGAAAAGGAACAAGTATGGAGTCGGCAGTTTTGCTCTGCTTCCATCAGCATCCCCGCTCCGCCCCCCACCTCCACCTCCACCTCCACCACCCCACCCCCCTCCCCTCGCCCTACCCCACCCCACCCCGAGCACCTGTTGCTTTTGCTGAGACATCTGCCGCGTGACTGTCTGTCAGACACGATGAAGGGGTGGAGGACCTCACGTCTACGCCGGGCTCTCTGTCTTCCCAAGGTGCCGGACCTGCAGATGATGTTCGGATCGGCGCCAGTGGGACCCTTCCCGCTCTCTCTCTCTCTCCTCACCACCCATCGCTCCCCCGGGTTTATTGTAATCCGCAGCCGGAGAGCCACAATAGCTCTTTCCTCTACTCGTGTTTCTTTAGCCCTACTCTCTGCAGGCCAGCTGAATGGATAAATTGGCCTGTAAGGAGTGTCAGGGGATGTTGAACCCCGATAATAAATTGGGAGTTGGGCCGAGCGTGCTTTGTGGGCCGCCTAGAAAGGAATCAGACATCATCACCATTTCTCCGGGAGTAAGTTAAAAAAAAAAGCAAGGGAAGAGGGATTACTTTATCTTTCCAATTCACCCACCCTTTTTTATTCATCTTGTGGAAATATGTTCTCCTTTTGTGAACCTGCTTTGTTGAAAGATTTTCATTAACGTTTGTGTCAGAATGTGGAAAAAAAAAGTGTTATTCAAGCACAGTGTTGTGCACTTCCTTCTGTTTTCTCAAAGAACATTCATAAATTATTTAGCAGTTCCTACAGCCACGTGAGTTGGTCACAGACTGTAAGCTGAACAGAGAGAATATCAGCAGATACATGGGGCGGTGAATACAGGCGGGCATCAACCAGCACCACAGGACCATCCGGCCTCGCTTGATTGGTTTTTGGCCTTATCTGTTGCCAGCATAGAAAATAATGTGCTTGGTCCCAGTTTTTTTTTTCCAGTTAAAGGAGTGCAAACTTATTACTGTTGTGGTGTGATACACTTTTTTTCCCCTCACAGAATATTTTTGGTTTTGCAGTCACAGGTCAGCCTACCTCTAAGCCCTCGTACATAACGCCTCAGTGAGCGGGCAAGGAAAAACAGGACTATGGAAGAGACCGTGAGGACTTTTCCCAACAGTGCCCATTAATGGTGCAAAAACAGAGCGGCGCATTGTTTCCCGCGGTTCAGCCGAGAACTAGCTGTAGCATGCGCAAATGAGATAAGATTACAGTGGATTGGTGGGCTTTCTAATTATTCTGGTGCAATAATACACATTCAGAGAGAGAGGAGAGAGCGAGAGAGAGAGTGAGAGCTGAGAACAAAAGCACTATTCTACGAGACCTCTGGCACACAAGCATTGCTGTATATCTTTATTTCTCAGTGTACAAACCCTCAGCTTATTAGAGGCCCCAGCGATCTGGAGTGCAAATGGGATGCCACCTCTGTGCTATGCACCCGATCTGTTCTCCATGCATCAGGGCCGCGCTCGCCCAGGCGCGAGTCTCTGTGCCGTCGGGTAATTTGGATTGTTGGATAAAACACTACAGGGTGGTAGAGAAAGAGGAGAAGAGGAAAAAAGTCACAAGAGTAGAGTAGAGAGAGAGAGAGAGAGAGAGAGAGATATCGAGAAAAAAAAGGAAGAGAAGGAGAACTGAAACTCACTTGCATACGGAAGAGTCCCTGTGGAGTTTATTTGCCATGCGTAGAAGCCGTGCAGCATAGCCCCCCCCCCCCCAGGTCCTTTGCTACTGTATATTTAATTTTACCGCTCTGTACACACAGAGTTTTTATTGTGTGCACACCGGCACATATATATGTGTGGGCCGTCTGCATTGGTAAATGACTTGTCTCGCAGCTATTTATAATTGGGTCCTAGCTTTTGTCCACTCATTCATGGCAATTATATTTTACCCTCCCTGTCTTATGGGCTATGGGATTCAATAGCAGAGAGATCTCCTGGGTCTCTTAAATAAACAATAGTCAATAGCAACAATATCTTATCCTCCTCTAGCCACAACCTTGAAGGTATTCTGTATTTGCTCTATTTATGAGTCTGTAACTGAGCTGAAGTAACTATGACACCTTTGTATGTATACCAGGCTTTGTGTTTTTATTTAGGGGCTTTCAGCTTTGTTTTGGTCTGACTGAAGTGGGTCTAAAAATATCTTCCATTATGTTATACCTCTTCAGATGTGAGAAGAGAAGAACTCAAGGATGTGTGTGAGTGTGTGTGTGTGTGTATGTGTGGGTGTTGTTTGTGTGTGTGTGTGTGTGTGTGTGTGTGTGTGTGTGTATGTGTGTGTGTGTGTGTGTGTATGTCTGTGCTCTCAGTATTGTGTATCTACAGTAAGTATGCGTATGGGTTCTTTGCCTCTCTGTAAACTATTACATTTCTAATGGATAACATGGCATCTATTTCACTCTGGTTTCCTGATTACTGACTCAGTGTTTTATCTTTGTCAACTGTGCAGCCACAAAATCACAATTATTTCCTTCTTTAGCTGACAGCGAGCCTTCTGCCAAACTCAGCTCCGTTCAGTAAGGGGGAAAAAAAAAGTGTCTCTCAAAAACAGCATCGGCGGAGGACAGATTGCACCAGCAGTTCCAAGTTTGTCACATCCGTCTAAAAATCTGACTCAACATTAAAACATTGCTGACTGTCCGTGAAAATAAACCTCTCTTATTACAGAAGTTCCACTATTGGTCTAATAGACTCGTCTAATGACGGAAGGGACTGTTTTTGCACCATCTAGCCACTGAAGCGTGCTAGTTACAGTAGCATTACAAACTCTCTGGGGGGATTATTAAGTCGGTTGCCTGTTTTTTAAGAGGTAATGGTAGATGACCTTTAAGGAAGAGCTGTTAATTGTTGTTATCGTTCCTGTTTCAGCTTTGATTCATGGCCATGGCCATCTCCACCATTATTATTTTCCAGCAACCACTCTCTTTATTGTGCGTTTTCGCATACTTAGCATGTTTAATGTGATTCAGAAGGGAGGGTTTGTGCTTTGTGTTCGCTCTGAAGGACATCGCTCTGAGTCATCATACATGCTCATGGATTTTTCAGTTATTGATGCATTACTGTCACACCCATGTCTGTCTAACACACACACACACTCTCTCTCTGTTTCTCTTCCCCTCTCTCCCTCACTCTCTCCCCTATCCTCCCCTTCTCTCCCTCCACCTCCTCTGAGTACTCTCACATCCATGTCGGTCTACCTCTTTCTCTCTGATCATCTCTCTTTCTCTCTCTCTCTTTCTCTCTCTCTCTCTCTCTCTGTCTCTCTGTCTCTGTGTCTGTTTCTCTCTCTTTCTCTCACAGTCTATCTCTCTGCCTCCACACTCTCTTCCGCACCCTTCTGTTTAACCACTGTCACACCTATATCTGTGTATCTCTCTCTTTCTCTCTCTCTCTCTCTCTCTCTCTCTCTCTCTCTCTCTCTCTCTGTCTTTCTAATGCTACAGCAGAGTAGTGGCTGTACTGTTCTCAGTGTGCTGTTCTCAGTATGGGCATTGCCTTTTATGTCAGTCTTTCAAGCCCATTGTATAGTGCAGTATATTTCATACTCCATGCTGGTGTGAGAGGCTTATCAGTAACATGCTGAATATCAGTGCTATTTGGACTAAAGTAAATATGGGAGACTTTGGTTGTCTGTTGTAGCCCCATCAAAGGCTTCAAATACAGTACTGACAGAATGACCATTCCTTCCAGCTCATTTGCGATAGTGGCCTATTCCATCCTAATCCGAAAACATTTTCTGCAACATCATGCAAAAAAAAATTCTTAAAAATGTATACGCATATGGGTATGAATGTCGTAATGATCTCTGGGACTGAAACAGCTCTTTCTGTGCTCACTTCCTGCCTGCATGGTGTATGTCTGTGTGTTTCAGGCAAACCCTGGTTCCTCCTGAGAAGGTGACACTGGTCCTCTCCCTGCCGTTTCTCTCTCCGCGTGGATGATGTCGCGGCACAACCAGCGCTTCGAGAGGGACTTCCGCGGGGCGTGGGAGCGGCGCGAGCGCTGCACCTCGCTGGTCACCAGCGCCTGTGGAAACAACAACAACAACGGCCTCAGCAGCATCAGCCTCAGCCTCAGCAGCGGCGGCGGTGGAGGAGTTGGCGGTGGCGGTGGCCTGGCCAACGGCTGCGCGGGGGGAGGAGGAGGAGGAGGAGGGGCAGGAGGGGGAGGAGTCTCGGTGCCCAGCGGCGGCAACAACCGCCCGGGGCTCCTCCCCCTGCCCGTCATCCCGTCCCTGCTGCCCACGCCGGTCACCGTGGCGACCACCACCTCCAGCGGCGAGCTGGCCTGCAAACGCCTCATCCCAGCCCCCACCACGTCCAGCTCAAAGGTAAGACGAGCGTGAAAGACGGCCAATGAGTCACACACAGCTCCACCCCCACCCCCTCCCCAAACCTCCCTGCTCCTCACCGCAGTCTGCTGTACGACTCGTAAACACCATAACTTTGGTTTTCTGTGCAGTGTTATACATTCTGAACAGCCTGTGCTTTTACTAAATTGGATACAGAATGTCACTGGCCTTTTTTTGCTGCCAGAGATACATATCTGTCCGTTTATGCTAATCGTGTGGGAATGTTTTGGCATGTCACTGCTGTATTTTTCTGGACAGCTCTGTGACTGCTAGGAAACAACAACAATTAGTTATTGTACAGTCTATGTTAATTCTTGTACTTAATTCTTGTACTTAGTAGTTTTTATAGTAGTTTTATTGTACATATCTCTCCTTGTTTATTTATGTGTGCACATTATGGGGAAGCTTGTAATGTCATTATACTTGTATAATGACAATAAAGGCATTCTATTCTATTCTTCTATTCTAAACAGCCATGCCATCCAACCCCTTCTTATTCTAGTTGTATTTTTTAGCATTCAGCCCCTTAGGGTCTGGCAGTGTCTTTTTCCCGTCACCACACTGACTTTTCTTTGTGACTGTCGAGTCGGTCATGCCCACCTTCGCATTTATTTACGGGAAGATCGTTGACCTTCATAACCGTGTCCATAAATAATCGCTTGGGCCGTAGCACCTTTTGTTGCGAGAGCGAGTAGCACAAAAACCTATTAGGCGTCCATACGAGACGCCCTCTTCTCCCTTTCTCCTGTTTGTTTTGTTGCTCTGCTACGGGTCAGCTGCTCCGCCGTCAAGCATAAAAGGCCTCTCAGCTCCAGGGCTGTCCTGTATCATATCCCTGCCGGTGATCTTTTCTTCCTCACATCACTACAAGCAATCTCCCGATAGAGAATAGCAAAAGGCTGATTATTGATTTGTGTCCAAGACGCAGCTCCTCCACACCAGGGCTACGGGTGAGAGAGAGAAAGGGAGGGGGGCTGGGGCTTTAGCGAGCTGCCTGGAGAAATGCCAGGAAAAGAGATTCAGAGCCATGTTTTGCTGAGCATCTAAAAGCATTAAGGTTTTTATGTACTCTCACATGAGGTATTAAGAGTTTTTTTTTGCTCAACTGAAATAACATGAGCACTAATTGTATAAATGCTTCCTGGAACGTGTAACAAGAACAGGTTTGTTGCTGGAGGTGGAGGTTTGTGGTTAGGAGCATGTCAAGGACATTGGTTTATATTTTGATGGATGTAGCCTCAACAGTGCATTGATTGATATTAACATAGTAGCAAAGAAATGGAAAGCCAACCCGCTTGTTTCAGTGGTGCGCTAAAGAATGTCACCAAGGCCTTGTGACTCCACAACATCGCAAAACATTGTACAGTGGGCTTATTTGGCTTTGTCTGTTTGTCTGTCTGTCTGTCTGGCTTAACATATTGTCCGACGACATCGGGTGAAATTTGCCACAGTCTCTATTTTGAAAGCAGTTCTTGCCCCCGCAAGGCTTTAGTACCTAACGTTTGGACGAGATTATGCTGGCTGTCATTTGTACCCCTCCTATGCATCCGCCGACAAATTTCGTCCAATCTCATTTGACGTTACAGGAAGCCCGTCCAATCCCGTTTGACATTCTATTAAGCCAGCCAGCCAGCCAGCAGCCAGGTCAAACATGCTCGGTATCTGCTGGCTACTTTGATAGGCATGATGACCGAGCAGTC
This sequence comes from Coilia nasus, assembly GCA_027475355.1. Taxonomy (NCBI): domain Eukaryota; kingdom Metazoa; phylum Chordata; class Actinopteri; order Clupeiformes; family Engraulidae; genus Coilia; species Coilia nasus. The sequence continues at coordinate 24,256,926 of CM050205.1, forward strand.
TTGTCATACTTTGGGAGACAGGAAGAATGTGAAGTGACATGTGGCTGTAGCTTCTCTTAACGCACACACAAACAACACACAGCACAGCACTCATCCCTCAGGACAAATGGCCCTGTTCAGCATGTACATTGTCAGTCAGTCTACAAAGGGCCAAACTACATGAGGGAAAGGCTTTAAGGCTCTCAGGCAACGTATTAAATTGTGCCGGGCCATTTTCATCATCACCAATGAAATTAGCAAAATAATATGTACAGTTAAGGGCATTTGGGATTTACAGGCAATCTTTTATTTGTCCAGTTTCTCCTGCCTGGAATTAATTTAGGCATGACACAAAAGAAAATGGATTGTGCAGGAGCCATACATGTAAAAAAAAAACTTTCATTATTTCTGAGTTTTCTAGGTCAAATAAAAGATTTTATTAAATCAAACTTTGACATGGGTATGAGTAATTATGGGCTTAAGTGTACCAGCTGGACCAATGGATTGCTATTGATTTTATCACTCCTTTTCAAATCTGTGATTCATGCATGTGCAATAGAGAGTGCCCTCTTCCAACAACTCCCTCACAGTCTCTT
>CM050205.1:24260000-24285000 GCA_027475355.1 Coilia nasus
CTCTCTCTCTCCCTCTCTCTCTATATCTCTCTCCGTATCTCTCTCTCTCTCTCTCTCTCCCTCCTTATTTCTGTCGCTGTCTCTCTCTCTCGCTCTCCTTCCCTCTCTCCCTCCCCCTCTCTTCCTCTGTATGTCTGTCTCTGTCCCTCTCTCTCTCTTTCTCTCACTTTCTCCCCCTGCCTCCCCCTCTCCCTCCCCCTCTCTTCCTCTGTACTTCTGTCTCTGTCCCTCTCTCTTTCTCTCTCTCTCTGTCTCCCTCTCCCTCTCTCCCTCCCCCTCTCCCTTCCCCTCTTTCCATCTTTATTTCTGTGTGTCTCTCTCTCTCTCTCTCTCTCTCTCTCTCTCTCTCTCTCTCTCTCTCTCTCTCTCTCTCTCTCTCTTTCTCTCTCTTTCTCTCCATATCTGTGTTGGTAACTCCTCTGCAGTATATTAATGAAAGCAGAAAGGGTCTGCTGCCGTAGTTTTGTGGGAGGCCAGGAAAGCGGCATGAGGGCCCAGAGACCCCTCAGCAAAAGGAGCTTCTCTGGAAAGATGATGGATCAACGTTTTCTTTTCAGTCTCTCACCAGAGGCCCAGACCTGTCTGAAGGCAGAAGGGGGCTGTCTGTGGAGAGATGGTGAAGGATGGCAGGGGGTAAATAAGACCGGCTGTGTGTGTGTGTGTGTGTGTGTGCGTGCGTGTTAGTGCGCAGAGCAACATGTACCGGGCTTGTTTTTCTTTTTCTTTCTTTCTTTCTTTCTTTCTTTCTTTCTTTCTTTCTTTCTTTCTTTCTTTCTTTCTTTCTTTCTTTTCTGGAAAAAACACATTGCTACTTTTGTAAATGAGATGGATTAGAAGAAAAAGGTTTTTGGCTCAAATCTAGCTGCCTTATTTTATATTCTTTAATTGGTTTGGGTTACTGTGAGAAATGAGTGCAACTCATCGTTGGAGCTGTTCGTCTAAACAAACCCACTAGTGAAGAACGCACAGCGGCCGAGAAGTCAGACATTAATAAATTCTACTTACAGTTATACACAGTGGTCCGTCTGTGAGAAGGGCACGGTAGAACAACAGCAAACAAAAAACAACAACAACAACGGAAATCAATAGAAGGAAAACAAACATCAAACTTGTCTTCTGATGTATGAGATCATTGATGCAGCAGACAGGTCTCAAGGACGAAAGGCATCTCAGTGCTCCGGCAGGAAATGATGTATGTAAATGTATGACACAAACGTGTGTTGTTGCAAATGGTCTGCCATACCACAGTGCTTTTCACGATGGTGAACACAAGTAGCTTGTGTTGTTGTAATGTTATATTATATATATATATATATATATATATATATATATATATATATATATATATATATATATATATATATATATATATATATATTTTTTTTTTTTAATTTATTATTAATTAATTTATTTGATTTATTTATTTATTTCATCCATGGTGTTTTCAAATGGTGATCTGTGATCTGTGCTGAAAATCCAAATGGGAATGTCGAGCTTGGAGTGCAAACATACTTTATTTGCCTTAAGAATACATTGGAAGTGAGCAGGTCAGTTGGCAGGCATTCAGTTGTGTCCAATTTAGTTTCTCCTCCTTCTGTTCATTTCCTCTTCTTCTTTTCTTCTGTTTTTTTGGGGGTTTTTTTTTTTTTTTTTCTAAGATTTTTTTCTTTCTTTTTTTGACATGTTTTTCGTTATTCTTTTTCTTTCCCTGCCATGTTCTTAAGCCCACAGGAGGTCACTATCAGTAATGCAACCTCCTACTCTCTCTGGTGTGGAAGATGACTTCTTTTAGCCTGGGGAAATACATTACAAAGGCTACTGCTTCTGCTGCTGCTGCCGCTGCTGCTCACTCTACCAACCAACCAGCCCAACTCGCTTATGTAATCATTTTTTAAAGCAGTGCTCCGATACACACATTTGACTTGCAAATGCTAGGTTATGGACAGAAGAGGAAAGAATGAAAACCATTTAATACACACTTGTTTCACCCTTTTTTTGTTTGCGACGGATCTGAGATAGAACAGATGGCATTTGGAAATAATGAAGGCTTTTTACACCAGGGAGGTTCGACTGGCTGAGCTCAGACAACTCAGACTCGATACTCCATGTCCTCCATCAAGGGGCCATCACATGATACTCAGTCAGGAGAGACCTCTCTCCCTCTCTCTGTCTCTCTCTCTCTCCCTCCCTCTCTCTCACTCTCTCCCTCTCTCTCCCCCTCTCTCTCTCTCTTTCTCCCTCTCTCTCCCTCTCCCTCTCTCTCTCCCTCTCTCTCTCTATCTGTCTATCTAGCTGTCTCTCTGTCTTTCTGTCTCTAACTCTATATCTCTTTCTCTCTCTCTCTCTGTCTTTCTGTCTCGCTCTGTCTATCTATTTCTGTCTTTTTATCTCTATCGCTCCCTTTGTCTGTCTCTCTCTCTCTCTCGCTCTTTCTCTCTCTGTCTTTCTGTCTCTATCTCTCTCTGTCTCTCTCTCTCTCTGTCTCTCTGTGTCTTTCTGTCTCTCTCCAGTTCATTGTGTTTGTGAAGGGCAGGAAAGCTCCAGGCCCCTGTGCTCTCGACACGTCCCACTTGTGGGCCTCCGTGCGCTGCCCGTGTCTGCAGCTCAGCTGTCAGTCGTGTCACTAGCGGCAGCTTGGTACAGTAATATCCGATTGAGTCATCAAAGGGTTAACCTCAAGCCGCCCCCCCCCCCCCCACCACCCGCCCGCCCGCCCATGCGGCATCTTCATTTCGCTCCGTGGGGACGGCATCTGGAACCCGACCCCGCCCGAGCAGCAGTGCAGATGTCAATTCTTTTGGTCTTCATTAACACGACGGCAAAATCACTCTTCTCTTCTGAGGACCATGCCTGAAATGAACTCTCTCTGTGACTCTGTTTCTCTCTCTCTTTCTCTCTCGCTCTCTTCCTCCCTTGCTCCCTCTCATTGTAGCTCTCTCTCTCTCTCTGTCTCTGTTTTTTCTCACTCTCTCTCTCTCTTGCTCTCCCTCACTGTAGTTCTCCTTCTCTCTCTCTCTTGCTCTCCCTCACTATAACTCTCTCTCTTTCACTCACTCTCACTCTGAATTTCTCTCACTCTCTCTCTCTCTCTCTTGCTCTCCCTCACTGTAGCTCTCTTTCTCTCTCTCTCTTGCTCTCCCTCACTATAACTCTCTCTCTTTCTCTCTCTTTCTCGCTCTGTCGTTTTGTCTTCCCTCTCCTCCCCTTCTCGTCAGGCCACCTGCCAGGCGTATTCCCCCCGGTGCTAGTCCTGTGAGTGGTATTGACATTGAATATCACACGGCTTTTTTTGTCCATCACCTTCAGAGACGCTCCATTAAAGATGGAGAAACATGTGCTGATCAGCTGCCGCCTGCCATGCTTCATTTGACAGCGCCGACAAGACGAGGACGCATGGCAGAATTTTAAACACCGCCGCAGATCATGAATATTTCCTCCACCACAAAAGGCGGCATTTACATTGCAAATGCTCCACCGTGATACATTAACCAGAATACATTGAAACTGGCCCAGTTTCGGTAAGGGCAGTGACAAGTCATGTGTCTTTCTCGGGGAAAAGCAAAAAGTTGGTTGGTTTTTGCAACACATGAGGGACCTTTTTTTTTTCTCCACACTGTACAACAAGACAGACACAGGGTGCCATGACTGCGTCAGGAGGGATGTTTTTACTAAGGGCTAGGCGTTTTTTTGACACGCATTATTTCAGTCATTGAAACAAGATGCTTGTCCGCAAGGCATTGTCTTCTTGGTAATGCAAGTGTGCCGGCGATGTACACGCTGAAAAGTCTGACTGTTAAAGGGGGCTGGGAAGACAAAGGAGGAAGTGGAAGCATGAAAGACACAGCAGGAGAGAATCGGGAAGAGATGGAGAGGAAGATATGAATCCAAAGCGAGCCAAGGGGTAAAAAAAAAAAAAAAAAAAAAATCTGGGACAGTTAGAGGCGGCATATGTGCCTGTGGAAGAGAGTGCTCAGGCGCCCGGCCGTCTAATCTGCTGTGTTGACCGTAGTTGACCCAGATGCCGGTTGTAGATCAGCGAGTGGCCCCTGCTGTCCCGGCCTATTAGGACACAGAGGTGATGGAGGCAGCAGAGAGGATTTCTCCGTCTGTCCCCTGAATATTCACACGCTCGTTACGGCAGCCAGCATTTTTATCGCCCATCACCAGTGTTGCACTCTTCCTGTTTGTATGTGTGGCGCACTAGTGACAGAGAACAACAGAATGTCACACGAGCAAGGCCCATCATCAGAAACTTGTTTGGCAAACTCTCTGTCTTAAAACAGCAAGCTTTAATTGCTGTTTTGATTGACGGTGAATTACTACAATTAAGGTGTGCTGTACAGTCATGTTTAGCATCTTATTTTACAAATATTTTGTTTTTCTTTTGAAAGGTATGAAAACCTAGCCTGGTAAGACCCGCCCCTCGTACTTCATTTCATTTCGTGCAGAGGGTCTGGAACAGAGACTGTCAGAAACGATTTGCTGGAGGTGTGGACTCTGCTGAAGTTTTAAAAAAGTACATCTGCCTTTACCCAATCGCTAATGCCTGGTCGTCACATATGCAATTATTCAATACATTCAAATGTAGCACACAAGGTCAACGTCACAGCTAACGAACACACCCTCTGTTCGCTGATTGGAGCGTTTTCTAGTCCCCAAATGCTCCCCAAGAGCGTCCGGACCAGACCCTCTGCGCGAAATTAAATGAAGTACGAGGGGCGGGTCTTACCAGGCTAATGAAAACCAACATCCTGCTGCATTTTGCACTCATTTAAGAGAATATATTAAAAAGGCTAATTTGTCATCAGTAAATTGCTCACTAAGAAGAAGGCAGGAAAGAGCCCTCATCAGTTTATTTTTTGTAGCATTCAAATTTTAAATTTGATTGTGGCCAGTTTTCCCTCAAGAATGTATGTAAAGCAGTATCTGTCCTTATAACATAAAATCCTCAGTTCAGTCACTCATAAATGTGTGCGCAGTGAAAACTATCTAGTCAGGTCTTGCATCATATGCTTCAGTGTTTTGGGCATCATTAGTGAGTACCTTATAATCTCTATGGTTCTCTCTTACAACAATGACACAGCAATCTTGTCATGGAGATTGCCACAGGCAGGTGATTATTAGCTGTTTTACTTTGCCAAGCTGTATTTTTCTATATTTTGTGTGACAATATTATTTTTGTCTCCTCAGGCAGTAGTGATAAAGGAACTTTAATTATTGCAATTAAACAGTTCATTGGCGTTGTGTTGTTGACTATTTTCTTCTTTGCTTTCATATAGTATATCTCATAAGATAGCTCATTTTTATCCATTTTTCATTATCATTCATTTCATCCATCCTCTCTAACATATATTAACATACATTAGCCTTAAATAGCAGCTCCAGCACTGGTCCATTATGAACTGTTCTCTGCTATCACTACATTTAATAAATGGGTCTATTCACTCATATTTTTAATTAAGTCTGAGCACAGTGCTGTTTTTTCAGTGACTGCCTGAGTGGTTTTATATTTGCTTTGCCTTCTTCATTTTTTTAGATCACTTGCCCTTGTTAGTAACCACCGAAGAGTCCGAAGTAGTGTTTACCTCAGATGTTGCTTTCATGCACTGCCCTCGCAAATCCCAGAGAAGCCTCATGCGCAATATATTCTAGCCTCAGCTATTGTTTATTCCCATAGGTTGTTTTTTCTTTGCTTCTGCATTTGTCACACCAACGTGTGTTGAAGCACATCTGTGCAGGCTTGCAAATGAGTGTTGAGGGAGAAAAGAGGCGAGCATTTTGTAGGACAGATTTGCTCGCTCTACCTGTGTGTAGCACAACACTTTAACAGCTGGCCTTGAATGCGAGGGCCTGCTTGGTGTCTCTAAACAAACGATGGCAGGGCTCTCAGCGACGGCGGTGAAGGTGGTGTAGAGGCGGCATGTTGGCGGTGACAAAGCCCCTCTCTCCGGTGTGAGATAACGTGAAGTGTGTGTCTCCAGACGTGACGGTGACAGTGGTGGATTTCTCCTGTCAGAATAGTCTTCAGGTGGCTTCTCTTTTTAAAAATAAATAAAAAAGTACTTTCCCCAGTACTTTTTACTTATGCACTAGTGCCTGGCTATTGTTCTTTCAGACATCCAGTCCCCTACTTTATTTTTCTCTCAGTGATAAGTCACATTTTAGGACATGTTAAACAGCCCTGCCAATTTCCAGCCGTCTCATCTTCCACTGTTTTTCCCCCATTTGTCAGAGAGCGTTTCAAACGCCCAAAGCACTTTCTGAGAGATGACAAAGGCTCCTTTACTGGCATTTAACTGGAAAACAACCAAATGTAGTTTTCAGTACGGCCTTTCACAGTGGATACTGAATGGACATTTGAACGCTTTAGCATCAGTCAGTCAATAGCACCGAACGGCCAGCATAGACATTCTGTATGTATTTAGCCAAAAAGAAATAGCAGAAATGCATTATATCAGCCATTTAGATGAAAAAAGAGTGTGTGGTAGTCAGCGATGGAAATGGTCGCCTGTCAGGGGTGGAACAAAAAACTTTCAATAATGGTGACATTCCATGGATTTTATTCACATATATGAGGTAGAGACGAAGACAAGCCGCACACATCTGTGATTTTATTACCTCAGTTCTAGAGCAGAGCCATTCCTGTTTTTCATTCTCCCTCGTATTGTAAGTACATCCCATTGTGATTTCTCCAGCAATAAGGTCAAAAGAACTCTTTTTTTTTTTTTTTTGTTCTTTTTTCTCTACACCCCCCTCCAGTCATTTACAAAATTACTTTTTTCCCCCTCCTGTACTTTTTTCAGATTACTGTTCTGCCTTTAATTTACAGTCAGTGTGAAGCAGATAAGAATTAATTAGTAAAATGCTCTCTATATAGATCGGGGCTGCCTTTCGCCAAGTCAGACTGCTGATTGCCGACCTTGGGATGGCGTACATTATTGATGGCACTAATCTGGAGCAGGCGACCTAATTAAAAGACAGATCGGGATAGAATATTAACAAAGCTAAATGATGTACCAGTGAGTCGGGCGTCGGAGTGTTGTGTAGCTGGCGAGGCTTGTAATTAAAACCCCATGCACTTTGATAAATAAAGTGAAATCTACCGCACATTGTGTAGACTTTACTTGGGCAACCTAAGTGAAGTTTACACAGTGTGCGGTAGTTTAATTCATTTTTTTTTTGTCTTATGGATTCCTGTGACCTACCAGCATCTGAATTTGTGTCCTCTATTGGAAGTCACTTTGGATAAAAAGGTCTGCTACAGTGGCAAGAAAAAGTATATGAACCTTTTGGAATTGTATGGTTTTCTGAATAAATGTGTCATAAAATGTAATAGTTTACTTTGCAGTATTAGCTTTAGCACATTGTGTTCATCTTTACTAGTGACTTAGATGAAGACCAAGTCACATTTTATTACAAATTTACTTTCCATTAAAACCATGACATTCGAAAAGGTTCACATGCTCTTTCTTGCCACTTTAAGAGTAATGTGATGTAATTTATTGTAATGTAATGACCCAGAGGCTGTGCATGGAAATGTGTCTAATTTGAAGCCAACGCACTATGATGTTTACCCCTGCTCTATCTTCTCTGCATTCCCTCTAGGTGCCCGTGATGCCCGCAGCAGACAGCCAGGCTCAAGGGCAGGTCCTGGCCTCTGGGGTGAGATGGGGGCAGACGCCCATCAACCAGTCCACGCCGTGGGAGACGGACGAGCCGCCCGCCAAACAGATGCGGGACAAAGACCTCACAGGTACTTCACAGACACACAAAGACCTCACAGGTACTTTACAGACACGCGGACAGACCCAAAGACCTCACAGGTACGCGGACAGACCCAAAGACCTCACAGGTACTTCACAGACACGCGGACAGACCCAAAGACCTCACAGGTATGCGGACAGACCCAAAGACCTCACAGGTACTTCACAGACATGCGGACAGACTCAGAGACCTCACAGGTTGTTCACAGACATGCTGAGAGACTCAAAGACCTCACAGGTACTTCACAGACACGCGGACAGACTCAAACACCTCACAGGTTGTTCACAGACATGCTGAGAGACTCAAAGACCTCACAGGTACTTCACAGACACGCGGACAGACTCAAACACCTCACAGGTTGTTCACAGACATGCTGAGAGACTCAAAGACCTCACAGGTACTTCACAGACACGCGGACAGACTCAAAGACCTCACAGGTACTTCACAGACACGCAGACAGACTCAAAGACCTCACAGGTACTTCACAGACACGCGGACAGACTCAAAGACCTCACAGGTACTTCACAGACACGCGGACAGACTCAAAGACCTCACAGGTACTTCACAGACACGCAGACAGACTCAAAGACTTCAGAGGTACTTCACAGACACACGGACAGACACACGGACAGACTCAAAGACCTCACAGGTACTTCACAGACACGCGGACAGACTCAAAGACTTCAGAGGTACTCCACAGACACATGGAGACAAAGACACCACAGGTACTTCACAGACTCACGGACAGACCCAAAGACCTCACAGGTACTTCACAGACATGGCAAGAGACTCAAAGACCTCACAGGTACTTCACAGACACGCGGATAGACTCAAAGTGGCCATTAGCTGACGTGTGTGAAAATGTGCTGATATTTTTTTTGTTTTTTTGGCTAAAGCACATTCTTGATCCTATGCTGTGTTTTTTTTTTGTAGGTGTAGATTTATAGATTTCTGCGAGCTTTTACTAAGCTTTATATTTCACTGAGTGCATGAATGTTCACTCATAGTGAAGCATTAGTATATGATGACATTAACTGCAATATGTTTGCAACATTGGCTTCGTGGCCTGAACAGCCACATCTGCACTTTTCTGCACAGCTAGGCATCCTGGACCAGTTCTTGACAATGAATGTGTAATTTCATTCCACATGCATTGTCATTAATTGTCTGACATTGGGAAAAAAAGAAATGATTTCGGTCATTTTTATTTTTCACAGAAGAACGCATTATGGGCCATAAGAATAGCGAGGGCAAGAGTTCAATATGGCTGCTTGTTGATATGAATAATTAGCTTTCGCTCCACGATGCAGCTGAATTCCCATTAGGAAGCACTCATCAGTAATGATTTCTCAGTCCCTGATATTTCTACATACACACACACACACACACACACACACACACACACACACACACACACACACACACACACACACACACACACACACACACACACACACACACACACACAATCTCCTTCAGAGATCAGACATACGCATACATAAAGATAAATACAAACCTACGGTAAGATTCACAAAGGCGTGCGCATACGTAATTGCAAATGAACTCAAACAAAGCATTAGGCTCACTTTACGGGTTCGCTTTATCTGTAAGCTGCAGTTGCTGAGATGAAGGCCTTCAGGGTCGGCCACATCTAAGGCAATCCATCCAGTCGAGGGTTATTTTTAGATTGAATGCTTTTACTGCCCATGTGATTTACAGTGCAGCTTAGGAACTCTTGTGATGTGATGGTGGGGTAAAAATGGAAAATTATGTTGAGAGAATTCAGATACTAAGGGATGACATGCATAATGTAGGGGCTCACACTTTACTGTACTGACTGCGAGATTACTTAGCTCTTATCATCCTGACTGTTAGTCACAGTCTGTGACCCAGGTGAGATATGCTGGTGACAGTCTGTCCGAAATGGGAAAGTAGCTACCTGCTGACTCTGCTTTTGCTGCCTTTGCTGTCGAACTGTGACGTTTCGTAGCAGACATCAGTGCACCAGCTAAAAATGTTGTCTCAGACAACCTACCAAAACAGCAACACAGTACGTTGTTGCTAAGATACTGACAGATGTAATTCAGTAGAATTGTGGACATTGGTGGCAGCAGGAAGAAAGCATCTATGCTGCCTTCAAGATTGGACAAAACAAAGGCTCCTAGAGGCATTTATGGATTTATTCGACAGGCTTTGATGCTTTTGGATGTGCCTTAATGCCTTGCTGCGTCCAAGTGCTCACTTAGACTGGAGCATTAAGTCACTTCTGGACAGTGACAGCAACGACAGTAAGCACCCCTGAATACTCCTAAAACTGCCATTTGCCAAATATTAACACGATTTGCCTTCAGAACCGTAAATAAACACATTTTGAGAAATTTTGTCTAATCCATTAGATTGTCAGATTAGATTAGATTAATTCATTATCAGTGTTAGTGTTACTGTTAGTCATAGTTTGTGACCTGGTGACCCTGACATTGTGGTGACAGTAAACCCTTTTCCACCTTTTTTTTCGACCCCCCTCACCGCCCCCCCTCCCCACCTCCCCCCAGGCCCACTCTGGCCCCCGGTAGCCACGGTCAGCCAGCCCAGTCTGCTCGCCCACTCCTACGGGATGCCCCAGGCGCCAGCCTACAGCCAGGGCGTGACGGTGCAGGCGCCCATCATTGGGGTGACCCCGACGCTGCCCACCCCGGGCCCCCCGCCGCCCCACCCGCTCATGAGCGCCCACTACCAGCCGCTCCCGCAGCAGCCAGCCCAGCCGCTCGCCAACATGGTGCTCAACATGCACAGCCAGCCGCTGGGAGTGGCCGGCCTGCCGCCCATCACCATGTCCCCCATGACGGGCGTCTGCCAGGTGGCCCACCCCGTCCACAGCGTGGTGGGCAATGGCCACATGCCCAACCCCATGGTGCCGCCGCCCGCCACGACGGGCCTGCCCGCCGCCGCCATGCCCCCGCCACTCACCAACGGCCAGGCGGCTCTGCAGCCCCCAGCAGGACTGGCAGCAGGGGGGGCGCCCCCCAGCGCGGCGGAGGGGAGCAACGGCCTGCAGATGCTCCGGACGGTGGGGATGGGGAAGTATGAGTTCACCGACCCCTGGCACCCCAAAGGTAAGTGTCGTCAGAACAAAAAAGATATGCAATAGGAATGCTACTTTTCTGCTACTTGACTGACTCGCTTTGAAAATGTTGTCTTAACGCCTGAGCTTTCTTCTCCTCTGAGAACAGAGGTGAAGCAGTAATATCTCTTGCTCAAATAGTTTCCAGCAAGTTGTCTTTCTCTCCCTCTGTCTAATTCTTTTCACTCCCACTCCCTCTCTCCCCACTATCTTTTTTTCTTTCTCTCGTCTCGTTTCAGACATCTTGTCTCTTTCTCCCATTCCAATATTTCTCTATATTCCCCTCTCTCTCTCTCTCTCTTTTTCTTTCTTTCTCTCTCTCTTTCCCTCTCCCTCCCTATCTCTCTTTGTCTTTCTATCCTTATCTCTCTTTCTCTTTCTCTCTCTGTCTCTCTGTCTGTATCTGTCTCCCTTCTGCCTTTTCAGCTGATGGCCTAGAACACATTTATTATGTTCCCAACTTTCAGCTTCAATAAAAACTCTCATCCATCTACTCCACCATGTGGACAAGTGCCTAGTGAATTACTTCACTTTTTTGTTTGTTTTTTTGTTTTTTCTGTTTTTTTTTTTCATATTTCTTCCCACCAGTAAAAAGCTCATGATAACTTTATGAAGTTTGGAGGATATTGTAGGTGCTCTAACACTTTGCAATATGCTCGAGAATATATGAAAAAAAAAAAAAAAACTTGGACATGTTTTAATAAAGTGCTGAGTTGCACTCTGAATGTGATTTCCAGTTATGAGACTTTTTCCACAGGTAAAGTATATGTCTCTAGCTGCGATTTTAATTTGGAGTGACATCAGAAAAGCTCAGTGTAACCCCCGAGAGCCTGTCATTTAGCCGTGCACAAAAGAATATTCAAATTGACAGTGCCTGAAGTGGCAGAAACTCCAAAAGACGTGCTCTCAGTCTCTAATAGACACACACACAAGCACACACACACATACACATTCATACACACACTCATATACATACACATTTTTTTTTAATTTGGCTTCACAGCTGCTACTGTAGTCTGTTTGAAGTATCACCAGCCAAGTGAGTCTCAGCTCCGAGCGGTAGCATCAAGGTGTGGAGCATGAGGTACCAGGCCACCTGGGTGTCAGGCCCCCAGTGCCCCACCTCTCACAGGGCCCACACCTAACACCTCGCCCTCTCATGGGTGCAGTGTAGCCTAGGAGTTCACCTGTTGCCACAAACACCAGGTTTAACACCACATTATCAACAAGAGAACCTTTTAAGTAGGGCTGGGCATTTCTTGGAATGTCATAGTACCATAAGTATCACAGTACAGAGGCCATGATACAATACATATCGCAAGTTAATCAGGATACGATCGATTGTAGCCTGCAAAGATCTTAAGTACTAAATTTATACTACTAATAATACTTAGTGCTTATAATTTCAGTTTTCTGTTGCCACAAAACACCAAGAACACTCCATTACAAAAGAGTTTTTTTTTAACCATGTACTAGTGCAAAAGCCTGTTCAAGGTTTTGCTTTTCACACGTATCGCTTGCAAGTATCATTAAAAGAAACTTGAACTTGGCAGTGCGAGCACTCATGTTATAAGCAAGACATTTAACAACGTTGAGGCCAATCAGGCGAATTATTCGAGAGACATTACCTGCATGTATAGATGGATAACTGACTATCCTTTTTGGTGATCATGAACTGCTTCTTCCCTTAGCCCATTCCTTAGGTTTGTTTGCAATAACATCAGAATCAGAAAAAAATGAGTGGGTAGATATATTATTTTAATCATCAGTCATCAAAAAAAAGAACATTTGGATAAAGCGGTGGGTCAGTGTGTATAATAAAATATCATTTACAGCATTTAGAAACATGAACGATGCAATGTTAAGTTACCTGCCCTTGGCTGCAATTTAATTCAAATGCCCCTGTACTCGTGTAGTCTGTGAAATATAGCTGGCTGCCATCAGAACTTGTGGAAGCTTGATCCTGCTTGCATGACACCGGAGTGATACAGAGAGTTGCGGCACTCTTTGATGTTGCCGCTAGTGCGTTCCTTACCGCTCTGCATGACAACCTGCTACATCTCTGTCCACCTGTCCAAAATTCTTATCGGGTTGCAGATTCTCTGTAAAACTTTTCTTTTTGTCAAACTTCTTCAAAAGGAAAATGAAGGGTTTAAAGACAATAGGTGCGATTTGCGGGAAAAAGTAATTCACTCGCTTGCATTACAATATTGTAGTCGACGAGTCAGCACAAAAGACTGTAAAAAAAGTACAAAAATTGGGTCGGGTTACGGCAAACAAAAATCATTTTAAGCATGGTCTTAATAAACCTTTTGGTGAGCACACCTTCAAACCATCCGTACAAAAATCACATTGAAAATTGTGAAAGTCCCATTTTTGTCATTGTCATGACACGGCACATCACAGCACACAACAAAATGAACCTCTGCATGTAGCCCATTACACACAGGTGAGCAGGGGGCAGCCATGACAACAGCACCAGGGGAAGCAGTGCGTGGGGGCGGTACCATGTTCAGGGTACCTCAGTGGCGCTACTGGCGACCTGGGATTTGAACCTGCAATTCTGCGGTCACAGGTCGGATACCTTAACCACTAGGCCACCACGGCAAAGTTATAAGTCTGTAACCGTGACATCTCTGGAAATTTGCAAGAGTAAGGGGGTGCACGTACACACATGTACGCACACACATGCAGACACGTACACACGCGTACACACGCGTACACACGCGTACACACGCGTACACACGCGTACACATTGCATGGAGGGGATGGTATTGCGGTGAGAGTTGATGATGGAGGGGGCACACAGACACATTCTGCTTTATAGGTAGATGTAGTGGCACAGACCCAGCACAGCATTTGGATAATGAGAAACACTGTGGAATGCTGGGCCGGGAAGGCGAGCGGGAATATGAACACGGCTCCATAGGCCTGCCGATGTGTTTTCTGGGTATGATCAAGCTGCCATTAATAACAACGCTAACAGTGTTAGAACGAGCCCTTGAAAACACCCATGTTGAAAGCGTGTTATTTTCCACAAATAGAAAGCCATAAAGCTATTTCCAGGTAAACAGGGTCACGCAGTAAGCGTATGTAAATATGTAAATGTCTGTTGTATCCCGATGATGGCAATTCACATGAAAAAGAATTATGGCTTTGTGTTTTGCCTCTTGGCTTTCTCTGAAGTCAGGTATTCAATCATGTCCCCCGAAATATTCCAAATAAAAATGAGTTGGTTCGGCGAGCACCACGGGGAAGATTGCATTGTGTGTGTTTTTTTTTTTTTTCTCTCTTTTTTTTTTTCGTCAGCAGCAGAAATCCCTCAAATATTCGGTCAGGCTACAGGCGAGGAATCTGTTCCAGTGCTCCTCGCTTAAATTGCATGTCATGTTGCATCACCAGAAATATTAATCTTCTATGAGGGCAGGAACATGCAAAACTGCTGCACCAGCTCTCTTCACCACTTAACTGCTTGTAATTGAGATTGCGAAGTCCATTCATAAAAGAAAAAAAAAAGCCACTGAGCTTGTTTGCTCAGGCAAGGTCACCCATTTCTGAAGCCACTCCCCCTCCCAAAAAAAAAAACACTCCTAATTAACTATGGCCCACCAACGCCCTCTTTGCACGCAGGGAAAATAATTCGTTTGACGCCTGTGATACCTGCTTATTTTTTTAAATTCCGACTTTACTTTGTTTTCATTTGGCTCACGTATTATTATTACTCTTACTCCTTTTCCTTTCAACTTTGGACTTGCTTATAATTAAACTGGTACGCGCGGTTAATAAAAATGGATAAAAGATGGCGGGGCTTTGCGAGCCTCAGAGATATTAATGAAAGCAGCCTGTGGCCAACCTGCTGTGCCTCCGACGCCCATACATAGCGAGCTGCCCCTCTGACATCCGCATCGTTATTTCCCCCCTGTAATTAATACAGAGAAAGCAGCCACCTCATTAATTCTGATAATTCACCGTCCGCCTCCTTCTTCGCGGTGGAGCCCCCCCCACCCCCCACCCCCCCCCTCCCCCTTTGCTCCCCCTCATTAATGATTTCCTCCTAAACGCGACGCAGTCAAACCCCTCTGACAGGTCCATCCTGCAGCAAATTATCATAGCCGAGTAGCCCTCTCAGCCTCTCGCTCCGTCACAGAAATAGCCTGCACACTCCCCTGTGCTCGCGCGAGGCCACTGAGTGAGCCATTTAGAATTCAGACTTCCTTTCGAACACACACACACAAACACACACACATGCACACACACAGACACACACACACACTTACACACACACTTACACACACGCGCTTACACACACACTTACACACACGCGCTTACACACACAGACACACACACACTTACACACACAGACACACACACACAGACACACACACACTTACACACACAGACACACAGACACACACACACTTACACACACACACACATGCACACACACACACACACACACACACTCCTTTCTTTGCGAGAACAAGGGAGACGTCAGTCATGGAGTGACCGGCTCTGCCGGTTGGCAGAAGAGTGATTAGTGCGACTGGCGGCCGGGAGATTGGAGTGGATTAGAGCTCTAAAAAGCACCTGAGGACACACTGGACATTTGCCTTCCGATGCTGGCAGATGTTGTTGTTGTTCAACACGGGCAAACATCAGCCACCAAGTACCAGCCCCTCCCCCAGCCCTTCATCCACCATTACAAAGGAGTAAGACATTAAATTGACTTTTTTCCGTTGCTGAATTGAGCAGTACGACTGCTGAACTGTGACCCAGAAAGGATTCATATTCAAATGCCTCATATGTCAGTGGGCTCCGGGAGTGTTGAAATATTGTAGCGTGTTTTTCATTCCCCTCATTCAAGTGGTTCATTTAACATCAAAATTGCACTCCCGAGTGCTTAAATCCATGTTTCCCATCTGAAATGGATGAGATTAATGTGTACTTCAGCTGCAGCGCAGCCTTATGCTCCAATCTGTGGTTTGAGCGTATTGAAATTAATTTCCTAAGCATCTGGATGTAGGTCAGCAGCATTCCAAAGACTGTTGATGGCTGTGCAGTTGGGACTTGCCACTGAATGCGCGGAGTTGTGAGTTGCTCCGTGAACATGGGGTCTTGTCTGGAGAGATTTAGCACTTCAGCATGAGACCTGCTTATTCAACATTCTCCGAATCGCGCACCTGAATGCAGCCAGGGCTTTTGAAGCCCAAAGAACAGGCCAACTTTTCCTGTAGCAAACAGGAAACGCTGTGATAAAAAGCTCCGTTTGAAAGTTATTTAGATGTTTGGATTGCCCATCCACACATCCACACTGCATGAATTATGCACAGCCCACAGACTGGGATGAGCATCTCCTATGTGAGTTCTGTGCCATGGCAAGCAGCAGTGGGAATACTGGAGTTTGTCCAATTTTATTGCTGTCATTAGCATAATTTCCTATTTTTGTCACAAGGACTTAATCACTTTCTACAATGTACCCTTCACCCACATATACTGTGAACTTTAACTGATCTGACATATTTTCACCTAGGATACCCTTTTGCTACTCTTGATACTCTTACTGCTTTTAAACATTAAAACAGATTTGTGAATGTAGCACCTAGCACAGTTACAGCCGTTACAGTTTCTGACATGGAAGATTCTTGCTTAGTTTGGCATATTTTACAGCTAAAAACACCCCTTAAATCCCTAGCTGTGTGGTCATCTTATTTCCAAGAAGGTAAAACTTGCTCATTTTGTTTTATCAAATAATCAAAAAAAAGCCATGCAAGCAGAAACTACAGAAGCGAAAGCAAAGACCTCATAAGAAACTGATAAGTCTCTTTCCTGGCTTGGTGGCAAATTTCCCATTTTAACCCTAAATAGCTATTATATTTCAGGAAGAGAAGGCAGCGTGACCACGGTTGCTGTATTCTTATTTGTTGACCTTGAAGAAGAGACACAAAAGCTCTAGGCTCTCTTCACAGAGCGTTTTGGATGACGCTTTTTGTGAAGGCGTGATTGCCATTATCCATTATAGTTTCAAGTCCATCTATGTTTTAATTGAGGCAGAACAGCATGAATGGTCTCATTCAGTCGTCTGTAGATCCAATTGTTTGTGGAGCAACTTTATATGCATTTATTCTGACCTTATCCCTTTGTGAGCCCACACTAGTCGGGTGCTTTTGAGAACTTTTCATCTCATATCTGCGCTTGCATTGTTATCGATTCACAGCTCCTTTGTGCCAAAACAAGAAGAAAGAAAAGAACCAGAAGCTTCTTGAGCCTTTGCGCTTTCTTGTACAGAAGTCTCTGTAGGCTGGTCTTCATATTGGAGGCATTTGGGAAGCTCACTGTATCTGCTCAAATTTTCACCAGCAATACATAGTGAGTGACGGCTTCTGAATTTCCTGCTGGAATTACTATAGCTTGGATATGGCGCCGCCAACATTTCAAAATGGTGTTAAATGACTTTCTTAAAGGGGTCAAAGAAAGGAAAACAATGTTTACCTTGGCTTTGTTACCATGGAAGAAGGTGTGCATGGCCAGAGAGCTGTCATGAATGTGAAACATTGTTGTGTCCTCCTTCAAAATGTAAATCTTGAACTAAATGATAGCCACTAAAAATAGGCAATGCCATCAGTGAAATCAACTACATTTCAACTGTGGTTGGCAAAAGATGTTGCCAATCCCCTAAATATATATATATATTTGGCTTGTAAAATTGCATTTTAATGTATTTTTGATAGGTGAAAGTCCAATGTAGCCACTGCATTATAAAAAAAGAAGGTACTCTGTGTATTCTGTGCAGCCATTCTGTGTCCCCTTTAAGCATATTAGTAAAAGGCGGAGGATGTTGCCCCGTCCCCCTCCCTGTCTCGGCAGAGTGTCCACCTGTGCCATGTCTTGTCGGGTCCTCCTCCTGAGAACACTGACCCAGTTAAAGGAAATTGAGAATAATTAGCTGCCATGTCGCATGCTAAAATCTTGGAGAGCATTTCAGCGAAGAATGGTGCGCGCGCGTTAATGCATATAAATGGATTTCCGGAGCATGCTCTGTAGTACGTGCCTTAAGATAACCCAAGCAAGATGTAATTTCCGGGCAATGGCGGTGTTCTGTCACCACCACTTGGGGAAACAGCGCCAACAAGGTGCTCGTACCTCAGCCCCTGCCATTATAATTCATCAGTGCTGGCATGCATCCAAGCGCAGTGCAATTTCAGGTCACATTAGAGATGCACTACCACTGTCTAAAGAGGCCACATCTGAGGAGACCAATTCTTTCTATACTCAGAGCCCATTTGCAGCCTATCCATTTGCCACCGTTCCCCCATTCACAAGCTGAATGGACTTTTCATTTAATGTATGGGGACAGCTTGGACGTATCTTGCAGCTCAGTCATACGCGTCTGTGCGTCAACATGGTGAAGGGTCGAGGCCGGAGGAGCTGTAGAAATGCCAGAGGGAAATGTAGTCGGCAGTGTTGCTGCCACCGCGGCAGCTTAAAGGAAGAGCTCATTTTAATTTTAGAGCAGGACTTGCGGTTTAAAATTCTAGTAGCAGACCATTTAATTGGCTCCTGGAACCGTTTCTCATTATGGTTATCTGAAAAGACACTCAGGCTAATGCTTGTGTGGTAGAAGAATTGTCCACATGTAACAACACGGAGCATTAAGACCCACCAGCTGGCAGCATGAAGACAGGGCTTTAAGCTGCTGGTGCATATTTACGCTATCATGCCAAAACCTCAAGACTTGCAGTCTCTGCAAAGCAGTACAGCGCAAAAATATTTCATTGTTTAGACAGCAGACATGATGTCATACCTTTACATGTTCCCTTTATCCGGCTTTCCTAACCAGTGTAAACGTCATGCTGAATCTCATTTAGATAAGGAAGTTATAAGCCTAATTCTCGTGTTATGCCTTAGTAATGAAGGAATATAGCATATGAGTTATATGCTATTCATTTAGCTCTCGTCGCTGTTCCGCTTTATGGAGTACATGTAATTGGGGTGGCAGTCTTGGCCGTGTTTCATTGGTGACATAGTAAGCTCCTGACAGGAAAGCACCGCTGGCTATAACAAGAGCTGAGACTCATTTGGCCCCAAACAATTATGCAGTCGATTTGTATTCCAGTCCCCCTTGTTTTCTCATTGTTTCACCTGTACATTATAACATATCACCACAGAAAATGATCAGCTGCATGTTTTGTAGCAATACATACTGGCCATGTATTCTTCAAGCGTGTGCTTTTCTCACAACTGCATCTCTTCTCTGCCAAGTTCTGTAAGCCATTTAGATGTGTTTTAGTGTTACATTTTGAATATACTGTATGTAAGGAAAGTTATTTTTGTATGCACTATCTGTCTTTCTGTCTGCCTCTATGTATTTCCTCCATCCTTCCTTTGTTGTCTTCTCTTTCCCTTCTTTCTTGCTTGCTTTTTTTTTCCTTTCTTCTTTGCTTTCTTTTTTTTCCCCTCTCTTTTAAGGCTTAATGAAACTAAATGCTGTTTGCTCTGTCACTGTGAATTCACCAAAATAAGAGTGTTGCCTTTTTCCTGTTTCTTCCTGTTTTTTTTTTTCTTCTTGTTCTTCTCCATTCTACAGAAATGTTGAAGGAATTGAACCAGCAGCGGCGAGCGAAAGAGTTTACAGACCTGAAAATAATTGTTGAAGGCAAAGAGTTTGAAGTCCATCAAAATGTTCTAGCTTCCTGCAGCTTATATTTCAAGGACATGGTTAAAAGGTTTGCCTTTTTTCTCCAGCTGTTGATCTGCTCTGTTCTTTTCGTAGGGTTGCATTTGTGTCGCTTTCTTTCCCTTCCCCTCTCTCTTGCAGGTGTGAAGACAGAGGTTCCTACCACAGGAGCCAGTAGCCATTCTTTCTATCACTCAAATGAATGTATTTCTCTTTGGGGGGGAAAAAGGTCAACACTTATCCTACCCTTTTCATCTCCTTAAACTAAATGAGCAAATTTACATTTTAATGGGCAAAAAAGTTCCATGACTGGGTTTTTTTTTTTTCAGTTCATTTCTGTTCTAAATGTCAGAAGCAAATAGTACAAAATATTAGCAAAGGCATCTGGCATTTCTAATCATTTCATCTCCTGGGCATTCTCTTCTTCTCCTCCCCCATATGTTTTCTGCGCGAGAGGTGACATGCCAAATACATTATGCAGTGCGCATGAAATCTTAATTGAAAAAAAAAATGAAAAAAAAAAACCTTGGGGGGATGGGGGGGGGGGGGGTGGGGGGGACGATCACCCTAGTTTTTTCCAGGCAGTGCGGAGAGCGGCACAGCTCTCTGGCAGTGACACAGATCCCCTGCTCTGCACTCTGCACTCTGCACTCCCTCCACTCTCCGCTCGCTCTGAAAGTGTTGCGCGTGTCGGTGGCCCGGGCCGACTACAGCAGAGATGGATGACTGCCCTTACTTTGACCCTCTCTGGCTGCTGTCAGACCTCTAGCCCTCGCCTGGTGCCTCCCACTCGCCCTCCTCACCTCTCCTCTCCTCTCCTCTCCTCTCCTCTCCTCTCCTCTCCTCTCCTCTCCCCTCTTCTCTTTCTCCACACCTCCCCACCTCTCCCCTCTTCTTTTTCTCCACACCTCTCCACCACCAACCCCTCTCATCTCCCCACCTCCCCAACACGCCTTTGCTTTTCTCAGATTGCGTGACGGACGGCAGGGCCAGCGTAGTGGCACCCAGCCGCGAGCGGAGCCATCTCCGGCCTCCACCACACGTCAGGGCTGAGATTTTTTTTCCCCCTTCTTTTTCTTTTTCTTTTTTGTTGCTTTTTCTCATTCACTTCATCCACCCGCTATTGTGTTTACGCCCCCCCAACCCCCCCATCCCACCCCTCCTTGTCCCTCCATCTCTGCCCTGCCGCTACCCGGAGAGCCAAAATTAGAGCATCACAGGTTGCCAACGTCTGACAAGTCCCTCAGGTGTGTATCAGGTGGATGGTGCTTGAACTCTCTGGGAAGTTGCCCGATGTCCTTAAGCAATGGCAGACAAATGCACAGCATGAAAAGGTCTCCGAATCTTTATTTTTTTTTGGGTGGGGTTGGGGGGGTTAGGGGGGCGGAGGGGGGCGGGGGTCTGCCGGGAAAAAGTAGAGCCTTGCGGAGCTTTCATTATTTCCCAGACACTGTTATTGGTGTCTGTGTTTGTTTTAGAGGGAAGTGCTTAATGGTGCCCCCGACAAACCCACCCCACCACCCCCACCCCCCTGTCTGGTCATGGGTATTTTTGGAAAAGAAAGTTTAGACACATCTCACCTGTTTAATTCAAATGGAGCAACTGTTTGAATATTAAACTCTGTGCTTTTCGTCCTTTGTTTGTTTTGCCTACATTTGCTCTTTATTCTAGGTTTAACAAAACAGTTCCTATCACATATTATCGATGCATTATTTTTTTTCCCTTATTGTTTGCTTCTGGGATTAGTAGAGTATCAGTAGTTGCTGACAATCCCTTAATCCCCGTTAAGCATTTCGTAATCCCATCAAATAAGAGGAAAACATATTTTACAAATCACAGAACACAGTTAAAGATTTTTTTTTTGTCCAGCGTTAATACACTCGATATCGGAAATCTAGTCCACAGACATCTAATTGTGCCCGGAGGCAGCAAGGACATTTTTAGTAGTGGGTGGGGTAGCAGAGGGGGTCGGGTTAGTGGGGGTTTTGGACCCCTGCCTTTGCTTGATTGTGAATTTGGCATGGGGCTGGCCAGCCCTATCTCAGAAGTGGCAGCGGTGAAAACAAAATTAGGGCCTGTAACATTGAGCGCGGATCTGACGTGAACATCAGTCGAGCAAGAAATGTGCTGATGCATCTCTCAATGCTATCAGTCCCCCGCACTGCTCCAGAGAGGGGGGTGATGAGGGGACAGGGATGGGGATGGGAACTGGAGCTGGAGATTGGCCCTTGCTGTGTGTGAGCACACACTGTCCCTTCCCCCACAGTGCTCCTTTCTCCACTGCTGCTGTTCAGTGATGGGCTACCTGGATGTAGAGGCTGCAATCCAGCACCGCCTATTCCAGATCGCCTGGTTCTACCTGTGTGGAGAATACGGGTTCATTTCGATGATTAACTCTTCTACCTGGCTGAAGAGTTGGGCTAGTTTGAAGCAGCTGATTTAGTGAATGGCTGGAACAAATATTATGTGGTAATGGATCGTAGCTTCTAAAGCCAGGTTGGCCATCACTGCTGCCGTCTCCACCATCTCCCTGGATTGAAGGGAGCATTTTCGCAGGGCTGTGTGTGTGTGTGTGTGTGTGTGTGTGTGTGTGTGTAAGGCTATCCTGTTTGTAATGGGTAAATCCATTCCCTTGCCTTTTACTGGGCAGGGGGAGCTAAGGCTTGGATCGGAGATTAGTGTTTGAGGTCCTTCAGAGCTTTCTTTCTACCCTGTCCACACACACACACACACACGCACACACATAGGTTCACAGAGATACTCCCATGAAATCTGCAACTAAGCCTTCAGTGATGCTCATAGCATTCTGTCCTGGACATTTTTCGCCCAGAACCAAAATCCTGCGAATGTTATGTTGTGCTGTCCAAAGCTGAAGACGAGTGTATCTAAGTTTATCTTATCACATAGGCACAGAGAACACTGGTCAGTGCGAGACTCTGTCAGAGGAACACAGGCATATTTTTTTTGTCTGTGGAAATGTCAACCCTTGCCTGAATTCGCCCATGTACTATTTCAGGCCGTGTAGTTGCTGAGATTGATATATATATTTTTTTGTCACTGCTTTTGAAAAGGCCCCATTTGTCCCCTGTGTCAAATCTGAACAAAATCATTGATGTTTCAGAAGACTGCTTTCATTCGGCTGTAATCGAAATTTAATATCGGAGATGGCTGACAGACCTTTTCATGGGAGGGCAGCATGAATGGGACGAGGATTTTCTGACTTCTCTGAAATGTGCTATCTATGTTTTATTTGATGCAGAAGAACACATTTAAAGCCATCAAATAATCTGCCAACGGCTCTCGCTCCCCGATTCCTCCCTACACAGAGCCTTGACATGCGTCAGTCTCTTCCTCTCTCTTTCCTGTTAACACTCTATACTTCCTTTTTCCTCCCTCTTTCCCTCTGCCATACACGTACATACATACATACATAGACATGCACACAGACAAGCCTTAACACAGCTGCGTTGCCAAAGCCCATTGCAAAGAAATATAATGTTGGTGGAGTTTTTCCTAATATACAGTGGCATGGAGGTGAGGTACTTGCATCAGAATTTCATCTCTCCCAGGAGACTGTGCTGTCGAACACAGGCAGTCTTTCCCTCTCTGGCGAATAACAGAAGCACGAAGCACACACACACACACACACACACACACACACACACACACACACACACACACACACAAACACAGAAGAAACATTGCTGCCAGTCCTGTCCTCTGACTTCAGACATTTCTGTATTTATGTGCACGTGTGTAAGTATGGCTGCATATGTCTGTGCGTGTGTGTGTGTGTGTGTGTGTGTGTGTGTGTGTGTGTGTCTGAATGTACGTGTGTGTGCATGTGTGAATGTACGTGTGTGTGCATGTGTATGTGTGTGTGTGTGAATGAATGTCGTAGGAAGTTGAGAGAAAAAAGAGCGCGCGCACACACACACACACACACACACACACACACACCATCTCCTTCTGTTAACTTGTACCACATGTACTCACATGCAGTTGTCTTTGCAGCACAGAGAAGCAAAAAAACAGACATGAGAGCTTGATCAAGGGGCCGCACACACATGCATCCCTCACACATAGGACACCAGTGGCGGTCTCTCAGAGAAAGATGTATAGGACCAAACCCAGAGGGGAAGCACACAGAACACAGAGGCAGGAACAAAGGCAGGTGTTGTGTAACGTATGCTGCGTTTGTTCATCTGAGCCAGAGCACCGTGATCTACTCAAGTGGCCGGGCATTGTCAGTGCTTTCTGTGCTGTTTCTTTTGTACGGTGCTGTCTATTCCCCAGCCTTTGCTTAGGTCAGATCAGATGGAAGGGAGGAGAGGATGCCGCCATTACATGCATGTGTGTATACATAGGAAGTATGTGATGTTGCATGCACTGCAAATCTATAGCCAGGTTAGAGTCCCCCTTTTTTCATTGTCAGAATCATTTCCTGAAACAATAGTAGGAATTAATCTATTCTGTGCTGGTTGGCTATTTTTTCCCCTTTTCTTCCCTGACTTTGCCAGTATGATCAAGATAATGATTCCAGTTGTTTGTGAATGGAGTGCACCATTTTGATAACAGCCTTTTTATTTTTCTTCTAGTCTGAAACGAGGCTTGCAATCAAATACGAAAGAACTGCTTGCCACCCTAGAAATCAAACTTGTTAAGTCTCACAGTTCTAGAGACAGAGACAGAGGTGTCTGCCCTTGTAAAATCAGTTTGGGATAACTAAGTGGTTTGAGGCAAGTGCTGATGGTATTTTTTGATTTTTGGCTTTTGTTTGTTCTTTTCCTGTTGCTTGTTTTTTGAAGGTATATTATTATTTTCTGATTTATTTCGATTTTGTTTTTTACTCACGCACCTTCACTCTCACACCCCCCTTCTAATGGTGGATTTTTTTTTTTTTTACTTTTGCATTTTGCTGGTTAATACTGTCATCTGCCACACTACAGCCAGTTCCAACTGACAGAAATAAATAAATAAACATTGGACTTTTGTTTTTCTTTTCAGGAGTAACACACTTGGCTTTTCAGCCCATTCCAGAGAGTCCCAACCCTCACCTCGTAGTCTCTTGCCTTTGCCTTCTCCCCCTAGTCAGTCTTAACACAACGACTAATACATCAGTTTGTACGCAGGCCATGGTGAAGTGTCCCCCTATCGTTTGGCTTTGTTTGTTTGTTTATTTATTTGTTTATTTATTTATTTTTATTTTTCATTTCTTTGGTTTTGGCAGCAGCTGAAGGGTGTTTTTTTGTTTCGTTTTGTTTTGTTTAGTAAAGACTATACCCAGGTCCCAGTCATGGAACGGCCCCTGCCCCAGAGAAGAATGGCTGCTGGCTACCTGCGGCAGAACTGATTTTCTCTCTTCCCCCATCCTCCCCCCTCCCTTCCTTCTCCTTCCTTCCCATTGATTTAATCACTCCATCCATCACCAAGACACCAGC
>CM050205.1:24287500-24307500 GCA_027475355.1 Coilia nasus
TCTCTGTCTCCCTCTCTGGCATCTTGCATCAGCGGTGCACCACAGCATATTAATAGACATCCACA
The DNA here is from genome assembly GCA_027475355.1 of Coilia nasus. Lineage (NCBI taxonomy): Eukaryota > Metazoa > Chordata > Actinopteri > Clupeiformes > Engraulidae > Coilia > Coilia nasus. Next base: position 24,287,566 of record CM050205.1, read on the forward strand.
TGATACTCCATTGTAAACACGAGAAGATGATTAATGCACGTATTAATGCTGTAGCTGTGGCCATAAGCTTTCAAACAACCCACCGGACCTGCAGATTAACCCAGCCATCATATCGCAAGAGCACATCAGGACACCCCTGGCTGATGATTTGCCTCCATAATCCTGAAAGATTAAAAAAAAAAAAAAAAAAAAAAGCACGCTGATCATAACAGCTGAAGGGGGTGAAAATGGCACAGCGCAGGCTCCTGCCACCACCATCACAGCACCCCCAACCCCACCCCACCCCACCTTACCTCATCTCCATCTCCATCTCCAAGCTGGCGAAGCACAGAGCCGCAGGCTGGGCTATACATTTTTCAGTGGCGCCGGCTCCTTTCCTTTCAAAGCGTGGTGGCGGTGGCGGTGGCGAAGGGGACGGGGACGCGTGTCGTGTCATTTTCACGGTGCTGGTGCCATTGTTTATGTATGGCCCCTGTCACGCGCAGCAGCGGCAGAAGAAGCCGGGTCCCTCGCTTTTTTAATGAAGCCTTAATGACCCAGTGCCTCAGAAAGGGCCACTCGTACGCCATGGAAATGTCACCGTCTGTGTGTGTGTGTGTGTGCGTCTGTTTGTCTGTGTGTGTGTGTGTGTGTGTATGTGTGTGTGTGCGCGCTACTAGACAGCGCAAGTTTAACCGCTTCGCCTTCTTTGTGCGGAAGAGCCACATGCCTCTGAGAGGGACAGAGACAGAGGGAGAAAGAGGGTGAGGGAGAGGGTGAAGGAGAGGGAGAGACAGAGACAGATAGAGGGATAGAGAGTGAGAGAGAGCACGCGAGGACAGAGGATCAGGCTGAAACCCGTGAATAGAAGTTGACGTGCCTTTTTGTGAAATCCGTTTCACCACTTCAGAAAGACTCCTCAGCCCGTTCCTGACCAGTGAGGTTGGGTTGGGGGGTTTTGTCTTCCAGTATTCCTGTCAGATCCCACCTCTGGGATCTGCCATTTAATAATCCATGAACGCCTCACTTGGTATGAAATGACATTTATTCCTTTAGGGATTCTCCGCTTGCAGTGTGACCAGTTCAATATATGCGAGCGTGAAGATAAAAAGGAAAGAAAAAGCTGAGAGGTGTCAGACCAGACTTGCATCCTCTCCACTTCATGGGTAATTAGCATAGATATTTAACATCTCCCGAAAAAATCTCGGGGAAAAAAAGCAACTCCGCACCGTAGCGGCACAATGCCGTGTTGGCCAGATTTCAGGGCTGCTTTTATTTCAGCGGCGCTGAGCAGGAAGAAAACATATCTCTACCAGCGATCTAGACTGGAGCGGGGCGGCCAAGTATGCGCTGCCTTTTAAACGCCTTATTAAAGGTAATAAGAATCAGAGGGAATTGTATTGCAAGCAACCTGGCCCCCTTGGCTATTTACAATAAGCCGGCCTACCATTCCTGGCACCACTGTGTTCTAATGTAATTCTACGCAGAGCCCCTCAATCCAAACAGCTCATTTAACAGCAGTTTGCAGAGACAGAGTGAAACATACATGTGCTGCTTTTGCTGAAATTACCGGTCATTAACTGTGGAGAATGAAACTGGTGCAGAGATGATGGTTTAACGATCTTGATAATCTCTGCCAGCGCTTAATTGTACACACTGCAGTCTGCAGTGTGTTTGTGTATTGTGTGTTTGTGCACTGGGGCATGTACAGCAGTCCACTACAAGTACATGCAAGGATCTCTCCCTGTGATGGTGTCATATTTATGTCTGGTTTATGGATCGTCTGACTTCGACTGAACTAGCAACGCTTGAACGTCTCCTCTCTCCATCTGAATTTTTACAGCATACACATGTTTCTTTAAGAGCTGCAAAGAGGCTTGGAGATCTCGGAGATTCAAAGCTATTGGTTTTGGGGGGGGGGGGGGGGGGGGGGGTTATTTAGCTGACCTTTCAGTGCCATGAAAAAAGGTCTGTATCTGTCTGCACTGATCAAAGGGACCCCCGAGCAGACCTCTGCTGTGTCCAATCGATTTGCCCCCTCAGTTCTTCCCCCACCCCAAGCCCTCCGCCCTCCCGCCAGCTGTTTGAGATATTGTGCCCGCCTCGCTCAAGCACAAGCCACCCCAGATAAATTTAATCCACCAAACGCAATGTCTGATTGTCAATGCTTTAATGCTTTTCAATGTTTGGTTTGTCCTTTGTGCATTTATCTGTAAGTGTATTTTTTTGTGTGTTGTGTGTGTGTGTGTGTGTGTGTGTGCTTATGTGTGTCTGTATGTGCGTATGTTCTATCTATCAGAGAAGCAGCTGACAGCCAGTAACTGCCTGGGGGTGCTGGCCATGGCTGAGGCCATGCAGTGCATGGAGCTCCACAACATGGCCAAGGCCTTCGCCCTGCAGAACTTCCCCGAGGTGGCGGGCCAGGAAGAGATCCTCAGCATCTCCAAGGACGACCTGGTCAGCTACATGTCCAACGACAGCCTCAACACCAAGGCCGAGGAGCTGGTCTACGAGACGGTCATCAAGTGGATCAAGAAGGACCCTGGAAGCAGAGTACAGGTATCGGCCTCCTTCACAGTAGAGTGCTGTTTCCACTGTCGGAAATGGAGTTGTGTGACCATTGACGATGATATCTACAGAAACACTTCAGCCAATGTTAGGTAGCAAACCTAAACGCAACGTAAACAGCTTTAGCAAGTCAGAGTAACCTTGTGCAAAAGCAACTGTGGCCAACCAACGCTACCCTCCTCAAACTGTCAAAAAAAGTCACACATCCTACCTGCAGTCTTTCATCCAAGCGTACAGTTTCTTCCTCATTCTATCCGCCACGTTCTCTTGTCCTCTAGCTTTTTTTTAACATTGTGAGTGCGCCCCAGAAAGTTTTTTCTTCATCATGACTATACGAGACTACAGACTGTATATAAAATGAGAGACTTTGCAGCCAGTGCACCCAAGCCCACTGCCTCAACATTGCAGAATAGAATGTTGAAAAGATAAAAGACCGCTAACCATAACAGTACAAAAAGCCGAGGATTGCTGTCTAAAGTAGCCCAATTCATTTTAACACACACAGATTAACTGCATAGATAAATGTAACCGTTAAACACAAATGTAATATAAACAAACAGCCATTTATTTCTCTCTCTCTCTCTCTGTATTTTCTTGCCCCCCCAGCTTGGCACCCCTATGCGCTGCGTATGTTGCATACCCCCTTTTTGCATCCCTGAATAGTCTAATAATGCAATTAAAATGCTGCCCAATGACTTACTGTTATTGTTGGTGAATGGTGGTTTTAAAATGTGTGTTCTCACATTCAAGGATGGAAGACATAAAAGTACTAACCTAGGCCCATTACCTCCACCAGCGGAGGTTATGTAATCATTGATGTTTGTTAGTTTGTTTTTTAGTTTGTTTGTTAGTAAGCAACATAACTCAAAAAGCTATGGATGGGTGTTGATGAAATGTTCAGGGTAGGTCAACTTAAAAGTGATTAGATTTTGGTGGTGATCTGAGGTCTGCACTCTCTGAGTGCTTTTCTAGTTTTCTTATCCAGTCATCGTACACAACGTTTTATAAATAGCCGCAAGTGGTAAGGACGTAATTTCACCTGTTTTTATAATACAAGCGAACTTCGACATAGAACATTAGCCAAAATTATTTTTATAAATTGACATTTTTGTCATTTTATCAGCTTTACCAAGCGGTTTGGTTGCTTTAGCCTACTCATTACATAAGTGTTCTGAAAGCAGCCCATCTTACCGCAGGATCTACTACATGCTCCTGTTCACTGCGAGTGCCACTGGCAGAACCGCCATCAACACCACCACAACTGTCATCAGCCACGGTAGCTGATGAAGGCCCTGCCTTGGCAAACATGTCTGTAATTTTGCCACATTTGGCAGCATTTGCTTTAAGAGCAAGTTTCTTTTTTTCTCACAATTTCTCTGCACCTCCTTTGCATTTTCTCTCCATCTCAGAAGATCCTAACGGATAACATTACATTCATCCTACATTGTACTGCACACCGGCCCACCGAGCCAAAGCGAGGAACTGTTTCATGATATGATTGGGCCAGCACTGCGTCAGTGAAGAAAATAACCAGCGGGCTGCAGACTAGCTTGTGTCAAGAGCCAGTGGTTAGGAAACAAACTCTGACCTTTTTTTCGCCGAATGCATTACGGAGGCAGGACCAAAGCGAAATGGGTTGGTGTACAATAGCCTCGTTTCCACTACAGTGAGTTCTGGGTAATTTTTCGGCCTTCTCACGGTTGGCACGTGTCTCCATTATCAGGCAGTTCCGAAATAGACGATCTCCCGGAACTTTTACAGGAACCAACGGAGTACCCAAAAGGGGTTAGGTACTCCGTTTGGCCCTGAAAAAGTTCAGCTTGTAGCCTGTGGTAAACTCTATGCTGATAGGCTGTTGTTTAACACTACCAGCCATAGGTGATCTAAAAATCACTATAGCCATACGAAAATATTTTTTTTCTGAACAGACAAAATGAATTTCTCACAACCGAGTTTATTACAAACACAGTTGCCCATGTAACTATATTTTCTCTAATCTTAGAAGTTAGTTTGAAGACAGACTCGTATTATCTTTAGATTAGCAAACTAATTTAGCATGCTAGCAGACTAATACGCTTCCTATGGAGTATTTTCATATGCCTGTTAGAGGAAATCGTACAGTATATCAAACTCAGAGTTGTAGGAGAGCTTGTTTTGGCCGTTTCCACGATAAAGAATGTAACTACTTGCTATGTGGTGCACGATTTCCTCAGACAATGAATTCCCTTCTTAAAACATGTTTACTTGGCTAACTTTAGCCTGCTAATCCTGTTGTCCTAACGTCACTCAGAACATCTAATCTTATGAAACATATTAGACATAAATGGACTGGAAACTCACAATAAATAGAAACACTAACCACAAACTTTTAGGATTTATCAGGTTTCATCCATAAATCAACATAGATGCAAGCCTGCAATCGGTCATGTTCGCTGCTCTGAGACACCAAAGTTTCCCTTTGTTTACTAGAGGTCCAATAAAACGTTCTGTTGTAGTGGAGACACGCGAGGTGAGAGGACCACCCAAACAACAGTCCCTGAAATCTTCCCTCTCCCTGAATTACCATCGGAACCTCCCCTAATGGAAACACGGCTAATGTGATTGACCCCAAAAAGTTCTGCTGTGTGGCTTGTGGTTAACTCGGTGCTTATTACTTGCTGATATTTGCTTTAGGCTCTTGTTCAACCAAACAAGTCTATGGTTGGTATACACAATCAGTCAATATGTCATTGAAATAAATGCATTTTTCATAACAGTCAGTGTTCAGTCAGTGTTCACCATGAAAGCAATTGCCCGTGTAACTAACTATTGTAGACTAGAAGAGAATATGCTCATGCAAAGGTTCTGTTGACACTAGCTTGTAGATGACATACTTACACAGTCTGTTGAGAACGTCTAAGGTGTGTATGGAGATAGGACAGCTAAGAGGTCGTAAGTAAGAAGGCGTTTATGCCCTCGATGTTTGTGCCTCTGAAAAATTTCCCGGAAGCTTTCTAATGGAAACTCATCTCATGTTACCTGAGTAAAAAGCTCAGCTGGTGTTGACGGTGTCTTCTTCATCCCTCTGGCTTTTTACAGATGACGCTTGTCACACAATCCTGACATTTCATTTTACACCGATGAATCCGTTGCCACAAACGAGACACAGATGGAAGGGTTGTGAAGGTATAAATAGGCCAGATTAAAACAGATAAAGTGAAAGGACATAAACACCAACAATTTAACTCGGCATTTCTGTCTGATGTCGTTAAATCTGTTTCTGTGTTTTGTGTGTCCTTTGAGAAAAAAATTCAAACAAATTCAAATGCCACTCAGATTTTGCCTGAAGCTGATATTAATTTCCACCTGTTAATGTCAGAGTCTAGCATATTCCGCAGCCTAACGCATACAGATGTACAGGAGGGCGAGAAGCCGTAAAGGAGATTGACGGTTCTCTGTGGCTGTCTGAAGGAGCAGATGCCTGCATGTGTCACTCGCTTACTCCGAGCGCTCAGTGAATGCTTTGAGACATGAGCCCTGCTTGTGCACTTTGACCTCGATGTCCTTCAAACAAGAGATCGTTTTAGAATGCCAATTTCCATGCTCTCCTCTCTCATCCAACTGTTACTGGGCCAGTTCTGTTGCATTCAGACATTTGTTCATGTTTACAGCCTTTGTTTTTTTTCCTGTCCCATTATGTAATTGCCTTTTGGGAATAAGCAGCTAATTGTGTGATTCTTTTCTCAGCCAGAGCCTGTCAGAGCCGGCAGGGACCCCATATGGATTTTGATTTGAGTGCAATCTCAGATCCCTGTTGGCTATGCACCATAGATAAAAGCCAGTGACCTTGTTATCGCATAACGTAATTGTGTTATCATTTTCTTACCATATGATTAGGCCACCGTACCCAGTTGTGCAGATGCCACGTTGACTTATTAGCCGCTTTTAGCGTGTGCAAAGCACACAGGCTTGTAAATTGGGCTACAGTGTCTTGAATAGGGTAGATGGCCATTAAAAATGCTGTACAGTACACCACAGAACTGTTTCAGTTTTGCTTGATCTGTTAAAGGTACGTAGGTAGCCATTCTGTAATCCAAGTATGATAAATGGATTATTTATATGTACATATTTAAACTTAACTTAAATTTAAACTTTAAACATACTTTGTTTTTTTATATTGAATTTTATATTGGTGAAGGATCTAAAGCACAAAATGTCCTACTCTCACCTAAGGGATGGGCTTGAAGTTTCATCCTTTTCATCAGTGAGAAGAAAATGACTACAAACAAAAACCATCTCTTAAGGAGCAGAAAGCTGATATTCCCTACAGTCTTCTATTTTCTGACAACATCTCTAGCAGGCGCGCATGGTTAGAGACGGACAATATTAAGACGATTTTTTCGTCAGACTCTCTCTCCTCACCCACCAAGCGACGCCAATCTCCAAGTGACTCAGCAGCCTCCACAGATCCTCCTCAGGCAAGAAGGCTGCTAGCTGGCGGCCCAATGCACAAGAGGATACTCAACGCATTTTTCTTTTGATTCTTTCTCCGTCTGTCTTTTTCCGCACAGCCCCCCTCCCTCCCTCCCTCCCTCCCTCCCTCTTTCCCTCCTTTGCTTTCTCGACTCGCCAGTGTGTACACACATACCAACGGGCTCGAGTGAAAAGCAGCGCGGTCACACATCTGACACCAGTCAAGCAATTCTTGGGGCCATGTTGGAATTTACACCGGGTCTTTCCTCCCAAAGCCAGCAGCTTTAGCAGACACCTTATCGCAAACATCAGGGCTCTGACTTAAATCTTACAACCCTTTTCTCGGTTGGGGGAATGTGGGGAAGGGATGGGGAAAAAAGCACTCCAACTCGGTTCTGAAAATCCACATTGTTTCAAGACCCAACTAGGTATTCTCTGTGTTTCCATTTTCTGCCCTATGGTGAAAAAAAATACAAAGTTTTGATAAGCATGTCTGTAGAAGCAGGCAAAGCCATTTGCGACTTTTTTTTTTGTTACGTGCATATAATTGCATATTTTTTTTATCATCAGTGCAATCAGAATTTACCAGATTCTAGATTAAATCAGCATTTTTGCCTAGCAGTTTGTTCATCCCTGCTGGGGTTGATTATGTAAGTACATCCAGAAAGTTATGGGAATTAAGCTTCTACGGATGTGTCAAAATGTAATGATACAAAATGTGTTGGTTTAAAAAAAAACTTTAAAGCCTCATTTTGTATAACGCCTTTCAGCATGTCCTTTAAAAGTGGTAGCACATATGGTTGTAGTCACTTGGGACATCTCGTGCCTCTCCTGTGGTTCTTGCAAGAGAGCGGTTTTGTTTTTATTTACTGTACTGCTACTAAAAAGCTGCTGGACTGCAGAGGTCAGCGTGCGGGGAGGTTGATTGGGCGGTGCAGGTGCGGAGGTGAAAGTGAAAATAGAACCAGACCCGATTTCGCACGCGGCAGTTCCAGTCGAGTCAGAACAGGAAGGGGAAGGGGGGGGGGGGGGGGGGGGTGTCCAGCGATGGCCACCTCTGTTCTGGGCTCGCACCCGACAATAAATCTACCTCTAAATCCACCACTTGGTCTTCCAGAAATAGGCTCCAGGAGCACTGAATCAAAAGCTGGTGACTTCTGAAGGTCAAAGAGAGCTGCCGCTGCTTTGTTGGTCTCAGAAGCCCGTGTCAAGTGAAATATACAGCGACGGAGTGTTTTCAGTGGCCAGGAGGCCAAGGTTGGCTCTGAAGCCCTTCCTCTTCTGTGAGGGTGGTGAGCCTTTGGAAAAGCATGTGAGAAACTGCAGAAGCAGAGTGGACAGAAATTCCAATTAAAGGGATAAGACAAAAAAACAAGCTGCACAAAACCCAACACTTGTAGAAACCATCTGTTCCTGCCCCTGCCACCACCAGTGCACTTTACAGGGCCCATTAATTTTGCCCTTTTGAGATCAGCGGCGGAAAGACGTTGCCTGTTTTGCTCAGAAATTTGTCCTTTGCTTTTTTTTGTCCCATTTTGTTTGAGTGCCGCTGTGCCAATTATTTTGCTCCAGTTTTTCTGACACGGTGTCAGAACGGACACTGTGACACGCATACATATGTCTTGGTGTCGGAGGCCTCCCAAGAATCAGCCGCACCTGTCAGTCATGTTCGGCGTGACGAAAAAGGCGGAGCGGGGCGAGCCGATGGAGCAGGCCATTTGGGGAGTGCCAAACTATGCTGTGAAACAGGCTCAGATGGCATGAAAGAAAAAGCAATGGAGATTGATGCAGTGACCTTATGTTTATTTGGCCCAGGACGGACTCCGTTGCGAAAGAGCGCAGAGAGGAAATCAATCTGAATTCGGCTAAAAATGAGCTCTGCTCCTCGACTTGCAGTCCCGCAGGGCGTGCGGCATATGAAATCACAAATCCAGCGTGGCACTGATGCAGAACTGTAAGGAAGAACACACCCTGTCTCTCGCTCACTCGCTAGCGCTCTCTTTTCTGTTCATTTATTTTATTTTTTTGTTTTTACTCTTGCGTCCATGTCTCACTCCGCTGTTGTGTTTTCAGGCTTTTACACTATCTCAGTCCAATTTGATGGTAAGGGTAGATATATAGAGCACGTCTGGACTCTTTGTTTACCCTGCAAGATTTCTTTGGTGTGCCGTGTTAGGAAGACTTCTCACACACACAATCCGTTAACTCGGTATAGTGTACTGAAAAAAACTCAACCTACTTCAAAGTCTGCTTGTTATCTCGTTATAATGTGTAATCATCTGATAAGACCAGGCAATAAAAAAATCTTGGGACTGTAATTAGAGAATTCGTTATTACTCTGTGAAGCATGACATTTGGTGTTTTATATCTGACAAATGTGAAATGATGATTAGTGAATTGACAAAGCCTGTCCTAAAATCTGCATGTGATCAATTCCTTACCATTTCTTGTCTTTTTCAGCTATCCTACACATTTGACATAAGACCTAATCAGCGTGAATACTATATCGAGTTGGATTTTATCCAATCAAATGGAACCAAATGGATTGGATTTGAGGATTTCTATTCATGGTGTAGCTTTTATCAACGGGAGGGTATTTTTTAACAGAGAGAATGGCATGGAAAATGTCTTTATTCTGTTTTTGTTCTTTGTTCATACAGCCAGCGTTGGATATTAATGTCCTCACCTTCGTCCCAAATTAGTGTGGGCCGATTAGCGAACAGGTTAACATAATGCTACTTACGCACAGTTCTGATAAATCACTAGCCAAATGCAGTGGCAGCAGTATTACAAGAGGAATAGGTGTATCACTTTGAACCTGTTATTATCCTCTATCCTGAGCATGTCACAGGAGCACCAACGGGTATCACATCTCAGACTGTATTTTGGTGCACTCGATGGTCGTTCTGTTAAGACTCCGGCGACATCTTGGCTCGTCGTCCACCTGGCTTGTTTTGAAGATAGCTCTGCGTCGCTGCCCAGCTCGGCATCTCCCGTTACTCTTTAGCTCTCCGTGCCAGAGTCTGCCTAGGCTCTCTCTCTCTCTCTCTCTCTCTCTCTCTCTCTCAGAACGCACCCCCTTTCCCCTCCCTCCCTGCCCTCCCTCTCCAACCCCTGATTGATTTATTTCTCCCTCCCTCCGTCCTCTCTCCCTTACTCTTTAGAGACAATTATTTCCTTCCGACCCCCGCATAGACCCTGGTTTACCATTAGATGCAATCAGTGGCAGCTGCAATAGAGCCCCTGTCTGTGTGTGTGCAGGTCATTTTTCACCGCGGAGGCAGACTCCCATATTTAATATGAATCAAACATATCCACAACACAATGTGCTCAATAACGGCGCCGACAGCAGTTGGTCGGTGTGCCGAGCTTTTCCTTTTTTTTTTTTGCAGCGGTAATGTTGAAGTGCCTACGCGGGTTTTCTATCAGAGGATAGAGAGGGCCTGAGCAGGCGGCGACCGCGCTTCATCTGTCTCCTTTTTCAACAGCTCCTCACCGCCCATCAATCACAACGGTAGCCAGGGAGACAACTCAGCAGCAGCACAGTCTGCTAGAATTAGCATGTTTGGATGAGTTTCGCGCACGTTTCCAATAGATGGCTGCGCAGCATTGATCATGTGTGTCTTTCTCTCTCGTGGTGCAGCTTCTCTCCTCATAAAAAAAAACAACCACCACCACACCTCCCCCCCACCACCACCCTTGTTTATGCCTTAGAACAGATGGGAAATCATTCTTCTCCCATTCCATTATCATCCCAGCTTAAATTATATAAAATGTATTTACGTGTTGCGGAACAAATCTCTGGTTTTTATAGTGGTTTTGGATGAAACGGGAACCTGGCAAAGGATTCCTGACCATAAACTAGGAAGAACAATAACATAATGTCGAGGGTTTCCATGAACAAAAGCTGTGAGCTGCTCATTACATGACTTGATTTAAGGTTATGCAGCTAACTGCAGTAATTGGCCTCTCACTGATTATCTCGGCTGAGCCGTGTGGCTGCAGAGAGCACGCTTTCCAAGTTGTTTAACCCATGAATAAATAAGCAGCGCCACAAGTTTATTTACGTCTGGGTGTGTGTGTGTGTTAGTGTATGTGTGTTAGTGTATGTGTGTGTGTGTATGTGTGTGTGTATGTGTGTGTGTGTGTGTGAGAGAGAGAGAGAGAGAGAGAGAGAGAGAGAGAGAGAGAGAGAGAAAGAACAAGAAAGAGAGAGATTGTACAATGTCTGTCTGTTTTTATCATATCTGTGTGTGTTTGCATGTGTATTTTGGCTATGTGGCATCTTATCCTGTGTGTAGCATACAAATTTGCTCTTGGTTATAGGAAAGGGACAGCATCTTTTTTTGTCTATTTTTTGTCCCTAATCCATCTCATTTTTGACTGAAATCTCATTATTGTACCAGAAATATAGCATCTATCTATCTATCCATCTATCTATCTGTCTGTCTATCTATCTATCTATCTATCTATCTATCTATCTATCTATCTATCTATCTATCTATCTATCTATCTATCTATCTATCTATCTATCTATCTATCTATCTATCTATCTATCTATCTATCTATCTATCTATCTATCTATCTATCTATCTATCTATCTATCTATCTATCTATCTATCTATCTATCTATCTATCTATCTATCTATCTATCTATCTATGTCTGTTCCTCTGTATCTAGCCTATGTATCTGTTCTGTATTGGCAGCTTTTGTGTTACAACTGCTGTCTTCAATTTAAAAGTCTTAGAAGCTTCTCGTTGTCAGCATTCGTAGAGTAATAATCAATTGCAAACCTCTCTGTCATATGGTTACGAATGATGTTTTCTATGTCAATTCTTTACAGCAGCTTAACTTCATGATGGCATGATGGTGGAGTCACATTTCCATTGAACATCACGAAGGACATGTTGTGTTGTGCTGTATAAATGAAAACAAGTCTGAAATTCTGTAGCAGCAGTTATCTCAGAGGGGGAATGAAATGCCCTCTGCCCCACCGGTTCAGTCGGCAAATAGCTCCATCACCACAGCGCAGCAACAGGGTGGTGATGACCAAGATGGAAGACATCTTCAAATAGGGGCGCAGTTGTCAGCATTTCCTACGCTTGCTAAAAGACTCCCCCTTTTTTTCCCCCGCTAAGGATAAAACGGGATTTCAGCGGTGTGGCACTTTCCTATCTTGATCGCATATTCATCGTACCATGGCGCCTAGTCCCCGATGCTGTGACATTATTGCAGATATGCTCAGTCAAGTCAGGAGCAGAACTGCATTCAGATTCCCAGATCATGCAGTCGATAAGCCTTGATTGCCAAAGCAGAGTAAGGAACGGGGTGTAATCCAGTGGGATTTCCAGTTCAGGAAATGCTGGCTCTGGCTTTTTAGATATTTTTTAATACTCTTTCCAGTGTGAGATGTTATATGACATGAGGGGGTTACGAGAGCTGGAGAGAGAAGGGAAAAAGAGGAGGGGAGAGGGGGCTGGAGGAAAGCATGTGGCTCCTGCTTTACTCACTGACCCTTGCCTCCACAAATGCCACATTGATAAACTAGCCGTGGTATTCTGGTGCAAATCGCTTAAGACCTCCTCCCACCTGGGCCTGTTATTAAATGCTGCCGGCGCTTCACAGACCCCCCAACACCCCACCACCGATGCGACCTGTTTATTTCTCCACCCCCCACCCGACACACACACACACACACACACACCCCACCCCCGTCCTCACCGGCCACACCTTCGTCTCGACTGCCCACAGGTGCCCCACACCCGCCGCCCAATCAGGAAGTGGGCCGCCGGCTAGCATGAGTTATTTTCAAACCATTCCCTCTCTCACAACCTCCCTCCTTCCCTCCATCCCTCTCTTTCATTCTTTTTCTGTCTCTCTTTTTCTCTTTCCCTCCCTCCCTCACTCACTCTCTTTCCCTCTCTCCATTTCTCTCACTTTTACTTTTTCATTTCCTCCCTCTCTCTCTCTCTCTCTCTCTCTCTCTCTCTCTCTCTCTCTCTCTCTCTCTCTCTCTCTGTCTCTCGCGCGCGTCAACATCTCTGGCAGGTCTCTTTTGAAAGCCGCTGCCAAGGAGAGCCAAATAAAGAGGCATGAAAAAGCCACGCCAGCTGCCGGCCACGTCGCATTGTGTTTACAAGTCCCCCCAATGTGGACAAAAGGCCTCGATGGAGATGTACTGGAACAAGCAGCGATTTCGGTTATGGGATTGCTCACCATGGCAACCTTCTCCCTCTATCCCTGAACCCTCCTCCTTACCACCCCCACCCCCAACCCCCCTCCCCTTTGGTGTGTGCAGAACGTCGGGGTCTTTTTTGGCTCACCTGTGCCACAGGCCGTTCTGCCTATTACCACCCCAACCGGCTCCGGCTCTGGCTCCGGCTCTGGCGCGAGCAGCAGCCGTCAGGGCCGTGATAGCGTATTTGATTACCCCTTAATTGGTACTGGAGTTCATCACCAGGGTTTGCCAGCAAGCCTGGGCTGGCTGGCTGGCTGGCTGGATGGCAGGCAAGCGAGGCTGCTTTCGAAATGGATGCCACTTTTCTTTAAAAAATTATTCTCGGCTGAGAGGCTGAGGCAGCCCAGCGAAAAAAAGGGGCCCCGCCAATTTACTGCAGTTCAGATGGTTATGAACGCACGGGCACCAGCGCAGCTGTATTTTTCCTAGTTTATGCGTTTGTTTATTTGGAGGATCGCTCGCTATTCACGAGTGCATCTGTGATCCTGCTCCCGTATGCTGTTAATATTTTATGAGTTTTTAATCAATTGTGTTAAATTAATTGATTTGGCTAAAAACCCTCCCTCTCTCTTTCTTTGTCTCTGTCTCTCCCTCTCTCTCACTCTCTCTCTCTCACACACTATTCTCTCTCTTTGTCTCCCTCTGTCCCTCTCTATTTATCTCTCTATCTCTCTCTTTGTCTGTCTCTCTCTTTCTTTTTCTTTCACACTCTATCTCTCTCTCTTTTTCTCTTTCTGTCCCTTTTTTATTTCTCTCTTTCTCTCTGTCTCTGTCTCTCTGTCTCTCAGCATTTGTCAGAGCTTCTGGCCGTGGTGCGCCTCCCCTTCATCCACCCCAGCTACCTGCTGAACGTGGTGGACAACGAGGAGCTCATCAAGTCGTCGGAGGCGTGCCGCGACCTGGTCAACGAGGCCAAGCGCTACCACATGCTGCCGCACGCGCGCCAGGAGATGCAGACGCCACGCACCAGGCCCCGGCTGTCGGCAGGTAAGCACGCTACCCAACGCAACCCCACCTCTACTGCACCTGTCGCCGCTCCGTCGGCAGGTATAAGCGCGCTACCCAACGCAACCCCACCTCTACTCCACCTGTCGCTGCTCCATGCCGCCTACCACATGGCCATGGCTCCACACACCAAACACATTTAGCATGTTTGTGAGTCCTCTGCCATTTCCTGCTTTATGCTGTTGTATTTGCATTTTACATTCAATTACCAAAGCAATTTCATGCATAGCATCTGGCCACTGGTGGGAGTGTGCTGTCTGCAGTGGGAATCCACGAGTGTTGCTATTTGTTGATTATCAGCGGCAAGATGGATAAAGCTTTACCAGGGTGTTATTCATTGCCGCTTTTTAGCATGCTGACATTTTCCACATTAAGGTTATTAAATTTAATATTCTTTCAGAGTCTGCAACTGGAATTAATCTGTTGACAGTCGAGAGAAATATGTTTCTATTACCCTGGACACCTTAATTTTCTTGTGTAAATCTGTCAACATCATTTACATGACAAAAGCTTGGGTGACATTTAATCTTTTTTTGTCATTCCCCCTGCTTTAATCTTACTGAAATACTCAATCGTCGATGGCAGCAAGAAGCCTTTTTTGCAACACTGAGTGCTAAATGAAGCAGTCAACGTCACCACGGAGGATCTCCTGTTTGTTTAAGGTTTATTCCAACAGTTAAGCATCTGTCACATTGTCAGGCTGTGGAACATCTTCAGGATATTACTTTTCGGACATGATTGAAAGACAACCAGATATGGGAAGTAGCTGTATTGATTCTGTTTCACTTGGAGAAAATGTTTTCCCCAAATTACAGTAATGAACATTTAAAATAGCATCCTAAAGGTATGTTTAGACATAAGCTTTGAGCAAATGTTTCTAGTTCAATAATACGAGTCATAAAAAAGCGTAGTTTTTGTACATAATGTCATTCTCTTCAATCAAATAAGCCGGAAAAAAAAATGTCTGCAAGCTGGATCCAGAAGGTAGGAGCACACTCCGCTGGAGATATTTCAGCCTGTCAGCTGGCTCTGACATGTCAGTGGAGACGAGGCAAGTGCCGCCAGAGCCACCTTCATCTTTTATTCCAGGCCCCTCCATTTTAATGAAGTTAAAGAGCAGCCCAGAAGGACAGCCGGGGCTAGATCACACCCGCCCAGCAAACAAACTGTCATACGGTTGGGCACCAAAGCACCTGCGAGCAGCATGCCTGCCACATGACACTTCCACCACCCCCACCCCCCCCCCCCCCCCCCCCCAACACCGCCACCCTCCCCCGCTTCTTCTCCCCATGACCCACACTTTCATCCAGACCATAAATACGTGGGTAAATTTCACGGGTGTTTACATACCGGGAAAAAGAGAGGGGAGGAAAACAGTGCAGATGAACCCTGGGGGAAAAAAGGTCCTCTTAGTGCTGCTGAGATACAGCTGTGGTTTCAGAGTCCTGGTATCAAAGCTACATTTTTTTCTAGAACATTCACGCCTTTTTTACTGCTTGCTTATTTTCTAACACCTTTCGTGCATAAATTTGTGCAGTTTATGATTAGAAAAAAAAATTTAAACATACACTAGCGTTTGCTGGGTCACAGCATTTACATGACAGTTCTTAGGTTTAAAAATGTGTTCCCCCTTATTCAAAATGAATGATCTTAATCTGTTGGTTCATATAGTGAAGAGGCAAGGTGCGGATAAAGTAACAACACCCACCCAAACCCCCACCACCCCACCACCCCCCGTCCAAGGCCATGTATCAAATGCCGCCTGTAAAAAAAAAACCCACACAATCAAGCGAGCCCAGTTAAAAGCAATCTCCAGCTCCAGCTTCCTCCACAGACATTTACTGCAGTGCTCAGCTGTTTATTTGACCGCCAACGCTGCACTATAATCATGTTCTCAGCAAGGTGGCCGCAGAGGCAAAAAAAAATGGTTGGAGAAAAAGAAAATCCCCCAACCCCGCTTTTTTGTTTGGCGGAGGTCATGCCATGCCTTAAGTTGGGACTTTATGCTTCCGTAACAAACTTTCGGCCCTTCTTACATATATTGTAATCCGGGCCATGCAGTCACGCAAAGGTGGCCAGGCAGAGCGGCGGCCCACCCACCCCCCGCAGGTCGTCCCCTAATGCCTGTCTGCTCGGGTTTATCAGCGGTGGCGGCTGCCGGGGACCAGCGGGGGACCTCTCCGCATCCCAGCAGGGGGCCCTGAACCCACAGGAAGGACACGGGGCCCCTAAGCCCCCGATCCCAGTCATCCTCTATTAGCATGCTGGGAAGAACTAGCAGGAAGGATTACACAGCAGTGGCAAGGAGGCAGCGAGAGACGGGGGAGAGACGGAGGGAGAGAGATGGAGAGAAAGGGGGATAGAGAGAGTGACTGTGAGAGAGAGGGAGAGAGATGGATAGAGAGAGACAGATGGAGAGAGAGAGATGGAGAGAGAGGGGGATAGAGAGAGTGAGAGAGAGAGGAAGAGAGATGGATAGAGAGAGAGAGAGATGGAGAGAGAGGGAGATGGAGAGAGAGGGGGAGAGAGAGAGGGGGATAGCGTGACAGAGAGAGAGTGTAAGAGAGAGGGAGAGAGATGGATAGAGAGAGAGAGAGAGAGAGCAAGAGATAAATAGAGAGAGAGTGAGAGAGAGAGAGACTGGTGGTCAGGTGCTGAGGCGATGGAGGGCGAGTCGGGGACAGGTGATGGATGACCTGCCCGCTCTGATGTTTGTGAACGGAAGCATGTCCCCCAGGCCTGCTGGGAAATGCGGTGGTGCTGTTTTGGGTGGGGGTGGGGGTGGGGGTGGCGATGCGGGTTTTGGGGTTCAGGAGAAGGAGCAAGCGAGACTCTTGCAGCGCCGAACCTAGGGGAGAGGCTGGCTGCTGTTCAAGCCCCAGTTTTCATGAGTCCTACTGCCCCTGTGGCAGTGTGCCTCGCTGGCTTACAGAGGAAGTTTAATCAGCTGGGCTTTTATGGAGCCGTCTCCACACCGGCTACGTTACAGAATAGACAGACATTTTCAACAGCGAGCTTCATCACAAAACTATTTTATTATTGTCATTATTATTTTATTCCCTCATATTTCAAAACTAATTTTGAATATACAGCTGGTTTGTGGGATGAATGCTTGTGGCAACAGGAAAGAGAGAGAGAGAGAGTTATTGATATTATTGTGGAAGCATTGCCAAAACAGACTGATAAATTTCCACGTAATATGAATTGATTTCCTCATTATTAAACCTCACTGAAGGCGTACTTCCGCAGCGTTTCCTGTTCCAAACAAGTAAGGAGGAAGTTTGACATTTCATTTAGAGTCGCGACAGCTAAAGGCTGGCCCTCTCTTCTGCCCTACCCCAGCTGACTGCGATAGTAAGATTTTATGTCATGAATTTTAATCCACATGGTTTTGGGATAAAAATCTTTGTGCAGCAGGAGCGCCTTTTATGGCACCAAATGTCAGAGCCCCCAGAGTACACAGGCAGAGCCTCTGCATCTCTTTTCATTTCATTCTCCATGAGATGCGCCTGCTTTATCGCTCACTATATCAACACAGTGTTTTCTGTATCTTCAGTCTGGAAAAACAGACTTCTCTAGTATAGCTAGTATAGACATTGGTAGAGTGCAGACAAAGACGCACACAGTGCAGTGTATCTTTTATTTACACCTCAGGTATGAAGGTTATGCTGCTGCAGTGACACCACGCTTTGTGTTTGGCCTTGGTAAGGAGAATGACTTGAGAGTCTGTTTTTGTTTCTTGGGGGGAATAAGGTGCTTCGTCAGGTGCTTGGCCTGACAGCTCTCAGACAGCCATTTGTTCATTAAGTTTCATGATTTAATTAAATTCACGGTCTCCACGGCCATCATGTAATGTGTTTTCCTTTTGTTCTATTTTTGAGACCTTAACGAATGGAATCAAAGCTATGTAGGTGCTACCGTTAAATGGCAACAAGGATTACAAAGCACAGAGGAAGTGGAGTTCTTGCACACAGTCATGTTTCCACTAGTATATATGAAGTGTATGACGTACAATTTGTGATGACAGTGTTTGATTTTTTTCATTTGGTGTCTAATTGTAGAAAAAAAATCAATACCGTGCAACATTGGATAGTCTGAAAAAAAGGGGTCTTGATGTAAGGTCAAACCATAAATACCCACTCTAGAGATTGCTTGCAATCCAGTTGTGAGTGAAGCCAGAACAGCTATAAAACCCTTTCTAGTTATTTTCCCCATTTTCCACACCTCTCTGTTTCTATTTCTCTCAACCTTTGCCTCTTTCTTTCTCTCACTCTCTCTCTTCTCGTCTCTCCTTTCTGACTCACTCTCTCCAGGTGTTGCAGAGGTGATTGTGCTAGTAGGGGGCCGGCAGGTCATTGGCATGAACCATCGCTCCCTGACAGCCGTCACCTGCTTCAACCCACAGAACAACAAGTGGTACCCACTGGCCAGTCTGCCGTTCTACGACCGCGAGTTCTTCGCCGTCATTTCAGCAGGGGATAATATCTACCTGTCAGGTAATCAAGCCTTCCATGTGTCACTCACAGCATGGTCACCACCCACAGGTGTCACTCTTTTATTTTTAGTAACCCCCTCACCTAGCTGCTCTCTAGAGGAGAATAGAGCTCTGTGTGTGTGTGTGTGTGTGTGGGTATGTTATTTCATGCGGTGTGTTAGTTTGTAGATATTATTAAATGCATCGATAGCTGTTCCGTTATGCATTGATTGATCGTTGACGCATTGATAGTGTAACTCACAATTTACATCTTTGCAGAATATGATATTAAATAAAACTCCAGTCAAATGTGAAATAAAAATATAATGCCCTAGTATTTAGAGTCTAAAATTAGGAATCTAATATGAGGGCTGTCTTGAAACACATTGCACAGTGCAACTCTCTGGTGTCAACGTAGTATTTCCCATAGCTGTTCATTTCAAGAGCTGCAGATCTGCCTACTGATATTACATATAAAGTGTGACATTTTTATTTTAAAAATGCATCACTAAAAACTACTGCTCAGTAAAAGTGAATGCATTTGGTTTAAAAAAAAACACAGGGAAATTGCTGTGATGTCTGCTCCACAAACGACAAGCACTCCAGGCAGTTTGTCACCAATCTTTTTAAATAATGCAGCAGTAATGGGCAAAGTAACTCCGTTTGAGTTTGAACACTTAAACTGGCAGGATTCTCACCTGCACATCCAACTCATTAGCATGTAAATACCACCCTGTTATTCTGCCCCAAATTAAGCATTCATTTCTACCATTTCCCCCCACCTGCAAACCGAGAATTGCGCACGCACGAGCCTATAAAAAGCCCAATGTGTAGTAGCTGTCATTTTCCATGCAAACAGATTTTCCGCCACACCTCTTCGTCAAAAGCCCGGTTCTAATTTTCAACCGAGCGCCGCCGATTGGAAAAATGGCAAAGGGTGCGAATGGAGACTCGCTGCACTCATTGGCCTACGTGTGCCTTTTTGCGCCTCGCTTTGCAGGTGGAATGGAGTCTGGAGTCACCCTGTCAGACGTGTGGTGCTACATGTCCCTGCTCGATAATTGGAACCTGGTGTCCCGGATGACTGTCCCCCGGTGTCGACACAACAGCGTGGTCTACGATGGCAAGCTCTACACGATCGGTGGCCTCGGGGTGGCAGGGAACCTGGACAACGTCGAGAGGTAACCAGAAACAGTATACAATGTGCATTTTGTGTTG
>CM050205.1:24312500-24320000 GCA_027475355.1 Coilia nasus
TAGCCTCCTCTTTTTTTTTTCTGCTGTTAACGAGGGAAAGATTGCGCAGAAAGAATGGATGTTCTAACCTTGGGAGAGAGAAAGAGACAGAGAGAGAGAAAGGGAAAAAGGAAGCGAGAGAGAGAGAGAGGAAGCGAGGGACTGAGAGAAAGAAAGAGAGGGAGGGAGAAAGAAGGAGAGGCGGAAGACGGGGGAGAAAAAGAAACGACTCACGAAGCCCGCTGCCCAGGTTGCGTGTGTATTTATAGAAAGGCCCTCCACTTGCTGACTGCATCTTTGTGGTGTGGCACCGGCACCAGCAGCAGCAGCAGCAGCGGAGACGTCGACCAGAGCCGGCATGACTCCATAATCCCGTCTCGCACAGTCTGACGGATGGATGGGCCCTTAGCCTGGTAATGAGGCCCGAGTCACCACACGCCTTCGCCATGCCACTGGCAGCTGCTGTCCACCCCACAGCCTCCACAACACAGCAGCAGCAGCAACAGCAGCAGCGTTAGCGACAGCCAGAGCCACAGCAGCCCATATTAATGCCCCCACACTTTAGCAGAGGAGTATACAAATCCAATTAGCACAGAGACGTGAGCAGGGGCTACCTTAGTGTGACAGCTCACCCACACACCACACCACACCACACCACACACGCCGCTACAGTCTCTTCTGATTCTCTCTCTCTCTCACTCTCTCTCTCCCTCACTCTCACACACACACATACACACACTCTCTATCTCTCTCTCTCTCTCTCTCTCACTCTCTCCCTCACACACACACACACACACACTCACTCTCTCTCTCCCTCTCTATCTCTCTTTCTCTCTCTCTCTCTCTCACTCTCTCTAATTTTTCCTACACCACCCCCACACACTCTCTTTCTCTCACACACACATACACACATACACACACACTCACACATACACATACTCTCTCCCTCTCTTTCTCTCTTTCTCTGTCTGTCTGTATCTCTCTTTCCCCCTCTCTCTCTCTCTCTCTGTCTGTCTGTATCTCTCTTTCACTCTCTCTCACGCCACAGCTTTTCAAGGTGCCCTCTTTTTGTCTTTCTGTTGGACAAAAAGCAGCAGCCCTCCGCTACCTTCTCTTCCCTCCCCTCCCCTCCCCTCCCCTCCCTCTCCTCCCCTCCCCTCTTTTTATTCCCCTCCATACGTGTGGCCGTGGAACGGCTGGACAGAAGGAGTTTGTCTAGCGGAGTTATTGTGTGGCAACCTTGGCCCAGTTTGTCTGCGTCGTGGCAGGGACATCGGTTGTGTCTGGTGCTGTGTGCCGTGTGCCGTGCAGCACTCCGCGCAGAGTTCCTTCGCGAGGGAGGATGGGCGCAGCAGGCGACCCCACCCCCCCCTCTCCACACACACACACACACACACACACACACACACACACACACACACACACACACACACCCCACACACGCGCACACGCACACATACCCCATGAGTGATGGTGCAAGTGTCATGCAGACGGTGCCGGACTGTGATTCAATTAGGTGCGTCATTGCTTGTGTCCAAATATTGCCCGTGCGTAGAATAGAAATGGGTCAGGGAGAGCATTTTTTTTATTTTTTATTTATTTATTTTTTTAAAAAGGAAGAAAAAAACATCCAGCATCCAGAATCCCATGACAAACTGTTGAGTGGGAATAAAATGTCTGCTCGCATATGGACCAGACATGTGAAAATCGCACCAGCCAAATGCCGGTAAAATATGAAAGTGGCTAGTAAATTTTGGTCACAGAATAATAATTTACTATTGAGTGGCTGGTGAATTTTCTCATTTATTTGTCAGTTGGTGGTGCCTCTTGCTTGTACGAGTCTGTGTGTGCAGGGGTGTGTGTGTATGAAGGCACATGTATCTCCCTGTGTGTATGTGTGCAGTTTGTTTACTCTGTGTTCCTCTACTGCTCTGTTAGCTTGTTATGTCCTCCGTTTGTAAGGCGCTTTGGATAAAAGCGTCTGCTGAGTGTAATGTAATGTAAAAAGTGACATTTTGCAAAGTTAATTTTCCTCTACATTATGGACTCTGTACCTTCTGTCTGTGGGGCTAGAAGGGCTCACCTGTGTTTGGCTGACGTGTTGCTGTTCCATGTCTGGCTCCCCTTTGATACCTCGGCCCCTGTCAGTCCACGAGCAGCTTTTTGTTTGTTCGACTGCAGAGCAAACACCCCGTGTGTGTACCCTTCTCCCGTGGCACCAGGCTCATTGTGTTCGCCGCGCAGCTCCGGGGACAGGGACTCAATTTATTGCTGTTGATGAAAGCAAATTTTGTTTGTTTGCCCGTGATGTATCTGGAGCTCGTAAAGATGTTTGTTGCGAGCGCTCGGATAGAGCTCCGGCTGCGCTTTGAATCAGCGCTAAAATGCTATTAACATGCCTGCCTGTCCTACTTCTCTAATTAATGCTTGATGTAGATGAAACCTCTGTGGAAGGCCTTTTCTGCTAATTTTATAATGTAGAACCTCCTAGGGGGTTCGGGGGGGGAACGGTTGCAGCTTGCGCGGCTAAATAGCTTTTAAGGTCAGCCCCGATTATGATGTTCCTTGGCTCGAAGCAGAAGGTTACGGAGCGCTAGATTAACATATGCCATCCGCAAGTGTCACGAGTGCAGTGCACAGCAAGCTTAACCACGAAAGCACATTCGTGAGATGACAGGCGAGCGTGTTTCTTCACATACCACCACCACTGACTACCCTCACCCGATATCCTAGCGGAGAAGCAGGCCCGTCCGCCCGCCCGCCCACCCGCCCCCTTCCCAAAGTAGCACCTCTGATCCAAGTCCTCAGGCACTCTCGCCCAGCTGTCTTGGCTCTTTGTTCCAAGCCGAGCTCCCTAACTACTTGTTTGGCACCTCATGTGGACCTGCCTCATGTGGACCTGTAAATGTACCTGTGAAATGTGCTGCCTGCCTTTTTAATCAGCCCTGTGCACCATCCATGGATTGTGGCTACGCCTCTGTGCCACGGCTCTGTGTGCTGGGTGGTAAGGCGTGCGCTGAAGTGCTGGACAGGTGTCACTCCAAAGGGATTAGCACTGCGGAGGTCGCGCGGGGGTCATTTTCCAGCAGACACGCAATTCCATTTGCTTCTTTCACTCAATGTCCCATATTCATGACTTTATTAGTATCTGGGTCAGGTATTTCAATTTACCTGGCTGGTCCTTTTTGAAAATTGTGTTATTAATAACTGTCACAGTCTGCTGAACATTTGTACATTCCCTCGGGTAGATTTTAAGTTCAAACGCTCGTTTTTATTAATGACGGTGCAAACCAAGGTCACTATGTATCGTAACGATCTCTCTAAAAGCCACGAAACGGAAACTTTTTGATTTTTTTTTGCGAGCGACGCATCCCCAACATTTGTCCACGAGGAGTCCAGTTGTCCGTAGTTAATTGTGTTGGATCAAGTTCTGACCTGCCGAACGGTCGGCCTGTGGGGAGGCAAAAGGGGGCTCGGTGCCCAAACTGCATGTAAATAAGTCCTGCAAACACGCTGCTCCCGTGGGGGAGAGAGTGGCAGGCGCTGACGGAGCAGCTGGCGCGATCTGCGAATGAATGTCTGCCGCAGTTGAGTGCTGTTACGCTGGCAACTAAACCGAACACCACCATGTTTTGAAGGAGTGTCATGGGAAAGTGAATCGCGGCAGTCGCACCGCCATCTGGTTCTGGTTCTAGTTTCATTGGCATTTGTAATGGAACGAAGCACCGTAGAACAGCGCTCATAAATTAGCCATCGTATAGTAGCTTTCCGTTTCAGTTCGAGGGCCGTGTCGTGCCACTAGTTCCCACATGGGTCTGATCTGCAGAGCTTGTTGCCGTGGATGCAGAAGTGAAGTGTGGTTTTTTTTTACAGTTTTTTTTTATTTTGCTTTGCATTTAATAGGTGTCCAGTTTCCTTTTTTAAACCAAGGGCCCTGTGGGCACAGAGGTGCTAGCACATAACTGGGTTTCCGCTCACCTATTAAAGCTCATCATAGACTGATTCAGAGCGCCTCGTTCAACCCCCCATTCCCTGCTCAATTTTCAGCCCGCTAACAGTCAATCTCGGCGGCCATCTCGGCTCTCCCTAAAGGGCTTCCTCCAGGATTGAGTGTTGGATCTGGATATAGAATCTGGGTTAGGGAGCCCTCAATCAGAGCCTGCCCTGCTATCGCATTGCACTATCACATCCGCACTGACCTGTGGGGTGGTTCTGTTCACGTTCACCAGATAAGACACCTGGGCTGAGGGCAAAATGTAATGACGGTTACTCACAGGGTTGAGACACGCATCTTAAGAGTGTTTTTTTTTCCCACTCGGGCGTCCATTGTTGTGTAAGAGTCTCCTCTTAGCCCTGGGAGCTGGTTGGTTAAAGGACTTGTTGATTGTTTAGGCAGATTTATATCCAGTGCTTCGATATCAATTGCAGCTTTCAGGTTTGTGAATTTATATAGACTTATTAAAAATAGACATGGTCTCCAAACCCTTCACAGACCACAAAGCCTGAATTGCTTAGAAGAAGTACAAGGTGACAGCTCAGAGGGCGGACTGATGAGTTTGAGGGCAATGAAAGGTATAACTCGTATATGCAGTCAAGCAAAATACTTCGTACATACATTAATAGCATGGCCTGTGGGTTAAAAACAGCTCCATGTTTCTCGGCATTTCTTAATCTAACATCATGACATTATTGCATCTTTTTTCTAACATAGCTGCCTACATCTAATAACGGTTAGCAGAAAACTGTCGAGGATTATGTCTAACAATGACCTGAAAATGAATTTCACTGCAATTAAAGTTAAAGTGGATTTTGCTCCAGGCACACCGTAGCAACACAAAATTGGCTGTCAGACACTGACTTTGTGACCTTTTCAGAAGAAAAATGTAAGGGCCATTCTATATCCTCTACGCTATATTGTAAGCAAGTCCTCCTCTGTTAAAGTTTTTTTTTTTATTGTGTCTAAACAGGGATCTCACTTGGCAATCTCCTGTTGTGCAGCACAGAGCAGGTGAATTGTGTCCGGCGTTATCTGTTGTTAACCTGGCGTTGACCCCTCTGCAGGTACGACACCATCACAAATCTGTGGGAGACGGTGTCCTCGCTCCCCAAGCCCGTGCACTCTGCGGCAGCCACCGTGTGCGGGGGCAAGATTTACGTCTTCGGGGGCGTGAACGAGGCCGGCCGCTCGGCGGGAGTGCTGCAGTCCTACATGCCCCAGACCAACGCCTGGAGCTTCATCGAGTCACCCATGATCGGTAAGCTGGCTGCTTTTTTTGTCTATTTGTTTGTTTTTGTTTTTTTTCCGTCTGATGGTGTGCTGTGTTCTGTTGTTCTGTGGCCTCTGTTTCCAGGTTGAAATGCAATAGTGTACCACGTTGTCTCTCCACATGCAGAATTGAATACAAAGTTGGAGCATTCATTTCCGTGACTTAGTGTCACGCGGCAACAGTTAAAAAGAAAAGAGAGATGAAGTACACCTCTATATCAGAATAATGATTAAACCATCACCATTATACAGAGATTCTTAATCGCAGACAACACCGCCACCATTCTGGAGTTATGAGGGTTTCATAGCATCCCAATTATCGCGGCTGTTGAGAACGATCTCTCAAGTGTCGTCGCCCCAGCATTCTCATTTGCCAGCTGACAACAGGTGTATAAATTGCCTGCAAACGCATCATTAACAGTATGAATGAGCAGGCTCCGATCAAGCCATCAAGCCTGGTGTGAAGGAGGTGTGTGCGGCTGTTGGGTGGTGGGTGTGGAAGAGGGGGTTGGGTTGGCAGAGAGAGAGAGAGAGAGAGAGAGAGAGTGGGGATGGGGGCTGAGAGTCGGTGTGGTGCGGTGTGGTGCGGTGAGGTGAGGTGCGCCTGGCTGGCTGGCTGGCTGGCTGGCTGGCTGGCTGGCTGGCTGGCTGTTCAACCCCACAACCTGTGACAGAGGCAAGACTCCGGAGGGAGGCTAGCAGCAGCAGGAGTGGAGGAGAGGCGTTTCATTACAACGTGCAGAGGCAGGAATCCCATCGTCCCATTAGGAAAGAATAATAACCACAGATCTCCAAACCTGACAACCAGCCATCGCTTAATGGTGTAATAATATTATTAGGGACTTTCCCCCCCATCCCCCTCTCATTCTTTTTGTCTCCCTTACAGCAATGAAACAGGAAATTCTCAAGAATGTTTTTTTTCTGTTGGTGGGGAAGCAGGCTGTCTCTGGCTTTTTTCTGGTGTCTTCTCTGGGCAACAGCTTCCCTGCCGGAGGGGACATGCTGAGCTTGATGTGAAACGCAGCCAAGCAAATCATTCATTCTAAAGGAAAAAGCGTGCATTTTAGCACTTTTCTCACCATGCGCATTGATTCGCGCGTAATATATAAAATAATTTATACAACGGAAAAAGGCATCCTTTTTTATTCTTACCCCATGAATTTCCCTCCTTTTGTGCTTTTCCTTTTATGTTCACACTATCTTCAGATTGCCTCTCTCTTTTTCTGCTTTCTATGGTTGATTAAATATGTATGACGTTATTTTTTTATGCTCCGTGAGGGACATCCTATCAAGTTATGTTTCTTGTGTAAAACAGCCTTGGGAGATTGCAAGGGGTTCAGTTTGAGCTCATTAAGGTCTTAATGTTCGGGCCATGACTGGTATGCATGACTGTGTCTGGCAAACACGGCACCCGATCCTAATGTAATAATAGTCTGTGCTCCCTGTCACACCAAACTGGATCCCCTAATGAATTGATTAATGGTGTTAGTATGACTGTTTCGACGTAAATAACGGCAGCCAAACGTGGGTCATGTAAGGTCTTAGCAAAGGTTAGGGCAGCAGGAGGTGAGTTTCGCTCGTTAAAAAATGCAGACAAACAGAAGCAGCGTGCCACGGTGGAGATTTAGAAGGTGGTGGTACTGATACACCACACAGAAACACTCACACACACACACACACACACACACACACACACACACACACACACAAACAAACATGCTCACGCACAGACACAGGCACACACACACACTCAGATGCACACACATATACTATTCATAAAACCAGAAGCACATACCCATACCCATGTGCATATAAATAGATTTATGTATGTACATAAACACACACACACACATTTAGACATAAACATATCAAATGTACCATATTTGCCTGTACAACATGGTATGTGTATAAACTAGTATACACATAAAAATCAACACATCTTAGTATGCCTTTCTGACCCTAGCTCACTACACCTTTGACAAGTAGAAGCCATTACTTGTAAGACACAGACACAGCTCTGTCACCACACATGTTACAAAGTCAATTACAAGACAGAGAATTGATTGGAGAGGATGGATCCATACATGGGGGAAGTGAGGTTGATTTTTCTAGCTCGGAAGCCCAAGGTCAGCTTTAAGCCCCTTCGCCTAAACCCCTTTCCGAGCTGAGCTATGGCACTTTTTTATTTATTTATTTATTTTTCCCGAGAGCAGGCAGGCTCGCTTCACTGATTATCCTAAAAGGGTTGAGTGAAC
>CM050205.1:24322500-24340000 GCA_027475355.1 Coilia nasus
ACATGCACACACACAGACATGCACACACAGAGACATACACACACACACACAGACATGCACACACACAGACATACACACACACAGACACTCGCACACACACGCGCACACACACATACAGACATACACGCGCACATACATACACACATGCACATACATACACGCATACAGACATACAAACACATGCGCGCGCACACACACACACGCGTACAAACATGCACACATACATACACATACACACACTACCACACACAAAGACATACACACGGACACGCACACACACACACGCACACACATTCCCCCCTACTCCCTCATTTCACAATCCCCGAAAAATGTGTGGTCAAGCAGAGAGCAGTATGTCAGAGTTGTCGAGAGGAGATTAAATCAGAGAGTGGAGCTCGCATCGTTCACCATCACTGGGCCGGCCGCCAAAATGGCCCTTAACCGCACATGCTCACCAGGGCCACGGCCAGCTACTTGTTGAGCACGCAACTCAGAAGCTCTTGCGAGAAAATGGCCCAGCGGTGCGATGGAGAGAGAGAGAGAGAGAGTAAGAGAGAGATGAGAGAAAGGAGAGAGTAAGAGAGAGAGAGAGTAAGAGAGGAGACAGAGGGTGGAGAGAGGAAAGGAAGAGGAAGAGACAGAGAGTGGGAGAGAGAGTGAGTGAGTGAATGTGCTCTTTAGTGTTTTTAATTTCATCTTGCCTCGCCTCAATCAGCATCACCTCTCCTTATCTGCTCAGCATCGACTTTGAGCCCTGGCTGTGGCCCCCGAATTTAATTAACTTTACATAGAAGTTTCTCTTCAACGCATGAGAGCAACACAAACGTTGAGAGCTCACACTGCCTCGATTCATTATTTTTCCTGACACACCTAACACCCCCACACACTCACTCTCTCCTCTCTCTCTCACTCTCCCTCTCTCTCAATCACTCTCTCTTTTCCACTGCCTCTCTCTCTCTCTCTCTCTCCACCCCACTCACCCTGCCTTTCCTCTCGCACTCCCATAGCCTCATTCATTATGCATGCCGGCTCCTGCCTAATTACTCATACTAGAAGGAGTAAATCGCATTCAGAGCTGCATAATGGGCGCCAGCCCAGCTATAGGTAATCAATACGGAAGGGGCCAATCTGTTGACCCGGTCTTTTTTTTTACACGGTTGTATCCACACCTTCTGTGAGAGATAGCAATGAGTAAATGAGTCATCACAGGCTTGTTATCTGTGATTAATACACTGTTTTTTGGTCAGATGGAAATTTAGCACCTCTATTGTGTCCACCACACCACAGCACACACATATGTGTGACTCATCAGAGGACTAATCTGTTTGTCAGTAAACGCATCACACCCGATATAGGTTTTGTCTGTTGTGCCAATGAACGCTGTGCCTAATGCAGTTATAGGGGTCAGCGTGTGCAATTTTCCCCACATTTGGCCCTCATTTTCAGATGTTAAGTGATTCATGGAAGCTGTTGTTGTTGTTTGCGCCCTGTTTTGATGCAGATAACAAATACGCCCCCGCCGTCACCCTCAACGGCTTCATCTTCATTCTGGGCGGAGCGTACGCGCGAGCCACCACCATCTACGACCCAGAGAAGGGCAACATCAAGGCCGGACCCAACATGAACCACTCCAGGCAGTTCTGCAGGTAAAAACCTCCCCTCCCCTCCCCTCCCCTCGTCTCTATTCTCCTCCTCCTCCTTTTTTTCCTCTCCTCCACCTCCCCCGCCTCCTCCTCCTCCTCCTCCACTGCCCTAGCGCTGGTCGCCACATTAGCACCATTAGCATTCTATTTATACCTGTGCTGCTGTACGCACGCTCCTTATCATAATGCATGAATCAGCAGGACGGGCGAGCACTGATTTAATACATGGTGGAGCTCTACTGAGTCGCAGCGTTGCCCCCCTCCACCTCCTACCAGCAGCAGCAGCACCACCACCACTCCCCCACTCCCCCACTCCCTCACTCGCCCACTCCCACCCCCCTACCAAGGCCCTCTTTAGTCCTTTCAGCTCTCATTATATAGCTAACTGCATGGGCTTTGTCACATTTGTCTGGGGCTAAAGCCAGAGGAGAGGCTAAGCTCGTTGCTGTGCTGCGCTCCAGTGAAAGCTTGGCACCACATTAATATGCGAAAAAGGGTCTCTGTAGTGCCATTTGATGACTGAGAAAGATTTTTTTCAAACTTTCTTCTCCTTCTCCTCTAATCATGGAGTTATTGTAGCCCTTAGCATGATAAGCTGAGGCTGTTTTCAGCATGACCACACGCTGCGCAATCAGGGGGACCCAGAAAAGCAGCTTTCAAAAAATATGCAGCAGTTACTAATCAAATCAGCATCATAATGTCGTGATCACTGTTAGCTAAATTAGGAATTGTGACCTCAATTGAATAATTGCGCGCAATTTTCTGTTCTCATATCATCCCGTCTCCTGTATTTTTACATATGTCTGTATGTATGTGTGCAGCAGCCTTTGTGAAATGCTAACCCCCGATGCATTTGAACTCCCCGTAACTTCCCTCATAATCAGTGGCGGCGTGGAAAGTCAACACATTGTCACTGACAGCAACACAGGAGACGAGGAGGCAGAGATATTGCTACTAAAGATAAAGCCATCGGTGCCAAAGCGGAGCCATTTTTTTATAAGTGATCATTTGTCATCCCCTGGGTTACTCTTGGGGCTTCATCTGTCTGCCAGAGTTATTTGTATTCACAGCAGCGAAGGTAATTAGCTCAGAGGCAGATGAAGCGTGGTTGGAGCACAATAGGATATGCGGCACACTCTACGCCGTA
Organism: Coilia nasus; assembly: GCA_027475355.1. Taxonomy (NCBI): domain Eukaryota; kingdom Metazoa; phylum Chordata; class Actinopteri; order Clupeiformes; family Engraulidae; genus Coilia; species Coilia nasus. Next base: position 24,325,291 of record CM050205.1, read on the forward strand.
TCTGCATATGGCTCCCTTAAACATGCACACGCGCCACATCGCTAATTTAGCACTCGCGTTGCCCTTGGCAGTCGCGCTTACCCAGACTACGGTCTCGTCGAGGAGCCTCGACTGAGTGGGTGGGTGGGCCGGTTTTGACTTAGCCATGTGCCGCTGACGGTGACAGTATTGTCATGGCCACCAAGGGCGCTGCTAAAAATGCCGGGCCCTATATAAGAGTACAATTTTGGGCTCCCTTTGTCATGAATAGCACTATAAATAAACTGCAAAGGACACGCTGTCAATGGTGGGCCCTTAAGGCGATGATAGATTGGGGCAACGTTTTGAGCAATGTTGCCAGGCAACAACATGATGGGCTTCTAGTATTCAGATTGGATGACTATATCAAGTTGCTGATGATTTAAGTTGCACTGATAATAATGTGTAGCTGAATATCACTAGGAAAGTGCACAAATAGCACCTGTTAGGAACATTGCCCAGCAATATTGCTCAAAAAAGTGTATCATCACTTTTAGAATCGTCCTAACCTAAACAGCCCTTCTAGTTGCACGTCTGATGGTTGCTGTTTTTGTCTATCTGTTTGTACCATCACTTTCAGAACCATCCTAACCTAAACGGGCCTTCTAGCTGCATGCCTGATGGTTGCTGTTATCGTCTGTCTGTCTGTTTGTTTTGTTTATCGTCTGTTTGTGGTCTCTTAGCGCCGCCATCTTGGACGGGAAGATCTACGCCACGGGAGGCATCGTGAGCAGCGAGGGCCCGACGCTGAGCAACATGGAGGCCTTCGACCCGTGCACCAACTCCTGGAAGCTGCAGCAGAACCTGCCGTGCCCGCTCTTCAGACACGGCTGCGTGGTCATCAAGAAGTACATCCAGAGCGGCTGACGCGGATGAACATGAGCTCCGCTCCTACACGCCAGCCCCCTGCCCCTTGCCCCCTAAGCCCCCCCTCCCAACCCCCCGGCAAACCACACACACACACACAGCCGCCCCCAGGATTAGCAGTGGTGACATCGATGCCTGGTGTGAACCCCTCACACACCCCCGCCTCCACCCACCAATACCCCAACACACCCCGCCATATTTGTCACCCACCACCCCCCCCCCCCCCCCCCCCCCCCCGCTCACACTCACACACACACACACTTGTGCACTGTCCCTCACACACACTCTCACACACACTTACACTCCTCTCCCCTTGCACTCAATGCCTAATGCTTCCCCTTTCCCCTCCCTCCCCTCTCTCCCCCACACCACAGCCCCCCACCCACCCCACCTCACCCTTCGCTGCCCTTCCTCCCTCTCTCTCTCCCTCCTTCTTTCCCTCCCTCCCTCCCTCATTCACTCCTGTAGACGTTCCTCCACAGAATGTAGAAGTTAATCTTCAGTACAGTGCAAACAGGGCCAGCGCCTGAGCAACATGTGACATGGGGTAACCGATCCCACCTTGTGGCGCTTGAACTAGATGTTTGTAGTGGCACCAGCCTTAACGCTATCGTTGTCGGGTTGATTCATCTGTGTGTATGTACGTGTGTTTGTGTGTGTGTGTGTGTAAGCAAGCGTGTGTGTGTGTGTGTTTGTGTGTGTGTGTGTGTATGTAAGCAAGTGTGTGTGTGTGTGTTTGGGTGAATGTGTGTATGTGTGTGGGTGTGCGCGTGTTTGTGTGTGTGTGTGTGTGTGTGTGTGTGTGTATGTAAGCAAGCGTGTGTGTGTGTGTTTGGGTGGGTGGGTGGATATGTGTATGTGTGTGGGTGTGCGCGTGTGTGGGCATCTGTTTGTTTTTCCACTGGTCAAGTTACAGCTTGGTGGGGGGGGATTTTTTTTCTTACTGCTTAAGCTTATGTTTGTATAAGAACATTTGCACTGAGTTCCCTTTTTTGTTGTTTTCTTTTGTTTTTGTTTAGTTTTTTTGTAATGTGAATTTGTGAACTGGCTCGGGACTAGATGATCAGTGTAAAATGCTTTGCTCTTTTATTCTCTTTTTTATTTTCGAAAAATTGTTTTATGGCAGAGATTTGTCACAGTATTTATATGCCGTGAGTAGGACCCAACGTGCTTCTTCTTATGTTTTGTCACGAAAGGAAGGCACCCTATCAATGTTAGCCAATTATGCTGTTCATAAATCTGCCCACTCAGCACTCCCCAGGTCAGGCCAGTGCAGTCACTAACCCTCTCCAGTAGGCCCTGTACAAAAGAAATTACTGAGGGAAAAAAAAGTGCACATATCTTGAATGTGGAAGTCATTCCTTCGGAAAGCCCTCGAGTGATTTACAGTGCTCATCACAAAAAGTCGATCGGCTGCTGCTGCTGCTGTTGGAGCTTGTGGAGCTGAAGGAGTTGAAGCCAGGCTTGCGTGCGTGCTGCCAGGCGACACACACTACACTGCCCCACTCCGAGACTGTAGACGCCCACAGCGTGTAGGAGCAAGGGGGCCTGGAAGCCAGCTCATCCATCCACACCCGAGACAGGAGCCAGAGACGCAAAATGGCTGTGAACGAACGGACTCTTAAAACAAAACAAATGAACGAACAAGTAAACAAAAAAAACAAAGCCTCTCTACTTGCACTCATCCAAAGCACAAGGTCCGTAATGGCTCCAAGCAGATGTGTTCCAGTATGCCTTTTTTTCTCTCCTCCTTCTTTGTCGCGTTTGTTGCATCTGTGTTGCTCCTGTTTCGAGCCCAGAGACCCTTAGGGACCCTTGGGGACATTGTTGGACTGGGCTGTTGGGATAATGAGGAAGGGAGTCTCTCTGTAAATTATTGGAAGAAGAAAATATGTTTATTTTAGGAACTCAAAGTGATGATTGTTTTTAGAAAAAAAAACATAGTTGAAAAAAAAATATCCTGTACCAAAAAAAATGAAAGCTGATCATTAGTAGCTGTAATGGTTTTGAAAAATGATGGAGTGTCATTAATGACAACAATGACTGTGCAAAAATTACAACTACAAAATTCATCGCCTGAGAAGTTGGTTATTTCTTTCTGTCTTGTTTTATGAGGGGAAGAGGGCTTGCCAATGTTTTTTTTTATACAACTGTTTTGTTTCTCACTGAGCACTCCTTACAGTTATTGCAGAGTTCCTCCCTGGTTTTAGGAAAGATATGAAGAGATTGAAAAAACACTTTTTTAAAATCATTAGCATTTTAGTCATTACTTTAATTTCCATTTAAATTTAGTGAAGCAGATGAAGACACTACCAGAATCTTAAACTGTCACTGTCATTTTCATCTCAGTACCTCACTGTTCTGTGAAAGACCTGAAAATAGTGATTGGTTGATAATCATGACAAAATAGAAATTTGGATTTCTCCAAGATGATGTGTGTTGTGGAAAACCTGTCGCTGCTCGCTCACAGACACGCAGCTGTATGACAATGACTGCACCCACTGTAACATCCACGAGGTAATTTTGTGCCCGAGTCCCCAAAACATCATTATTATTCCAGTTTCCACCCGTGTCATCCCAAACCTGTCCTGGAGGGTGACAGAGACATCTAATTGACATTAAAATGACTCAAGCAAGGCTATGCCTGCCAAGGCCACCAAGACAGTTTGCATCTTCCAGCAGCAGCACCACCTGTCAAGTTCCATCTTTCCTCTGCCTCACCCCCCCCCCCCCCCCCCCCCCCCCCCCCCACTCACACACGAGCTGTTATATGCCCCCATATAGTGTATCAGCTTCCCATCAATCATATTCATATATCAAACCCCTGCTGGCATTTAAATAAACCGTGCCGGTGTTCATGTCTCATGCGCTGTCGTGAGTGCGCTAAGTGCGGGGGGAGAAACTCTCTGATGCAATATAAAGTTTATGATTCGTTCTGTTATGGTACGGCTAGCCACCGTGCGGTGACGCAAGGACAGTTAGCTTGGTATCTGCGGTCGGTCTGGTATTTGGAACATTAGGTGGTGGTGGTTTGATAATTTAATAGTCTTCACACCCCTGCGCTCTGCTGTTTATAGGGCGCTCTTTAAATACATGAATATGGATGATACACCCCCCCCGTTAAATCGGATCGTGTGAACCCACTTTTAATTACCCAGCAGTCATTGCCACCGTCTTGCGCTAGGTCCCTAGATGGACCCTCACTATGGCCTCTGCACAGCAACCTTCTGTAACTGTGAATTATATCAAATTAAGCTCAGTTCAGCTGCTCTTATATGAACATTAATTGCCATTGTATATACTGGCTGACATGAAACAATTGTACTTTCATGATGAACAGGCTCCCACTGAAGAATAGAATTTAAAAATAGGCCTGCCATATTTGATACGCATTTATATCGTATAATTATACAGAAGTGTACTATTGGAGTGTCTTAGGCATACTGCTCCGTCCATGAGGATTATTCCGGCCTTGTGCTTTTATCAGTAATTATGTGTCAGCATTGATGTATGGTCCCGGGTTGCTCCTGTCCTTCGCACCCAATGTTCTTTCAGGTACTTATGTGTCTAGACCACTTTGTTCCATAGAAAATCAAGCCATCTCTGAGATCTACAGTACAAGCAATTACCCCATACCACCTATTGCCATCCACAGTTTCGAAAGATGATGGGCTTTGTTAATCACACGCAAGACAGGAGCGCGCTCGTGTTCTGAGAAAATAATTGACTTAGCTCATCTTGTTTAATTTTCAATTATGACTTTTTGGCACGGTTCTAAATCAGTAATTGAATAAGTACGACCTCTCTGTCTGGTCATTGTCTATTGTTAACATTTTTGCCCAGTCATCAGCAGTAAATGGAGATGTCTGGAGAGCCAGCATTAGTGGACATCATTAGGGTCTAATAAGTCATTATTGTCCAATTATCATTAATATAAAGTAAAGGAGCAAATTACCACCTGAATGATGGATGTTTATGAGAAGTAATAATTTCAGTTAAGAAGTCCTGGCGATTCCTTTAAGGGCCCTTAGACTAAAGGTGTATTCTTGTGTAATTTTTGACTGATTTTCTGAAACCTCTCAAGGGGTCACATCTCCGTAACACAAGTCTGAAATGATGTCACCCTCAGGAGAATATGTACGGGTGAATGTTAAGATGTTTTAAGTGCAATAACCCAGCTTTCTTGGCAGTAGGCCCTAGGCCTGCCCTACATATTTATTTTCCTCACAGTGGAAAGGTGGTTGTTTTCTGCATGAAACTGGCCAAATATATGTGTGAAGTAAAGAATGACATGTCTCCTTTTGAAACATTATCTGGGAAACCTAGTAGTTTTTTCTTTTTTCTTTTTTTAATTTCATAAAATGCAACAATCCCTAACAGTAGGCGGACAAACAACAACACTGAGAACATCAAAATATTGGTGTTTATGTGTTATGATTAAAGGGAAGAGCAAAGAAATGACTTAGGCAGGGAGTCACACATCAGAGCCACCCATATTCCTTTGATGAGCGAAATGGATGTTTCCTCAGAAATGGCAATAGACCTCAAACAGTCGGCTAATTCCGTGAAATGTCATTCTCGGAATAAGCGGCTTTCTACCCCAGCTACTTGGAAGAGCAGAAATGACAGGGACTGGATGTTCCCGAATGACACATTCTCATTTAGATATACTTACCGATGCAGAGGAGGTCCGGCTGGATGCTGGTAATGGGGCCTACGGAGAAAATTACAGCTTAGTCGTCGCACCTCTTTCACTGTCAGTGGGTTTTAAACGGATAGCTGCTCGGTGTCACTAAATGCATCACCTGTTCTGTGCTTTGGGGGGGATGGGGGGGGGGGGGGGGGCTGCCTCTGTCTTTGTGTTTTCTCATCTTGTTTGCTTCACTTTGCCTGAGTTCCCTCGCAGTCGGATGGCCTGGCAGTAATTAGGTGGGGAGTGCACAAGAGGGTAAGGAGGAAAAAACTCTGCTTGATGTGTCATTGATGCAGGCAGTGTTAGTTAAGGAGCTGCCGTCTGCAGACTTCAGTGGCAAACCCAGGTGGTAGGTGGATGACAGAGAGAGAGAGAGAGAAATCTGGGGCTGATGAAATTGGGGGAGGTGTAGGATCCCGGAGTCTTAAACACTTAGTCGTCTGTTAGCTCTCTTTTTGTGTTTGTGTGTGTGTGGGGGGCAAAGCTGGTAGAATTCAGCGGGCTCGCTGCCCTTACATTCCCCCCCCCCCCCCCCCTCCCTTCGCCTTGGCACAGACCTGGCGCTGCCGTTAATCTGCAGTCTGTCACGTAACATTAACCGCGAGTGCTGTATGAATCGATGAAATTTGATTCGATTTCACCGTCGCCACAGCAAGCTCTCGTTCAGGCCTGTGGGAATTCATTAGGGCCATCATCTCCCGGCCACAAAAGCCGGCCTCCAGTATCTCTCCACTTTCAATGCCACAGCGCACACACAGTCGGGACCTCCACCGCTCCCTCTGCCAAGGACCTACTTAGGTTTAATCTGCAGTTGTACCCACGGCAGGAGTCAGAAATGTGCTATTAGTGAAACACATGAACCAGGCACTCCAGGGACGTAGAGAGTGATGTGGATGGATGCTTTCAGTTTTAGTTGGAAAAAGGAGGAAGAAGGAGAAGTCCATATTATAATGGTATTTTTGTACTGTACTAAGGAGCCTATGGAAAATACAACCATTGTGTTTAAGACAAGACTTTGCCAATCTGGCCTGAATATGGTTCTTTGTAGAGGTCTGGGTTACGTTGGTTGCTGTTTTTAAGCAGTTTTTTCTCAGTGATTAACTGATCACTGCTAGGTGTGCTGATTCACGAAGCTCGGAATACTTAAGAAGACATTCACAGGAAGCTGACAGCCTCCCAGCAGGTTCTGTATATCAGATTATTTCAAAACTCAGCTTTCTGATGGACGGCTCACCAGCGAGTATGCTGAATCATTCAGGCAGCACTACTAAGACTGGGGTGAACACACACAGGCAGAACCTCAGAGGCTTCACAGTCTCCGGTGTTCATTAACGAACCCCCCCCCTTTCAAAAAGGTCAGTTTTAACTACCCACCAATTCTTTCTTTATTTCTTCATCATTTACATTACTCTTAACCTTTGTTATCCACTGATCCAATTACTGGAGAAAAAGACGGAAGCCTTTGAGCCAAGAGCAAAAAAGGGAAACTGTGGCTCCTCACAGAAAGAAGGAGAGAGAGAGAGAGAAAGAGAGACAGGAGAAAAATAGCTGTGGGCGGCCCATCCGGCGAGAGCGTGTGACCTTCAGCGGCGGGTATAGATAAAGCCTCCAGTCAGTGGCTGACCTTTGCCCAGCTGCACCCTCACCTCCCCTGCCAGCACGGTGAGCTCAGGGCCCTGGGGCACCAGTGGCATTCGTGCCGCGCTCCCTGTCTCTCAGCACACACACACACACACAGACGCTCTCACTCAGGACAGGACGGGGGCACCCGGGGGCGACAGAGGAGGAGGCCTGAGCGTCACCCCGTCACTCACGGGCCTGCCAATCTTGCCACCCTGGCGCTCTGTGGGAGTTTGCACATGGGTGGAGTGGCATGGAGAGGAAGAGGAGGATGAGGAGGAAGAGGAGGAGGAGGAGGAGGAGAGAAGTTGCCTCCCTCCCTTCATCCACCATCCACGTACAGCCCAACTGCTGAGAGCAGACGATCAGGTATAAACTGTGCGAACGCAACAGCCACTGTTGTGACAAATGTGTTGTCACATTTTCTTTTCTCTGTGCTCAAAAAGAGTTATTTTTCTCCCAAAGCTGTGCTATATTTCCGCATGTTAAAAATAGCCTGTCCTCCAAAACCACACAAACGGCATTATTTTCTTGTAAATGGCCGTGGACAATTGCATCAAATATGCCGCCAACAAGAATAGCGGAAGAGCTTCATTATATAGCATCTATCAAAGCCACCTTTATTTATTTATATATTTTTGTCCCCTCAGACATATTTTTAGCATGTGTTGCGCAGATGCTCCTTGGAGTCCAGCTGTGCTTGACAGAGATGCTTCCAATTTCCTCCTCTGGACAAGTGTTTTCTCTGCACCGACGTGCGGATCAGCCGAGGACCGAGGAGGAGCAGATGGTGACAGCCCCCCCGGCCAACTCCGCCGAGGAGCATTTGTATTGATGCATGCGCGAGGCCACCGGTCCCCTAAGAGTGCCCATTCTCCCCCCACCACCACACCACCCCACCCCCTCGCTCCTTGCTACAGCTCTACGGTGGCTCGTTTGAATTTCCAGGCACAGTAAATAACTTACTCCCTCTGACAGCGGCTGTTTATAAAGGCGGAGAAGAAAATTCTCGACATTGCCGGCGCGTAGCAGTCAGCTTTTGACTACCGCGGTCATCTGGGTCACGGTGGAAGGGAAAAAAAAGACTCGGACGTGAACAACATAGCAAGAGTTGGGGGGGGATGGGACATGTCAGTGATTTTCCAGACATCCTTTGTTGACCTTAGACATTAAATGTCTCAAAAGGGGCCTCATTAACAGGAAGCTTCCACTTTCTTCTGTTTAGCAACGGATTCGGCTTGGGAATCGAAGCATGGAAAAGAATTACAACCTCTTTAACTGAATCCTTGCTGCTTATCGACAATGATAAAAGATGCTGCATGTAGGCTTGTGGCCAAAACCAGTGCTGCAATCTGTTTTAAAATACTGTATAGAGTTGTTCCCCCTCTCGAGGCAAGAGGGAAACCACAAAATCAAAGTATACATACAATTTCCGGGTTATAAATTAAGTTTGAAAACATGATTGTTGTGGCTGTACTAATGATGCCAGTGAAATGAGTATTCTCTTAATATCTGATGACATCGCTATATTGCTATATATTTCTTACATATAGCACCTTTTTTTATTTGATATTTAATGATATGGATCCTGCTGTGAGCCTGTAACATAGACTGAATTGAATTGAATTTTAAACATAAAGCCGGCGTAGTTTCATTGCACACTGTGCTATGCATTGATGGCAAAGGAGCCAAGCAACAGGAAGCTCTGCTGGAGTGCTCCCCGGTTGCCTGATCACTCAGACAGGAGGAAGTGTGCGTGAGTGCTGAGCCGTCGGCTTTGGCGCCCGTGTGGAGTCGCAGCTCATCCGACGGAGGATCAGGTGCCGTCCGAGAGAGACGTTTCAGGGATTTTTCACACGGTAAATCTTGGCATCTCCCAGGCACACAACCCCTCACAGCACAAAAAGACAGGAAAAAAAGGAAACCATCACCGCTTCAGCACACACACGCAGACACACACACACACACACACACACACACACACACACACACGCACACACACACACGCACACACACACGGAGACGAGGGTAGTGAAGGGTGTCACACAGCCCCCAATAACAACATCTGTCTCTTCTCCTGGCTCTCTCTTCCAGTCTCCGTCCACCCAATTGCCTGACAAGCTTTCCCACACCCCTTTTCAAATGTTGTACTGACATGTTGAGTGTTGTTGTCATGTTGTTCTCCTCTGACAGCTCTGACAGTCTCACCAAATATCATCCACAGGCATCAGTGTTGCACCCCTCTTTTGTTTGGTTTTGTTTGAGAATCATATAGGTCCAGCACGGGAAATTAGTTTTTCAAATGCCAAACCAAAGAAGAGAGACAGAGAGAGTGGAAGAAAGAGAGAGAGAGAGAGAGAGAGAGAGAGAGGAGGAAAGTGAGGGAGGGGGATTTAATGTCAGCGGCAGTTGAATGCAGTATGAAGTGAATTATGAATTAATGGCAAGAAAAAAAAGAACGGGATTACTGCTAATAGACTTAAGGTGTGAAAATGTCAAGACGGGCTTCAAATGAAGTCTCGGGGACGGCAGCATTCAAATCTAATCCAACTAAATGGACATCCTTCTCCGGCGAGGATGGTGAGAGAATACATGATGAGAGGACAAGTGCTGCATAAAAAGGGGAAAAGTGGCAGGGAGGCGTCTCGGAGGATGAGTCGAGAGAGTTTTTAGTTTCACGCGCTGTGGCAGATGTGGCTCTGCAAGGCTGTGCCTCTAATCTCTCTGCACCTCTCGGGTCTGCCTCCCTTATCACCTCCTCACTGTTGATGACTTGTCAACAGGCTAGTTGCAAACACCCTGCAATTAGGCCCTTCAACAAGATATCAGAATCCTGCATCACACATGAAGAAATGCACAGGAAGTTAGTAGTTAAGGGAAAAACATGCACACAGAACAAAACTGCATTATTTAAAGACACCATCAAGCCATTCACATTTTAAAAGAAAACTGTCAGATCTGATAAGTTATCTGGGGTTATGTTGGTTTAAGCGCTAACTCTAGTCTCATGGCTGCCACCTTCCATATATATACATTTATGACCCGCTATGTAGCATGAAATTACCGCTATAATGCATAAATTAAAAGGATGTTGTTTATCTTGCAACTGTAACAGCAGCAGTTGTAAATTTATAGTTGAAAATTTTCTGACCCACATTCACAACACGGACACACAGTTATAACTTCTAGTATCTTTTCAGTTTCATTTACATAATTAAATATAGCCCTCTCTCAACACTCTACGGATTCAAAAAAAAATGTGCTACTAAAAATTACACGGGAGCCAAAAAAATTGTGCCATACATTTGCTAAGGTCAAGCAGGCGTCCCCGCCAGTGCGATGTTAGAAGGGAAGAGAACCATGGGGAGCATTAATGATGAGAAACCTCAGTGGAGCTCATGACTCACAAGACCTACCCCTTCGTAAGAATAGGCAGTCAGGGGGGTATAGTGAGTACGGCAGCAGAAGCAGCAAGCAGCAAGCAGCAAGCAGCACAGATTTAGCAGCCGGTGCTTGGACTGCAAAACAGTGGATTTCCTCAGTTGCAGAGCTGGCCGCACAGCAGGACTGGTGTAAGTTTTTAAGAAAGAACGAGTTGAAACGGGAGTGTGGAAAAACCCTGGTGTTGGGGAATAGATGATATGGGCAGTGAAGGATAGAAGTGCATCGGTGCTGATTCTATTGGAAGGAAGATAAGAGAGAAGAGTGAGGAGGGAGAAGATAAAAAAAGGAGTGCTAGTGGGTTGTGTATGGGCCTGGCCAAGGGAGCATGCAAGGAAAAGAATAAAGAAAAAAAGATTGGAAGTCAAGGGATTTGCTCATCTGAGGGGTTTGTAGGTTTCTGATTGTGCAGCCTGGAATTGCCAAATAAGATAACTTCCAACAAAGGCAGCAACTTTTAAGTTGCTGGTCGAAGACGTAGACGTAGCAAAACAGCAAAGGTTTTTAAAGAAACTGGCCTCAAACGCATTAAAAATCAGAGGAAGGAAGAGAGCACAGCAGGATGTAGGATGCAGGAAGTAGAATAATGATAAGTTTGGGACATGACTGCTTTTTATGTTTGCTCTTCCCCCAATGATTCTATAGGCCTAAGGATCGCAGTGAGACATATGGCATAGCCCATTACACTATTGTGCATTACACTATTGTGCGATTCAAGGAAGCCTTTTTATGTGATGTTCAGAGCTATACCTGTTTTACTATGGGTTCCTCAGACACATGCGGGCTAATTGTGCCTAGCCGACACTTCTCTTTCACAAGTGATAGTAATTGGCGTGTGGAGAGAGACAGAGATCGGGAGGGTCTGTAAAGTCTCCTCTGCAGGGGCTTGGAAAGATTCATTTGTTCCCTTAGCAGGACAGTGTGCAAGGCCGTCGTCCACCCCTCTAATTACCTAATCGCAGCAGCATGTTTCTCCCCCAGCCACAGCAGACAAACAAGCCCTTGCCTATTTAGGTGTGGCCTGCCTGCACTCACACGCTCTCTCCTTGGGAAATACGCATAATTGTATTGGTGCGACCACGAGAAGGAAATTACTGTCATCTCCATCCTTAAATCCATCTGACATGCATGACTGCTTTGTTGAGACCACGCAGCAGCTACATAGAGGCAATTAAGCATAATTTTCTATTCTAAAATTACATCCTCTTTATTAGATGCTACACCTATATGGCCACTTTTACAAAAAGCCTAATATAGCCGCAATTTCTTGCTGAGTGCTGTACTGATGTATGTGTTGCTTGTGTCAGTGTTTTCATTGGGGTGTTTTGTATGACTGTAATTTAAAACCTTTCAGTGACCTTTTCTGCGTATCACTGAATTGCCTCTAATTACCGGCCTGCCAGTGAACGCACTGTTCCATAAACAAGATGTATATATTCTAGGGAAGCATAAAAGTGTGTGAATGCTGCATCAGAGCACAGTCATTATGCGACATTTCCTGCCCTGCTTTTGTTGTTAAATGTTGTTAAATTAAATGGACCACCCAAGGTAACAGCTGATAGATGTGTAGGCAGATCCAGGATCAGTAGATACAGTACACTATACCGGACATACTACTTGACAAATGAATAGGCTGTGTGGAATACAGACTCACGTAAACAAATTCCCATTCCATTCCCATCTTTTATGCAAACAAATAATCAGATTTCGGTCTGATTATTCACTTTGCCCCAATTGGAACTTCTCATGTAACTCGACAAATCCGATTGAAATTAGATTTCTGCATGTTCATTTGGCATGTAAACTGGGTTATTTCCGAATTTCGAATATTTCAATTAATGCTTTAGTCGAATTTCTCTGTCCTACACTACACTGATCGTTGTTCAATGACCTTAGCTCACAAACAGCTAGCCCCTAAAAGACCCCCCTGTGGACTCTCGGCTCTCAATAGATCCTCATGTAGATCACTGTTCATCAGATCAATACTCTTTGATTCTGGCCCTTCCTTGACACTATTCCTGAACTTGTAGTCTGAAGAACTCCAGACATGGCAAGAGTTTCACTTATCAAGCAGCCAGTAAAACTTTCTGCAATACAACAATATTTTTTTTTTCTGGGCAGTCTAGACATGGCAGCAGGAACGTGCAGTAAACCCACTGCAGTTTGTTCCAGTGTCTGTATAACAGGCTCAAGCTGCAACCGAAACATATCGAATCGAACCTGAAATAATGTGTTTGTAGCTACCAGGGCAATTATGTTACAAACAAGTCTCCTCGTTTTTCTTGATCACACCAATGGGAAAGTTCATTTGCTGCGTATATGACAGTATGGCAGATAAAATGTATACGCACCGTGATCACTAATTAGCTCAGTGTATGTTTCCACCACAGAGGTATAGACATACCATTCATTTTGGTCAGCGCAAGGTCTTGTACAGTATATGCAGAATCGTTGTGTGAGGGATGTGCACAACAAACTAACTACACATTTTCCATGAGATAACTGCAACAGAAAACCTTCATGACACATACACTTGGCAAGCACATATGCTGTGTGCACGAAAAAAAACAAACATGTTGCAGCGCTCTGCTGTTCACGGCACGCCCGGTCACCAGGGGGGAAACACTATAGTCAAGTGCAGAAAAATCTGGAGTGCAGCACACCACTACTCATGTGGAATGAAAGGGAGAGAGAGATGGGGATGGGGATTTGGGGAGAGAGGGAGAGTTGTTGTGGATTGTGATACTCTACACTACACTTTAACTGTACGGTAAGATTTTTATGTTTTGAAAAGCAGCCTATTAAAAAAGAACAAGGTAGGAATTGATTGACTCTCACCTATTTTGCTTGAGGTCTTTTGTTTAAGAAAAAAGGACAGGAAAAAAAATCTGACCATAAATGAAGCCCTTTTGTCTACCAACCATACTCAACTCACAGGGGAGTGAGTGAGCACAGCAGAGAGAGAGAAAAACAGTGAGAGGGAGAGGTGTGAGGCAAATTATTATTTTTACAGTTCACAGAAATGATATGACCACATGTTATTAGTAACAGTTCAAAAGCTTTTCTTGGAATTTCATTGTATGAAAAAATGAACCTTATGATGCTTGCTGTAAAGGGCTTTCTGCTGCTGCCTTTCACCCCAGTTTAACTCAGCAACCAAGCATTGTCTCCTGTCTGAAATCATGGGAAGTTGCTCTTGTCTCAGAGTAACCAAACAATTACAGCGAGTCAATAGAGACGCCTTACGCAGACGGCTTATTGATTGCAGTCAGTACATGAGGCTTCTGTCCTCTGTATCCATTAACAGGATGCAGTCAAGTGTTCCCACGTCGGTTGAAAACGAGCCGGAGTGGTTGACGTGGTAATCCAAGACTGTGTTTGTCTGAGGGACATTGCGCCATTGGCCACACTGATGACGGCGATGATTCTCAGACCTTTGGGTTTTTTCTGCTGAGTCTCTGACACAACAAATCAGTAGACTACTGATGGAAAGGGGACCAGTGTTATTTGTTATTGACCCAGAGGCAGGGGGTGTTGGGAGGCGAGGGTGGTGGTGGTGGTGGTGGGGGGGGGGTATGTGCTCTCTCAGTAAAAGTCCTTCGAAAACAGGTCTTCTGACACGTCTTCCACCTGAACAGGGATATGAGTCACAGATGGTGTTTATGCGCTCTGCACATGAATATTCCCTCGCTTAATCACTTGCATTGTGAAATCCTCGACATCCATAAATCCACTCAATCACAGGATTTCACACCGCAAGTGTAATTGCCCGTGTGTTTGAAATAACGGAGAAAAACCCAGACACGGTGTGTATGTGTGTACGAGGAGAGCACTTTTTGCACTCGACTGTAAGCCGGCGATATTGCCATATTAGCATATCTGATTAGTCTTATCTTCATCTAATCTCCATCTTGTTTCAGCAGCAGGTTTCCATTAGACTAAGACTTATTGGGGGACCATAAACTGGCTCGTGGAGACCCAGGTTCAAACATGACCTGTGGTCATTTCCTAATTCCACCCCATCTCTCTCTCCCACTCATTAACTGCTAACATATTCACTGTCCTGTTCAA
>CM050205.1:24345000-24347500 GCA_027475355.1 Coilia nasus
ATGTGTAGTGTGTAGGAGTGATTTCTGAAAGGAATAGGCTAAATGAGATTTTGTACAATTACAGCGGCCCCTATAGGCCCAATTTTATGGCATGTGTTGTGCTGTTAGAGGTCTTTGTGTTGATCGTGCATGAGATATTTTATGCAGTTCCTACCTTCTTAGTCCAAAATATTGGCAATTTAAAATCCCAATTTTTGCATTTACCCATATCACTAGGTGGCGCTATGCTTCAAGTGAGTGTTTATGGGCTGGGTCGATATGCCTCTGTAACACCGACATACTAACGCAAAATCGTTGTCTTGGGCAAAATTGTTGTCTTGGGCAAAATTGCTTCGGCGAAAAACATCGCCCCCTACGATGAAATGTCACAAAATTTAGTACACATCAAAAGAAGGCTGTTTAGAGTTGGCATGTCAAATTTGACCAAATTTGAGCAATTAAAAGCTAAGATATGGACTTTTGAAGAATTTTAAGCTACGTGTTAAATGTTCATTGACGTGTAACTTCGAAACGGTTTATCTCAAGATAAATCCTTTGATAACTTTTTGTCAGCATTGTCTGTAGATGACATATACCAAATTTGGTGAGATTCACATAGCATGGACCAAATTGTATGGCATGTGCTGTGATGTTAGAGGTCTTTGTGGTGATCATGCATGACGTATTTTGTGCAGTTCCCATCTTCTCGGTCCAAGATATTAGCAACTCAAAATACCAATTTTTGCATTTACCCTTATCACTAGGTGGCGCTATGCTTCAAGTGAGTGTTTATAGGCTGAGTCGATACATCTCTGTAACACCAACATATCACAAAAATTTCATGTCATTGGGTGAAACGTTCATTGAGTTATTCAGCAAAAACTTTTGCCAGTCTCCCCCTCTTTGACGGACACTGGCACAGCGGGGGGGTGGCCCTTGGGGACCAAAAGCTTCTAGTCGCTCAAAAAGTTCTACGGCTACACGCCTACAAAGATTCATGTCCCCCGTACTTCCAGTGTCCCAGAAATCGTTGACGGAAAATCGGGGAAAAAAAAGAAAAAAAAAAAAAAAAAGGGAAAAAAGTTGCGGCAACACTATAATGACCGCTTTCGCTAGCTTTGCTAGCGGCGGTCATAATTAGCTCATTTAGTGAATGGCTGGAAGAAATATGAGGAGTCCACAGGAAAAACAGGCACGGTCACACAATATAGAAACTGAGAAAGTGGAAGTTTTTGTTTTTATTTGATTTTATAAGTACATGCTTTTTAAAAATGCTTCTAGCTCAAGACTATGCTTGTTTATTCACATGACTACTTTTCAAAAAGCTGGGGTTTCAATGCAACTACCCATAGGGGGAGTAACTTCAAAAATGTGATTTTGTGACGATGCCCGTTTTTCTCATGGACTTCTCATGTGTTGTACTGAATTGTAGCTTCTGAAGCCAGGTTGCCTATGACTGGTCTTCAATCAAACCATTATGAGTTCTCTCCTGTCATCATATTTCTTTTTCAGTATTACCTGTGTGTTAGGAATCTATTATGCTATACACCCAATCACTCAGTTGCACCAGGCTCGGTCAAGTAATGGCAGCATCAGCAGCAACAACAATACTGCACTCTGAACTTTGTGGAGACAGACGGCGCCTGTACAGCCTGAATTGGATCTACGAGAGGCTGTAAATGACGCTCTTGAAAGCTGCAGAGATTAATGCCGAGCTTTCAAGAGCTGTCATAGCTGGCCTCAGTCATCAAGAGAGTGGGGTCCCATGTGCAAATAGTCCTAATGTCACATTGAACTGGCTAATTGCCTTTCACTGTGTTCACCTCAAAGCTTCCCATGTCGTCCAGTTGGGGCAGAAAAATGGCCAAATTTATTACAATGGGAAGAATAAATGGGGCTGGGGAACGAGGGATGTGAGAATGTGGAGGATGAAAAATGTCTCGTATTTATGCAGCACACCGGCCGCTGTCTGAAACGTGCCGTGGACGGGTGCAATAAGTCAACGCATTCGCTATTTGCTGTATGTTTTTGTGTGTTTTTTGTTGGCCTGGTTGTGTGCTCACTTGTTTATTCGGGTGTTTACAGCTTGAGGGCTGTAGGAATATTAAGGTTCCCAATTGTCAAGTGAGCTATTCAACGCAGACCTTTTCTGCCATTCAAATGTCATACTGCCATTCTCTGCCTTTCCCTCCATCTCCGTCTCTCTCTCTCTCTCTTTCGCTTTCTCTATGTCTCTCTCTCTCTCTTTCGCTTTCTCTATGTCTCTCTCTGTCGCTTCTGCTCTCTCTGTCAATTTCTCTTTTCCTCCTCACTCCCTCACTCTCTCTCCTCAATCCATTGCACTTGTTCTCTCTGTTGTTTCCTCTGTTCCTCTCTCTCTCCCTCTCACTCTCCCTCTCTCTCTCCCTCTCCCTCTCCCTCTCCCTCTCCCTCTCTCTCGCGCTCTCCCCACCCTAAGAAATTGATTGTGTTGTGCTAAGAGCCCTCTATACATAATAAAAAAGGAGCCATGTACAGATGA
>CM050205.1:24352500-24355000 GCA_027475355.1 Coilia nasus
AAGTGTTCCATTAGTATCTGGGCCTGAGGGGGAGGTAGACTGGCTGTCGAGGTCAGGGTGGGAGTTGGGTCGTGGGGGTGGGGATGGGGTGGAGTTCAGTGGTCCTCCCTCCTCTCCTCCATCCTCCCACCCCTACAAACCACCAGCAAGCATGCTGGAGAGAGAGAGAGAAGAGAGAGAGAGAGAGAGAGAGAGAGAGAGAAGAGAAGAGAGAGGAGAGAAGGAGGCCCTAAACGTTTGGTTGCTCTGCATTGATCTCCTCTTAATGCCCGTGTCCTCTGGGAGACGAGGGGGGGGTGGGGAGTAGGAGAGGGGATTAAAGAGGCCACGCGAGTCATGTCACACGGGCCAGCACATCCCATTTCTGCGCCTGGCCTGGCAATCAGGGTGGCTGGCGGAGTGAGGGAGGAGGGGACGATGGGGGTTGGTGGGTGAGTGGGTGGGGGGTGTAGGCGGATGGGGGATGGGGGGAGGTGGATGTGTGGTGGTGGGGGTGCGAATACAGGAACACCGATGGTGGAGAGTGGTGATTGGGGGGTATTGGGGAGTGGGGGTAGGTGGATTTGTGGTGGTGGGGGTGCGGATAGAGGAACACGGATGGTGGGGAGCGGTGGTGGCGGACAGTGGTGATGGGGGTGGGTGGGTGGGTGTAGGGAAGAGTATTGGGGGGTGGGGGTGCAGATGTTGGGGTGAGGGGTCTTTTCATCTGAGAGCGAAATCTCACAAGGCCACGCAATGTCAGCCGGGCCATCTATCTCCAGCCAGGGGCCAGCCACAGGAAATTGCATAAGCACCTGCCAGCTAATGGACGATACAGCGGCGTGGGAGTGCGGTGGTGGTGGGGGGACAAGGCCCCCATTCAGTGGCAGTCAGTATTGAGGCGAGATTGCGCGCCCCGAGGGCGTTTGCACCAAATCAAGGTGTCTCGGGGGGGGTGGAAGGAAAAAAAAAGAGAGAGGGGAGTCTTGCGAAAAGCTTTTCCTCTTTTTGTTCGGGTGGCGTGAGCGATGTGCTCCCAGAGGCCGCTCACCCGAGAGCCCCGGGTGACAGCACATGACGGAGTGTGGCCAGCGAGAGTGCGGCGACTTCCATTAGCTTGATAAGGAGAGGCGGCCCGGCTAGGCTACGCTACGCTGCACCGCGCCCAAGCGAGCGAGCAAGAGCGGAATTATTTATTGCAAAATTCCAGTCGATTCTTATTCCGGGGCACCTTCCCCTCAGATCCGCTGACAAGTCAGTCCTTTGGCGATGCATTACTCAACGGCTTTATCTTTGCACAACAGCACTCTCTCTGCGCGGCGGCCATATTTTAAAGTCTGTAGTCTTCCCCTCCCCCCCCCCCCCCACCGACGAACGCAGCCGTCAGCGTCCGTTCACATTCAAACACTCGCACACAAAGACAGCTAAAGCTTAGTTTATACTCACCATGTCTGTCAGTGCGTGTGACACTGTGACGTCAAAATGACACTGATCCCCAGGCTTATACCCCTGGAACACAATAAAATACACAGAATTTAGAATTTATCCAGTTTAATTCCTAAATTTGCAATGAGCATTCCCAAAACATGCAATTCAGTCATGTGTCACTCCTCTGAAATGCAAGGTTTTCCAAAATGTTTGACATGGGTGGGTAGTGGTGACGTTCGGACGAGATTGTCCAAAAACTTCACTATTTCAAGTCCAGAATACATTGCTTTAAGCCAGCCACTCAGCCAGACAGTCATTTCAAACAAGCCCATTATGACACCTCTGATGAGGAGAAGACTGACACGCGTCAAGCGCCAGTAGGAAAGGGGCGGGCACATTAGTGACGTCGCAATGCCATGCGCCACAACAGACATGGTGAGTATAAACTAAGGCTTCAGCTCCTGATAGTGTCGGGGTGGGGAGAGGGTAGCATTAATGATGTCCTGATGATCTGCTGTCCTTGGCATGAACATTTGCTGGCCATCTCTGCCTGGTCCCCCCTGTCATGGGGGTGAGTCGTGCAATTCGGCGGCGATGGGCGTCGTGTGCCATTAGGGGCTTGATAGATGGCGGCCACTCCCCATGGCGCCTGACAGATACTGGCGGGCCAGCATGCAAGACCCACTTAGTTGTCACAGGCTCCATCAGGCCACTCGCACGCACAGTCTCACTGGCACGGGGAGCTTGGGGCAACATTTTGGCGAATTATACATGCTGTTTGTGACCACTCCCTCTCTCTCTCTCTCTCTCTCTCTCCCTCTTTCTCTCACATTGGCCCCCGCACTAGAAACGGCTGCCTGCCAAACCGCCCTATCAGGACCCCGTCCAATTTCACCCAGGTTCTTGCAACCCTCCATCCCCTTCCCTCCACGCCCCCACCCCCACCCCCCTGCTCCGCTCTCCCACGGCCGGATGCTGGTGTCAGCCAGATTGATAGAGCTGCAGCCCCTGTCTCTCTCCTGGGTGTTAGATCTGCATAAAAGGACGGCAGGTGCACACTACGCTCCCCCTAACTTTTGAAAAGCAAGATGTA
>CM050205.1:24360000-24437500 GCA_027475355.1 Coilia nasus
GACACGCCAGAGAGCAATCAATGAACAAAAACACACACACACCCAATCATCCAATCACAACAGGGGACGGGCTTGATTCATCTAATCCCAGGATTCCGAGCGCTATTGATACCCACCACACAGTGAGCGTGGTAATCCAGGCAAAGATTTGTAGAACTAAGTCCAAGGAGAGGGCAGTATACAGAGTGTATATATATATATATGTATATATATGTATATGTTTGTTTTTTGTTTTGCATCACTGGCCATGATTTTGACAGAATGCAGTGAACTAAAAAACTAGTTCTACACAGCTGTCAGAAGAATCTTGCAATCACTTTTTCATGAAAATCTCTAGAGGGGGGCAAAAAAAAAATCTGAAGCTGCTCAATAATAATTTATGAATTTATTATTCACATTTTGAGCCTTGGAGTTAGGGTTGTTTCATCTTTTTGGTGGGGGAGGGAGGACAACCATGCATTCACTACTATATCACGCCAGTGTAACAGTGTTACAGCTCTTCAGGCTAGTTTCCAGCTAGAAGAGTGCAGTCTGTATGTCACTCTCTACAGGTCAAAAGAAGTGCTGTTGCAACATTCAGCAACACTAAGTCGAACATCCTACGTGACTACAAAGATCACAGGTCAGTTGTTAATTAGAAAGCATATTCATGAGTTCCAGATTTATCTTACATGTATGTAACCTTCAGGGATATTCATTGCCAGCTTTTGTTCCACAAATGCACTGTGTCTATCAATAGCCCACAATGCCATTTCACCCAAAACTGTGCTCATTTCATCATGTTGTTTAAGTGGAGACTAAACCCTACAGCTGGTAAGGGTGTTGTAATGAGAGAGCAGTGATTCCCTGGCAGATGTTATTGCTAGATTACACAAATGTGTTCCTCTACTAACAGGCCTAGCTAGTTTGCCCTAATGGAAAATCTAGTCTATCAGCATGCTCGGTGTGTTTGTGACTAATCCTTTATTAGCAGGCGCGGTAATCTAGATCTGAGCAGAGGATCGCTGTTACCCAGAGCCTTCCTTCTTGATGCTATGAGAGAGGCCCTGACTGCCTGCCTGCCGGCCTGCCTGCCTGCCAGGTGATTTATGGGACTCGGCTCTCATAAAAATGTGCTGCGATTGAGTTGCATTCATCTCCAGAGCTGCAGGTGTGTGCCTCGGACAGTCTTTCTCCAGTGCGAGGGGGGATATTCATATTAATCGGCCTCGGCCCTTGATTTATCACCTGTCCTTCGCTGGCTACGTTGTTTATTCTCCTCGTCACGCTGGCATGATGCATCTGTGGTGCTTTTTTTTTGGGGGGGGGGTTGTGGTGGCAATGGACATGGACATGCCCTTCATTCCAAGTCGTGAGGGGTTTTTTTGGCACGGCTTTGACATCAGCTGCAATGCACGTGCAACATGAAGGAAGCACAAGTTCTTTCATGTAGTGTCTCACATTCATTTATGGGTTTAGTGTCGGTGTGTGCCTGTGTTGATGTTTACAAAGTAGGTTTAATATGTCATCTTGAAATGAGAGCTATTTTTTTATAGTAGCACATGAAAAGATAATAAAATTACAAGGTCAAAGTTGGAATTCTATCAAGCCATGTTCAGTGAAATAAATAAAGATGCACAATTGGAATGTTTTACACACAGTACTCTCAATTTTTTTTTTTAGATTTGAGCAAGATCAAAAAAACAAGTGCATTATTACCTTACTGTAAGGCCATGTGTTTGAGTTTAAAAATACTACATATCAATCAAACAAACCGTTTGAAAAATAAAACATACAACCGTTGGTATTTTTGGCATTTAGTTTGTGAAGTGCAAACTGAGTCAGCATACTTGTTGTCTCGTGCCTTCACACTGAAATATAAGGGCAGAAATCCCCAAGTCCCTATAGCAGAAATAGCACTGCAGCTGGACTTGTGTAACGGAAATAACAAAATAAAAAATAAAAAATACATCTAAAATAATACCTGAAGCTTATGATGACCAGAGCTTGTTACACTGCAATTACTGTGAGTCAATCAAAAAAAATGTTGGTGAGCATAATGTTTTAGTCTTCATAATGTTGAGATTTTGAAATACATTTTCTGCATTTTCATAGAAGCACTCCTTTTGAAACAGCAAGGGAAACAGTTCTGTACAGAGGCCAAATCACCAAATTTGTACTTTTACACCGAATCACATGAATCCTGCTGATTCACCACCTGGGAGTCACTGGAGGTGAGGAATGAAGGACATAATGAAGTTTGCCCCCCCCAAACCACATCTTCTCCAAACTCTTAATGACACGTGTAAAGTCACTTATCTGGAGGGCCCTAATGTATTCTGTATCTGCATGAACACTATAGGTAATGCTCTACACTTCTGAAGACATTAATAGCAGCAAGGGCCACTTTAAAAATGGATGAAATTCGCAGGCATCTCATACTGGCTCTTTAAACATTTAAGTCTATGTGATTTTGCGCCCTACAGCAGCAAGACAGCTTTCTTAATGCGTCTCTGTAGTCACACATCCACAGTTTAGGTTTTTAGATGGGAACCGACAGAGTGACAGTGGCAGACAGACATCCCTCGCATTTGTAGATAGATGTCCCTCTGTGAGACCATGGTGTCCATTTTCTGGCTTCTCATATCAATCGGAATATGTGATGGGGAGCTAATATGTCCCTGGAACAACCTTATCTGGTGCCTTTTGCAGTCCAAGGCCGAAGAGGAGAAAAGAGAGAGACCACCGAGTGTCTGAGCGGCCGAACTTGGCCATTCCTCACCATCATTGTAACTGTCAGATTGTCTATTTTTAACACTATATCTGCTGCTGTAAACCTGACACGGTGTCGCCTGTCAACAGCCACTTCTCTGAACAGAAGGCTCGGATATCCAATTATTGGAGTAACATCGAAACCCTCCGCCTGGGAGTGCTGAAGGCTTGGGGACACAACCGCGTGAAAGCCAAGTCAAAAGTCGGGAGCCAGCGGGCAGCATACTTCCCACATGCACAGCGTGTAATTGCTGACAGATCTCCCAACGGACGTAAGCAGATAGCGTCCTACCCTCTCTGGCATGGACATATTAACAGGTGACAAAAAAAATCCCTGTATGGGCAAACCCGCAATTAGCAAAGGCAGTATGGAAACTAGGGTGGCCTTTCTTCAGGGTATGTTCTGACTTTATATGTGTCTGTACAACTCCTCCGTGTGTGCTGGAAAAAGATTACCGCTGAAGTGCGCCTGCCGGGACATGATCAACTTATCATAAGTGTGCCAAGTAGTCTAAATGTGGCATAAAGGCCATTCACTGAAATGGGCATAACTAATAATATAAAATTCAACTTGGGACGCAAACCTAATTTCAAAAGGCGAGCCGTTACGCCTGTGCGTAAGGAATTCTGAAAATGAAGCACCTTTTGTATTATTTCTGTTGTATTTTCCGAGCTCCCCGCGGATCACAGTTGGGTCTGCGTCGCTCCAGGAAGCAGCCGTGCCCACAAAATGTGTGTTAATCTGAGAGCTGATTGGTTGTAGGCTGGAACGATCATTTCCCCAGCAGGCTTAAGGGGATTTCATTAGTCGGAGAAGAAAAGAGAACAAGCCGCAGCGAGCAATAGGATTTACGGCCTATGGAGGGGGACCGGGAGACATTTTGCGCGACTATTAAACCTGTCCCCCGCCATCAGCCCTCTGAACCGCAGCATTTATTTGATAACAGCTGCTCTGCTGAGATTTCCTATTTTGCGACAGCACTACACAAATGCGCAAGACGACAACAGGGCCTCAACAAAGCCTCTCCTTTTGAATGCTTTCTCAGCGGCGCCAGCCACAGTGCCCACCTGTGCAAAAATACACTGGTCTTACTCAAAAATAGCCCTCCCTGGCTCTGTGGCTTGGTGTTCGAGGCAAACATTGCATGTTGTATTTGATCCGCTCTTTCCCCGCGAATGGTAAATCTATACTGGCACCATGATGCCCGTGCCGCAGACACCATCAACTGGATACATTTTTCACCACCAGGCGTAAAATGACATCCACTGACAGATTTTACAAATTGGTTTGGTTATTTATACTGTGCTTTGCAGCACTGTCTGCGCCCACTCCCAATTGCTGATACTACAGAAAGCCCGGGCTGTACTATCTGAAGGAAATACTGACAGATTACCGACAAAAATAAGGGCATGATGCAATGTATGAAATTCCAAACCGGTCAAGGTCTTTCTGCTCAATGATAGGTGGAATTACACACGCAGCAGCCCTCAGTCTCAGATCAAACATGGTCTCTCGGGTTCCTTTGCCATGTCTGTCTGGCTGATTGAAGAAGAGGTCAGTTGGAGAATCCTGCCGTAGTTAAGCCATGCATAAATCAGAGGGTTTGATGCCTTTTGATTTAAATAGCTTATACACACCTGGATTTTCACTCAAGAGTCTGACGGATAATCTCTTGTCTGGCTCTCCACTGCTTAAGCCTTTCAGCAAGGCCAACAAGGTCTCCCACCAAGCCCGTGCAGTTTCTGTTATTGCTTTCTGCCAGGGCTGGAGCCACATGGACGTTCATGAAAGTCATGCGCCATCTAGTGGCAGCAAGATTAGTTTTTCTTTCTGTTGCTCTGTTGATGACGGCTCTGAAATGATTTTCCCTTTCTTGCACATCAGATCAGAATATATGTAATTTTTTTCACCAGTGCTACAACTATTAATGTTAATAAAGCCGATGTACATCAGTATTACAACACCTCATTTGAAAGTGCCCATCAATAACATTCTGAAATTGGAATGCCAAAACTACTGTAATAACTCATGAAAAATTCACCAGTATCATTTCAGCTTTTGCCAGTGCAATCTCAAGTTACAGATCTTTCTCATATCTGTTACTCAGCTTACACCTGACAAGGTAAGATGGTATATATTCGTGTGTGTGTGTGTGTGTGTGTGTGTGTGTGTGTGTGTGTGTGTGTGTGTGTGTGTGTGTGTGTGTGTGTGTGTTTGTGTTTGTGTGTTTGTGCAAGAGAGAGAAAGAGCATGCAAGTGTGTGTGTGTCTGTATTTTTGTGGATGTGTGTGTGTGTGTGTGTGTGTGTGTGTGGATGGATGCAAGTGAGAGAGTGAGACCACAAATATGTGTGTGAGTCTGTGTTTCGCCGTATGTGTGTGTGTGTGTGATTGTGTGTAAGAGGGAGAGAAAGAAAGAGACAGAGAGAAGGAGAGGGAGAGGAGAAGAGAAGAGAGGAGACGTGTGCTGCTGCTGCCAGCACCAGTGGGTAGACTGAAATGGAGGTAAGACTTTATTTACAGATCCCTTATGCAACCCAACACCAGTGTAGCAGTTCCACAGCAGCAAGTGAGCCAGGCGTCCATCTGAGTCCACCATCTACACACACACACACACACACACACACACACACACACACACACACACACACACATACACGCACAAGCACACATGTGCATGCCTACGCATGCGCACACACACACACACACACACACACACACACACACATACACACAAGCACACATGTGCATGCCTACGCATGTGCACACACACACACACACACACACACACACACACACACACACACACACACACACACACACACATACACACAAGCACACATGTGCATGCCCACGCATGTGCACACACACATACACACCACACACACACACACACACACACACACACACACACACACACACACACACACACACATACATACATACACACAAGCACACATGTGCATGCCCACGCATGTGCACACACACACACACACACACACACACACACAAGCACACGCAAACACACATGGGCACACATATGCACACACAGTAGACTCCCATTAACACACATGCACACACTAAGACATTCATTTCCACAAATACATACACAGACCCACACATGGCTGCTTGGATGCCTCATCCAAATGGGAAGGACGGACGGACGGACGGACGGAAGGGGAAAGACAGAGAGGGGTGGCTTGAGCAGCAGCCAGGGTGCATCTGGTCAGGGCTAAAGCCGATGTTGGCCGCAACCTCACAATACCTCATTAGCCCAGGCCTATTTTCACTCCCTCTGTGTGGAGTGTAAGGGTGTGTGTGTCAGAGAGAGAGAGAGAGAGAGTGCGTTCGGGTATGGCAGGGTTTTATCGTGTTTACCAGAATGTGTGTGTGTGTGTGTGTGTGTGTGTGTGTGTGTGTGTGTCTGTGTGTCTGTGTGTCTGTGTGTCCATATCTACTCCAAATAGATGGACGCATGGATGCCCGTCGTTTCTGCTCTGCTAATCAACAAACCCGACGCAGGGATCCAATCAACAGGAAGAGCCGGGAGCCGCCTCATCACCACAGCCCACTGCTCCCAGATCAGTTTCTGGGCTCTGTATCCTCCTCTGCCTCTGCAAACCCTTTAGCTACAACCCTTACCACCACCACCCATCCCATCCCACCCCACTACCAACCCTCACAACCCCCTGCCCCCCTCTCCTCCATCTCCCAGATCAGTTTCTGGGGTCTGTATCCTCCTCTGCCTCTCCAAACCCCTTAGCTACAACCCTTACCACCACCACCCATCCCACCCCACCACCCCTCACAACCCCCACACCCCTCTATCTCACAGGCTCAGCCAGCTGCTCTCATTTGTGGAGGGAGATGAGCAGGCTAATTTGGCTCACGGCTCACCAGTCCGCCACTGCTTCTGCTGGAAGGGGGCACTCTCTGCTTCCTCTCGGAACCCCCCCCCCCCCCCCCCCAATATATTTCACACCTTCTTTAGCTTCTGCTATCATTTTATTTCTTTTCTTTTCTTTTCTCTGTCTGTCTGTCTATCTCTTTTCCAGTACTGAGGGAAGGTTGTGCGGTATGTGTCCTCTTGTGATGTGTGCATCAGAGCACAATGTGGTTTTATGAGGATAAGGCTTGTGGGTGTGGGCTCTGTTTTGTTCTGAGGTGGTGGGGTTGGGTGGGGTTGGGTGGGTTGGGTGGGTGGGTGGGTGTCGGTGGCCACCCCTGGTGCGGATCTCCCTGCTGCTGAGCTCCCAGCATGCACCTGGCTCTCGGGTTCCCTTCAGCGGGCACGCGGTGGCAGGTTGGTGTTGATGTCATGACGCCAGCGAGCCTGCCCTCAATAGATAAGCTGCTCAATTTGTGGAAAAAAGCCGGCAAATATGTACACGCAGCTGGTCTACCCATCCAGCCATCACACACGCAAACACACACACACGCACACACACACACACTCTCTATCTCAGAAGCACACACTAACCACACACATGCACAAACACACACACACTCACACACATGCACACACACACACACACACACACACACACGCACACTCTCTATCTCGGAAGCACACACTAATACAC
This sequence comes from Coilia nasus, assembly GCA_027475355.1. Taxonomy (NCBI): domain Eukaryota; kingdom Metazoa; phylum Chordata; class Actinopteri; order Clupeiformes; family Engraulidae; genus Coilia; species Coilia nasus. Next base: position 24,367,335 of record CM050205.1, read on the forward strand.
ACGTCCACCACACACACCTACACACACACTTACACACATGCACACACACACGCATGTACACACAGACACACACACTCCGAAATAAACACACTTTCTTTCTCAGAAGCACACACAAACATGCATATCTACACAGACACCCACATATATACACATACACATGTAAGCACGCACACACACACACACACACTCAAGCACATGTGTGCATGCATGCACATACGCATGCATGCATGCACACACACAAAAACACATTTGCAGACACAAGCTTAATGTATACACGCGCGCACACATCTGTACATGTACATACACACTCATACATAAACACACACACACACACACACACACACACACACACACACACACACACACACACACACACACATACACACCCCATACACAACCCCTCTCTGTTATGTAATTAACTCAGACAAGCTGGACTTCTCACACTGACTTCACAGTCTTCTCACTCGGCAGACTTCAATGTTCAGTGTTCAGACTTATACAATTTCTTAACTGTAATCCTTTTTTTCATTACTGACTTCAAAAAAAAAAAGAAAATCTTAGCATTGCCCGGGGGAGGCTGCACAGCTCTGCAGGCAGAGGAATATTAGGTTGACAAAAGTCTGACACGGGGCGAGATTATCATTGTAGATAATGTTGACGTTTGACTTGGCCACAGTCAGAGATGATGGGCTCTTTAATTGTAGCACAAAATGAGTAGGCTAAGCCGGAGACTTGAGGGGCTCCCTGCCTGCCCTGGCTGCTGGAGGTTAACTAGTCGTCGCAACCCAGCGGCGACGTCCGTCCATCAGCCTGCCCGCCTGCCGGCCTGCCGGCCTGCCCTACCTTTGAGGGGCTGTAATTCTAATGTGTTCCCATCCACCACCGCGTGAACCAGTGGGAATGTACCAGAGGAAGCTGGCTGCCTGTGTGGGATAGACACACTCTTCCTCACAACTGGAGGAGGAGAGCTGCCACAAAGAAGAGAGAGAGAAAGAGAGGAGGTGACAGAGAGAGAGAGGAAAGGCTGAAGAATGGTTTGCAGAGATCTGAGGTGGAGAGAGGGTGAGAAAGAGACGGATAGAGAGACAGAAAGAGAGAAAAAGAGAGAGAAATAAAAAGACAGAGAGGAGGCTGAGAAATGGTTTGCAGATATCTCATATGGAGAGAGAAAAAAAGACAAAAAAAGAGAAAGATAGAGAAGAAAAAAAAGCTCGCACACCATTATGAGAGCCCACAACCACCCGCGCTGGAATTGATGGCCTATATTTGGCTGACAGATGTCACACTGTCACTCTAAAGCTGTGCACTGCCATTACAAGGCATTAACGATGTGCCATCATCTCCCCTGTTAATGACCATAAAAAATGGCCGACGGATGATGGGTTTTAAACTGCACGAAAGCGAGAAAATCCGTAATGCTCCTCCACACCACGCCAGTCAGGCAGCACTGTAAGTCATCATAGGGGTGAACACCCAAAGTTTGATGGCGTGTTTTGATTGTAAAAAATCCTTAGCCGTAGAAAAATAATAATGGTATTCTACGCATTACTGATGATAGATGTTGATAATCAAAATCATGAATAACGCCCTTGAGCGTAAAAAAAGCATGAAGGATGAAATTATGTTTTCATTAAATATGAGATGGTTGTAGCTAGTACTCATAAATAGGGATGAAATCCCCCCAAAATATTAGTGGGTGGTCTAAAAGAATGAACCTGAGACACGTAGGGACTAACATCACAATCTCCAGCGAATGTAACATTTAGCCACTTGTGATTCAAGGAGAAACCTGATAGCTGAGCGGAATCGAGGAAGGTCACCTTATCTCCTTACCGGCACTGATCCCCAGTCAGGCACCGGTGGTGGTGGAGCTGAATGTCATCTGTCCCTTGCCATGTTTCTTAAGCTGGGTGCTAATGACCCAGCCATGCATATAACCGCAGTCTGTGTGCACATACGGCAGGGTGAGATAAGACCTGCTGCAATTCCAGCTCCTGGATCCCCCTGCCTGGCAAAAGGGCTACAGGTCCAGTCGATCATCCGATCAGATCTGGCCCCAGTGTCGCCATCACCCCCCCCCCCCCACCCTCTCAAACCCCTGGCTGCCAAAGCCACCGATAGCTGGAGTCCTCGCCACAGTATCTCTGTCCATCAGACAGGAAAGTCAATATGCATGACGTGGGGGGTGCTTGACTGGTCTATGTATCTCCATTGACAGCAGAGCGGAGCGTTTAAAGAGAGAATGGCTATTAGAGCTGGTTGTGTACGGTGAGTAATGGGAGCTGGCAGGGCAGCCTGGGTGGGTGGGTGGGTGGGTGGTGCGGGTAGCTGCCTGGGCTGAGAGCAGGACAGGGAATTCCAGCAGCACTTTTAAAAGCCACACACACCACTACCACCACCACACACACACCACTACCACCACCACACACACACCACTACCACCACCACACACACACCACTACCACCACCACACACACACCACTACCACCACCACACACACACCACTACCACCACCACACACACACCACTACCACCACCACCACCACTGCTGCTACTGCTGTTGGAGTAGTGTCTGCATAATCAAATACATTACATCCCTCAGGCGCATACACACACACACACACACACTGGCTCACATGCTCACACGCATATAGACACACGGATGCATGTACGCAAATACACACGCACACACATGCATGCACATGCACACACACACACATACACTCACACACGTACACACACACTCTCATGCATATGCACAAACACAGACATGCACGCACGCACGCGCGCATGCACACACACACACACATCTACGTATAGACACACACACACATGCATGCACATGCACACACACATACACTCACACACGTACACACACACTCTCATGCATATGCACAGACACAGATACACGCACACGCGCACGCATGCACACACACATCTACGTATAGACACACACACACATGCATGCACATGCACACACACACACACACATACATTCACACACGTACACACACACTCTCATGCATATGCACAAACACAAACACATGCATATAGACACACACACGAACACACACACACACATACACACACTTCCACATATAAACACACAGACATGCACGCACACATACACATATACACACACACATCCACATGTAGATGCACACACATGCGTGCAGCCGGCCGACCCCAACATTTTGTGCGGAACCAGCGTCGGTTTTTCTGATGAGCTTTGATCTCCCATAAGGCCTTTCTCACCCAATCAATCGCAGCTAGCCACAGCAGCAGCAGCAGCAGCAGCAGCAGCGGCAGCAGCAGCAGAGCTTGTGTATTGCGAACGCATTAAGTGGACCGTGATGGCAAGGTTCAGCTGGAGGGCAGATCAAGCGAGTGCGCGATGAACGGGGAGTGTGCCGCCGTGACAGCCCCATGTATTATTCATAGAGGTGTGCAGGGAGTCAGAAATCTGCTCCATTGTGTCCCAGTCCTCCTTATGGAGCCACGCCAAGGTGCAGAGGTGCATATGAATAAAAAAAACACAAATTGTAGCTGAGAGAAAAAAATAAAACGATTATGGAGCTACTGATGCAAGATGCCGCTGGCTGGCAGGGCAGACATGACAGGACATCCAACATGGTCAGATGTGAGCTATTTTTAGCCAGATGTTCACAAGTCCAGGAGAGTAATGATAGGGAGGAACAATCATTTCCTCATCTGTTATAAAATGCGACACATACCCATTTTGAAAGAGAACAGGATTGCCCAGAGTAAAAAAAAACACAAAAAAACACCAAAAAAACATGAATCTTTCCGATGGCATTTAGGTAAAGGCTTGTAGACTTCAGTGATCCATACAGAGACCCAGCAACATGGAAGTTACACCGGTTCCAGCATTGTTTGGAAAGCGGGAAAGCACAGCTCAGTAAACACTGCGCTGTTGGTAAATATCAAGGGTGAGATGTTTTTGACGTGGAATGACAAATGGTTTGGTGTCAACTGCTTTCATAAAATGGGGCTTTGTTCTAAACAAACTCTACCACCCAAAGGAGGATGAAAACATGAATCTTCACTTGTGAAAACAGAAGGTCTACATCATGGGCTGACGGTAATAGCTTTCATGCCCTTACACTATTACTCAGTTTTGGTCAGTGCTTTCATATGCTCTCTGTTTTGTAGAAAAAAACATCACATTTTAAAACAACCCTGCACTTTCATCTTTTTTCCCTCGTGTTTGCTTTGATTGCTATACTTGCTTAATCGACATTGTTGAAATAATAATGTTATTGCTGCTACTGTTCTTGAACATATTTTATTTCCTATACCTGTCACCAGCACATCGCAGCAGGCAAACGCAGCAGCAGCAGCAGCAGCAGGACTTCATACAGTTGTCTAAAGTGGATAAATTGAAGCACTTTTTCTGCTCACTCCCCGTTCTCTGCTCTCTTTGTTTAGCAGCAGCCTGATGTTTCAGCTGATTGAACTCTGCCTCTGGCTGTATATCCAGGCTGTCTACCTCTGTGAGTGACAACGTCACCGCTACCTGACAGCGTGCCCAGGCTGGCTGGCTGGCTCTCGCTCACGCACGGGGCTCCTATTTCGACAGCTCCTCTTGTGAGTTGGGGTTTGGTCTCTGCCAGCCCTTTGCACAAAAAACTCGTAAACAACTCGGGCGCTGGGAGACTTGGGTTTTGTCAGGTCCTCTTTAAATCACATTCCCTTTCCTCTTCTCTTCTCTTCTCTTCTCTTCTCTTCTCTTCTCTTCTCTTCTCTTCTCTTCTCTTCTCTTCTCTTCTCTTCTCTTCTCTCTTGTCTTTGCAAACATATGCTTTCGCCTGCTACCCACCGTTAGAAAATGGTGCAGCAAAGGAATCAATGCACCTTGATGATCGCAACGGCCAGACTGAGGGGTGCCATGTTTTATCATCATCAACGCGGGCCCTGTGTTGCTAACCTAATGCGATTTGTAGGATCAGTGGGTTTGGGGCTGGAAATCAACACAGCTTTGACACTGACACACCGTAACTGAGGTGAGAGGGAGTGAGGGAGTGAGGGAGTGAGGGAGACAGGGAGGGAGAACTCAGTAGGCACAGATGGAAGCCTGCTACTGCTATGACTGAAGACAGTTCTATTCCCATCTCCTGTTACTTGAAACCTGAGCAGGTATTACAATGGAATGCAATCTAACTTCATTAGGCCTGCATTGAGATGTATGAGAACGTCTTCAGAATGAAATTTTTCTTCCACCCCACCCAAACCCACGCCCGCCCCTTAACGGGAATTTCACCACAACCCCGCACTCTCTCTTTCTCGCTCCTCCTCGAGCCTGACAGAAAATCATTGCCTCACCATATGCAGCAGTGACTTCAATAAGGAAAAAAAAAGTTAATGGTTTTTAAGCCAGGAAGAGGAATTAGAGAGGCCCTTACTGAACCAAATCAGCCTTGTCTATTAAAGATGCCGTTTGGAGTCACACGGACGACTCCCCACTCCAAACAGTTTCATTATCTCCACTCAGCTCTCAGCCCTGGCCCGCCTGTTTGCTCTCTCTCTCTCACTCCCTCTTCTCAGCAGAGCTCGCCGACCGCACAGCTGCGGCAAACAGAGCCTTGGCAGCACTACGATCAGGAATTGACTGCTCCGAGGGCTTATCAGTGCTGCTTCACATGCAAAGGCCCTGTGATTGGCCTCAGTCATGTTCAGGGCTGTGTCCCCTGCTGTCTTCCGCACTCGGTGACATCCGGCTGGCTGTGATGCGGGGACAGAACCAAAGAGTGACATTTTTCACAAGTGGAGTGTATGTGGAATTCTCTTTTTATATTCACCCACTGTCCGTCAGCTAAAATACATGGCCTTTCAGCTAACATAATCCTATAAAACTCGTAAAACATGTGGGGCAGTTGTGGTCTAAAGGTTAGGGATTTGGTCTTGGGATCAGGGAGTTGCAGGTTCGAATCCCACCTTGCCCGTTGTTGAAATGCCCTTGAGCAAGGCATCTAACCCCAGACTGCTCCAGGGACTGTAACTGAAACCCTGTAAATGACTGTAAGTCGTTCTGGATAAGCGCGTCAGCTAAGTGTAATGTAATAATAATAATAATAATGTAATAATAAAATATAAAACAGTCATCTGACATAATTTTGTGACAGACGCAGCATATTGAATATGTATTTTTCTGTGGTTGCTGTTGTCTGACTAGACATAGAATGAAGTCCATCTCAGAGTTTTTGATAATGATTTGTGTGTATGCTCAAGCCATGCTATCTGGCCTCCAAACAAGAATCAAGGGCAGCCATCCACAGCACTCAGTACCTGACCACACTAACAACATCAGCAACTTACATCAGCCAAGTTTCTATGGGTCGAAACTAAACAAACAAAAAGAGAACAAAAAATAAATAGGGTACTAGAATAAAGGAAAACAACTACTTCCTCTGCTCTGCTGACATGAACAGACGATTATCTAAAAAGTTAGGTATATACAAATGAGCAGATTCAGACAAGTATAGCTTAGGATAATGTCTGAGTTCTTGCTAAAAAAGTCTACTGTGGTCATCTTGTGAAAATGTTTTCTTCCTCATGCCATTGTTATTTCTCCAGTCTGTTTCGGTATTGGGAGCTTAAGAGCTTCTGGTCGAAATCAGTTTGGGGGGCTTTTTCACTCGTGCGCCTTTGCTGGAGCTTTTCTCCCTTCCTGTGTGTTATCGTCGGCAGGTTGTCAGCAAAAGTGCCTGCAGGTTGCAGAGTTCCGCTGTTCCGCTTCCGAGGGCCCCGGCATCAACCCTGCAGTCTCTGTAGCCCTCATTTAACATTTCAGGCATGCGGGGTGGGGGGCCCCCAGCACCGAGCCGGCCCCAGCGCCGAGCAGAGCCTGATTCCCCCCTCCTGCAATCCCATCCTGGGAGACAGCCTGAGCCTGCCGGAGCTGTGATCCCCTTAAACGCTGGAATGATTCAGGGTGACTGGCAGCTGTCACCTCTGTCTGATAGGCTTGTACTCGGTTGTGCTCTCTCTCTCTCTCTCTCTCTCTCTTTCTCTGTCTTTCTTTTCTGTCTCTCTTTTTCTTTTCAATCCTTCTGTTCCTCCATCCCTCCCAGCTGTCTGTCTGTCTATCCTCCTCTAACTCCTGTTTTCTCTTTCTCCGGCTTTCATAATCCTTGCCTGGATCTCCCTCTTGGACTTGTTGGTTCACAGTTTTCCCCTGCCATATTTGCATCTTTCTAACACACGCCCTTGGTTTTTTCCCCCATATGTCAATCTTTCTCTCTTTCTCTTTCTCTTTCTCTCTCTCTCTCTCTCTCTCTTGTTCCCTCTCTTTCTCTTTCTCTGTCTCAGTGCTCAGTGAAGCATTGAACATCTTCATGAAACTGGTAGAGTCCCCCTGTGCCTTTGAGATGACCATGTCAGCACTGAGAAGACAGACAGGCAGACAGCGTGTGAGTGAGATTCCTCCCCTGACAACTCTCTTCTCAAATTTTCTAATCAATATGCCCCTGTCAGAGACATGATCAGAGGAAGGAAACCCTTTCAAAGTATGGCACGCACGCCAAAGCTGACTTGAAGATCCAAATAGAAATGCAGACTTTAGTCTTTGTTTACTTACCAAGGCAATTGGCTAAGCTCAACCTACCACGGTGAACGATATGTGCCTTTGCCACTATTATTAAGTGCTAGCACTGTGTGCTCAGAGTATATCCCACTGATCTGTTCAATTACACACAGCAGATGAAATTTCAAACAGCACACCGTCAGTTTCGTGTGCCTGGTGAGACTTATTTTCTCCCCTTTCCATTCTTTCTTCATTTCCACTAGTTTATTTCTTTCAGTGGGTTGAGAACCCCCCACACAGATCAAACCCAGAAGAGTTGAAAAGAGTTGCAAGGTCACATTTTATTAGGAAGATGGTTTTTTTTGACGGGGGGGTGATTTGATGGATTTTTCACAACTGCAGCACGGGGGTCTTGATGTTAATGTTGGCCTGCTCCTCTACGACTCATAGATGGTGAATGAGCCATGACAGGTCTTCTAATCTTGATGAATCAATTGGGGCTTGGTAGGAGGGCCCGAGTTGAAATGGATGTTTCCATGACTACCTGAGATGAATACAATACACCCTCTCTTGGTTCCTCTTAGAAGTGACAGAAGAAGACAGTGGATTTAGGTTTATTAAAAAAAATAATGAGGATGAGCAACTCACATTTAAAAAAAAATAATGACGAGACAGCGAGAGGTTGGCCAATAATGACTGGGTATTTTTTCATGGGTAGTTTCACAGTCGCACATCTTTCAAACTCTTCTCATAAAGAACACACTGCTGTGAAAACAGCATGGTACCTTAGTCATTTGAGATGACTTCATTTTGTCTGTCAAATTATAAACATCTCCTTTGCCATGAATAAAATTTAAAAAAAAATTAAAAAGGAGACTTGCTGGTGAGTGTTCAAATTTTAAAACTGTGAGGAAATGTAATTATAGGAAAACAATTTAAGATCAATCTTAAAGTCATAAACATGTCCAATTTTATCCAGAGTTGAATGTAATATGTATGCATTAATTCACTTGACAAAGAAAGAAAGTTACTTTTCCAAACGTCTCATCCTCTATATCATTTTCTCATTTAAACAGTCTTGCCATTGTTGAATTGGATATTTTTACACGTATCAGTTAATGTTATAGAGCTGTAACTATTTTATTCTTATTCATAAGCTCTTTGGAAGTCCATCCAATAAAGAGACGGTGACAATTCATGTCTCAACATTTTGTCAAAATTTGACATTTGCCTCTTTTCGTTTTGCAGCTATCCAAAGTGACGCACTGTATAGATTTCAGATAGACATATTCCTCAGTATGCTACTTGGCCTTGGTGTTGTCACCACAAGAGCACTCTCTCTTCGATGAAGGGCAAGCTGCATTGAAATCACTCTGCCAACACATGAGAACAGGAGCCACAGAACACAAAGAGTCCTTTTTGGTGTGAAAGACCATTTTGATTCACAAAATACCACTCCCCACTTCATATATTCTTTTTTGTGTGTGTGTGAGTTCTATACACACATAGGAAAAAAAATCGATGGCCAACAGTAAGATTACTGTCTTAGTCTCTCTGCTAGCAGAGAATGGGGATCATGGGTTTTTGGTTTGCAGTTGGTGGATGCAGCTCATCCAAGGTTATGTCCTGGACAAAAGAATGCTTCTGTAATCAATTGTTTATCAAGGATGCATGCAGAGTCCTCCCTGTTGTGGGATGACTAATATGTATTGGTGGAGTACAGTTCTGTTCTTGAGTCAAGCTCAAGGATTCGAGGAGTTTGATTTATCCAAACACAGAAATGCAATGTTGTATTCAATGCTGTACATGTCGTAAAATAAGATAGTTTGCTATCTTACTGAAATAACTATGCAAGTGTATCCTCCAATCGGCAACTATAATGAAGATCTGAGATTACAATAAAGAGAAAATAAAAGAAGAAATAATATAACATAATGACCTTATTACTTGTATGAAATCATAAAACATTAAGCTATTTTCTTAATTCATATTTCATTATGCTGTAATTGTACTGCAAGTTGCTGTTATCTGGGAAACAATTCTTGTATTAGTCTGGTGTATATGTCAAGGTTTTAAAATAAAAGCAAAGAATTATCAGATAATTAGCAATGCAAAATGTAGTCATTACCTCCACCAACTAATTGATATCGGAGACCAGCAACTACCTTTTTTTGCCTACATGGTCCAACTCCCTGCTGCGAGCTCCAAACAGCAGATCTATTGTCCTGTCCTAGCTGTGTCCTTCAGTCGATGTTCCACGGGTTGTTGAGTAATCTGCTTTCTGTGTTTACCCCTGGCCCTTGCTGCTTGGGTGCTGCTGAAGAGGATCTTGCTGGAAGCTCCATGTCTTTGTTTGTTAATGGCTGTACACCTGTGTGCGGGAAGACTGGCCCGCTGCCCAGAGCCCCTCAGGTTTGTTTCGCACCTCCCTCCCACCCCCTCCGATCAATGAGTGCGCCCACAGGCCAAGCTGACCTCTGCCAGGGGGGCCGTGGGCAAGGTGCAAGACAGCATGGCTATTGATCACGCTCCCAGGAAGCAATCAGAGGGCTGGCAGCTTCGCCTCGCAATTATATCCTCTGCTCGTTACAGACTCTCTCCAGCCCGGCCAACCTGTGCAACCTTCAGCGAGAGGAAGATGATCTGTAACAAAGATTTCTTTTAAAGCCAAGCCTGAATTCAAATGAGAAGTAATCTATGTGAGGGAACAGCTATTAGCGTCAGACCTCTGTGGCAGACCCACATTGCTGGTCAATGCCAGAGTATTGGAGGGGCATTAACTGAATGGTTAATTCAAAAGCTTAATGTTATGGAAATGGGAAGTAGACAGGCAAAAGTAATAGAACTGTTGCAAAGCAACCAAGAATAAGACAAAGATTATTATGCAAGATTTGAAAAGGTCTGCTAAAGTTATTCATAGAAACAGATTCAAACTACCATTACCTTTTCTGTAAGAAGAAACCAGCAAACCAGCATGTATCGGCTTTAACCTCAAAAGGCAGTTGGATTGCAGGGTGAATCTGTTTTAGTTTTGCATTATGGTCCTGAGGACATTGTACAGTAGTCTGGGTAAACCCGCCCCTCGTACTTCATTTCATTTTTGTACAGTATAAACTGCATGAAAATTTAGAGGAGTCCCCAACTTTTACAAATATCCACAAGATGTCCTCAGAGGAACCAACTTTTGATTTTTTTTTTTTTTTTTTTTTTTTTTTTAATTCTAAATCAGCGTTGAGTATTCCATGCATAATTTTGCCTTCCCTATCCATGTTTGTAAGCTATGAACCAATGCTTTTTCCAATCTTAGCACACCTGTGGGCAAATTAAATATATCTGCAGCTCAGCAACAAGTTCAGTTACCTCAAAATTACAACTTGCTGTACATATTCATGTACAACTGCTTTTCTCTGCAGTTACAATGTATGATAAAGATTTCAAATGCAGTCCCAGCGATGTCATGGACCGTAATAGAATAGTTTTGGTTTTTAGTTTCTGCAGTTAGTTCACAGATGACTCAGTGAACTCAGTGATTTAGTATGTTCACAAACAGTCTCTTTTTGACTGCTTTCACATTAGCAGAAACTGTATCTCTTGTGATTTATAACTGAGACGTGCCCATCGTCCCTCTCCCAACATTCCCCACAACACTCCTCTTATGGTCACTCAGCTATGAATTCTAATTCAACAAAAACATAATTACTCCGAGTTAGCTGGATAGTCTCATTTCCCTACCCTATTCCCCTAATCCTTTAGTACTGGACAGGAAATAACAAAAAAAACAACGACTCTCAATGCTATCACATGGCAGTGGTCCAAAAGTAATTTTTCTAGCCTTTGTTGGGTTTCAGTGGTGCAAATCCACCTGCCTCTGTGGGTGGACCACTCCGCAGTGCACCTAGAGGTTTAGAGAGACAGAAGACATTCAGAAAGCAGCCTTCCCGTCGTGTGGACATTTCACAGAGACAAGCCCTATGCACTCTAATCCACATGATTCATTTGATAAATAAGTCTCATTTTGGTAATGAGCATTTGACCAGAGTATCTTTTCGATGTTGTCTGACAGTGATCATTGAATGTGAAATACTGACCAATATTGTTTTCTCTTCATAATCTTCTTTGAGAGGGGGAAATTTAATTAAGCTTTGGTGTTTGTGTCTTGTTATAAAGATTTATTTGTCCCCCCGGGTCACTGCGTTTTACATTCCACTTGTAAAGTTTAATGGGTTTTAATAGGTTCAACCTATTCCAGCCGGCAAATACAATGTCACAATATGACTGTAAGCTGATTAGGTCCTAAAGCCCTAAATCCCATCTTCCCCTTCTAATCTCTATCCAGAGCTCCCCGACCCTGCCCTGTCTATCTCGCACACAGCACAATGAATCACCCATGGAGTGCTGCCAAGTACACTCCCAAACAGTTTATGCAAAAGTTAAAGCACAACAGTTTATTGCTACTACATGTATTTATTTTTATTGTGCCAATGCACTGACCTGCAATCATTGTCCTAAAAAGTGATAATGTGTTAATTTGAATACTCCTCCTCCTCCTCCTCCTCTTCCTCCTCCTCCTCCTCCTACTAATAATAATAGTAATAATGACAATATTAAATAATAATAATGTTATAGAAGTAGTAGCAGCAGTAGTAATAGTAGTAGTGGTATCCTTTGAATTAATATGAAAAATGAATATTACAATAAAACAATGTCTGCACAAGCATAACAAATATGCCAAGGGTTTTTAAAACTCTTGCTTTTCATGTTACAGGCTCATTGCATCCATGGTGTAATGACGTTCCTCTGGGCATGTGTGGTTTGAGAGCCAAGGCCATCTATGTGAGGCAGGCTGAGATGTGAGATGAGAAGGAAGGGACGGGCTGCTGAAGAGCTGTATCTTGGAAGGCACACTAGCACGTGCACAGCTTGTGCCTGCTATACAGCCGTGCCCTGGGTCTGCCTCCCCTCGTCGATGAACACGCTTCCCGACAGCTGCTGCTGTTGTAATGTTGGAAGATAAAGGAGGGATCAAGTCAGTTCTTGTTCTCAGCATCTCTGTTTCTGGACAGCAAAAAAAAAAATGCACGTTGTTGGTTGCCAGCTTCAATTTGAAGCAATTTCACCTCCACCCAGCTGTGATGTGTTCCTTTGCTATGTAATTTGTTTTTGCAAACATCACTACCAAACCATGACATTTTATTGACTCTTTATTATCCCCACAGCAGCCAATATTTCATATAATAGGCACATACTTAATTATAGCTTTAAGCTAGTGTGGCAGCATGACACAGAAATAACGTGCGACTAATAGCATATGTTTTGTCACCATTACAAGTATAAGGGCCAATTAACAGTCCACTGCATCAGGTGTCAAACCCTTGTGTTCTATTGTTCACAAAAGGTGGACAGATGATGGAGATTTGCATGTAAACAGTCATTTTTCCATCAAGGCTGCAGACGTCAAACTCTTGCTGTATCTCAGACAAGCGCTTTGCAGACGCTTACAAAGCCCAGTCATCCGGCTTTCTCCACAGAAATCAGAAGCTTGTTCCTCCAGTTCAATCCCCGCCTTTCTAAACCAAGTCGACAATATCTATTCAGCTCACTCGGTCCCAGCGGACGTCTTTTAACAAGGGTGTAGTAGGCTATGTCCGTTGGCCCTCTGCAGGAGCTGACAGGGCTATAGGTCAAGAGCACCACTCTTTGACTTCTAACGAGGAGGAGAAGGACTGGGGAATCTGAGGAGACTTGGGAACTGCCTGCCTGGTTTCCGGCAGCTCCTCAAAGCCCTCTGCTCCTGCCAGGCTCCCAATAGTCTCAAGTGCCATCAGGAGCCCTCGGGAAGACCCGTGAGCGATGTGCAGCGCACTGTTCTTGCCATCTGAGAGAGAAAGAGTGATGATGGGAGGCTTGCAGGTCCTTCTTGATCCTTGTGTGAAACCTACACCCTTAGGTCTACATTGATCTGCTGCTCTTGCTGGTGCTGCTTCTATTGAATACTTGTGAAGCATTGGGAAAGTGATATAATATATCAGGTTTTATAAAATTGTTGAGGAGGCCAAAACTAATTTAAATTGATGTTGGTTAAAATGTACACTATTTGGCACTCATAAGCCTTGCACCGTTACTTTTCTGAGAGAAACTATTCTTTTTCACCAACATCCAGTGGAAAGCATACAGACTTTAATCATAAGTAAAAACTTTGTTGATTCTTGTCAAGTATTGTGCCAGCAAGTATCAGCAAAGTATATAAGACAAGTTGTAATCCTTAACTGAAGGAGGATTATGTTGATTATGAAGTTGCTCACTTCAATCAGTGGTGCACTGCAACCTCTTGTTGTTGTCAAGGCACAAACATATCTCTCACCCTGAAATATGGGGCAGTGAGTAACCCCATGCATCATTTCCCTCCTTAAGTTACATTTATGGGTGTGCCATAAGGCCAGGGCCAGGCGCAATCCAAAGGGGCGGCATCAACAGTTGTCTTTTCAAACAGCTTCTGCGAGCTAGGCTGTGCCAAGGATAGAAATTTCAACTGCTCCCACTAGGATATGTCTACATTTAGGCTACAACCTTCCATCTGTGTGGTGTAGTAGACCACAGCATGGAGGTGTGCTGTAGCTATAATGAAGGGCTCCAGCTGAGGGTACCAGGCATCGGGGCAGGGGCACGCTGACCTCAAACACAGCTGCCAAATCAGCAGCCCTGACTGGCTGGCACAGAGAATCAGAGCAGCAGCTGCCCCAGGGCCTGCACAGCTGTGCGTGGCCTGGCTCACCCCATACACAGAGTGAACTTGCCATACAAAATGGAATCTCTCAGTTAAAGGACTGCTGCATGCAGATACTCAAATCCAGGCTGTATAACACTAAACACTATCCTATTAAAGCAGAGTCTCTTGTTTATGTGTTTGCCACAAAGAAGCATGCTATTATTATTATTATTATTGTTATTATTATTATTATTATTATTATTATTATTATTATTATTATTATTATTATTATTATTATTATTATTATTATTATTATTAGTAGTAGTAGTAGTAGTAGTAGTAGTAGTAGTAGTTGTTGTAGTAGTAGTAGTAGTAGTAGTATTGACTGTAAAATGGTCTGGGTGGTAGGCCTATTGGGCTTGTTTATGTTTGTATTTATGTTGAAAAATGAAAAGCCTTATGTGTACATTTCTGCAGGCAGCTCACACCTTCAGTGCAGTCAAAAAACACACAATTATTAGGTGAGCAGGCTGCTCAGTAGCCTTTTTTTTTAAAATAGATTTTGGACTGCGCAAGATGACTGTGTTAAACCAGATTATTTTGGGAAGGGAGAGCTGGCATATCTTTAGGACACAGACGCTGAATGATACACACGCACCAACAAAGGTTGATAGTGCCTTTGATATGTGTGTTCTTCCAATCCACTAGGTGGCAAGAGTGTAACACAGCTTTTAGGCTTCGTTTTTAAGTCAAAGAAGAACACCTTTTACCCACAATTCCGTTTAACGTAGACGCCATAGTTGCTCGCGTTGTAAACTCAACGCGTTGTGGCTGAGATCTACCTTTTCCCCAAAAGTTTCTTCATTGCGGATATTATTATTCTTTGCTTGGAAATTTAGAATAATAATCTGCCAAAATGCCGCGTATTATGATCAAGGGTGGTGTCTGGCGAAACACCGAGGTGTGTAACGGTGTTATCGTGGCAACATTAGCTAAATCTGCTAGTGCGTAGTTCTGTTGAGGTGTCATAACAGGCACTTTGGAGAACTATGTTTTTATATTTTGTATTGATAAGATAAACGAAGCTTATACTATTGCTTATAGATAAACTTGCGTCAGTCGTAAACAAGCTATTCATAACATTACAATTTCTAAAGCTCCGAAAACTGCACCCGTTTGCTCCCCTTGTCAATGCATGTCGTAGCTAATTTGGATTATTAGGGATTTAGCCATCTGGTTTGGTTAGAATGTAATAATCTGTTGTTTTTATTGGCACTTTATGGCAGCTTTGTTGTGTATTTGTTGTGTAGCCTCAATTAACTGGAAGTCAGATTGTTGTGCAGTGACAGACGAATAGGAAGTTGTGCTAGCTAAGCTAAATGATACGTAGCTAACAATAACTTAGAAAACATGGACGCTAGATTTCAGATAAGAAGGTTGTGTGCAAGATTTGCGATTTGCAAGTTATTAAGTTGTCTATTATCGTTCCACTTGTCAAGTTATACGTTACTAGTCAAATGATCGTCCAGCTGTTTTGACTTTCACTGTTCTGTAGTCGCTGCAATTCTTTAGTTGTTATTTTCACTGATTGTGTGCTAAAAAGTCGAGTCTGTGTCTTAAATTCGTCAAATTCTACCCTAACTTTGGTTTGGTTGATTTGTACGTAACTCTGTCAGATTGAGTACACAAAACACGCATTTTAAGCACCGATTTCTCCTCTCTCAACTTGCAGGATGAGATTCTGAAAGCAGCTGTTATGAAATATGGCAAAAACCAGTGGTCTCGAATTGCATCTCTTCTGCACAGAAAATCAGCCAAACAGTGCAAGGCTAGATGGTAAGTTATCTCTTGCAAGAGCACCTAACTATGCGTTTTGTATTCAACATGTTTTGCTGCTATAGCATGTTTTAATTTGTGTTTTTGCTGTCAAGTCTGATCAGTAACATCAGTATTAGTTTATTGTGGGTGTTGCAGTCAAAGTCTCATGAATGTGTCTTTGCGCATGACAGGTACGAGTGGCTGGACCCCAGCATCAAGAAGACAGAATGGTCCAGAGAAGAGGAGGAGAAGCTGCTCCATCTGGCCAAGCTGATGCCCACCCAGTGGAGGACCATCGCCCCCATCATCGGCCGCACGGCTGCCCAGTGCCTGGAGCACTATGAGTTTCTGCTGTGAGTGAGACGCCTACCCTTGGGATTCATTTATGCACATATGCGTAATGCATATCCTTTAGTTTATGTATTCATGCATTATTGTATTATGCATTATTTTTTAAAGTTTTGGAGCGCATTCATCTCTCGCCAATTACTTTTTGTAGCACATCGCTGTCTAGATTTACACATCAGCACATTTGACGTAGTGCAAAAAGCTCTGTCATACTCAGCTTTTGCATGATGTTTGCCTTGTGTGTACACAATGCAGAGATAAAGCAGCTCAAAGGGACAATGAGGAGGATGCTGGAGATGACCCCCGCAAGCTTAAGCCGGGAGAGATAGACCCAAACCCTGAGACCAAACCTGCCAGGCCCGACCCAGTAGACATGGATGAAGGTGAGTGCCTTAATTCCTCTAGGGATATGTCAAGATAGACAGATTTATAGATAGACAGATAGATAGATAGGCAGGCAGGCAGGCAAATACATGGATAGATAGACAGACAGACAGACAGATGGGTAGATAGACAGACAGATATAGATAGATAGACAGATGGATAGATAGGTAGATACAGATAGATAAGCAGGCAGACAGATACAGATAAATAGACAGATGGATAGATAGACAGACAGATAGGCAGGCAGGCAGGCACATGCATGGATAGACAGACAGACAGACGGATAGATGGATGGATAGGTAGATACACACAGATAGGTAGACAGGCAGACAGATACACAGATAGATAGACAGATGGATAGACAGACCAACAGGCAGAGAGATGGATAGACAAATGGATAGGTAAGTAGACAGACAGACAGACTGACAGACAGACAGATAGATACATAGACAGGCAGGCAGGCAGATACGTGGATAGATAGATGGATAGATAGGTAGATACACACAAATAAATAGACAGGCAGACAGATACACAGATAGATAGACAGATGGATAGACAGACCGACAGGCAGAGAGATAGAGAGCCAGATGGATAGGAAAGTAGATAGACAGACAGATAGAGGGATGGATAGATAGGTAGACAGACGGACAGATAAGTACACGGACAGACAGATATAGAGAGACACAGACAGACAATGAAAACCACTACAAGAAAACATACTGTATACACATATACATATATCACAAGCAAACTTACACATAACTTTAAACACCACACCCTACACACAAATACCCAAACATATATGCATGACAACAAAAGCCAACACCAACATGCCTCTCGCACAGACGCATAATACACATAACATCAAACAACAAACACCTCCCACACAGACACACCCACTCATGTTTATACCAATTTGTAAGCCTTGATAACTGATGCGCTAGAGTCTGTGAGCTATAGTTGCGTGCTTACTGTGCTATTGCAGATGAGCTGGAGATGCTGTCGGAGGCCAGAGCTCGTCTGGCCAACACACAGGGCAAGAAGGCCAAGAGGAAAGCCAGGGAGAAGCAGCTGGAGGAGGCCAGGTAAAGCATGGTCATAACCCTGGCTCTCAGCCCTGTCACAGGAAAAAACACTATGCCAAGGATCTAAGAAGGATCAAGGAACAGAGAATCAACTATAAGACTATATTAACACTCCAGTGCAGTTTTATAACTTTGATTATGTGTATTGAGTCTTGTTACCTTGTGCTGTTGCTGAGTTGCTTAAAATCTGTAAATTGATACCAATTCCCAGTGTGGTGTTTTGGAATGCTGAGTCACCATTCCAATCCTGCTCCTCCATCACTGTGATTGCCGTGCTTCCTCTCCCCGTGTCAGGCGTCTGGCTGCGCTCCAGAAGCGGCGGGAGTTGCGGGCGGCTGGCATCGACATCCAGAAGAAGAGGAAGAAGAAGCGAGGCGTGGACTACAACGCCGAAATCCCCTTTGAGAAGAAGCCAGCGGCGGGCTTCTACGACACCTCCATGGAGAACTACGACAACCTGGAACCCGACTTCAAAAGGCTCCGGCAGCAGCACCTCGATGGAGAGCTGAGGAAGTGAGTGGAGCTCGCTGTGTTGGCAGTTGTTCTTGTTCCTGTTGTTTTAAAGGTCTCATTTCGCGACAAACCGCTTAGTACTTGCTCTTTTTGAAATACGACAGGTCACTCCAAGTTGCATATGTGTGCTGCACGTGAAAATGTTCTTCTACCCCGATTGCCTCTATGAATCAGTGAAAGAAAATAGATGGAAAAATGAGCGAATAAGGAAATGGTAAACAAAGTGATGTAAGTTTGTTAAATAGAAAAAGCCATACCATAGTTGTAATTACCAGAGGAGTTTTGTTGCTGCACACATTTACTGAGCGAAAAATAGGTATGCATGTTTAAAACATTTAAATCTTCTATTCGGTGTTCTATGACCGAATGGGCTTAGAATGATTGTAGCCTGTGACTAGAATAGCTGAAAACCTGTCATTCTCCCCACTCCACCTCCTCCACCAAACTAGAACAGCCTGTAACAGGAGCACTAAAGCATTGTGTTCACTAAAACCGGCTCACAGGGCATTCATTAATGCTAGAGACCACCGCAAGATAAAAAAAAAAACGATGCAATAAGACCTTTAAAGGCTTCTAGCAATGTTTGTTATAAATGTATGTAAGCAGTTGTGGTTGTAGCACCTCCATGTGTGATGTCTCCACAGCGAGAAGGAGGACAGAGAGCGCAAAAGGGACAAGCAGAAGATCAAGAAGAAGAAGGAGTCGGATCTCCCATCAGCCATCCTGCAGACCAGTGGTGTGTCTGAGTTCACTAAGAAGAGGAGCAAGTTGGTCCTGCCAGCCCCACAGGTAGAGGAACAGCATCACAATGTTGTTATTTTGCCTTTATTCAAGGTGCAGTCAGTGATCGCTGGAGACAAAACCCCAAACAAAACAGAGAAGTAGTTCGCCCCCTCCCTCTGGTTTTGTTATGGTAAGGGGGAAGCTGCCCACGCTGTGGTTGTCTGGGTTTGTTTAAAGTTTTCATGAGACTTGGCTGCCTACAGAGACCAGAGTTCTTGTTTTGTTTTTGCAGTGTAGTTATGACACAAGCAGGGAGCTGATCATGAAGAGATGGTTGCTGACCTGACAAAATAACTTTAAATGTCTGCATACTATTTCTGACTGCACTTTTAAAATTATTTATTTTTTTGAGACATCAAATGGCAGGCACAAAGACTGGGAGACGGCATATGTTTTATGGTGTGGATTTCAAATGCAGAATGATATAAAGTTGAGTCTTGCCGTTTGACCGTCCTGTTTTTGGTTGTCGTAGATTTCCGACGGTGAGCTTGAGGAGGTTGTGAAACTGGGCCAGGCCAGTGAGATCGCCCGCCAGACGGCCGAGGAGTCCGGCATCACAAACTCCGCTTCCAGCGCCCTGCTGTCGGAGTACAACGTCACCAACAACGCCATGGCACTGCGAACGCCCAGGACCCCAGCCGCACAGGACAAGATCCTACAGGTGAGCAACAACTCTGCTCTCCACACTGCAAACCTCCAGACAATGACCAGCTACCCCCAACATTCTTAAGTTGGCAGTTGTTGGAGACTTTAAGGTGTTTGTATCCTGCCTCTACAAATGCCAACAGTCACTGTGGACAATCAGTCTGTGTTTGTTTATTCTTATTAGATGGTAGCTAGCTTAAAAATCTTGCCTGTTACTGTCTGGGCAACTAGCAGTTGGTTTACTGAACAGTCTAAAGACACTTGCCAAATGACAGCTGTAGAATGTTGGTGTTTGTTGGGCCAGTGTGGAAGCAGCTTACAATGACATTGTTAAAATTGTTCTTTGTTCATTTCGCAAAAATTGTAGTTTACTGTCCAAGAGGAGTAAAGGAACTGCAAAAATATAAATGTAAAACCTGGAATCAGAGCAGAGCAAAATCGAACTGACCAGTCAGTGGTCAACTGCCAACTTGGAAGCTAAAAACCCAAACTGCTCCATCTGTTAAAAAAACACAAAATCAGAATGTATATGTAATGTGTATATATAAGTATATATAATGCGTTTCCTGGTACTACATTGAGATTTGCGCCAAATGTAAACATTGAACTTTTACAGATAAAAACATGAATGTAAAACATTAGAAACACAAAGGCAATGATTAAAGCTTGAAGCACAAAGCTTGATTTCAACACTGTAGGTTCTGCTACAAAAAGAAACATTTACAATTCTTTAATTAATATATGTGTAGGTGTGCTCTGCTGTTGGGCAGCATGTGTTACAAGGCATTGTTCCTCTGTGTGACCGCTGTGTAGGAGGCTCAGAACCTGATGGCACTGACGAACGTGGACACGCCTCTGAAGGGAGGCCTGAACACGCCCCTGCACGAGAGCGACTTCTCTGGGGTCACCCCTCAGAGACAGGTGGTGCAGACCCCCAACACTGTGCTCAGCACCCCCTTCAGGTGAGTGAGTGCGTGCGTGCGTGTGTGTAACGTGGGCCACTGGGGCAGGTTGTGGCCCAGTACAGTTGCCAGATGCCCGTTCCACTGCAGACCTATTATTATGAAGAGGTGCTTTCTTCAGCTGTAGTTTTAAGAAAGTAAGTGGTTAGACTGAACTAAGGTTGCACTACATATCGCAAATGTGTTGTCTTGACAATATCATCATGCGCAGTACACATATGTCAAAATACTCAAATACTGTTTCACCTGCAAGGGAATCTGTGGTTAGGGAGTTGGTCTTGGAGATAGGAGGGTTGCAGGTTTCGATTTACATTCCAGAAGGAAAATAAAATGTGGTTGGGGGAGTGAAATTCCAGCGCTGTCCTGCACCCTCATTCATAGCTGAAGTGCCCTTGGGCAAAGGCATCTAACCCTACGTCGCTCCTTGGAGACCTACCTCTGCCCACCTCCACCTTTAGTCGCTGTGGATAAAACAGCAGCTAAATGTAATGTAGCTATGGTAAATGATATGTTTGCACAAGCTGTGCATGGAGCCCTGCTGTCCTAGTTGCTCCATCTCAGTTGAGGTGCATGCTGTCAATGTGAGACGGTGGTGGCTAAGATGGGAGAGCACATGGATGTCGCAAAGTAATAGCTGACAGGAGGGAGAGACAGATGTGGGTGGAAAACTCGTAAAAGGAATAAGACGTCTGTCACTTGGAAATACTCTGGCTGCGCGAAAGAGAGATGATTTACAAGTTACTGGAAGTCAACTCCAAACACGTGGCAACCATTGGATCAAACATGACCATGTCATCTCCTAGGCACTTGCACCTACAACACAAAAATAACATACAGTTACGAGAAGCTAGTCTTAGTGAAGCAAAACGGGTCCACACAGGGTGAAAGGAGGATTTGTAGCCTACTTAGGTGTTGTTCACACAGAGACACTTTTTTCCCCTCTGCCAGGAGCTGAAATTCAATTGTTTTCCTATGGAACGATGTGGCTGACAAGCGGTTTGAGGTGCTGTTTTTTGAACAAGGGGCAGGCAGAAAAAGCAGCAAGGCTTCTAAAAAAACGTCAGGCACTGAAAGTTAAAGCCTGTTAAACATTTGGGGTTGCATTTTTTGTAACAATAGGTCATAGCATAGCTGCAGTGATTCGTGGACAGCTGAGTTCAAAATATCAAGGGTAAATATGGAGGATGTAACTTAGCAACAGCAAACAAATCTTTATCTCAAGCAGGCGTTTTTTTTATAGTGCTTGGATTTTGGAATACTAGTGCTGCCCCAAGCGTGTTGGAGACAATAAAGCATCGTTCGCCTAATAGCTATGCTTATATTATTTTAAATTCAGGTGATAAAAGACCAAATCAGCTGTCTGACTATGATATTTTCAGTTTATTCAAAGATTGGCTGTTTTGTTGTTGATGAACAGCTGCTCTGATGTTTTTATTTAGCACACTGACTTAAAATGGATCAAAGTAAACAAATGTGATGACGGACTTGACAGCTGTATCTTACAAACAGTGTGGAACTGCCTTAATCTTTAAATTGCTTATTGCGTTAAATGAAGCAGGGAAGTTCAAGCAGAGCCTGTCAAGTCTTAATCACAAAGACATTTTTATTGATGAACCAATGGATTAAAAAGGTTTTTAACTTGGTTTGCCAATGTTAATGTTATATCATTTTATGCTAAAAAAAACAAACAAAAAAAAACAGAATAATGTTTTACGCGTTAAAAGGTTTTGCTTGAGTGACCCAACGGTCTGGGCTCTACTTGGAAACCCCAGAACTAAAATACATTAACTAAAGTATTTGTGTATTTATCGCAAAACTATCAAAACATTAAATATTGTTTTCTCATTGCACCTTTTCCTGATATCGTGCAGCTCTCAATTTAACAATACATTCGTCATCTATAAATAACATGCCCAGGAAGCATAATGCTTAATTTACAGTTGTACCATGATAAGAAATAGTCACATTGGGCAAACACAAGTCCAGCTCGTTTTAGTTATCTCTTTCCAGGGCTGTGGTCAAAATACTTTAGCTGCTGTTGTGCTGTGTCTCTGAGCACCTGTGATTGGCTGCCTCCTCCCTGCAGGACTCCCAGCCACGGCGCAGAGGGCATGACCCCCCACAGCGGCATGACCCCCAAAGCCACCCCGGTGGCCATGACCCCCGGCCGCACCCCACTACGGGACAAGCTCAACATCAACACAGAGGACGGCTCCGTGGACTACAGCGACCCTGCCTACACCAAACATCTGGTGCCAGCTCCAAGATTTATGATCAGTTGCCACTGGGAGCTTGTTTAGCAATAGCAATGCTCTGTAATCTATGCACAGCTAAAAATAGAATTGCTCGTCACTGTCTCCCCCATCACCATTATTAAACTCGTCTGATAAGTAGATATAACATTGTTAATATGTTACCATGTAAATATATATATAAAATGATGTAATAATGATAATCTAATTTTATTTTTATGTCATGGCATAAATGGTACAATTTTGTAGTTTAACACATGCATCCTAGTGCCGCCTAGCCTGGTAAACCAGCCCGTCGTACTTCATTTCATTTTGTACAGAGGGTCTGGAACAGAGACCGTCAGAAACGATTTGGTAGAGGTGGGAACTCTGCTGAAGTTTAAAAAAAGTGCCTCTGCCTTTACCCAATCGCTAACGCCTGGTCGTCACGTATACAATTAGCCTACCTACGCACTACAATTCAGATGTAGCACACAAGGTCAACATCACGGCTAACGAACACACCCTCTGTTCGCTGATTGCATCGGTCTTGCTGGGACTTGCTAAATGACCCTCAAGAGATTCCGGTCCAGACCCTCTGTACAAAATGAAATGAAGTACGAGGGGCGGGTTTACCAGGCTAAGTGCCGCCATACCTGCCTGTTTTCTCTCTCACATGTCAGATATTTACGTAGGTCTACATCAGAGACATAAATATGTAAATATATGTATTAATAAATATTTAAATCTATGTATTTATATATATATATATATTTATATCAATGGGCAATTTCACCTTATGGATGATGGAACATACAAATACCAATGCACGTTATTGGCAGTATGGATGTCAGAAAATGTTCAATTTCTGTGGAATTGCCCAAATACATAAATATATATATTTACACAGTTAACAGAAGAAACTATGGCGTTAACCAGATGTAGAGGGTCATCTTGACTCACTCATTGTCCTCTTGTGATCTGTCCGTGTCAGCAACGAGAGACCCGCGAGCAGCTGAAGATGGGCCTGATGTCGCTGCCGCTGCCCAAGAACGACTTTGAGATCGTGCTGCCCGAGAACGCTGAGCAGGAGCTGGAGGAGCCCGAGATGGACGAGAGCTACGTGGAGGACGCCTCCGAGGTCGAACTGCGCAAAAAGGTCAGTCGTTACATCTCGGATGGGCTTAGGTGGGTTCATTACACCGCATTACACTTAGCGGGCACTTTTATGCCAAGCCACTTGCAGCGGGCGAGAACAGTCAAGCTCCCGTTATTATAAAAAAGACCCTTAGTCGGGTTAATTAAACAGTACGCTTTTCTCGCCATTGTTATGAAGACGATTGGGTTGTCTTGAGTGGGGTGGTGTAGCTCTGTGTTATGAAGCACACACCGACACAGCAAGTGTTTTGTCAGCAGTGATCTGCATTTGGCCAACAGCAGATGTAATCATGCATGAATGAACACAGCTTGGTATTTGATTTGACATAAAGAACTTCTCGCATCAGTGGTTCTTTCAGCTGTCGGTATTGATCAGCAAACAGCTGGGTGGATGTGGATGTGTGTGTGTGTGTGTGTGTGTGTGTGTGTGTGTGTGTGTGTGTGTGTGTGTGTGTGCGCGCGTGCGTGTGTGTGTGTGTGTGTGCACGTGAGAGAGAAAGACGGAGACTGTGTGTGTGTGTATGAGAGAGAGAGAGGGGCTGTGTGTGTGTGTGTGTGTGTGGTGTTTCTCACCGTTGTGTCGTTGGCAGGCGGTGCGGGACGCAGAGCGGGAGAAGGAGCTGAGGCAGAGACACGTGGCCGTGCAGAGAGAGCTGCCCCGCCCCTCTGAGGTTAGCCCCTCCCACTACCTCATCTGATGCATGCGTCACTATCAGCTACACAGTAACAGTATAAACACGGGGAGGTACACTATGAAGGTGGTTAAGTGATAATCCGGCTTTAGTTCACCCAGAGATACCCACAGTTGTAAATCTGTTAGTAGAAGAGCCAAGGACTTCATTATCTTAACTAAACAAAATGCCGACGAGCTCTTCGTCCACCACTACCTCAGGGTTAACTAACCCAGGTTTGTTTCTTAACTTCCTGTGTAGTATACCTCCCAGCTCACAAGAGTGGCCTGTTACATAGTGACAGTGGTATAGCCAGCCGAGAACAATTTCTAAGAAACTAAACAGGGGACACACACGTTGGTCAGAGGAGCTAAGTTGTAAGCAACTGGACTTCTTTTTGGAGCTTAAAGCTTATAGCTTATAACTTAGCTCCTTTGACTACCATTACCTGGATGAGTGAGAATCTTCACAGACACCAACATTGGATTTTACAGTAATTGGGTTAGTGAGTATATTTTTGGGTAGGATTGTCCTTTATAAAAAGGCAGAACATATTGCATATTAAAAAACAATATTTTAAAATAATAATTATAATAGTAAGCTTTAGTTGTATAGCACTGCTCATGTGTAGGATGGTAGCTCAAAGTACTGTGACAGTAGAAAAAAAAAAGATTTTGTTTAGGTAGTGCCATATTTGAATGAGCTGGCTTTAAAAACTAAGTCCTGCTCTGAATGAAGAACAAAATGTATAATAAATAAGGAAGAAGTCTGTACAAGGGCAGAAGCTTAATACAAGGTGATACAAGATTAAGGTGATAATCAGCAGCCAAAAAACAGAATGAAACTGCATTTCAACACACCATCTGTAAAGACTCTGTAGATGGACTATCCCAGTAAAGTCTTACTGAAGGTCCACACACGGCCTTGTGTGAGCAGGTGAACGAGACCATCCTGAGGCCGCAGAACGTGGAGCCCCCCCTGACGGAGCTGCAGCAGGCGGAGGAGATGATCAAGAAGGAGATGATCACCATGATCCACTACGACAGCCTGCACCACCCCAGCATGGACGCCCTCAGCAGGAAGGGCAAAGGGGTGAGCTCCAGCTCCAACAACGCCGAGCACATCGCCTACCTGGAGAAGAACTCGTATGAGAAGGCGCAAGAGGAGGACCTCAAGAAGGTTGGTGGTGTTCGGTTCTGGTGTCTGGCACTTAAAGGTGCCGTCAGCCATTGTTTGTGACTTGTGTTGTCGTTGGTGTCAATACAGAGACCTTGTTTGTTGTTCCATCTCCCTCTGGTGTTTGTTATGGTCTTGGTGGAGAGGGGGAGAGTCTGCCCCTGCTCTGTTTGTCTGGGTTTGTTTGAAGGTTTCAGAATAGTAGGGGCTGCATAGAAAGTGGGGATTTTTTACAGCATAGTTATGGCACGGGCAGCAAACGATTCACGAGGAGATGTTCTGTGAATGTGACAAAAATATATTTTATATGTAGATCTGCGTACTATCGCTGACTGTGGTAAAGGAATGCCATGTCATGACCCAAGTCCTGAGAGCATAAGAAGAAAGTGTTGAATTTGACATGGGATAGTACATATGAAAACACATACACTTGTTTTCCTAAGATAGTCAGGGGACTGTGTTTTCAACAGTCAAGTTGAACAAGCGGTTCAGTGTTGTCTTGTCAGTCTGTATCAGCATTTTCATGTGTGCAGCTTTCGTCGCCCTTAGCTTGAGCTGTCTCTGACAGCGGCCCCTACAAAGCTTCTGCAGACTTAGAAGAAGCTGAGCTTAAGAGACGAGATGGTTCACTACGTTTGGCCATCTCCATTTTCCAAGAGCTCCTGAGGACATTCTGTGGGCTTGAGGTTTTGGGCAGCCGAGAGAAAGCCACTGTGCTCGGCAGCAGTGCAGCAAGCGGCCCTGCCATCTCTCCCCCACCCCCCCTCCCTAACTCTGGCACTTCCACACTGCGTGGAGAAGGACTCGGTCCTAGGAAGGACAACATGTAGCAGGGCCCTGCCAGCACCATTTTCAAGTCTAAGAAAGAAGAGAAGCCAGCCTGAACTTACTTGCTTGCCTCTGTGTTCCTGCTTGTTCCCTACACAGCTCATTTATTCCAGGGGCATGTGCGGGGCGAATGTAATTTTCTGCCTCCCCCACTTAGAGATGTCTGCTCCGTCAGTAGAAGAATGAAATTATGACATGGGTGTCTTGGGAATTTTGAACTATTAACACTCATATTGTTTGCATTGGTTTTGACAACAGATGATTAGGAATATTTAAGAACTGAATGTTGGCTGAAACTCCCTTTTGCTTGATTCTTGGCAGATGCTTTT
Organism: Coilia nasus; assembly: GCA_027475355.1. Classification (NCBI taxonomy): domain Eukaryota; kingdom Metazoa; phylum Chordata; class Actinopteri; order Clupeiformes; family Engraulidae; genus Coilia; species Coilia nasus. The sequence goes on from CM050205.1 coordinate 24,394,515, forward strand.
TTGCAAAGCAATGTAACATGCTAAAAATACCACATCATACATTAAAAATACTTGGCTACAAGTGTTTAAAATATAATGGATATTTTAGGGAACATGTAAGCAAAGTATTGCATATGACACTGTCATGAAATTGCCTCCATTAACTGGTGCTAAAGGGTCCATTTAGAAGATTATGTCATGGATATTATGACAAATGATTTCAGTTCATTGAAATAGGTTTCATTTGAAAGTTACAACAAGTATGCACATTCTTGTATAACAATAGGCCTTTTTGAACCATTCAGATCAGTTACGGGCTACAGTCCAGTAAACATGCATTTGTTCTAACCATTCACTACATCAGCTGATTGTAATTATCACAATTATTATCTTCAGCCTAGGGCTGGGCGATATGGCCAAAAATATGATCACAATATATTTTCTCTTATTGTTCGGTAGCGATTTTTACTTCCTCTGATACTGCCAGTTTGAGAGCATGTTAATTAAAACCTGTCTCTACCAACATATCTCACATACCAGCTTTTTGATGTGCTCTATGTCACTTTGGCTATAACCAAAGTTTTTAAATTATTGAAATTTCCTGTATATAGTGTACAGGTGCAGGTGGTTTGGAATATGTGGTGCTACGTTGTAGCTTCTGAATCCAGGTTACCCATAACTCTTTCTTAATATTACATCATCATCAGACTGGCACTAAAGGGTCCGTTTAGAAGGTAATGTCATTAATATTAAACAAGAATTTATTGATACCCAGTTTGGCTTTCAGTAGAGGGAAATACGTTTTTAAAAGTTACAAACCGTTTTTAAAGACTTGTACAGCCTTGGATGTTTTGGAAGCATCCAGATAGTGGAATCAGTCTACAGAAAGTATGTGAATGTTCCTCAAGGCCAAGGAGATTTGAGATTGGTTTTTAAAGGTAAAAGGTTTTCAAATTTCTGTACCATCTTGGACCCATCCAGATAGTGGTATTAGTGCATTGAAAGTATGTAAAAAGTTCTTGTCTCTCAACCGTGTGTGTATTGAGACCAAAGTATCATCAAACATTAGAAAAAAATCTTGTTTTTGCACAGCATTGGAGCCATTTTGGACTCCTCTTGATGGTTAAGTCGCTGTAGTGAAAGAGCACGTAAATGATCTTTGTTGTTTCTTGCCCGTGTGTGCAGGCCAAGGAGCTGCTGGCACAGGAGATGGAGGTGGTGAAGCAGGGCATGGGCCACGGAGACCTGTCCATCGACGCCTACAACCAGGTGTGGGAGGAGTGCTACAGCCAGGTGCTCTACCTGCCCGGCCAGAGCCGCTACACCAGGGCCAACCTGGCCAGCAAGAAGGACCGCATCGAGTCCCTGGAGAAGAGGCTTGAGGTAAGGCGAAGGCAGACCTACTAGAGCTGTAATCGGCCCTTAAAAGTTACATAGAATTCGGCCCGAGCCGAAGCCGGAGCTTGACAGTTTTTCTAAAGCCCCAACCCGTTTATAGCCCGACATTATTGAAATATGCGCATGCATACAAATCTTTTGCCTTTTTGGTCAAGAATGAGGCATTTATACATTTTAACATCATTTATTATGGCAAATGTGAAAAGACTATATAAGTATAATATATATAATATAAGTTGGAACAAATAAATGACATAATTGACAGAGGCTAGCCTCCTTTTCACCTCCACAGCATCCATTTTCGCATCTGTCTCAAGCTCAACGAAACCAATCACCTGACCTTTCAGTTACCGCACACTTGGCCCGCATGCCCGAACCCAGCTCGAGCCTGTGTTAAATGATAGAAACTAAGCCTGAACGCGTAGGGTCCCGCCGGGCTCGGGCAAAAATCTTCAGCTCTAAAACAGCTACTCTGCAGTGGTCATTACCTTCTTTGGCCAGTAGGTGGTAGTGTTGTACAGCTCTCTGCTGGTGTCATCTGAAAGTTGGGATCTAATGGAACAAAACATGCCCTTGAATATTGAAAGGACTTTGTTTTGGTTCTGTTTGTAGAAGCATCAGTTCACAATTATTATTTTTTTTAACTCCCAAAAATGTTCAATTTGAGGCTTAATTGCTCTTTAATTACAAGCTATCATTCTGTCTGAGAAATGTGGCCCCAGCATTTTTTTTCCATCACATACGAGTGAAGATTTTCCCAGAAGGAAAATGGCCTCAAATTATATTTTCTGTAATTATGTCATTCATCACTTAATCTTAGATTCCCGTTCTCCCCCGTTCTCACATTTGCGCATGAAGTTTCATGACTTCAGCCACCCGACACCCTCTACCCCCACCCCTCTTTTAAGTAATTCCAGCCATTCGCTTACTCGTCTTTTTGTAAATAAATGAATGGATTGAATTGGTGACAGTTTAATCAGCTTAATCATGCGAGGGTCATAGACTAATTAAGAGTCCCGACGGTGTAATCATGCGTGTATGGGCTGTTTTAACGCCACTCAAAACAGCCCGTGGCCCTAAAGACACTGGGATGTGTGCTCTGGTTTCAGAGACGAGAGGGAGCGAGAGAGGGAGAGATAGAGCGAAGAGAAGGGAGGTAGAGAGAGGGAGTGAAAGAGAGAGAGGGAGGGAGGGAGGAAGAGAGGCGCATATGTGCAAAGTTTCAGTTAATCAGGGGGAGCGCCATCTCTCCACAAAGGGTGCATTTGTTTCATATTTTTTGGCTCGGAACACTGGGCGGAAACTTGGAGCCCATTCACACAGCAGCTCTTTGCGGAGGCGACGGACGGGGGCTGGGGGGCGTCAAGAGTGTGTGTGTGTGTGTGTGTCTGTGTGTGTGTGTGTGTGTCTGTGTATGTGTGTGTCTGTGTATGTGTGTGTCTGTGTATGTGTGTGTTTGTGTGCCGTGTCTGTGTGTGTCTGTCTGTCTGTGTGTGTTTGAGTGTGTCTGTGTGTTCTTGTGTGTGTGCGCATGTGTGTGTGTGTGTGTGCAGAGAAGGGGGAGACTTTGTGGGATGTGGATTGGGAGGGGGGGGGGGGGAGGGGGGGGGTGTGTTGCCTGCCTGCCTGCCTGCAGTCACTTCAGTGAATGAAGCAACAGGGTTTCTAGCGCTGGCAGCTGCATACCACATTTATCAACTAGCAGCAGGAGCCTCTGAAGCTGCTCACCAGCGCTAACCCCTAGGGGCAGAGCACACATGGGCGCGAGTGTGTGTGTGTGTGTGTGTCTGCGTGTGTCTGTGTATGTGTGTGTCTGTGTGTGAGAGAGGGGGTGAAGTGTCTTGTGTCACCACCCAAACCCCACCTCTCTAGTGGCAGGGGTCTTGAAGGCGGCAGCCTCCATCCTTCTCCCCCCCAGTGCAGTGCAGTGCAGTGCAGTGCAGCGCCGCGTCGACCGCAGTGAGTCAACAAGGCCCCCTGGTTCATGCGCCCGGGGCCGCACACGGCCGGCCTGCTGTGGGGGGGGGGGGGGGGGGTAAAGGCTGGGGGAGTGGGGTGGAGGTGGGGTGGGTTGGCGCTGCTTCTGTTGCTGGGGTGCACCATCAGCACTCTGCCTGTACACCCACCCACCCCCACACCCCACCCCCCCCACCAGCCAGATCACTCCTGTCATGTTCTCACTTCCTTGTTGTTTGTAGTTGGTATATTTCTCCGTTTGTCTCTAATGGTGTTCTTTTTTCTTTCGCGCTGTATTTCAGTTTCTTCCTCTTTCCGACTGCGTCTCAGTTTGTCTTTATCTTTGTTTCTCTCACTGCATCTGTTTGGTTTATTTTTTTCACTTTGTCTTTTACACTGCTTCTGAACTTGTCCCTTTCTCGCCTTCTCGCTCACGGTATCTCAGTTTGTATCTCCCATTTTAGCCCCTTGTTCCCCCCATTCTCCAATAGCTATGGCCCACAGACTGTATATAAGTGTGATGGAGTGCCCATCACTAGAGTTGTGGGTGTGCTCTGACTGCCATCCCAACGAGCCTGGCTCTTTGGCGTTGCGGTCAGAGCCCCTGTTTGGTACCCCGGAGACCCGGGTTCGAAGCCGGGTGGGGTGACTTCTCCTCCCCTTCGCTACAATAAGAGAGCTCTGGCTCAGTGGCCTAAGGATGTACAGTCCATCTTACTCTCACCCTTTTTTGGGCTCTACCTAGTGAACGAGTGAACATTTTGGACACGCTCTCTGTCTGTCTCACATCTCACTCGGGTTTGTCCTCTTTGGCCCCCCCCCCGTCTCCATTATGGTCGTATGGTTCTGGCATCAGCACAGAGTCCAGAGCATGCCCAAGTCCATGTTGTCTGTATGTGTGCTGCAGTCGTACGACTGGCCTACCTCTGTCCACCAAGAAGGTCAGGCCCGAGGAGGGTGTAATGGGATCCGTGTTGGACAGCGTCGTAATGATCTGCTAACAGGGGAGCTCGGTGGAGATGCAGTGTGTTGTTGCCATGGAACGTGTTGATGTTGGATAGTCACGTTTGTCCCCCCCCCCCCCCGCCCCACTCCCTAATTATTGTGTTAAGCTGTGGCTGTTCTTTTGCAAGTCACAGGTAATTGTAAAACTATAACCCTTCAGTGAATGGACTGAGTTGAGCTGGTTCTCACTGTACAAGTTCTGTCTCTCTCTCTCTCTCTCTCTCTCTCTCTCTCTCTCTCTTTCTCTCTTTTTTTGTCTTTCCTGTCTCTACTGCATACTGAGGGTGTTCTTTTTGTGCTGCCAGCATTGGAAAACATAATCAGCAATCTGAGCTTTTATCCAGATCTCTGCTGAAGCGTTAGTGTTAGAAAACAGAACCTCTTGCGTAAGTTGGCAGTGTTTTTTTTTTTTTTTTTTTTTTGTCCAGGGCTGAAAAACAAGCCCTAGCAATATTGGTGTGACCTGTCAACACCAGTCAGAATGATGTGGAAATCCCCCCGTGATGTACGTGGGGATCGCTGGACCTGTGCCTGCAGTGGTCTCTGCGTTGGGAAATAAAAGGGATGGGTCATTGTTTTTTTGGTCAGGTACTGTTATGCACACAGCCTCCAAACCAGAGGGGAGGATATTGAAATAAGATTGCTCCAGAGGGAATGTTTTTGGATTTACACACTAAAATCACTCTACCCTGGTGGCACGAGTGATGAATTTAGTTTCCTCTGATTTGTATTTGTCCTCTTTACTTCGTGCTGTAATGTTGTATGTTTTTGTTGTCATGATGCTTTGGATCTCTCTAGACTAGAGGTTCTGTATATTGACATTGACATTCGTGTATATAATCTATAGATTGGGAGAGTCATTGGCCGATTGTAAAAATAATGTCTGGAGTTGTTTGTTTCTTGTTTGTTAATATTGGGATCTATTCACAGACTCTGGTGGTGAATTTAGCTGATCACACGAACATGCTGTGTGTGAAGCGCAGTGAGCGTCGCACCTCACTGGTATACTGGCCAATTTATGTGGGAGCCTATAAGAGGCTCATGCGACTGATAACGTTTTTCCAAATGTGGAAATGCTGATAATGGGCTGAGCCCTGAAATGTTTGTTTTCCATGCACTGCCTGTTTTGTTTTTTGGCGTATTCAGTAAAATATAGTTTCTGAAACCATTCAGCCTCCGTGTGTGGGTGCTCCACCTTCCTCACTATTGTACTGTCTATTTTGGGGTTATGCAGCGGCCGACAACACGAAATATAGACATAGGCACAGGCACCACTTGTACTTCTCCCAGCCTCTAAACCAGCCATTTCCTAAAATCATTTTGTAGCACTGAACATTGCTCTGAATGTTGTTGAATGATTAAGAAATGATAATGTTTGTGCGTTTTTCATGGAGGTCGCTTATGGGAAATGAACTGTACAACAGTTTGGCAGGAAGCCAAAAATTACGGCAGATAATCATAAAATGTTCCTGATACGTCAACAGTGATTAAGGAAACATGTTAAACTGAAATACTAGCTTCACTCACAGCAATAGTGTATGCTCAATATTTGCATTTTAAAACTTAATTTGCGGCCCACAAAATTCAGTTTATTTGGATTTTGTTTTGCCTCCTGCATCTAGGGGAAAGGAATGACGTTGAATTTGATTGCAGTACCAGTTGCAGTACCAGTACCACAATCCTTCATACAGCACCTTTAAAAAGCTCAGTTACTGTAGTTACAGTACATGGTGCAGACCAATCTAATTAAAGCTACAATTGTATTAACAACATGTAAACTGCAGTGCTCAAAATTCAGCTAAGTCACCCAGTAAAAATGTTAGAATTCTAAAGTTACTCAATTCATATGAAACATTCAATTTAATCAAGCACAAATTCTCGCACTGCCTAAAATTACTACTAAAAAGTACTAAAAGTCTCACCTTTAAGGTTTTAGAATATTTAACTAGTATAGTTAAAAAAAACTGTGCAGTTGTGCTTTATTTGCTTAACTCCTATTTATAATGTTTGTATTTTATTTGCATAATTCCTATTTACAATGTTTGTCCTATCATACCTGCTTTGTCCATGAAATAGCCATAGTTGCTAGTATGGCATTAAATTGCACAAACGATCCAATGCTCCTGCAGATCAACCGTGGCCACATGACGACGGAGGCCAAGCGGGCGGCCAAGATGGAGAAGAAGCTGAAGATCCTGCTGGGCGGCTACCAGTCGCGCGCCATGGGCCTGGTCAAGCAGCTGGGCGACCTCTGGGACCAGGTGGAGCAGGCCCACATGGAGCTGCGCACCTTCAGCGAGCTCAAGAAGCAGGAGGACCTGGCCATCCCGCGCCGCCTGGAGGTGAGTGCACCGCACACGCTCACGCTCACGCTCACGGCTGTGACCTCCCGTTGGGCCGACAGTGGCTCAGGAGGTAGAGGAGTTGCTGCCCAGCAACCACAGGGTCACTTTTTCAAGGTTCAAAGGTGTCGTTTTTATTTCCGAGGAGCAGTTTGTTTTGCAGGCAGCAGAGTAGGCCTACAAAAATAAAATCATGTTCACCAGACATTAAAACAACCGTAGAAAAATAATACAAGAAAACACAAGTCAAAAATAATATAAATAGATAGAAAAGCTAAAACTGCCTGAACTGTGTGCTAGTCACACCCAGGGTTGCCTGTTCAACTACCACTGCCAGCTACTTGTAGCTGTAACTTTTTGAGCAATGTTGCTGGTCAACAACATGATTGGCCCTTTATTTTCAGATGTCATGGTTACCAAAAGTCACCTGCTGCTGATCTACGTTCTCCTGATTTAAAATGTGTTGCCTAAATATCAGTGGAAAGTAATCAAACAACATTGGTTAATAAAGTTGCTCAGCAAAATTGCTGAAAAAGTTACCAAGTGCATCACGATCTTCACCTGTAGCTAATGTGACTGAAGAATGAGAGGTTCAGGTATAGTGACGATCAACCTGGCTTCCAGTTAAGGCTGCTCGATTATGGAAAAAATCTGAATCACGATTATTTGGGCCAGAACTGAAATCACGATTATTCAAACGATTATTTTGTTTTCCTCAGTAACATGCTTCATTTACTGAAAATGTATTCAAAAACATTTCGAAAAAACATTCTTGTACCTTCTGATTTTCCCTAATACCTTTCTTCGTAAACATTAGTAAGTCTCCTTTGATGTCTAATGTACAAACAGTAGAAATGTCTAATGCATACATCTAATGTACAGTACAAAGAGTAGAAAATAATTAGGACAAAAACATTATTGCCCTCGATTTTATTTGTTTTGAGATCGTTTGGCCCTGAAATCGTTATCACGATTAGAATTCGATTAATTGAGCAGCCCTACTTCCAGTACCACATATTTGCACCAGCCATTCACTAAACCAGGTGACCAGTGGATAAAAACTCTTAGCTATATTAGGCAGGTTTTGATGGTATTTTTCTTTTTCACCAGTAGGATGTTCTTTAAGGTGGTTCTTTAGGATGTTCTTAAGAATGTTCTTTGTTCTAAGAATGTCACTGCTGCTCTTCATGAGTGCTCAGCAGCTTCACCTGAGAGACAGTCCTTAAAGGAGAAGTTTGGTGTGAATCGATCGATAGCCCTGTTGTTTGTGGTCACAGAGTGCTGTTGATAGGGAAAAAAAACGAGAAACGGAATAATGAACTGGTAGCTAACCCTGGCTGAATGAAATCTATGAAAGTAGAAACCTGAACGAAACACAGAAATGTCTCCTTTCAGTTTGTTTTTGACAAGTCTAGGGCAAGGCATGGATTTTCCTTCTGTGGTTTGACGTGTTGTGGGGTTGTGTTTGTTTGCAGGCCCTGAGGGAGGACAACCAGAGGCAGCAGGAGCGTGAGAAGGAGCTTCAGCAGAGGTTTGGAGACCTGCTCCTGGAGAAGGAGACGCTGGGCGCCGAGAAGTTTTAAAAATCAAACCGAGCCAGACTGAATTCAATTGGACTGTCACCCACTGAGCTGTTAAGCTTAAAACCAGTACACTCTCTTTCTTTCTCTCTGTCTCTCTCACTCTCTCTTTCTGACTTTCTCTTTCTGACTCTCTCTCTCTCTCTCTCTCTCTGTCTTTGTCTCTCTGTCTCTCTCTCTGTCTCTACCGCTCTCTCTTTCTGACTCTCTCTCTCTCTGTATCTGACTCTTTCTGTCTCGGCCCAAAAGCATGTGTCCCATACCTGTGGACTGCTCTGCTGTCTTAGCTGGTGCTCAGCCAGTAAAACAAGCTTCAAGCGTGTCCCTGTCTGTGTCTGTGTGTACGTTGCTGTTTGGCAGCTTTCAGGTGTTGTGTGTGAACCATGGACATCATGACTCAGTCAGTCCTGTGTCTGAACAGCGGCTTCAGAACAACAGTGGGATGCTTCAGACAGGTAGCGTCATGTGAGCTGTTGAACATATGTGAAGTAACACATCACAACATTCACGGTTTTTAAAATGTCAACAACAAAAAAAGGAAAAATTATTTGTGGACATTTGCTCTCCATTACCTGATCTGAAACTGTGTATATAACATTATGGTAGATGTTAGGTATTTTTACATCTGTCTGACTAGGCCCTTGTTTTCTGTTAAACGTTAATTTTAGCATCCTGTACTTGTTTTGCATCAAGTAAAATGAGTGGTCTCTCAAAGGCAAACTAAGGGGGACCTTGGTAAAGTAATAAAATTTGCTGTCAATTCTGAAACAATGTCTTTTTTCCCCTTCTTTCTGGTTTTTAATTTTATTTTGCTTCATCCCACTCAGTCAGTATAGCAGTCATGTATATTCAGGCAGAGAGCCAGTAGTATTTCTAGTATTCAAATCTACATCCTAATGAGTTATTTGTCATATTTCATCCACCTCTTTAACATGTATTGAATTACAGTTTAAGCTTACTCATGCTTATTTTCTAGTCAGTTCTAGTCAATGGAGCAATTGAATACGGCCTCCCTGACAAATTGACATTTCGTCCGCCACCTCAACTCCAAAAAGTTAGTGCTGGCTGGCCGGCCCTTAACTGTCGTGTTATTACTACGTTTAGAGGAAAGCCGCTGCTCGCTCGTGGTTCTCGGGGGACTCCGGGAGGGTAATTCTACCTCTGTGTTCGTGTTGAGCTGTAATTACGGTATTCCATAAACACCACCACCAGGGCCCCCATGGGATGGCTGGGGCGGGGATGGAAGGGGAAGGGGAAGGGGAGGGCTGAAAAATTTACAGTGTAAACAGCAGGTAGAGGGATTGGGTAGATCAAGCAGGGGGGAAGAGAACCTACTATGCCCAGCTGTTGTGCTCTCTCTCTCTCTCTCTTTCTCTCTCTCTCTCTCTCTCTCTCTCTCTCTCTCTCGCTCTCTCTCTCTCTCTCTCTCTCTCTCGCTCTCTCTCTCTCTGTCTCGCGCTCGCTCACTCTCTCTCTCTCTCTCTCTCTCTCTCTCTCTCTTTCTCTTTCTCTCTCTTTCTAACTGCCGGTAGTTCTGAGCTAGTGAGCTGCAGAAGTAGTTATAGAGTCCAGAGCCCATAGAAATCGAGACGTTGGGTGTTCCTGGATGCTTACAAGACATGAACAACATACTTTGGTACAGTAGTATCGTTGGTAAAATGTTACTTTAAAAAAAAAAGAAAGAAAGAAAGAAAAACCAAATGGCATGTGTCTAAAGACCACCGTTTATTCGCAGCGGATACGTGGTAATGGCTTTGGTGAGTGAATTGCGCGTGGAGATGGAAATGAGGGCATTAATGGATGGAGTCGAAGCCCAGACAGATCAAGCCCATTTCCAGTCCACCGCTGGAATACAATTTGGAAAGGACTGAAGCTGCTGCTGCCGCCGCTATTACATCTAATAAGAATAGCGCTGCATTTGCAGTTTTCAGGCTGTTGAGATTGGGAAGTTGTCATTTTCGTAGGCCGTGTTTTACCAAAAGAGTTTGGGGTGCCTCTGATGGGGTTTTGGCAACTCGGGCCCAAAACATTGTGGCTTTGATACGTCATTAAGGAAATTGTCAATTCATGTAGAATGTAGTCACTCTATCTGTGCCTTACATCACTGGAAAACCAATCATGCTGTGGGCTTTTTGTCGGATGTTGGCTAAGCAGAAAAATGTCTCGGAGCTTGCTGTGCTGTGGTAGCCACGCTTAATTAATTGCTCATATTGGATGGTTTGATCAGAGTCCTTTTGATGTCCCCCTTCCGCACACACACACACACACACACATACATACAGACACAGTAACAGGCTTTAAGGTAATGGAAGGCATTACTTGTCTTCACTTATGTGGAGACCAGAGAGATTATTCAACCGACTCGTTACTGCATTATTAAATGAGGTTTGCACAGTATGACCTCACTACTCCACCATCTTGCATGTGTACGTAATTATGATGTGGGCCACAACATGTAGGTCCCCTTTCTCGGCTGGTGTACTTGTTCACTGTGCAGGGTTGTGGTTGGCGCACCATGTGCCACGAGAAATCCGATGCACAATCACATGAGAGAAATTACGCTGTGGATTTCTATTTCTGGTCGTTTACACACATCCACTGGTAATCTCAGCTCCATATTGTGTCCAAGAAAACAAAAATGTGTTTTCTGTCCTTAGGAGCCCTGGAGTCATAACACTTTGTAACATTAAATCCTCTGACACTTCAAATATATTTTAAATAATGCCTTTAATAGATGGCTGTGTTGTAGTACAAATACACTTTAGTCATGGTTGTGGGGTTGGCCATGCAGACTAGGGTAATGGTGACGAAAACAAGTCTAGTCTTTGCCAACTTTACATTCACCTCCAGTAAGGAAACCAATGTTAAATAATTTCTGTATGTCCTGAATGAAGGATTTCATAAAATCTACATGGACAATTTTCATAAAAAGTATAAAACGACATGAAGAACCAATGTGACTCTGCAGGACCCCAACCACTGAGGACCACAAAGGGGTAACTGAGAAGCATCCTGGCCCTAGGTTTTAAGAGATACACCTTATGTTTTGCCTTGAACAGTGCTGAAAAACAACTATCTCCATTGTACAATGCTAACTATCAGTGTAATTGCTACTTTTAGCAATTTTAACCAAAAAGATCATTACTCACTGGGCAGATGATAACCCTCCCCTGCCACCTCCATAAAAAGACACACAAAATTGTTTCATAAATACATGAATTTGGAAATAATTTTATTTGCATTGTATGCCCTATTTTAAATATTTTTAAACATGTTTAATCAGCAACATATGCCATACCTTACAATATACACAACATGCACACACATACATGGCTTGGATGCAACTATTTAACTGGTTAATCTTCTAAGCATGCAATCTGGCTCTACAAAGGCTATCTTGTTTAACTGATTTATTTACAGAGGTCTCTTTCAAGTACATGACTTGCTGCATGCTCATGGGTGTTTGGGAGATGGTGTTGTTCATTGTTGTGTTGATGTTTTTGGCCACAAGAAGAACTGCCGAAAAATCCAGTTTTGTAGACTGGTGCCCAACTGGATTCAAGGCCAGCCTCAGCAGTACTATCATCTCACTGTGGTGCCACGCAGTAACTTGGCCCAAAAAGCAGAGAGCTTTAAGTATGCTCAGCGACTCTACGGCTATTGTTGAGGCCTGGGCTTGTCTGGACTATAATTTTGACTTGATGTGTGCCAAGAGGGCCTTTGTGCTCTGGTGTGTGAGTGAGCGCACGAAGGAATGGGAGTTCAGTGAGGATAGAAAAGACATGGCTGTTTCGGAGGAATATGAAGAAGTTGGGACAGATTCTGTTGGTGACAGTGAAGTGAAAGAGTATTAACATGGGCCTGAAAAAAACTATATAAGGGACTTGTAGGTCTGGTTCAGCTACAGATAGTTACACATTGAAATTAAATTTACATGTAGAATAATATCCCTGGTTATTACTGGAGCATATCCAAATTAGGGGGCAGATCAGCTTTTCTTTCCTTGAACACCGAGATGGAATTTGGCCTTGGCAAGATCTGCACTCACAAACTGAGTGCTCTTCTATGTGCATAACTAGAATGGAAGTTGGGTTCCATTCTATGTATATATATTTAAGAAATCCCAGACAACCACTTTAATGTTATGGCAACCAAGATTAGCACCATGAACCCTTTGAGTCTTCAAAACTGTACAACTCAGGTGGTTGGTGTCACAGTTCTACCAACAGGTCTACCTGGACCTGAGCATGCATGTAATGTATCAAACCTACAAAATCAGAGAAGGTTAGCCAGGAGAAAAAAAAATCTGAAGTGAGTTGGAATATGAAATAAAGAGCTGGGCCTTTCTCTAGACAAGTTAATGATTGATCGTTCCATGTGCTTATTGTCAGTGGACCTCTCCTGCTGTTACTCTAACCATGCAGTTGCTGCTCACACCGTTTCACTCTGGGCTGTTAAAAAATATGGTCCTGCTTCAGCCAGCAGGTTTGCAGCTGTCTGATGTAGACCCTTTACTGTTTCCTATAGTGTGTGGGCTAGTTCATTTTCAGTCTGTTTGAATCTAATCTGCCGAGTGTAATTAGTACAGGCACGGCCCTGGGCCAGTACTATACACTCTATCCATTGGCTGTCTGTTGAGGAAGTTGTGCTTGGACACCATTCACAAAGACGTGATTGTGAGGCAGCCAATTTGAGCCAAAAACACCAAGGTTACTAGCCTGACTAAATTCGGATTATATGTCCCTTACTCAGTCTTCACTGGGTTTATAGTCTGGAAACAAACAGTTTGTCTGCTTATTCCTTGGGTACTACCAATCAGCAAGTTGTGAAAGGTTGCAATAAAGAAAAAAAACCTTTAATTACAAAAAGGTTTTAAATAACCTTTACAGTTGGATCTGGTTTATCAGGCACCATGTGGATGAATTACAAAACCAAGCATGAAGTTGTAATGACCATTGCCAGAGAAAAATGTTATTCTTACTTCTTTAGTCAAATCTGAACAAATGCAGGCTACAGTCCATGAGATGGAGAATCCAGTAGGGAGCTACAGGGTCACCAGTGTAATTATGAGCAGTAGGTGTCTTGAAGCTAAAGTCTGCGGACTTACATTTTCTGTTTATTCTAAGCGATGCCTGTGTAATGTTTCTGTTACTACACTGAAACACAGGACTGGTAAACGTTGTAGGAAGCATTATTAACTGAAGTCTATGAACTGAAGTCTATTCAAAAACCTCCTATAGGGAAAATTTCCACTTGTTACAACAGTCTTGTCCTTGTCACTCCAAAATAAATAAGATCTTATTGTCTTCTGATCTGTTACTCCTGAAACCTACTTAGGAGACTATTTTAAGATCTTAAGTTGAACTTGTATTGTTTTTATAGCTATAAATTGTATATATTATAAATCATGATATTGTTTCTTACAAGTTTAATTAAACAGACAAAAGCCAGATGTCACTGAATTGTTTCTCCTAAAACTCCCTTATTTAGAAGAAAAAGACACAAACCAGCTTCAAATAAGATCCTATTTGTTTCCGAAACACAAACTCAAGACAATTCTGAGAAGCAATATTTTTTCTCTGGGCTTCCATCCAGGTGCCTAGAGACTGTGCAGAAGTGGATTGCCAATTATAGGCAGGATAACTTAAATGGCCTAAAATCCACACAGAAAAAATACAAGAGGTAAACATCTACTGAGGGATGTCTCCATGTTAATTTTCTGCATAAAAATTGTTCTCTGTTTTTCTAACTGGTTCAACTCACATTTGAGACGTGGGAGTGTGGATGTCTTGGCTGTTTTTCCTTTGATCTGACTACTGATGTGAGCACTTCGCCCTAAGTCAACAATTATGACACCAGTGTTGAGAGGCGTAGCTCGCAGGGAATTCCTCATCACATAAATCGCAGACTTTGTTTGGGCCGTGAATCGCAATTGGATTCAGAAACGAGAAAACATTTTTATATTGTTACAGTAATCGGCGAGTCAGAACTCTGCCTTTCTGACTCATGCCCCGTTCCGATGAACATCTTGTATTTGACAATGCAGTCTGTGAAGATGGCCAGAGAACACTGAGCTGGAGTTGTTATGGAAGTATTGTTTCCCACAAGAAAGGAAGGGGAGACAAAGGCTTCTCAGACAGAATTCCAGCCATAGTATTGGAGGGGGTGGGGGTGTGGGGTTGAGTCAAGATTGTAATCACGCTGTCCAACAGTGAAATTGTCTTATAGCGTTTACTGCAACCACGTGTGCAGGAATGAAAGGCAGAGTGTGTACTGTATCGTAGAAGGCACAGATTAGATATGAATTTTAAACTCGGAGACAAAGACCACAGATAGAACAGCCCTGCTAGGTTAGCACCGTGGCTTAGGCTATGGGATGATCGATCGACAAGCTTCAGTTCAGTTCAGACTGGACTGGTCTCACAGCCTTGAAGGCCGTCATACATGACCAACTCTCAAAATGTGTCCTTCCTGAAAGGCTGACACTAATGCTAGACAGGAGCTTGCAGTTATGGTGGCATAAAAAAATGAATGCCGCTCAGTGGTTAGTGTTGAAACTTGGTTTTGCCTGATCTAGGTTCAAAATCTGTCGCTGGGGATGTGGTAGGGACATCAGTATAGTCTAAGTTAAAAACATCTGTCTTCTGTCTCACAGAGCAGACTTTTTAAAAGTTTTCCCCTCTCTCTCTCTCTCTCTCTTTCTCTTTCTCTATATCTGTCTCTCTCTCTCTCTCTCTCTCTCTCCCCGTGACAAGATGTCAACTGTAATAGTACCACATGAGGTATGAGGGGTTTGAATCCAACCAGAAATGCCTGATGCCACCGATTCACATTGCTGGAGTGTTACTGTTGAATACCGTACATGGCATCTCTCAGAATGGAATGCCTCTGTGTGACCCCAGTGCACTGTTCCGCCGGCTGTGTTTCTGTGACATCTCTCTCGTGGAATGCCAGGAAGTGACAAGGCTTCCAGGGTGCGTTTCATTGTCATAGCTCTCTGGGACGGAAGCAATTCATTGGCAGGCCACCATGCAAACTCCACACTGACTTAATGATCCCCTCTGAGCTTCCTACAGCTGCCACACACACGCTCACACTCACACACAGACACACAAAGACGCAGGCACAAATGCCCCCAAACCTCTTTGCAGTCCCACATGCACATGTTCAGACGCAGATGAATACGCTCATACACACTCACACACACACACTCACCCATACACACACATGCACAAAGTGTACAAATGGAGTCAAGCTAGAAACGTAAACAGGATGGAGTTGAACAGCACTGGAGCATAAACAAGTGAGTCAGGGAGGTGGCACCAAGTGGCGAGACTCCCCTGAGTCTAGCTGATGAAAACCCCCTGCAATGGTGATAAATTGAGCCGCATGTCCCAGAGGACTCCAAGGGCCTTTTTAACTCACGGGCAGCCATAACAAGCTGGGGAGCTGAGGACAATTACACGCTGCTTTTGGTACCTTTGCTCTTCTTGAGGGTTTGAGAGCTGGGGGGGTAGCCATGTGTATGCATCTATTTGAATTGGAGTATATAGACAATATTCTAGAGGTAGCCTGTGTGTGTTTTTTTTTTGGGGGGGGGGGGGGGGGGGGGTCAGCTAGGTGTCTGTTCGGGTTGAAGTATATGGACCAGAGGAAGAAAGAATGTGAAAAAGTGAAGAAAACCAAGGATGGAGGAACCAGCCGAGAAAGTGTGTGTGTGTGTGTGTGTGTGTGTGTGTGTGTGTGTGTGTGTGTGTGTGTGTGTGTGTGTGTGTGTGTGTGTGTGTGTGTGTGTGTGTGTGTGTGTGTGTGTGTGTGTGTGTGTGTGTGTGTGTGTGGGTGTGTGTGTGTGTGGGTGTGTGTGTGTGTGTGTGGGTGCGCGCGCGTGTGTTGTGCGCATCTAAAATAACTTGAACAAAGCCCACCAGAAAAGCACAGGGAAAGAGACAATAAGCACACAGAGACAATGCACTGCCGCTGCCAAAGGAACAGCTCTGTGAGTGTTATGTAGGCTGACACTGAATCAGACATGCTTCCTTAGTGTGTTTGAAGAAGAAATAAGAAATAGAGGAGGAGGGGAAAAAAAGAATCAAAAAGCCATGTCTTCGTTTGGAAGAGCTCAGCGAGTCTGGCCAAGTCTGGCTCCACAAGCTGAACGTGCTCTCCCTGGTGGAACTGACAATAAATGAAAGGTCAGCATTGTTCTCTGAAATCATATCCCAAACATCTCGGCATAATAACAATATGGAGCGATATGGTTTTGTGGTGGAGGGCCCTAAATAAGAGCAGTCTTGTGGGCCTAAATTTAAACAGATTGCACACAGTGCCACCGAGAAGCCATCACACCAGCCCCCTCTGTTTTTGACTTTCACATCAAAGTGCGCTCCCCTTCTCTCCCCCCCCCCCAGACCCGCACCTCCTCCTACCCCCCCCCCCCCCCCCCATCTTTTGTCCCGTGTCTATGAATGTGTGTATTTTGCCGATCAACCCCCTGACCCGTTTCTTCCAGTGCAAATGACGGGCTGACGACTCCAAAGAGAGAGGGGCAGCGTGAGGTCTTTGGCACGCTGGCCTATTATTACAGACGAAATTGCAAACCCCCAGGGGAGAGAAGATTCTGTTACAAATCAAACACGGGTTCCGTTTCGTACACAAGGCTAAAAAGCCATTGGATGGAAAGGTTTTTTTTTCTTTTTCTTTTTTTTTTTGTGAACTCAAGACCGTTCCTTGGACAGGAATCTGAGCACACTGGTAATGGCAAATGGAGTCACAGTGATTTATGCGAGATGTTTTTAATGATTTTTTTTTTGGGAGGGGGGGTTATTTCTTTCACCTTACATGACCTCGTTGTGCACTGGTAGCCCCGCGATGTTCTCTCGAGCTATTGTCCAAGTAAAAGTGCTTGCTGTCCTAGAACAACTAATAAATGATGTGGAACTAGCAGCAGCGCCTGCAACTTTTTCAAACCTTTTCAGATCTGCTGGTTTACCAGCAGGTCATCATTGTTTTTAAGGAAAAAGACTTTACTGAACCTATATTTTTACTCAAATAGAAGCAAGTCTTTATTAATGTTGTCTTACCCCACAAAACTTGAGTCATTCGCTGCTCTGCTCTTAAGGCTGTATGTGACACTCAAAATTTGTGATGTTAATTACATTCTCAACATGTAGGGACTTTTTTTTTTTTTTTAAGGGACAGTTTGTTCCCCTGAGCCCTTCGTCATGACCCCGTGTTTGGTTTGGACGTCAGTGAATAGAATTGTGTGTGGGGAGGAAATTAAAAATGCAGGGTTGTAATTTACAGGAGAGTGGGATAGATTTAAAGGCCCTCTCTCTGTCTGCTGCCTTGCTTCCAAACTTCTAAATATGTCGCAGCTGAACGAGAAACTGAGCTTTTTCTGTGCTGGCAACAACAAGTGGGTTATGCCAGCCCCTACTCCTACTCCTCCTGGCAATATTCTGTGCTCGCAAGACAGAGAGAGAGAGAGAGAGAGAGAGAGAGAGAGAGAGAGAGAGAGAGAGAGAGAGAGAGAGAGAGAGAGAGAGAGAGAGAGAGAGAGAGAGAGAGAGAGAGAGAGAGAGAGAGAGAGAGAGAGAGAGAGAGAGAGGTGGAGTGGTGGGAGTTTATCAGATCCAAATGTTATATATGCTTGAAATCTGATTTGATTTCTTTTTTGCATGTGTATTTAAAATTGCAGTGTAATTTCTCTCCATGTTTAATGAAAGGGAATATTCATCGAGGCCAAGAGTTAAGCATTTCAGGCATGGTATACGGGCAAAGGGGTCTCTTGGCTAAATGCAATACTGGGTTTCTCTACTGTGCTGCAGCTCTGTGCTATCCATTCAGACTGCGTAAGGCACTTTAAATAGGCTGTGTCAGACTGGGGCAATATAAGGCAATCTATTGCCGTCTAAGGCAATGACCAAGAACACTGCTTTAGTATTCGGTGAGAATAAAAACACAGGACATACTCTAACAGATTACATTTCAGCAAACATACAGGAGCATGACTGCACATTTCTTGCTATAAATCCTCTAATATGAGCCCAATTAGAGCACACATTTTACCAGCATTGACTAATTTGTCTTGACAATTAGGAAAAAATTATGGTCTAAAATCACATCATCAGTCTGGAGTCTGTCCCTCTTACTTCAACAACACAGCACAGGTCAAGACAGCTGAAATATTAGTCATAACTGTTGACGTCTTTGGCCTTTGAATTCTTCCATGTTGGAATAGAAGCCATTTTCAGCCACTTATCTGGACACATAATGAAAACTAGTTTTTAGGCCCCCTTTTTACGGTAATTCATATGTTCATTCATTTGCTTGTAGTTTCACATTTGTTTGTTAGTTAAATAAGACATGGGTGTAATCCACTCTATCAATATGCTTTCCGCCATTTTGGAAACAAGCTTTGTTTTGGAGACAATGCAAAGATCTACTTGGTTAAACTACTTGCAAATTAGTGCATTTAATCCGGATTGTGAACCTGTCCATTAACACACAGTACAGCTTCTTCTAATTACACAAGTCCACGAGTATAAGTCTGCACACACAGCTTCATACATTGTTATACAAGCATAGCAGCAACCATGAAATGACCAGTTTTTAAAAGGTAATTAAAAGAACTAAAAAAAAGGTGCTGTTATCAATGCTTACTCATTCACTGACACACAAACACACACACAGAAAGAGAAAGAGAGAGACAAAGAGAGACAGAGAGGTGGGGGGATATCTGTCACTGCTGTCCGAAAAAAAAGCTGTGTTATTATTCTTATCAAATGTTTCAAAAAAATGGCACATTACAAATATTAGAAATATACTTGAACACAATCATTGTGTGTGTGTGTGTGTGTGTGTGTGTGTGTGTGTGTGGTCCTTGGGGGTGTTATGTTGTCTAAATGCAATGTAAATCTATGAAAGTCCTCTGGGAGGCCAGACATGAGACGGATGGGTGTAGGGGCCCGTTTGAGGAGACCATGGTGACAGCCACATAGCGGGCCTGTGTGGCTGCGAGCTTCCTCATCCCAGTGGAGAGCACTTAGCGCTCTGAAATGAAACACATTTCACCACAATTTATTGGGCGCATCGACTGTGAGAGAATGCAGAGGATTTTTCTCACGAAACTTTCTCAATCCAGCCATTTTTTTCCTTTTCTCAATAAATAAAGCCATACATTTCGAATGGTTTGTTAGAAAAATGTGAGGAATGAGGTTGGAATAATTGCCTTTGATGCCCATAAAAATAAATTGATATTTTTATTAGCCATGATAAATGAGTGTGTATAAGTAAATAAGTGAAATAAAAATGTACGTTAAAGTGGTTGTTTAAATGTTTGGTTTATAAATCTATGTAACAGAATTGTGTGTAGTTTTTTGCTTTATGCATTTTGTGACTATTTGGTAGTTGAGAATAATTTACCAGCTAAATAATGCGTACTTCAGCATAATGTCAAAAAACTACCGTGTACAAGAAATACTCGCCTCAATATTTTTTTGGTCATAAAACATAATCTTACAAAAAATAACTTTTTTATTAACTATTTCAATTATATCACATCAACATTACCAAATTACAGCAATGTTGTTTACTAGAAAATATCCATCACAGTAGAGAAATAATAACAATATAAAAAACAAATCACCTGATGATAGCTTTTGAAATCTCACTTCCATAACAAGTGACTCATAAAATGGTATGGTACTGACATTGCTCCTGACGGGTTCCACGGGCGAGTCTGCCTCTCTGTGTGCGGCTGGAGTGAGAGTGGAGTGTGGTGGGTTGGTCATCCTCTATGCAGCCGTTGGGGTGAGAGTGTGTGTGTGGCTCCCTTGTCCAGCCTCAGGGTCTGGGGTGAGCGTGGAGTGAGAGAGGTCTGAGTGAGTGCGGTGGGTTGGTCATCCACCGTACAGCCGTTGGGATAAGAGAGTATATGTGGCACAGCCTTTGGGGCTGTGGTGAGAATGGACTGCGGTGGGTTGGTCATCCTCTGTGCAGCCACTGAGGTAAGAGAGTGTGTGGCTCCCTTGTGGGGCTGGGGTGAGTGTGGGTGTGAGTAAAGTGTGTGTGGCTTCAGGACGGTCACAGTAGATAAAAATGTATAATCACAAAAAAAAAAACACTAAACAGCTTTGAAATGTCATTTAAAAAAAAAAAAAAAACGGTGACCCATAAAGCGCTACCCCAGCACTACTGACAGGTTCCAAGGATTAGTTGGTCTCTCTGTGTCGCGTAGGGGATTAGGTGAGCGTGGAGTGAGTGAGTGAGTGAGTGAGTGAGTGAGTGAGTGAGTGAGTGAGTGAGTGTGGCAGGTTAAGTCAGTCTCTCTGTGCGGCCGAGGGGTGAGAGTGTATGAGGCTCCCTGTCCGGCCGAGGGCTGGGGTGAGAGTGGAGTGAGGTGGGGGGGTGTGAGTGAGTGTGCAGGGCCTGTGTACAGCCAAAGGGGTAAGTGTGTATGAGGCTCTCTGTGGGGCCGAGGGCTGGGGTGAGCGCTGAGCGTGGAGTGGAGAGTGGGGGTGCGAGTGGAGTGTGGAGTGTGTGTGGCTTGAGGAGGGTCAATCCTGGAAGTGGGCCTGGCACCCTGATGATGGGGCACTGCCGGCCTCCTCTCATTTGTGGTGCCTGTGGCCAGAGTAGGAATGTGGCCGCCGCTGCTCTTACCTTTCACCAGCCAGCCACATGTCACCAGCAGCCACACTATGTGTGTGTGCGTGTGTGCGTGTGTGCGTGTGTGCGTGTGTGTGTGTGTGTGTGTGTGTGTGTGTGTGTGTCTGCAGCACCTGACCTGCCCACCGCACTGATGGGATTGTGGCCAGGACCTCTTCACTCTCAGCTCACCTCAGCGAACAAGGTGCAGACTTGATAGTTCCATGCTGTGTGTTTCATGATAGAGTAAGAGTGAGAGAGTGTGCACGGCCAAAAAACAATCTTTCAGGTGCTGGACAAAGGCAAACGACTAGAGAAAATGTATTGAATTCACAAAACAAGGCAACATTTCAAACAACGCTGCCTGGTTTTGTGAATTCAATACATTTTTGAGCACAAACAGTGTGCAGACCTTCTCTGTTTTCAAGTCTATTTCATGATAACCAGAGTTTAAATTGGGCCGGAGCCCTCTGGAGCTCAGCTACCCTCCTCACCTCGGTAATACAGCCAGCCAGGGGTAAGCTCCCTCTGCTACAGTATTTATAGTAATACAATAGAGTGAGATATTGACCACTGTCAGTAGAGAAGGGTTGCCCCTCCTTACAAAGGCAGCCAACTTAACCACTGATGATAACCATTTTGCACTGACCTTTACTATATGGAAAAGCTATTTTAAAGCTCACACACATTCAGAAACTACAGGAATACAGCAACAACTCTCTGTGGGAAAACAGTACACTGTTAAACCCTGTTCTAGTCAGAGGCGGACATCCTGGTTCAGAAAAAAGAAGTAGAAGAAAGCCAAAGTCCTGCTACATATTTCTTCAGGCCAAGTCACTGAAGCACTCTATTTCTAATTAGCATACATCTTTAGCTAGGTAGATGAACTAACTACTGAAATCACCTGTTAAGAGCACATGCAGGCAGAAGGAATAAATACATGGCAGGACTTTTGCTTTCTCAAGCCAGTTTGTCCACATCTCTGGTTATGGTGCCCTGGGCCATGCATCTCATGTCTGTGTTGCAAAATCATAAATAAGAGTCTTACACGGCAGACGTGCTCTCACCTGAAGCAGAGTCTAAGCAGCATGGTGTTGTACTCCCAGTGTTGTCTTCCTCCAGGAGGTGGCGATGTTACTCTTGTGTGGCCCACCGTTTCACAGAGTTCTGACTAGAAGGAATTCATTTCTTTTCGCTCGTCTTATGAGAACACATCCAGTATGAGCATAACATTTTAATGCTAAAACCATTGTGACACAGATTCAATTTCAAATAGTTAAAACGTTTAATTTTATATCCAGTCATTGCTTCAATTACAGGAACAATTGCGTCAAAATTTAAAACCTGTGCAAATTATGTGTTTTTGTCAGATAGGCCTAACATAGTGATGAAGGTTAATTTAATTAATGAAGGCACTGATTACATTTTTAATTGAATACTATTGAGAAGTTGAGAATTGAATGATGGCACTTTTGCAACTCATAACTGTCCATGTGAAAATAATTACAATAAAATTAAAAATAAAAGACAGTACAATTATTAAAAAAATAAAACTTTAAAAAGTAAACAAATAGGAAAACAAAATTATAATTTATAATTTATTTAATACAACAACACTGTACTAAAAATTTATAAGTTACCTATACAATAAAAATTGCCAGGGACCCCTATACAGTTATTATAATAAACAAAATGACAAAAAACATTGTGGCATCCAAAATATAGAAAATAAATGCCCCTTAAACACGAATGCAAGCAATTTAACAGACAGCCAAAAACTGTTACAGTCCTCCTGATGCAGTCCTACCAACTCTACTAGCTAGCAGCCGGCATCCAGCATTAGCCGTGAGCCTCGCCACCCGCCTGCAGCCCCTGAATGACACACTGGGTGACTGACTGACTGCTGCTGCTGGGCTGTGTGGTCTCCCTTCCGTTCATTCATCCAGGGCAACGCTTGGGTTTCCTCTAGGGTCTGTGGCCGAGCTCGGCGGGCTGGTCTGAGCCCCGGCGAAACCACACCGCTGTGTAGAGCAGCGCGAGAGGCGCGCGCGTCTCTCTGGGGCACATTTAGGAGTGGGGAGAGAAGGGGGAAGAGAGAGAGGTGGTGAACCATGTCAGCGCCGTTAGACACATAGATTTTCTCGCACGTTGGCGGGAGCTTCCTTTAACTCCCATCACCGTGGCAGATTTACCAACCTTAATCTTGTAAATCACGTAGCAGCACTGCGCTCCCCTCATTTGAATATCTCAAAGCCTGTTTGTCTGTTATCTAATGGATCCTCAATATGGTCATGCTAAGCTGGGCCTCAGGAATGGGGCCTTTCTGTCACTGCAGGCTCCCTCTTATATCTTTTAATTTTTTTTTGGGGAGGGGGGGGGGGGCGTTGCTAAAAATGATTGCTGCTATGCACATTAATTTAAAAATGAAAACACATAAAGCATATAGCTGCTCTGGTATGAAATATGTCAGGTCCAAGGAGTTGGTCTAAGTTCTGTCAATAAGTACTTTTAACCAAATAAG
This sequence comes from Coilia nasus, assembly GCA_027475355.1. Classification (NCBI taxonomy): domain Eukaryota; kingdom Metazoa; phylum Chordata; class Actinopteri; order Clupeiformes; family Engraulidae; genus Coilia; species Coilia nasus. Next base: position 24,417,944 of record CM050205.1, read on the forward strand.
ACCTGCCTCAGCCTTAAATCGTCTTTGTTTTTGCTGACAGGGTTGCTTTACCATCTACAATAACAAGAATAAAATTTCTGTTACTCTTTAAATATGGAAACTTTAAATGGTCTGAACTGTTGAGTTCATGAAACAGAGAACATTCAGGATATAGGCTACAGTAGACATGGTGCTTCCTTTTTCTTGCCTTTGATTCCAAAACACTGTGACTGAGGCGAGGTTTTTTTCCGCTGGTTGTACACTCTCTCACTACCCACATGTGCAGTGGAGACCGCCAGTCTGAGGAACTAAGTTCTCCTCATGACGCTTTCTGTGACACACAGGCCACTGTTATTCAAGTTATGATTGGCTATTACAGCTAGCAGGCTTTAAAGACCATTAATAAATTGATGGGGAAAGAGCATGAAATATAGAAATGAACATAAGCTGAACAAGTTCACTGTTTGTACTCAAACAGTGGCAAAGGAGACCTCTTCGACTCCAAAAAATTCCCCCCACCGAGATGCGAGTCGGGCAAGGGTCGTGGCAGCTGCTGAAAGTCGGTTTGCGAGACATCACAACCGTAGAGCGCGGCCCTGTAATTAGAATCCCACTGAAGGGTCAGATGTAAACCGTTTCACCATTTTTGGTGGGTTTAAATGACAGCCTTTCCCCCCACAAGCACATGGGGACAAAAAGCAGATGAAAGATAGAATGTATCAGAGAATGAATCCTCACACAAAGAAGTGATTTGAGGGCGGCGTGTGCTGCAGTCATACATATATTTAGATATTTATATCTACAGATCAACAATGTCATATTTAGATAGTTTTTCTAAAATAATACAGCCACACCATGCTCATATTTATGGACTGTATGAAGTGGAAGAAAGCCAACTCATTATAAAATTCTAATGTTTTGATTTCTGTGTCCAAAGGGTATTTGTCATTATTTTTAAAAGAGGGGTACCAGCTTCAAATGATATTTATAAATTCAGATGTATCGCAGTTATACTTTCCTGATATTCTTGGAGATTTATTTTTAAAAAGACCATTTTGTTCACTTTTGATTACAGAGTTCATCCAATCAAGGCAGTGATAATACCAGGGTATATTCTTAGAGTTTATGCCATGTATTTGCATTACATTTTTATCAGAAAAAATGCATTTGCAAGTACATTATCATCTGTTGCATTTTGGGATATGTCCAAGGTCTACACATTTTACTTGCTTTCTGTATTGTATTTCAGGGAGCACACGCATGCACACACACACACACACACACACACACACACACACACACACACACACACACACACACACACACACACAAAGTATATCTTAACTATTGATTTTACATAATAAATATATTGTTTTACATTTATTTGTGTGTACAATCATGCTGACCATGTTCTTTTTGCAGTATACTGTGCCACAAATAACATGTATGTGCATGTGTGGTTTTGTCTTATGGGCCTAATTTAGACCTGACAATGCATACTCACGTTTATCAGTCTGCAGTCTTGTTACTCTACCTAGGGGTTTCCTATATCACCACACACACACACACAAAAAAAAAAAACACACACACACACACACACACAAACACACACTGTTGGGCCACCTGTTAAAAGACAGAGTGTGTTGCTGCTCTTTTTTTCTTGTGAATTGTGGCCTGTTTCTTGTCAAGCATCAAGACACCCAGGTGCTCACTGGTGTATTTGTACTTGAAGCCTTGGAACCTGACTACACTTCTGTTTGCCAAACTACTTCGAGGAGGTGTCAAATATCGAGAACCAGTTTGAAATGCCAAGCTAAGCAAAAAAGGGCCCTCTCCCTGCCTTCCCTTTCTTGAAGGAAAAGTATGTTGTTCCATCTTGGCTGTTATTTTCACACAATTAGGGCTGCAAAAAGGGGGAAAGGGTATTCTGTGCTCTGCATGCTTTCCTGAAGTCTGTACGACTGTCTGACTTTAGCATGTGTCCGTTATATGAGGAATGCAGGAACTGTCACCATACAAATCTTCTACGAACTTTTGAATTCAGTCTTTCACCATGTATTTACACACAAGCGCTCGTGTAATGTAGTCACAAATGCAAATGCAAAAATGTCTATGTCCTATGTCTTTATTATGTCTTAATGTGTTTTATTAAGTGTAGATAGAACTGTACATATGACAATAAACTTTAACTTAAAAAAAAATGTAATTTGCTGGCAATGTAATTTGCTGTTATATCTTTCCTAAACTGTCACAGGTTAATAACCGATGCACAAATCCCTGCAAAAAGGTTTAAATACAATTCATTAAAATACAAATGAGTACAGGTGATTGTGACAGGAGAAATCCTGTCACAATCTTTGTCTTCCTGCCACAGTCTTAAAGTCCCCTATTCTGAAATAAAATCCTGTTAGCATTATGAGAACTGGAGGCAGCCCAAGATATACAGTGTAAGCATAGTAGCACTGATTTTGGCAAATAGTTGTACAGGAAATATAAAGAATGATAAAATCCTTTAATAAAATTCTTAATAAAATCCTTGTGCTCTCATGATGGAAGAAGGGGTAGCTTTTAAATTACTCTGAAATATCTAATACTGTAATATAAGAGAACTTAGGGCCTGGCAGCTGTCGACTCCGATTTCCCAATCAGTCTCTCTTTAAACTCAGACAGAGAGCCTGGATGCATAAACTAAAACATTTCATTATCGGGAAAATCACCGTAAAAAAGAAATGGTTTTAAAAGCCCCACGTTCATGTGCAACTCCCTCAGTTTGCGAGGCACGTTTATTAGGCAGGTTACTTTCAACAGCCTCTAGCTCTCTGTTACTCAGCTGGCTCTAATGTAGCAATACTCCTGGGAACACCTCCCCACCCACCTCTCTCACTCTATCTTGTTTCCTCCACTAAGGATGGAGCCCAGTCTTTCTCAGCACTCACAGACGTCTCTCCTCTGCCAGCCGGGCACCTTATCTTATGGCACGTCATTTTAAATTTAGACGCTGATAGCAGGAAGGGTTTAGAGGCGTTAGCAGCGCGACGCCAAACAAAGCCCGATTCAAGTCATGATAGAGCCTGATGCGGGAGAGCGCTGACTCTGCCAGCGTCTCGCTGAAAGAATACCCTTTATGAGCCACTTCTGAGGCTCTCGGTTTTTCAGTCAGATTCATAATATATACAGTGCACCGAACGCAGAGAGAAAAACATGCTGAATCAGCAAGGTTTGGAGGAAGAGAACAAATACCTAGGAAATATAATATTGCGTTTAGACTTGGGGCAACAGAATAATGACTGTGGCTGAGATGTTTTGACTATCAGCCCTGTCAGATAATCTTTTAGGCTACGAACTAGGCCTACGTCAGAAAGTCTTCTACGAACTACCAAAATACCATCCTAGAGGGACACAAACACTCGGATTTCCTATCTGATTTCCAAAAAGATTATTGTGAAGCACTAAGTAAATGCTATGCAAATTTCCTTTTTTTAAAACTTAAAAGTGTATCTATTTTGCTTATTGAGCTCAATATTCACTTTCATGTATGGCTTTACTGTGTAACACCAGCATCCCTCCTTGTGTAAGAAACTCAGCAGCGCCCTGAGTGACATAACAGCGGCAGGGTCATGTGATTGCCCCCGGCTGACGGATCTGTCTGGCACGGCTGTCATGTTGTGGTGCAGGCCAGGGGATTATAGGGCCGGTGGGGCGCGTCGTGCTGGATGTGTGAAAACGCAGACACCTGCGCAGCCAATCCCTGTATAACCCTCCCCATCCACCCAATCCCCATTCCCTCCCTCCTTCAATGCCTCCCCACCCCCCGTCATCCCCCCAGTATGGCAGTCGCGAGTTGACTTAGTCAGTCGGGTGTGAAGAAAACGCAGGCCTCGGCGAGGCTGCATGTTGCTCTCTGTGACTCACTGAGGAGAATTTGCCCCTGTGCTGGAGGGGGGTGGGGAGAAGGTGATTGGCACGGGCGTTCGTGCAGAACCAACCATCTGCTGGGAGACTTGAGACAGAGGTGGAGGTGAAAGGGGATGGTAGTGGTGGTAGTGGTAGTGGTGGTGGAGGTTGTTTGACTGGCCTCCATTTGAGCAGTCACACTTTTTTATAGGCCCATAATTAATGCCTGAGTGCTGGCTTCCCCGCTGCCTGTTCTCCCTTCAGAGACTTCATATTAGTCAATACCTCGGCGTGATTTATGACTGAGACGTACGGATCTGCTCGCAGTTTCAGGCCTCACTCACAGCTGATGAAGACAGATTGGAGACGAGACCTTATAAAATTGACACGTCAGGGAACAGCCCTGACGACTTCGCCAAATGGAGAGGTCACCAGCAGCAGACTGTACGCTACCTACTGCAGGAACAGGATGCCCACATGATTAAACTAACTTACATTAATTGTAGCAACAAGCTACCACATTCAGTATGATACCGTATGGCTACGCATAAGACATACGACTTCAGAACAAATTCAATGGGCCTTAATCAACAGCTTGTTAAATCAAATCTGTTACTGAAATACCAGAAATACTAAGAGAGAGACATCACCATGAGGCAGATCATAAACACTGGGAGTTTATGTAAAAATGAAGTGCATATATGTATATTTCTATCTGTATTGTACAGTATGAGTCTACATTTTCCTATTTGTCTACTGTATTGTATTTATTGTATTGTATTGCATATTGTATTATATGTTTACTACTACATGTCTATGTGCTGAATGTATAGAGAGCTAACATCTGCCCGAGTCGAATTCCTTATATGTTAATGTACTTGGCCAGTAAAAAGTTTTTGTGATTCTGATTCTGAGTATCACTCATGATCAGTAATAGGAACCATAACTGACAACATCATGCAAATCTGAAAACCATGCAGGCTTCCTCTGCAGTGCAAGCTTGCTAGGACTCGGCACACTTACGAAGGACCTAATAAAGCCTTTGACAGGAAGTCTTGGCCTCATTACTCACTGCCTTTATTGGGTCTCTGGTGAATAATATCCAGAGGCTGAGATTACAACCTTTTTTTTTCGCTCAACGGTGGAACAAAAATGTAGACACGGTAATTGAAAAATCATGCATGCGTTCTCATTTTTTTCCATTTTGAAGATGACACCAAAACAGGCAGAAGAAACACGACATGAAAGCAGACACTGAGTCTGCTGAGGAGCATGAGACAAGGCGAGATATTGAGGCCACACCAAACTTCTGAGGATACACCTAATGATAATTATGTCTTATGATGGTGTGATCACCCAGTCGTCCTATGGACCAAATCTCTAAATCCAAATTTGTTTATGAATGCCTGTTATAATGTTTTTCAGTTGGGCTGGCTGTCAGACACTGCCCTTGGACAATTAGTCTGGCTCCATGCATCCCTGAGTAATGACGATTAAGAAGTCTCACATGGTGTCGCTTTGAGAGGAAAGCATTCAGTGTTTTTGCGTGTGCGCGGTGGCGTCAGTGCAGGACACTGGGGACATTCTTCCCCCGCTGCAGAGTCGCCTATAAATCACACACCCAACTCGAGGCGAAAGCACGACCACCCTTCAGCTCCCCCCCCCCCCCCATCTCACACTCCAGACAGCACTGTACACCAAGGGTGGGGTGGTGGTGGTGGTGGTGGTGGTGGTGGTGGCGGTGGCGATGGTGGGGGGTGAGCAGCACCACTGTGTGGCCCCCTTCCTCAGGCCCTTGAAAAGACTCCAGTCTCCAGTTTTATTGCTCACATATTGTCTGTATTTCAATTACTGCCTCCGAGAGCGGAGGGCTAGCCACTCGTAAACAGCACCACTGTTCAGGGTGGCGCTGCGAAGGTTTTTCTGAAACTGTGGCAGAAGTGATGTGCTTTAAAAAAATGTGGCGACTCCAGAAAAAAAGAACACAAAAAAAGGTTGTGCTTCTATCAGTATTTTGCAATTGTTTTTCTAAAACGGCAGAAGAAGTGATATGTGTTTATTATAATGCCATGGGCCCCAGAAGAGAAAACACACAGAAAACACTTCAGTTGTGCTTTTATCAGTGTTTTGGCATTCGTCTTGAAGTGAGAGAGAAAATGTGTGAGCTCAAACGTGGAGTCGTGTCCAAAACGAACAAATGGAACCAGATGATCGGCTGGCCCTCACTCACGCCGCTGTGAGATATTGGTGCCAATGGGCCAAGCCCATAATCCGCACCACTCGTGCCGAACACAAGTCGAACGCTTTACTCTGGGCGCTTAGGAGCCAACAACGTGTTTCATGAAGTGATGTGACATCACGTCAGTTCTGACTTCACCTCTGCATTGACACCCACTTCTCACACCATGCGGGGGATGTGGAGATGAAGAATTCTTGCCACATGCTCTTAATTTGTTGAATACACTTTGGCCAGGACAGAAAGTGAGGTGGGAAATTGGGGAAATGATATCAACAGCGTCAGTAGTCATTTAAAGCACACACTGTCCCTATCAACTGAACCATTCAAACATCATTCTAGGTTTGGCTATCAGTACTGAAACCTGATGAGAAAGGACTGAACGGAAAGCAAAATAAAACAGAGCTTCTGTATTGGACAAAAAAAACATACACGACCTCCAAATACCCTCTACAAAACCCACAAACCCCAATCGATGTGTCCCTTTAAACACTTTAAAGGGATCCCAGTTGGTTCACAGTCGTACGGCCTTCACAAAGTATTCGTTTTTCCCCTTTCTAAAATATATGTCCAGTGATATTTTACAGCAATCCCGTAAAAGTGAAAGGACAGATTACTTCACTTAATCTGCATGTGGGCCAGGGTGAGAGGCGCACAGAGACGATTTTCGCGTATTAGTTTCAAATGTTCCTGCAGCATCCATCCAAAAGACCCAGCCACTGAATTTAATGTGAAATCTAACACTTTTCACAAATTAGCCAAATATTCCTAAAAAACAGACAGAGACTTTTCTCTCGTCTTTTTTTCTCATTTGATCAAAAGACAAGAAGAAACAGAACATTTTCCTTACACAACCCAGACATGACCTTAATGGAATTAAAAGCCCTTAAAAACCTACCTGAGTTTCTTTTTTTGCTGAGGCCCTCGTGCTCCCTCGTCTCCCCTGGTTACAGCTGCTTGTTTTCACAGGTCCTCCGTGACACGTCCCCTCTGTTGCGCTTGCTCACAACTGTCAGCTTCCATTACGACGCCCGGGCCATCATGGCAACTCCCTCAAAAGCACAGGGCCACAGGAAGCCCCATCGCAGTCACTTCCTGCTGGCTCAGCGGCGGGGACAAGAGATAGATCCTCGTGGGGCGAGAAGGGGGTCCTTTATGTCGAGAGCCAGAGCACGAGACAGGTTTGCCTGACATGAAAGCAGAAAAAGCTGCCAGGCCTGACACATATGACAGAAATAAAACAAAGCTGTGGTGAGTGACTGGGAAACCTGTGTGTGTGTGCGTGCGTGTGTGTGTGCACGCTTTGCCTCAGTGCAGAATCGTTGAGAGTTAGACCCCGTCGAACGCCTCTGCTGAGGAAAAATAATCTGTGTTTTGGCAGACTATAAAGAATAATAAACAGTTGTTTAATTCACACCACACTGTAAATACAGCAAAGCAGCAGAAAGCACAGGGTGCCATGCTTTACTGAGCTTAAATAAAGGGTATTACCTAATTTCACTTGTGGTTGATTTGTAAATGTTTCAGGTTTTGGAATATGCTTTTCTAGTTGGCTCCATAACAAGGTTTGGAAAAAGAAAAGGCAGAAGGATGATTTGATATAAAGCAGGTGCTTAACATTTTATATTCATAAACATGCATTGTACCTCATCCTCCACTGAACTTTAATGAGGATTATTGCTAAAATATGGGTGGCCTCCAGAGAAGTCGGCTGCAGTTTACTCACTTGCTACTGCCAAGACGAGTTCGGCGGCAGAGCTGAGTTCAACGCTCAATATGTCTTTGGAAATGAATGATGGTGAATACACACCAAATGTGCCTGGCTACACAGGTCTTATGTGACCATCTCCATCCCATCTACAGTAGTGGAGACCTGCCAGTGTATTCATGTGATATTCAAAAGGTAGGAGGAATGTCAAAAGCAATCATCGGTCTCATAGTGGATGTTCTTTAATGTGGTCTTGTCTTTCAAAGCAAATAAATTACTAAATATCGTAATACCAGTAGATATTCTCCTCAGTAGCCTACTAAAAAGATAGAATAAGAGCCTATTAGAATTTGTTTAGTTAACAGAATGAAGCCTTGAGCTTATCTGCCAACAGGTTTACAACTAGTTATGGGTAAACTAAACCAGATTTGTCACTTACCCACTGCACAGTTGGACTGGTTGGAAAAACGCTGAGGAACAACAAACCCACTCTGCATTGTTCTCTTACACAGTGCGCCACTCAGCACTCCATATCCTCAGTGATCTGGAATGAGAATTAGGCCCCAACAACACATTGCTTTTTCAGATAGGCCCCTGTGCTTTCCCCTGCCAGCAGCAGTGAGCCATAACTCACAACACTGATGGCCTGACAGGCCCTGCATCCTGGCTATGAAAGCTCATAGGCTGTGACAAGGTGTGCTCCCTGGATGCCTCCCCTATGGCTACGGCTCGTAAAGGCCTGTCAGTGTGTTGTCATGTGACCCGTTACTTTGTGGCGGATCGTCGTTCGGCAGGGCCATCTGGTCCATAGCTCCTGGTTGTTTGACTTTTTTTTCAACGTCAAGATGACTGACGTGCCAACCGACTGTGAGCGTCAAACGCACAATTGTATTTCTGTGTTTCACGAGATGGAATAATATTTTTTTCTACGCCACTGCAGGAATGAATTCCCCTACCTGGCATGTAACAGTGAGCTAAAGGTTATAGGCTACTGTAAGAGTAAGGCGATACTTTACATAGTAACTGTAGTTTGTGTCAGTTGATTGAGATGTAGCCTGGCTGATGTGTTTTGGAGAAGACATGATGTCTGGGTCACTTTTGAGAAACTTATTCGTCATACTTCTGCGTGTAGCCTGCATCTGATGCATAAATGTCGTAACCTTCATCATAAAAAATAAGATCTATAATTTTCCACATATAAACCATATTTAACGGCACAGTGCATTTAAGACACCAGATTGCACGAGGGGTACTGCTAAACATGGACTCGCGGCAGCATCACGTTTTCAGTCGTGCTCCCCTCAGCAAATGTATGTCCCTGGTATGCCAAGGGTCAGAGAGAGAAGGTTGAAGCGAGCCAGCAGACATGCAAGGGTGAATGGATGAGTGCAGAAAAGTGTGGGGGGTATTAAAGGGATATAAAAGTCTGGCTGTGGGATCGCTTCTGCTGTCGTAAATCTAGGCCGCTCTCCTCCGAGAGGGGGACACGTTCTGCCCAGTGATTTATGGCCACTGGCGGCGGTCCTGTGCAGCCATATCACACTGTCCACACAGTGCGCACTGTACCTCCCTCTACCAATACATCAACATTTACTTGAACGTTTTCTGCGTTACACCTCATGTGTTATACGTATTTTGTCTGGCCTAAACGCATACACCTGGGCCAATAGAGATGTGTTCAAATAGGAAAGTCGTAACACTCGCAAAACATTACCAGAAACGTTTATGCAAATGCTTTGACACACATATGAGAGCCAAGGGTAGTAAACAAGTGGCAGTGTCAGGGTGTCGCGTGTACAGCATAATGTCTATTAGCCTATATTATTTTGCAAAGTATATGCAATTTTAGCCCACATAACAGGGCTGCATGTCATGAGCGATTGGGAGATGCGCAAAAATCCAAGTGCCTGAAATGCGCGTCATCACAGGTAACACACCCCAATGGCAGCAGAAATGTCAATTCACTAGCAGAAGTTTTCCTACAGTTTCCCCTTGAGTAAGGACACGCGTCCTCTCGACAAAACCAGTTTTGAGTGCGCCGCCGCCCACCATGAAAACCATACATACAATTATTTCTAAGGGATCTTGATCATGTTAGGAAAGACGTCATTCTGAGTTGGACTTTTAAAGCTCGGCGTGGCACCGAGATTGCAGGACACCCGTGGACATGACACGAGACATCCCCCAGAGGGCATTATGATCAAGTAATTGAGGCAGTGTGGCCTTGTAAAGCACCGTCACCGAGCAATACATTTACCGCCTAACGTTGTCCGATAGCATACAGCCAGTCATGTCACATGTTTACTATCATCTTACACCAATATAATCTACCTAAACAGGTCTGCCTGAACTGACCAACCAAATGTTCTGTGGATATCTCTATAACGAATTTTGAAATGTGAATATGCTTTAGGTGTTGTAGTCAATTTAAGTTTTCAACACAGATGTATGTTCTAAAAACCCAAGAATTAAAAAAAGACATATTGGCAAACAGTGCACTTTAAAACAATATTGGGAGCGTTGATTTGATACCTACGGTTGGTAAACCTCAAAGTCAACGCGCCTTACTCCAGGAGCCAGGGTGAAAAATAATTGTGGAAAATGAGGTAATGTGCAGCATACGATTTCAGGGTTTATTTATGTTGTGGTCTCCGACTTCAACAAATGTAAGCGTATCAGAACTGAAATCACTTTCCTCTGCTCCCTTTCTATGCATTGTTTTCATTTAACACTGAAAGGATGCAAGTCAACCTTTTCCATGTAAGGATAAACGTTTCTCCCAATGTCATTTTGGGCCAGAAAATATGACTGCAAAGTCTTCAAAACACGTGTCGCCATTTCAAATCCTCAGGAGAACCGGCGAACTGTGGGTGTTCAATACCACATAAACCACTCATACACGAAAAAACCAAAAGAAGTTCCAGTCACATTAGGCGTAGGTCACATCAGGTCAGAAACAGTTGCATTAGAAGGCCCCTGAAAGCTTGTAAATTAATTATCACCATCGCATGCTGCTTTCATTAAGACAGCCTGATTATTAGAGTGAGGTTAGGTTTAAACCACTTATACTCAGTATTGTTTGACAATCTAAGACTTGTTACACTGTACCTTTAATAGCATAAGCAATGTTGTCATAATAGTGGTTATTAAATGCGTTTAGGGAACAAAAACGGAAGTTTACAATAAAAAGATAAATGTATATCAAATACTTTTATTACATTATAAATTGGCATTCAATAGAAAATTATCAGAGAATTTCAGTTCAATTACATGCTTGTCCATCTCTAGGCTCACAACGTAAATAATAATAAAAAGTAATAACAAGACCACAATGTATTTTTAAGTTGTTTTAAACTAAATATGGAACTGATGTAAGACTCGACTAGACATTCAGGAAGAACAACAAAAACAAAATGTATTTGGACTCCAAATGTCACTCCATTAGCAATCCTGTAATCCTACGCTGGCCTGCAACACTTCCTTCCTAAATGAACTAAGGCTTGCAGCTCGTAAACAGCATCTAATAACAGGAGAGATGTCCAGGGGAAAAGAAAATCTGAAAAGCCAGAAAGAGAGAGAGCCATGTTCAGCCAGACGATGGTCATCACACTCCCCCCTGTCTTCTTCAAAATCCTCCTCCTCTTCCTCCAGATTTAGCAGGCAAGAAAAGTCATCCCACTCCTGCGGTAGGCACTCTGGAGGAGAGAAAGCCACAGAGAGTGAGTGAGAGAGAGAGAGAGAGAGAGAGAGAAATAGGAGGAGAGAGAGAGTGAGAGAGCGAGAGAAAGAGATAGAGAGAGAGTGAGAGAAAGAGAGACGGAGGTGGGTGGAGAGAGAGAGGGATGAAAATCTGCTATGAATTAGCACTCCAGCTCCACAGAGGCAAGAGGCAGGCCCTTGTTTTCCGGTTTTGTAGACAACACTGGCTGGAATGTCAGATTTTTCTCCCCCTTTCCCCCTCTTTTATGTTTAATCTAGGCATTTTCTGGTGGTGGTGGTGGTGGTGGTGGGGGGGGGGGGGGGGGGGGGGGGGGTTGCACAGACCACTCCAGAGTATTGGAAATGGGTTCGACCTAAGAAAAGACTCCTTTCGGTGTGGTTGACAAGTGGCTAGTACATCTATTTAAGGATGACTGTGGGGTCCCTGGGTTATTTTGTGCATTTTAATAAGGGTGTGGGTATTGCAGCAGAGGGGAAGAGGCTTACGCACGGGTTAAAATAGATGCCCCCCCACCCCCCTCCGTTGACTCACCCTTCACCCACCAATCCAACATGTCATTTCTGTCAGTAATCTTGACTTTTAGACAGACGCAAGATATAAACGCAACTTTCATTTGATTTTTTTTTAATACATAACACGAGCCTTACTGTGCCTTGTTAACAGATTCCCTCTGAGAGAAATTCAGAGCAGATGAGTAGATTTATTGACAGCCTAAAAGAAACAACCGTTCAAAGGACAGTTTCATGATTAGAGTGGGCAGTATTTCCATATTAATATGAAGCCACTCAAAACAAAATGGGTATCAGGCGGAAAAAAAAGAAAAAAGAAAAAAAAAGTAAACTAACCTGATCTGCCTAATCGAAAAAAAAAAAAATCAAACCTGCATACATTTCTTAGCCATGAGATCTTAGGCTAACCCAATGAGACGTGTGATATGAATAAATCATGAATTTTAATGAATCAGAGCAGCAACAGTGTGAACACCAGAGAGTGGAACTTGAGAAGTGAATAACTCGTTTATTCGGATAGTACCGCTCAACATGAACCTCTGTGCGTCTGAAGGCCGTGCTGCATGAATTGAAGCTCTTTTCTGATGAGCCCTTAGGCCTGAGCTTCTTAAACCGATGGAGGGTATCCAAACCAGAACTGGTACCACACACACAGATGCACTCACACACACACACACACACACTTGCACAACACAAGAGAGCTATAGACGGAGTGGCTCTGTGGAGAATGGCTTCAAAACAATGCCCTAAAACTATTTGTAAGCTTCAGAAATCAGTGTGTCACGCATGAACGAGCAGAGGAGGGAGGAGGTGTAACCGTCTGTGAATCCCCTGTTCCACTCTCCTGGGGTGGTACATTGTTATATATGTCATTTAATTTCCTAGTCATAAAAGAAATCCAGAACGCAAACCAGATGCTTGCTTGCTTGCTTGGCCACGTTCTTTTATGCGATACAATTTGTTTTTGATGAACGCTTCCCTCTTTTTTTTTTTTTCCGGAAAAGTCTCTCATTATGGCGCACTTTTCCCCAAGTTTGTCTGGCATTTTTAGAGTAAATAAAAGAATGGGCGACGGGGCCCAAACAGTGAGGAGTTTCATTACAGAAAGACACAAGCAGACTTGATGCTCAAACGAGGTACAGGCCCCCAAAACACAAACTGGCTGGCTGTGTGGAAAAAAAGTTAAGAACCGACTGAGTTTGGGCTAAATCGAGGGAGAGAGAGAGAGAGAGAGAGAGAGAGAGAGAGAGAGAGAGAGAGAGAGAGAGAGAGAGAGAGAGAGAGAAAATGGGGGCAGAGAAAGAGGGGAGAAAGAGATAGAAAGAATAAAAATGAGAGTGAAAATGAGAGTGAAAAGGAGAGAGGGAGAACAGAGAGAAAGAGAGAGAGAGAGAGAGAGAGAGAGAGAGAAAGAGAGAGAGAGAGAGAGAGAGAGAGAGAGAGAGAGAGAGAGAGAGAGAGAGAAAGAATAAGAATTAGGTAGTGAGTGAGACAGAGATTCTGTAAAGGAGACACAATCACAACCCCCTCCAAGGAATCTGCCCCATCAAATGAGTCAGGGGAAAAAAAAACTAGGCTGTACAGAGCCTTCCCTTACATGCACTGATCCCCAGGGAGTCGCTCCTTGATTTGCCCAGGACTTCTGTTTCACACTGCCATTATCTGCAGGTCAAATTATAGGATCAGCACAGGGCCCTGTAGATCCCCAATCAGGGGAGTGGGTGGGTGAGTGAGTGGGTGGGTGGGTGAGTGAGTGGTGGTGTTGGTGGTAGGGGTGGGGGACTGAAATGATGACTGGGGAGCAAGCTCCCTCCAATGCTGTTCTGGGCCACTCTCTCCCTCGGCACCTGTATCCATTACAGGCCTCACACCGCTCCCCATACAAACCCCCTCCACCCCCAAGTGTCGGTTTGTAACACACGGCCGCGTTAATTCACCTCAATTGAATTGTTGTTCGACGGGTGCTTCTTACAAGCGTTTCCATTCAGACATGGTTAGGGAGACTCAGAGCCGGATTTCCCTTTAAAGGAGCCTACAGGGCACTGAACCGCTTTAGGTCACATGATACAGTATTAGCACCAAACTCGTGCCTTAAGATTAAGGTTGTGTTTTTGGGTATTTGTGATATGCTGAGAATCACAGTCAGATTATGTATATCTGTGCAACTTTGCCTAGTCTTATTAAAGGAAAGTTAAATGCTATGTTGATCTGACACCTCTGAATACATTATATTTGACTGAAGGAAATGACAGAATTGCCCTAAAAGCTTAGAAAGTGTGATATGTAAATCGGTTTAATATCTGATGTGAAATCAAGCAATGTGCAACACACACAATGTTCCTCCTGCACTTTGAAAGCATCAAAGCAAAGGCCTAAAGGCCCTAACTCAGAGGCCCAGGAGAGGAGCAGCTAGACTCTGATCACTTCAGAGTACAGACTCCATCTTGCTGATGAACTTCCTGCTTGAAAATGAAAGACAAGCGAACGCATAAATAAACACACTTTAGCCACACATGCCCAAGCCCTTCCCCGCCCACCGCCCCTCTCCGTTTCCCGGAGAGCGGGGCTGGCATCATGGCGGCGCAATCACCAGCGAGCGAAAGGCCAGCAGGGTCTTTCATCATGCCGGGATGGGCTGGTCATTATTCATCGTTTTCCTTGATCAAAGGCTCCCTCTCTTTCTCCACCCCCCCCCCCCCCCCCCCCCCCCCCAATGCACGAAGATGTGGAAGAACTCTGTGTAAAAATGTGTCCATCTACAAGCAACATCAAGGGAGGAAATGGCTGAAAACAGCTGTCAGGTTAAATGGCAATGCAATGACACACACTACACTGTTCCATTGTGGCTCAAGCTTCCTACGTCTTAAAGGCCCATTCGACTTTACACCAAGAACTATAAGGATATCGATATCTACAACTGTAACACCTCACACTGAAGAAGAACATGTTAATCCCAAGATTCTTGTAGTGTAACCAACTAATAGAATGTGACTTCCTCTGAATTTCACTGGATTCCAACTGCATGCAGTGTTTTTATCATTATCATTTTATCATCAAATTGTTCTGGCAGTGATGAACCATTGAATAATATCGTTCAGCTCTGTCATTGTCGTTACAGTTAAAGTGTAAGCTCCACTACCCACCTAAGTTACAACGATGTTATAAAATGACAATGTTATAGTTATCATTATAGAACCTGGTGTAAACAGCCCTTAACACTTACGTCAGGCCTCTCACTTGTACATGAAATAACGTCTAGCTGGGGCCGGCATAATGTGGGAGCCATGCTGCGAAGGAGCATGTACTGAGTTCTGCTGTAATAAAAGTTAATGTGTTTTATTCACGTGATTGATGCCTGAAGCCATCTGTGTGATCTCTCTGATCGTGTGAGTGATGAATGTGTAAGTCCCAACAGCTCCTAAAAGCGGATGGCTCGTGGGCCGCTGCCAGACCATCCTGACTGGTGTCAAAACAAAAGCTTTCCTGCTGGGAAAGTTCATTCACAACTCCCCCAGTGTTGCACGCATAAGCGTGCACACACACACACTCACTCACTCACTCACTCACACACACACACAGATAAGTGCTCAAGGACAAATCCATCTGTCCTCCAGCAGCTATCATGAAAAAGGTTCATCTGGTCCTCCGCTGATGCACTTGAGGAATCCCCTTTTAAAACTCAACTCACACACCTTAGAGGAAACTGGCAGAAACAGAGAAGTAGAGAGAGCGAGACAGAAAAGAGAAAGAGAGAGAGAAAGAGAGAAGGCCCCTGCAGGAGAAGAAACATAAATAAATACAAAGCCTTTCCTCCCTGATGAATGTCTAATATGTGGATATTCAGAATGGAAGTAAGCTAGATCTATCTCAGGAAGAGCCCCTTCCTGGATGAGAATATATTTTCATTTCGCCTTGGAGTTGCATTAAGGGTTCAGGGACCCCAAATGCCTTGCCTTCCCATGATTCTCCCTGGCACTAATTATTTACACTGCACAAGAGGAGAAGGAAAATAAGTCGGACGTTTACAAGAAAAGGAGGTCTCCAGGTTGCATATCGGGTTTCTATACAGACTAGAGTTGAGGGTGTTTTCCACGTGTCACCTCAACCTGAAGACTGTGGATTTACAATACTAAGAATTAAACAGAAATACTATTGAAATCAATTCAATGCAATTCATTTTGGTAATATCACACTAATAATTTCCTTAATTTCCTAAAGGATAGATAAAGTCTCATATCTCATACTCGACTAAAACAGTTAAAGCCTCCTACAGCATGGTGTTGAGGACAACAGAGGGAGATAGAGAGAAGACAGAAGACAAGAAAGGGATGAGGAAAATGGGGTTTGAAGTAAAGGGATGTGTTCATACACATCAGAACAAATACAATCTAGCCAAAAATGATTTGTACACTTTTCTTCTTGGTGACTGACTGTAATGTATGCAGTGTCTGGTTTAAAGCTGCTTCAACAAGGCACCAACAAACAGCAACATTGTAAAGCTGGCAGTTGTCAGGATTTGTCAGTTGATAGTCTTCAGAATGTTCAGAAAACCAACTGCCAATCCGCACTGCCCAAACCAATGACAGTATGCAGTCATTGGCTCAGACTGTAACTGACAGGATTTACTATTTTAATCTTACCATGGACGAAGTTTAAAGTGTACTGAATGTGGCCAAGGTAATTTTGGTCTATCTGGCCTTTAAAGCTGCTGTCCATGTACAGCAAAGACATAAATCAAGATGGGCCTGAAGGAGACTGTGGTGGAAATCTTGGGTTTTGTGCCGTGAAAGCCAGGGGGCCGATTCCAACTGAACATGTTCAGCTCCTCCAACTCCATACAACAAGAACAAACGAGTACATGCCGATGGTCCACACAGACCCAACTGCAGGTGTTTGTTGGAGTTGGTTTGCATTTGTTGGGGCAGTGTAGCCTGGTAAACCAGACCCTCCTACACTTCATTTCATACAGAGGGTTTGGCTGTGCTGTATTGAGAAACGTTTTCTTCCAGGAGGTGTAGACTTTGCTAAAGTTTAAAGCAATTGGATCTGCCTTCACCCAATCGCTAATGTCTGGTCGTGGCGTATGCAATTAGCCAGGCTATAAGCCTGCCTACACACTAATTCAAATATAGCACACAAAGTTGACATCATAGCTCACACTCTCTCTGTTCACTTATTGGTCTGTCAAGATGCTGGCAGAGACAACCATGTCAATGGAACCACAGCCAGACCCTCTGTATGAAATGAATTGTAGTATGAGGGGCTGGTTTACAAGGCTAGGGGCAGTGTAGAAGCACAATTTGCAGTTTGCTTGAGTTTATGTGTTGATACACATATTAGATGCCATTACAGGCATCGACAGCAGCAGTCATCAATTACACCACAACACCTAGTGCTGTCTCATTACGCAACTGCAACAGCAGACACATATTAAAAAGGGCCAAGCGTCAAAGCTAGTAGAGGAAGTCAACACTTACACTATTAATGTAAAGAAAAGAATGACTGGATCACGAAACAAGAAACCCTTAAACAGGGAGCTGTGAAAATTAAGGAAAAGCTACATTACAGGGCACACAAAGGTCAGAAATATCAAAGATCTTTCAACTTAATCGTCCTGTCTGAGCACATGCTGACCTGACCTTTAACATGGCCCATGGAGGCACCCCCAGAGACATCTGATAAAGATCACTCTCACATCCTTACGGCACTCTGGCACATAAAGTGCAGTAGGATTTCCTCCAACTCATTCATAAATCCCCTTCGGCCAGCTAAATAGTGCTAAGTAAGACCTTCTCTCCCACCCTTAGAAAACACTCTGTGGAGGTCCTCAGGTTTAAGTCAGCCATCCACCCACCCTCCCTGCTGCACCACAAACTCTCCCCCTACACACACACACACACACAACCACACAATGAGACAGATACACTCAACTACACTCGAACACACACACAGACACACACACAGACACACACACACACTTCACTCATCCAGGAGCCTGGCCTTGGCCACGGCTGGTGGTGGGCAGGCAGCTGCTGCCATCCGCAGTCAGGCAGGGGCGCACGGCGACCCGGTCCAAGAAAAACGAGAGACCAAAAAAAAGAGAGAGAAAGAGAGAAAAACCTGAGGAGGAGGTGGCGGAGGAGCAGGCAGGAAGGAGCAGCGTGGAAGTGAGGAGAGAGAAAGAGAGAGGGAGAGGAGTGAGTGAGTGAGTGAGTGAGTGGTGGGCACTATGGGCCAGCTGCCCTTGGTGAAATACTGCCAGCTGAAAGGATCAAGGAAGAAAAAAAGGGCCGCACGGCTGAGCGCTCGCTGCATATACGCCCGACATCTCTCTCTCTTTCTGCCAGAGAACATTCTGCTGCTCCTGGTTGCCCCACCATATTTCTACTGACTTTACTGTGTATATACATTGCAAGCTCCAGTGGCTTTGGGAATTAAAAAAAAGGAAGACGTCTGGACTTGCAGGAACACACATATGGACCTGGAGGACGCTCTTCCTGTCATTCACTTCCACGCAGCGGAGGAGAGCAGCCGCGTGGGCGGCATTGGCGGGGCTGAGGAGAGCATAAGGGCGGGCGGAGGGATTTTGGGTCGCCACATGTTGGTGGTTATCACAACACGCCCGCCCCGGATCAGATCGTTCCCTGGTCACCGGATTCAAAAAAGAGCCAGCTATTTGCCAAAATAAAACTAAAACTGCATGGGAAGAACTTATTTTCTTTCTGTTGCTTTTTCGGCCTTTACAAAAACAACACAAAAAACACAGACAGAACGAAGACAAGCGCAATGGATAATTACGCCCCATTATGCTCAAATATGAAGAGTAGAGGGTAGGAATACGGCAAAAAAAGAGAGACACACTCTGAAAAACCTCAACGTCTGTGCCAAAGTATCTCCACATCAGAAAACTTTCATAAGCTCCTCTATGAGGCCTTTAAAAAAAAAAAAAAAAAAAAGATGAATGAATAAACAGATCAATGCGCTTCAAATCCATTCCATGGTGCAGTCCTTCTGCTGCCACATGACCCGATCATCTTGAGAGCTTTTCGAGCGCTGCTCATGCTCAAACCAAGAGAAACAACAGATCAAGAGCGAAAATAAGGGAAACATGGATGAATGACCCCACGACAAGGGGAGAGAGAAAGAGAGCGAGGGAGTTGTGGGGGGTTTGTGAGGGCAGGCGGGCGGGCGGGCGGGCGGGCGGCTGGGGACGAGGGGAGGTGGGATGATGGCTGCTCTTTGATCAGTTGCTGCGGTGTCCCCGGGTTGGCCGTGTGGCGTGGTGGCGCGAAGTGGCCCGGGTGACAGCGAGAGGGGGAGGGAGAGAGAGAGAGAGAGAAGAGAAGAGAAAAGAGGAGACGGAGCATCTCCTGTTCACAGCAAAATGACACTCCAATTACCCGAATCGTGCCAGAGGGGACGCACACATGCTCGGCATTATGGGGGCCAGTGTTTTCGTCTGCGTGCGCGTCCCCCTCTTCATCTTCCTCCTCAACCAGGCAGCCGGTTG
>CM050205.1:24440000-24567500 GCA_027475355.1 Coilia nasus
AGAGAGAGAGAGAGACAAAGAGACAGAGAGAGAGAGAAATCATTTTGGCTCGGAAAAACACGAATGCTGTATTTATCTATCTCAGGCTGTTGTACTGCTTCGAAGCATATGCTAGAGGACAAACTCCATTAAAATAATAGGGTCCGAAGTGGGAAAACTAACAGCAGCAGCAACAACAACAGAAATGAACACTGACAACCACTGTTAATCACTGACAACCACCGTTAGGCGTTAAATAGTCACTCGCCAAAACCTCACGGGGCGGGTGAAATAAAGGAGAACTTTCTCATTCAGTGTCTATGAGTCCACTGCGGTAACACGAAAGGCCTGGTGAGACGGCCGTGATTTACAACAAAGCGGCACCTCCGAGACTTCTGGGCAAAGGATTAAGAGCCGTTATAGTGCTGCATGGCCCCGGCGTTTCTCTTTCTTTCCTGCAGGGAGAGGAAGGAGGGTGGGGTGGGGGTTTGGGGGGGGGGGGGGGGGGGGTGGAGGTGGCGGCGGAAGGGAGGGAGGGTGGGGCGGGTCATGCTGGCAGGCGAAGGGTGTCTCTGGGACTGGGGGGTAATGGGCCGTACTGTACACCGCCTTACTGAGGACGAAAAGGAGGAGGAGGAGGAGGAGGTGGAGGAGGTGGAGGAGAAGAACAGGGAGGAGAAGAACAGGGAGGAGGACGAGGGACAGGGGATCAGTGCGTTCAGGATAGACCCACCGTAAATCACAGAGCATCTCGCAGGTTTCACAGGAACAACGGGGCCACGCAGACACAGAGCATTAACGGACTTTAGGAGACATTAATAGAGAGAGAGAGAAAGAAAGAGAGGGGGAGAGAGATGGAGTAACAGATCAAGAGAGATATAGCTAGCGAGGAAGGGAGTGAAAGAGAGCATAAGATATTTTACAACAGACAGAAGAGGCAGAGGAAGAGGCAGAAGCAGGCAAGGGGGGAGAGAGAGAGGAAGAATGAGAGAGAGAGAAATAGAGAGAGAGAGAGAGAGAGAGAGAGAGAGAGAGAGAGAGAGAGAGAGAGAGAGAGAGAGAGAGAGAGAGAGAGAGAGAGAGAGAGAGGGAACAGAAGATTGAAGCCCAGGCTTCCACAGAAAGCCCCGGCTCCCAAACATTTAAGAGTGCAGCTTTTGCTCAAAAATAATAGGCACCCTGTTTACTACAACCCAGAGATGGATTACATGGCACCAAAATAAATACTTCCAGATGGAGCTAGACAAAAATTATGCAAAAAAAAAAAAGACGCAAAAAAGAAAATTCCCATAAATCTAAAGAAAAAGAAATATCATGGAGTTTTTTTCAGTGCCAGAGGAAGTTTGGCTTGGTGCAGGCCAACACCATCAAGCTCTGCTATCAGTGTCTCGGTGACGAGACAAAAGCCAGGGCCTGCCAAGTAGCACGGCCAAAAGTACAGCAACAAACGGCAAAATGTTTTGCAGGCCACATATGGTGTCTGCGTATCCTTTTGATACAGTCACTTTATAGACATATTAAACTTCACTGACACAGCTATATAGGATGCCGGGTCCAAAACAATATTTTGAGTCCTAATCCATTCTATCCCCTTTAAGCAAGGCGTCTTGCAAGACCTTTAATAGGACTAGGACTAAAAAATGCTGACTGTTTTGGATGTTGCGTTGATAAATGCTGCCCGGTTGGACGGATTTACTACGCGCGCCCCCCCCCCCCCCGCCCTCCACCCAGCCCAATTTCTTTCCATCAGCCTGTTTCAGCAAGATCTTAATAAAAGGCCGACTGCCCAGCCACTCTAATACACCCACAGCGTCAGAGAGGGCCAGTTCGGTGCCTTAGAAAACAACACCTCCAAACCACAGACGAGAGGTGTCTCTGCTCTTGAAAACAGGGAGGATTGTTCAGGGGATTTTTTTTTTTAAACAACCAACGGAGGAACCTCTTTGAGCGCAGAGCGGCAGGCCGCCCTCGGTGCACCCTCCGCCAGGCTGCGGTCCGGTTGGGTCCGAGCTGAGCTGAGGGGTGGGGGGTAAGGTAAGGGGTGGCGGAGGGGCGAGCGCGGGGTGGTGGTGGTGGTGGTGGTGGTGGTGGCGGTGGCGTGCCAAAGGGGGCCAACGGCTGGGACGGGCCATTTAAAGCCAGCATTTTATGAGGCATGCAGAGAAGGGCAAGGCCTCACAGAAAACAGTGAGTTCTGCGGATGTCAGCAGCACAGCACGAGATGTCTGTCCTCGCGGCGCGATACGGAGACGGCGGGGCAATAAACAAAGAGGCTGGGGCTCATCACTCCCACGGCCTGTTGTCGTTGGCACAAAAGCACGCTGCGCACAAAGACTACCAAGAAGAGGAAAAAAAGTGAGACCCAAGGAAAACCGCAAAGTAACATACAAAATACTGCAGCCGCGGCAACTTCTAAATATGCAAGACTGCCAGTAAAGGTTAAGGGTACCCAGAGTGGACTCGGGAGATATGGCGGGGGAGGCCGTATTTATTTATATTGTGGACTCACTTCTGACTTCCTTTCTGGTAAATGACTGGCTGAGGTTTTTTTTTTTTTGTAATACACCCCCTTTGACTGTGCTGCAACTGTTCAGGGAGTGGACATGTTGATGCAAATGAAATCAAATACACCCTAATTAAATGCTTGTGTAAACTCTCCGTTACCTGATTGATAAGATCAACTACATGCATATTAGCTATACATTTCATGACATAGGGCAAAATTTGCATTTTTTTTTACAATACACATATAAAGCTACTGACAATATCCATGTTTCAACTACTAGAAGTGATGGTCACCAAAGTAATGCTAGCATGTCAGTCCAGTGAAATAACTAACTATAAAATAAGCCACAAAGCACAATGCTACAGTGTCATCTCACATGACTGAGAAATAAAAGCTGTTCTGCATATACAAGTGTCCATTGCCGCTGCTTTTAAAATGCTCATATGCAGGCTCCACTGACGCAAAAAAGATTTTTTCCCCCTTTTCTCTCTTCATTTCATCCTAGAGTTTCATAATCTCAAAATGACTTCATTGGGGTAATATGAGCTTGGTACAGCTCACACTGCCCAATCAAGCAGTCTGCCCATTTCAACTGTACCCTCACGAGCAGACTTGATGGTAAATTGTTCTATGTAATTTGACTTTTACCATTCTTTTACCGAAGCCTTTTACCGAATTCTTTTACCAGATTACCTTCATAAAGGAACAGCAACTCAGCAGTTAAGAGTTTGGCTTTTCTAGATCCTTTAAGAAAAAATGCAGAGATACAACACTTTCAAACAACTTCGAGTGTTTCTGTCAGTGTATGAAGCATTTTCGCATGAAGGTGAGCGTGGCCGGCGCAACTCCTTGTGTGTATTGCACTGGATGGGCAAATGACAACAACAAACTGTGGGGGACTCTAAGCGGAGCAATGTAATGGCACAGTTCTGTCAGTAGCCCACTGGCTGCTTGGCTCGGTCTACTGAACAAGCTCTTAATTTTATCTCTGGGGTTTCTTGGCCTAACCATGTGGTAAGAGGCCAGAGTGAAAACTGCTTATTGGTTCAATTAATCATGGTTTCGAAATGGCCTCAGTCGCAATAAAACCAAACCGATTAGATGAAGCGGCACACACATGCGGCAGTGTTTGTGCGTGTGTGTGTGCACACACACAGAGAGAGAGGGAGACAGAGAGAGCAACACACACACACGCACACACACACAAAGAGAGGGAGAGGGAGACAGAGAGCAACCCACACACACACACACACACACACACACACACACACACACACAGCCTGTGATCACTGTTCAGTGGCTTGAGGGGGTCTCATCAAGCTATGGCCAGCACAAATGTCACTCTCCCCAACATCTGGAAGCCGTCACTTATCATAGCTTAGCAGACCAGCGGACCGTGGAGCACCTGTTTTTTATATTAAACTAGAAGGGCGTCTCCGTATGACTAACTATTTCCTACTCCTGTTTACAGCATACAGGGCAATCAAGGCTGCAGTCCAGAGGAGTCTGTCACAGTGTCCACTCATGCCGTCTACTATGCCACGCCACGCCACGCCACGCCATCCCCCCTCTCCCCTCACAAACAAGCAGCCAAGGCCAAATAAACTAAATGGCCCCTGCTCTCTCTGACTGCCAGCGTTCTAGGGTTGGCACTTTATCCAAACATTATTACGCAACTTTCTATTTAATTTCTGAATTTTTTTTTTGGTCTTGTCTTGAAATTTTCCAAATTGTAGTACATAAATAAATAAACAAACAAACAAATGTTTGTAAAAACAAAATATCATACATGGTCATTTAAAATTCAGTATTATTTGTTATTCATAAAAAAATTGCTTAGGCAGATTCTACAGATTTAAATTAGGTGCCAACTGCACTAATAAGACATCACTCTTCCAGTGACCGCTTTCAATTGAAGATGAGAGTCTTGAGTTAAATTGGTCATTACCTGTGAATTACTGATTGACCACAGAAGTGTAAGCCTCAAAACTGGCTGTGAGACACAAGCTTCCACTCCAAAAAATCTCCCAGGCGCAAGCTAGCACTTACAACACCCACACGACTAGCACCAACCGAAAATTACATCTTTCAGAAAAACACAGCGCAGCGAGTTTGATGTCGACAAAACAGGTACTTCTCTCCTGAGAACCGCAATATGACAAAAAAACATAACAATGTATTAAACTAACTTTTTGTACTGTTTTTGTCTTAAGAAGATTGCAATTGCAACTATTTAATTCTCCAGTAGAGAATTATGCAGCTTTTTTTATGAGGAAAATTACACTAACCACAAATTGCTCTCAACAATTCCAAATACCCCTGAGCTTGACCACTTTAAAATGGAGCTCCTCAGAGATGATAAATATAACTCTTTTACGGCTCTGTTATTACGCACTGAGAACGTGGAGAGCGGGCCAATCTTGTGGCTGTAGCGCCTGATGGCTTCTCTGATGTGGGCGGGCTGGATGGCACTGCTCTGGGCCTCTGCTCCACACGCTGCTGCACTCTGCAATGAGGAGAGGGAGAGAGAGAGAGAGACACAGAGAGAGAGAGAGACAGAGAGAGAGAGAAAGAGAGACACAGAGAGAGAGAGAGCGAGAGAGAGAGAGAGAGACACAGAGAGAGAGAGAGAGAGAGAGAGAGAGAGAGAGAGACACAGAGAGAGAGAGAGAGAGACAGAGAGAGAGAGAAAGAGAGACAGAGAGAGAGAGAGAAAGAGAGACAGAGAGAGAGAGAGAAAGAAAGAGAGGGAACGAGAGAGAGAGAGAGAGACATAGAGGGACAGAGACAGAGAGAGAGAGAAAGAAAGAGAGAGAGAGAGAATGACAGAGACAGAGAGAAAGAGATAGACAGACAGAGAGTGAGAGAGAGAAGGGAGAGAAGCAGAGAGAGAGGGGGAGACAGAGAAAGACAGAGGGACAAAGAGGGAGAGAGAGGGAGAGAGAGAGAGAGAGAGAGAGAGAGAGAGAGAGAGAAAGAGAGAGAGAGAGAGAGAGAGAAGAGCGTCAGAAGAAGAGAGTAGAACAATAGACAGAGAAAGAGAGAAAGAGAGAGAGAGATGGTGGTGGATGAAATAGGAGAGAAAGGAGGAAGAGAAAAAGAAATAAGGAGGGGGGGGGGGGGGGGGACAAAGAAACACAGCCAACATTACTAAATCAAAAACACAGTGCGGGAGACCCTTTAAAGGCAGACGTCTGCCTCCTCCTAACACACACACACACACACACACACACACACACACACACACACACACACACACACACACACACACACACACACACACACACACACACACACACACACACACACGCACAGCCACACGCACAGCCACACACACACCGACTCACACCACACAGCGTACATCTACCCCTGAATTAATATTTGCCGACAATGGACTCAAGGACACAAGACGAGAAACATATGGTTCACCCCGTTCTGCACCTACAAGCTGAATATAAGCATCATGTGTGTACAGTATATACAGACTGGGAGCTACTGAGGCTTTATTTGATATACGGGGGCTTGACAGTAAATGTTAGTTAACTGCGCCATGCCATATGTGATCTGCAGTAATTGCACTGTGTCGCCAAATGTATTTGGCTTGTGACGGAAAGGAACAATTTGACTAAATATCTCTTGCTGGAGGGAGGGAGAGAGGGAAAGAAAGAGTGAGCGAGAGAGGGAGGGAGGGAGGGAGGGAGAGAGAGAGAGGGAGAGAAGGAGGCTGAGAAGGAGGGAGAAAGCAGAGAGAGGAGGAAGGGGGTGGAATTGGGGGGACAGAGGAAAAAAAACACAGCTTCCCTGTTTTGATTCTTGCAATAAACTGGCTCCAGTAAAATTGACATGGCAGAACATTTGAGGAACTGCAATACAGCTGCCCCTGCCAAGCTTTCCACTGCGATTCTGCATGGGGTGGCCCGGGGGCCTGCCTGACGCCTATGCCTGGCCACCCGCCGCACTTCCGTCAGTCCCCCCCCCAACCCAACCCAACCCCACCCGCTCTAATTGCGGCGTCCCTAATGCGCATCATCACCTCCTAGGGCTGGACGGACGGACGGACGGACAGCCAACCAGCCGGCCAGCAAAGAGAACTAAATGCTATGCGGTGTGGCAACGGAACTGTCAAAAGAAGGAGGAGGAGGAGGAGGAGGAGGAGGAGGAGGAGGAGGAGGAGGACGATGCCGAAACTCGCGGCCACGCATGACACATGTCACACGGACAGATTAAAGAGTGCGGGGATCAAAACAAGGCTGTTATTGTCTGATGAAGCATTTCCTGAGTCGGGGCCCAGTGTTTTTCACTCTTGTCAACAGAACACGCAAGACACCCATAAAGAACAGGAGATAAAAAGGAAAACATGCGAGAAACAAACTCTAAATTGATTCTGGAATTGCACAAACATGGTATAAACAACAGTACAGGGCTATACTGAAAGAACTTCACAGGACGTTTTTTTTTTTTTTAAGTCTGGGGAAAAAAACCAGAATCCAGACATGCCACAGATTAACTGTCTTAAGTGTTCTGAACTCTATACAGTTTGCATTGCTGTAGTCAATATGCTAGCATTGGATACTCTGCTGCGATAATGATTTGTTTCCAGGATTAGTAGTTGCATATGTACAGTATACTTTGTCATTCATAAAAAGTACACTGTCAAAAAGAACACGGCTACAAATATGGCTGTAATCATAAAACATGGGTCTGTGACTATATAATAATTCCTCAATTTACAAGGCCTCAGCTCTTGTCATAAATATGGGCCTGATCATTCTGTGGAGCTCATTCATCTCTCAGTCACTCCGGCGCACTTCCTGACAGCCATCCCCGTGCCCGGCCAACCAGAGTGCAGGTTTGCTGGAGACAGATGGATTGTGGGTGTTTCAGTGTTTTCCTGGCTCTCACCTTCTTCCTCTTCCTCTGCTTGGCTTTGCTGTTGGACTCCTGGCCCTGGGCCTGGGCCTGGGCCTGCCCCCCGTTGCCGTGGGCCAGCGAGGGGAGCTTGCCCTGCAGGGCGGCCGTGAGCGGGCCGCTGGGGGTGGACGGGGGGGTGTTATCCGGTGAGTCTGTCTCTCTCTTCACCGAGTGCACCTGTGTGTAACAGAGAACACTGCAGCTTGGGGTTCGCAAAACAACACAGTAAAATACTTAGGGCCTTCTGGGGTGTGCTGTATAAATTATGTGTAGTTGTGCACTTTTACTGTAATAATAAAGTAGCCTCCATAGCTTAGAGAATGGACAGAAACACAAATCAGCCTGCAAATCCGCCTCCGTTGCCTAATTAATATTCATCATATACACAAATCAGTGGAAAGAGTATGTGGTTGGTTTGAGGTGGTTCAGTTTTTTAGACAACAGTAAAATATTCTAGTGTTTAAGTGTCACTAAATATTTTAGTTTAAGTGCTTAAGTCAGCTGTGGTAATTTGCATGATGTATTACATAATTTACTAATACTTTTAAAGGAGAACTTCGGTGTAAAATGAAAATTGGCATGTTAAAACATCATACCGAGTTGGTATGTGTACTGAGGAGCAAAATTGATTTAGCCTGTTGCATTCAGAGTTTAACTATTTTTGTCCCAGAAGGCTAACAATGGAAGTGGTAGGTGCCCTTAGACGAAGCATGACGACTACGCTTTTTTTAAACCATTAAAACAGCTCGAAGAAACTCCACACTCCATCGGTAGTACAACAAAGGCTCTGGCATTCAAAACAAAGCACTGAGAATATTGTAAATGTACACAACATTTATTTAAAAAACTGTTCTTACATGCAGTAGTTTGCAGTTGTTTCTCATTGCCGCCATGATGAAAGTCCAAACAAGTCGATTGTACTACCTCTCCTCCTATTCTTCCTGCTGGTTCGTGTTCGTCAATCGACTTGTGCGGACTTTCATCATGGCGGCGACGAGAAACTACAGCAAGGTACTGCCTGTCAAAACTGTTTTATTAATTCAGGTAACAAAAAGCAATACATGTTTGAGCTGACAATGTTGCCACAAAAAGTAAGCGGTAAATTACTATTTCTATGTGGACTTCTATGTGGTTGCTATGGCCAAAATCCAGTCGTTAAATCCATACTGCTCATTGGTGCTTAGCTTGGTGTGCTGACATGCTGATATAATACGACGAAGAAATGTGTGACTCCATCATAGATGTGCACATACTGTACATCAATGATCTTAGGCTCCCACGTTACATCTCCGAATCTCTTTTGTTTAACCAGAGCACTTCTGCTTTAAGGTCTAAGGACACTATTTTGATGAATGTACCTCAAGCCCGGACAGAGTTGTTCAAAAACATCTTAATGTTTGCTGCACCTTCTGCTTGGAGTGATTTACAGAAAACTCTGAAAATAAAGTGTCTAATCTCCTTACATGATTTTAAAGGTCATGCTAAAGCCACAGAACATGAGTCCATCCATATCTGTGAATGTTTCAGTTAATGGCACTTGAGTTCTGGAATGCACTTTAGAATGAGCAGTGGTTTAACAAGCTTTTTGTGAGGAGGAGAAGTCCTTCTTTACTCACAGTGGTCAATATCTCACTTTATTGTATTACTATAAATACTGTAGCAGAGGGAGCTCAGCTCTTGTTGGCTGTATTGCTGAGGTGAGGAGACAGAGCTGAGCTCCGGAGGGCTCCGGCCCAATTTAAACTCCTGTGATCTTTAAACTTTTGTGATTGTTTTATGTTTTTTATATAAAGCCATTTGATTCTGCTGCTATCTTGGGCAGGTTTTTCTTGAAAAAGAGATTGGATATCTCAATGAGACTAACCTGGTTAATAAAAGGTTATAATAACAAATGTTCTAAAGTCCTGGCCACATGTCTGCCTCAAACTCGCATTATTTCCCACAACCCAAATGCTGAGTCATCCATTATCCCCACAAATATATTAATGAGCAGTGGTGTTGTATTATAGTTTGCAATATTTGTCTTTTCAAAAAGGGCCTAAAAAGAGTATCTGGAAGTCCAAATTATCCTAGTGTGCACACATAGGCAAGCTAACCAAACATCAAGATATCTGATCGCACTGTCAGATGAAACAACTCACACGGGCTTCATTTTCACTCTAAGCCTAACGGCATCAACTCGAGGTCTACATAGATGTCCAGTGATCCTTGTAATATAGCTTTGAAACGAACACTGCGGCACATGTTTCAGCTATCATGTGCGAGTTAATTCTGACCAGAGCCAACGAGTGAGTCCTCCAGGCTTTTGCAAATGACTGAGAGCTCAGTGGCAACAGTTACTGTAAGACAACCCAGACTCGAATACCACATGCATCTCTCTCCAAAAGCCTGAGTGGCCTTGGCTGGGACCAGGGAAGAGAGATCAGAGGTTTGGTGGTTTCAAGGGGGACAGGTTTCAGCCCCTACAGTGCAAGCGATCCAGCAGTGCAAAACCACCTTGCACAAACTTGGCAAGTCCACTTGGATGGAGGTCAAGCCCTGAAGTTGCAGGGACAGGGCTGGATAGTCTCTGGAGGACAGGCTTTGACAGACACAGCGATATGGACTCGCTGACATGTAGTTGGGAGATCTCAAAACATTTAGCAAATGACACAGTTTTCCGATGTGCCTAAATTAAGCGGTTTTGGCGTGACATGTTCCGGCCGGAAGTCCAAACCTTAAACGCCTCGTTACGAATAAAAGAATGAAAAAATGAATGATGACTGCCGGCCACCATGCAAGCTCCACCACGGCAACCGGTCAACGCGACTCCCCGGTTACCTCAGCGGCAGAGTTGTGGTACTGGATGAAGGTGGCGGAGATGGCGTGGTTGAAGGGGTTGCCGGCTTTTGGAGTCATGTCCTGTTTGACCAGCAGAGCCAAGTCAACAACCTGTGGTGGAGATATGACGCAGAAAACAAACAAACAAATAAACAAACCAAAACCAGATAAGAAAGTCATGAGTCTACAGGCCAACAAGAACTTTCAGCGTTACAATGAAAAGCTAGTGAAAGGCCAAAGTGTGCCAATTGTGAATTGGAGAAAATAGCAAGAAAAACATCCTGGAGGTGAGGCTGGAAGTGGTGGGTTAACTGGGGGGTAATTTTATACTCTATATTTAAGTGAAACCGAGAGCGCTGGGAGTTAAAACACGGCTCCTCAGTCTCTGCGATCGCTCCGCTCGACCGTGACAATCAGGCCTGGCGCATACCTGGGCAACCGTCTCATAGGCTAAGTATGACAGGATCTCCATGGAGACAGCATTGGGCTTCACGTCCAGACTGCTGCAGTCGAGCCATTCACGAAACTTGGAGGCCTTTTTGGCTGAAATCAGACACACACAAGCCACACACACGTCACTTTACAAGTACTCCAGGCGTTTCTGGTAATACTAAGTATGACAGCCTCTTTATACTACTTCAGTCGCGTACAGTTAGTTTTTTTTAAGGGCATAAAAATTGTGTGTGGAAAGTGGAAGGGCCATTTGTTGCCATGTAGTGGTATGTGGCATGAAATATAATGAAATAAGGCTATACTGAAATTCCAGCACATTCCCCGCGAAACAACAAAAGTTTCCCAAATTTTTGGAAGTCCAGCTCATGACCTTGCGGGTCCAGATCGCTAATTAATTTAACATGAATCACAAACTCCTTTCCTGTGTGTTTGCGCAAGCTGTGCTTATGGCCTAGGAAACATGTGGCAACTGCTAGTCTTGTTGGCCACTGACTTAATGCAAGACCACAAACTATATGTGTCGTTCCCCCCACACATGGGGCTGGCTAGAGCGGTGTGTGTGTGTGTGTGTGTGTGTGTGTGTGTGTGTGTGTGTGTGTGAGTGAGATCTATTAATTTACACCATGTCTCTGTCACAACCTGCTCAGCACTGCCAGGAAGAGGGCTGGCTGCTGTGCTGGGCAGCAAACCGTCCCGTCAGCGTGCTATTACTGCAGGAATGCGGCCTTCAAAAAATGCACTGTTTTGGATTCACATCTCACAGTCAAAGAGGGTTTTTTTTTAAAAGACAGACAGAAGAAACCTCACTCCTTCTCTTTCTCTCTCTCTCTCTCTCTCTCTCTCTCTGCTCTTTAGTGTGTGCAGATGCTTCTGAGTTGGCCCACACCATCGAAACAATCGCCTGCTGTTTATAGCAAGTGAGGAGATGGTCTGGGTTCCATTCCCACTGCATGGGCTCGTTTTATCATCCAACACCCAAAGTGGACAAGCACAACTAGAGCATGACAATGAAACCAGCCTTATTTTTGGAAACAGTTTATCTGATTGACAAAAAAGGACATACAGTATATTTAAAGACTGAGGACACAAACATCTTGAGGAAAACAATGCAAGCATATTTTTTTATGAAGCAATTTATCTGATTTAAACAAAAAAAATCATATAATTGATTTTGAAAAAAAAACACACACACACACACATGAGGCTAACACAAAGACTTATCTGTGGCTTCTTTAAAAAAAAAAAAAAAAAAGATCTTAAACACTTACAGAAGCTGAGTTGTCGGCTTTCACAGAACTCGGTGTACTGGGCCATGTCCATGCTTCTGCTCTGCCTCTCCATCCTCTGTTTGAAGGGGGTGGAAAAACAAACTTTGTCTGTGCAGCATTGTTCTGTTACAGCACACGCCTCACCGCGGTCATGGGGTGCCGCTAGAAATTTTAGGCCCCGCGAAAGAATTACAAATTTGTGCCCTCTTAATATGAATAATATCAAGTGTCCTCAAAGGGCCCCCCACTCAATGCTGAGCCCTTACAATTATCCTACCCCCCCCCCCCCCCCCCCCCCGCCCCCATATGACTGTAAGGTATGATCCAGGCCACAGTGAAATTACTCCAAAAGGACACAGTTAACAAATAAATGTGAGTTAGATTACTGACCAAAACTGAAACTGTTTAGTGGTGTACATGTTATTGAATGTCTTTATTTCAATAATTTTCCCTCTGTTTCAGAATAACATTTTTCTATGAGTCTGTGAGGTGAACATGAGACTTTTGTTTGTGTTACACAAGATTTGGCAATGGAGCTTGTGGTGTCATGTTGCACTTCATCCTAAAGAGTGTGACTTGTAGCACTGCAGCCAATCCACATGACCTAAAACACAACAAGCATCACTGACCACAGCAAAGGTAAACATACAATTTGGGGGTGAAAAGAAGCTGCCCATGCGATGTTCTGCTGACCTTTACAAGCGGCACAGTGTTAGCAGCAGAAATTCAGTTTAAAATTGCACAATGGAAAAGGCACCCTGGCCAAACGCATGAGCTAAGCGAAAAAGATAAAGTTGACTGAGGATCAAAGCACGCCTCTGTCCGGCGTGAGCCATGAATCACCCGACACCCTCGGCGGAGTACGCCTTCAGAAGAATGACTCGGCAAGGTACAAATTTAGAAGCCCCTGCAGTTGCATAACCTTGACTTGCGCCGTCTGCTGAATCAAACATCCCACACGGGCCGCAGCTGCTGCAAACACCTGGGCGCATCACAGGACCGGCCGACCGACCCTGGCTTGCTCACCCCCTCACAGCTGCCCAGAACCCAGGAGCAGGGATTCCCCGGCCCAGGTCACACACACACACACACACACACACACACACACACACACACACACACACACACACACACACACTCGGTGGGAGTGACAGCATTCCTATCAAAGCTCCCGAAAGCGTACTGCTCATCCTACAAGACACCCCTTAGTTGCGTCTGCCAGCGCAGTAAAACTAAACACTGACGGTAAACGCTTTGGCCCTTCATGCGAGCCGGGAGTCCTGGAAGCAGAGTAGTCTTGGTGTAGCGTATAATAACGACTGACTAATGAGACAAACGGCACGCTTGTCATGCACAAACATCTCTCTCTCTCTCTCTCTCTCTATCTATCTATCTTTCTCTCTCTCTCTCTCTCTCTCTCTCTCTTTCTCTGGTGAATAATCCACAGATTGTGTTACAGCTTAAGGCTTGGTTTGATCAATGCACAGAAATGTTCTCCCTGCGTACTTTACTGAGCAATGTAATTATCCAACATCCTGATGAACAATCTCAGTAGTGTCTGCTCCAGAAAAAAAAAAAAAAAAAAAACGAACAAAATTATGGGGCAGAGGCGATTGCACAATAGCCGTATTCATTTAATTCTTGTTTGTTTTATCATAATCTACTCCGTCGGTGTGTAATGGCGTTCTGTCAAATCTGGCCAGGAGCCACAGCAGCTGAACTGCAGGTCCTCTACAGTAGCCAGACGGATCAAGGGTCACATCTACCATTCGCCAAAACACTTCAAAAGACTTCAGCATCCACCAAGAGCCTTTCTGCCACGTGGCCCGGCATATTCGGACAAGAAAACAGTGTCTGTCTGCGGACAGGGGCCAGTGGGCTGTTACGGAGCCTCTTAATAGCCAGCAAAATGCATTCAGCCTGGATTTATAACAGATGGTGTTAAGTCGCAGGTCAGAACCTGTAATTAGACGTTTCCTACACTCGGTCCAACGTAATACCTTCAGAGAGCTCAGCAAACAATAAATTTGTACGTTTCTAGTGGGGTGCAAGTCGTAAAAAAAAACCCGTTCAAGGTTTACAGCTTCTCTCCCCTCCCCCCTCTCCTTTGCCCAAACCTATGCACCCGCTGTTAATGTCTTTTAACAGACTGGAGAGCAATCCGTCTCGGAGCCTCAGGTTTGGGGTAAGTGGGCCTGAGAGAGAGGCGCCGCCGCACTCTATCTCCTCGGTAGGTCCTAGGACAGTCTGACAACGAGAGCGGGGCACGGTGCCCAAACGCGAGGCTTTGGCTGGATCACTTTCAGGCCACCCAAACCAACCGGAGCCTTTTTATTTAGTTAGCTGGCAGTCGTTGGAAATTCCATCTCTGAAAATACATATTAATGATGCCGAAAACCCGGTGCTCCCTGTCTGCAGCGCGCTACAGCAAGCACGGCCTTCTGGAGCTGTGATTTCTATTAGTGTCGTTAAGAGCCGAGCGAGAGGAGTTTGGTGCG
The DNA here is from genome assembly GCA_027475355.1 of Coilia nasus. Lineage (NCBI taxonomy): Eukaryota > Metazoa > Chordata > Actinopteri > Clupeiformes > Engraulidae > Coilia > Coilia nasus. Next base: position 24,454,436 of record CM050205.1, read on the forward strand.
CGGAGGGGGAATTCGCAGCAGCCTTCGTGTCTGGGTTCTGGTCCAAATTGGGCTGTGAGCGATACGGGACTGGAGCCGCTGAACTTAAATAACTCTTGTCAACCGGGCTGGCCGAGACAGGAGAAATGTTATGACTGTGGCTTACAGACTGAAGAGAGACGGTGTGTGTGTGGTTATTTTTTTTTCTTCAGATGAACGCTATATATTGGGGGGAGGAGGGGGGGCTGATTAAACGAAAACTCCGACCAACCTGCTAATAGCTAAATTACAGCCACAACTGAGGCTGCGGCCTATACTGAGGGACATCGGCAAATATTTGATTTGGCTTGTACACGCTCTTGCTTAATGCCAGTGTGGTCTGGAGACAGGGAATCTCAATTTGTACCACCGGTGCCTAAGAGATTTCTCTCCTGCTACATATATAAAAATGTTTCCACTATAGTGAAGTGTTACACTTATATTGGCCATTTGTTTTATTCATTTCCTTTGAGTTTTGCCTTTTTCCACAGTGTGTTATTCCTGAATATTCACACTGCTTGAGTGAGCGAATACTACTTCAGTGCTGATAAATAAACACCTTTCATCAAATTAAAGGAGTAAAGATATGCGACGCTAAAGCAGGGGAAAAGTAATTCTCCTATGCATTGTAGGGGACTGGAAAAACAGGTGGAATGAGAAGAGGAGGCAGCAGTCTTGTGATCCACTTGGGCTGTTTTTAATGAGCCTTAACAAAACACATTAAAGTGTGAAGAATTGAACAAGACACCTGATGCTACTTACAGCTTTGACAAGACCGCAAAATAATATCCGGAATCTCCCCCTGCATCATGAACAGCAAACAGGGAGAAGGTATAGGGGGGAACATTTTCGGCATGACCCCTTAACTAGGTTAGCCTTGCACCACTTGCAACAAGCATCTCGAGGGTTTTAAGTGTAGCATTAGAGAGATATTCAAATGTTCCCATTGCACAGCCCCAAAGCTTTTTGCATTTTTTTTCCCCTGTTAACTTTTATTAGTATGCCAATAAGCCCTCCACATTTATACTGATTATGGCCTTTCACATTCCCTAGGATGCATAAGACATAGGTAGTGGAAATGTTTATACTATAAGCAGAGAGCTTTATAAAACTAGGCCCCCACATGGTATTCAAGAGGGAAGTAGAAGACCAATGGGATGAAAAAAGCCATTAATTTTGCGCTGAGCCCTGTGGTGCTTATTCTTCGTCAGTGACATGAAGAGATCTCTGTCTTGACAAATGGAACACCAGGAGTGTGCCTGTTGGACGGAGCGTCCAGAAATGTCCAGAACCCTTGATCTCCACTCACCATGGAATCCTATTTACGACATCAACTCCACCAGCCACTCCACTTACCACGTCCAACTGCAAACACCGTCGTCTAAGTTACCATAAAACATTCAGGTGGTAGCAAAATAGAAAATAAAGTTGTCATTTCAACTTTACTTTTCCAGTGCCCTTTTTTAAAATATGGGTGAGCATGCAAAACGCATATCTCTCCCATCCCGGAATAGCATTCTCTTGAGACTGCTGTCATCATGGCATTAAAAGCTCAACAAAAGGAGAGGAAGGGGAAAAAAAAGAAAAAGACACACACAGACAGACACACACAACAATGTGGGTCCCACACAACATGACAAAGAGACTTTTAAGCATTCCCATCTGAACGTGGCGGAGAAAATAACAGATTGTCAGGAGATCTTAGAGGGTCATTGAGATGATTGATGGTCTGCCCGAGGAAACGCAATCCACTGCCGCTGACAAAAGGCCCAGGCATCCTCCCCCGTCTGATCAGCAGCGGGGGCAGCCAGCTAAATTATACCTCTTCGCCTGACCTGGATGTATGACTGCCTTGGCTGGGCACACATGTATTTTGGGAGATGGACCTCTGACAGCACACACTTGACCAAAGCTTGTGGCTTTGGATTTCCAGCGGAATAATGGTCGTGATATTTACACAAGGCTTATTCAAGAATTTCTGTGCATCAACAGAAATATATTTAGAAATGCAAAGCCAGTGAGAAACGGTGAGAAAATTACATTACCGTACGCGCAGTATGTTGTGAAATGGGAATTGTTTTCTTCTGCTACAATTCAGTCATATGAGTGAAATAGAAAAATATTCAGTAACAATGAAAACTGTTTATTGACACATTATTGTATTGAAATATGCCCACCTCCCACAAATAATTTTAAAGTTTAAGGATTTAAGTGTTCAGGCAACATTCTGTATTGATTTCTACAGAGGTACGTTTGAAACTCTTGAATAAATGTGAATTATGTGTCTGATTTGGAAATAAATTTGGCGGTATGGCAAAGCCATCAGAGCCACGTTGTGAGCCGCCTGAGAGAGGGCAAGGCTGCTTTAGGTGGAGGCTAAGGGTGTAGCTAGATAGAGAGGCGCAGCTTGCTGTGGGTAAGGCAATAAAATGGCTCCACAGGCCTTCACCGGCACAGCGAAGTGGGAGGGCCACGAGGATATAGTTCCTTGTCCCCCCAAAGATCGTTCCTGATAGCTAAAACATACCCATTAAAATACTTGCTAGGAACAAAGTTTTTCGGGGGGGAAAACCACAGGCTTTCTGGGCCACCTCCAGATTGACTGGGACTTGGTTTTAATTGAAACGAGGTGGGTAGGAGTCTCAGGGCAGAGTTACCCCCCCACCCCACCCACCCCAACCACTGCCTCCTCCCCCACCCCCCAGTCTTTCTTCTCTCTACCATGCAATTCTTCCCCCTGAGCTTTCATTACATCTCTCAACCAAGGGGCCTTTATTCCAACTGGCAGTGTGAGGACAAAAGGATGTTGCCAAGCTTTGGCCCCACCAACCAATCACCCACCCACCCATACAAACACACACACACACACACACACATGCACACGCACTGAGGTGAACTTCAGTTTAAAACCCCCAAGGTTTAGTCAGGAAGGGACACGTGAATAAGGGGGTTGTGTATCATTCACAATGACTTCAACCCTCCCAACCCCACAACCTCCATCCATCCATCCATCCATCCACCTCTCCATCCCCACCACCAACCCCTATAACACACGGTCAGGGCCACAGACGGAGGAACCTCTGCTGCAGCTTGACCATATCATTAGTGGCCATCTCAGAAAACCCAAGAGTGTACCGCTGACAGCCAAGTTGCTCTTTGCTGTTCTATGTTTGGTTCTGTTGGGCTGCGAGAGGTGTAACTAGCACTGAGGACTTGCAGCCACTGTGCCGGGCCACAGCGTTGCGTGGACACGAGCCGACACCAGAGTGTGACATTATCACACCGAGGAGGGGAAGCCCTGGGCTTGTCCTCAGTGGGAAAAAGAACCTGGCTTTTAGCAGCCCCAGACATGGAATATCGTGTGCGCCTGCGGTTTTGTGAAACACATTTGACGTGTTTAAACACCTTGTGGACTCGCAGTGGATCTGGTTCCCCAGTGGCTGCATAACACGGAAACGCTTGGAGCACATGGTCACTCTCTCTCTCTCTCTCACTTTCTCTCACACACACACATACACTCTTCCTCACTGACCACACAGCCACAGTGGACCCACAGCACTGTCCACTTCCACAATATTTGGACCCGAGTGTATGCATGTGTGTAGGTGAGTGAATAAAGCGACTGTGTGCGTGCTGGTAAATATATGTATGTGTGTGTGTGTGTGCCTGCATGTGTGTCTTTGTGGGCTGTAAGCACTGGGGTTGTAAAGTGTGTCTGTGTGTGTGTGTGTGTGTGTGCCTGTGTGTGTGTGGGCTGCAAGCACTGGGGTTGTAAAGTGTGTGTGTGTGTGCGTGTGTGTGCCTGCATGTGTCTCTTTGTCGGGTGTAAGCACCGGGGTTGTAAAGTGTGTGTGTGTGTTTGTGTGTGTGTGTATGTGTGTGTGCCTGCGTGTGTCTGTGTGAGCTGCAAGCACTGGGGTTGAAAAGAGTGTGTGTGTGTGTGCCTGCATGTGTCTCTCTGTCGGGTTTAAGCACTGGGGTTGTAAAGTGTGTGTGTGTGTGTGTGTCTGCATGTCTCTCTGTCGGGTTTAAGCACTGGGGTTGTAAAGAGTGTGTGTTCGTGTGTGTATGTGCGTGTATGAGCGCACGTTAACGTCTGTGCGTGTGTGCGTATGTGCGCGTGTTCATTCCCGTGCCCGTGTCTGTGTGGGTTGTCGTAAGCAACGGGGCTTTTAGGGCTGTCAGCGCCCTTCCTTCCACTCACCTCCATCCTCTCCTGCTTCACTTCGTCCACCTCGTCCTCGTCCAGCAGCGCCAAGAATTCCCCCGTCTGGTCGATGGAGCCCAGGAAGTCCTGGGCCAGCCTCTTCCTCTTGTTGACATTGCTGCTGCTGTATTTGTCTGTAAGTGGGTGCAGAGAGAGGTAGGCGGTTTGTGTGTGTGTGTGTGTGTGTGTGTGTGTGTGGTGTGTGTGTGTGTGTGTGTGTGTGGTGTGTGTGTATGTGTGTATTTACATCTGTGCAGCAGCTGGCTTTGTTTACACCTGACTCAGTGAAGGGACATGTTGGAGGCTAAATCCACACACAATTTCTTGCATTGTTTTTTTCATTCCCTTACCTCTTGCCACCTCACCCTTGGAAAGATTACGCAGGCGTGTGCGCACCCTTACATACACACACAACCACCTCCACACACACACACACACACACACACACACACATACACATACACATACACACACACACACACACACACCTCCTCTTTGCTCATAGTGCTGCATTCACTTTTTCTTGTCTAAGGGGATGTCCAAGGAGCGTGTGGCTGAGGAGTCTGAGGAGGCGGAGGTGTCACAGGGAGGTGAGCAGGTCGGTGAGCAGGGTTGGTGGAATGTGTGATGCTGACGGTTTCACTGTTACGGGGATACAGTAGATGAGAGATGCCTTTGTTCAAGCCCTGGGTTGGCCACCGAGGCCATTTCTCAAGGTTCGTGAGAGTTTATGGAAGGCCAGGGGCACAGCGCAAAACATTTCTCTGCCCATACCCAACTTGAATGAGATCACTTACAGGCACAGACACAGACCGGCAAAACCTGTCTTACGTCCAAGCCCACCAAAAACCTTCAACGACCATTTATCTCAGTTTAATTTTTTTTTTTTCAAATAAATCCAATTCACACTGTCACATAATGATTAAAAAACGTTTCACAAGAGGCTTTGGATACAATGAAAGGCTGTCTGAATGAGATGCAGGAGAAGGCTATGTTTATTCTGTCTGATGTAATGTTCTTGTTCTGGATGATGTCTCAAACCTTCTTTTTCTATCCATCAATAGGATTAAAATGTATGACGCCTTAATAACAGCAAATTTATGTGACTGAAGTTCACTCAGGGCTGTCAGGTCTTAACCTTGAACAGGCCTGTAATTGTGAACCGTCTGCATAAACCTGGGCGATCCAATCAAAACACGAAGAAATGCCACTTTGTGTAAACGTGCTTTCACATTGCGCAAATATGTTGACCTACGCAATTAGTGCTATACTTCTGGTTTTAATGTTTTCTAAATTTGCCATTTGATGCAACAGGGTGTTTACACAAATAAAAGAGCTAGGAAAATCTTGGTTTGGTTGAATAGTAAACAACGCTAATCTGCAGTGATGAAACAGAGGAAATGAAACACAGGAAGAAAGGCCATCTTTGATGAAACAACAGCGCCCAAGTGAAAATTAAAGAAAAAGTCATTAAATCATTAAACTGTAGTATTTGTGTGTGTTTATAACTGGTCGCACACCATTTTAAGCGCGATACATTCCCTCTCTGATAGTTGCAGGCTGTGTTCTGCCGCTTTCAGATTGGTGTGCTTTGACATGTTTGTTTAAAAACAAATTACTTTTTCTGTCTTTGTAATTTTAGTTTAATTTACTTCGCTGCTTTGTTTTAAGCTGAGAAAGACTTGTGGCAGAAACAATCCAGAACAGACCACACACACACACACATTTTTTTTTTTTTTGAGAGGAACACTCATCAGTACCCCTCGGGCGACAGTGGAGTGGGACTAAAGGAAGTTGAAGAAAGAGAAAAAAAAAAAAAAACATTTATTTTTTCTTTTCTCAGAACTATCACAAGGCATACAGACACTAGACCTGGGTGGTATCCAATTTTTAATACCCCTTGCACGTCGGAATTTCAGAATTATTAAAAAGAAATGACATAAATTGTATGTCAGTAGGTATGGCCAATTTTTAATCGGCATAAACGAGAGAAGTTTTATCAATGTTTTATATTATGAAGCAGCCCTGAAGGGTTTAAGATTTTGGAGTGCTGTTTTGATATTAAAACTTTTCATATACAATGCAAGAAACTGCTTCTTTTGTAACAATTACAGCAATTCTCTACCATTCTGATGCTGGCAACGGTAGCACGGTATGAAAACTCATACAGTCTGTATTTTACAATACGCTGTTTTCAAAATACCGCCCATGCCTAACACACACATATCATGTCACTTGTGGTCCTGTGAACTATCACTGGCAAACACAGAGTGGTTAGAGGTGACATCCTGGCATTAGTGTGGCTTCTCCCTGTGCTGGATGGACGGCTGGACGGACGGCCCTCTTGTGCTAGTCGGTGACTCATCCTCTCTCTGACTAACAAAACAAAATGTTTACAGGGAAACATTTCACAACAACATCCATCTGAACTTTCCTGGGAAAGAAAAAAAAAACCTTCAGGACATGGAGAGGGAGAAGCAGGAAAGACAGACTAAAAGAAAGAGAGAGAGAGAGAGAGACAAAAAGAGACAGAGAAGAGGGCAGTTCTGTTTCCCTACACAGACATACAGGCTCCTTTTCAATAGACTGAAAGGACGTCTTTTTGGAAGGCTACGTGTGCGTATTATTCCATTTCTCGGGTTACGGGGTCTGGGATGCGGGACTAAATATCCTAATGATTCTCGTTTTCATGAGAGAACCTCAGTCAACCTCTTCGGGGGGTTGGCTTGCGCTCTCTCTTCCCCCATTGCCCCCTTTTTCGCCTTCTCGGGGATCCTGATGAGAGCGAGGCCGAAGCCCCCGAGGAAAGCCTGTGCTAGAACAGGAGCCGTCATGCCAAAGCTTCTGTCTGCATTCTGGGTAATGACTCCGGCTGATTGACTGTGGCATACACAATTACCTTGGCTGACTCCGGTCATTACCAGTGCCTTCATCTCTGACTGAGGGTGGGAGCTGGGCTGGGACTGGGGGTTTGAGAAACTGAACTCAGACTCACGCCACACACTCAACAAGAGAGAGAGGGAGAGAGAAAGAGAGAGAGAAAGAGAGAGAGAGAGAAAACAACAAATAGAGAGCACTAGACAGAGAAAGAAAGAGATGGAGACAGAGAAAAAGGGGGAGACAGAGAGAAAGAGACAGAGAGAAAGACAGAGAGAGAGAGAGAGAAAAAAAAGAGAGAACGATACAGAGACAGAGAGAGAGAGAGAGAGAGCTCTGCCAAACGCATGAGCAAATGTAATCTGGACTGTGGGTACAGTGGGTGGACAGTAAATGTGGAACAACATTGCAGAGAGTAGTTTTGTAGGCAGAGGTCCAATCCTGTACACAAGTGAGGGGAGATACAAAAGGAATGGGAAGGAAGGAAGGAAGGAAGGAGGGAAGGAAGGAAGGAAGGAAGGAAGGAGGGAAGGAGGGAAGGAAGGAAGGAGGGAAGGAGGGAAGGAAGGAAGGAGGGAAGGAAGGAGGGAAGGAAGGAAGGAAGGAAGGAGGGAAGGAAGGAAGGAGGGAAGGAGGGAAGGAAGGAAGGAGGGAAGGAGGGAAGGAAGGAGGGAAGGAAGGAAGGAAGGAAGGAGGGAAGGAGGGAAGGAAGGAAGGAAGGAAGGAGGGAAGGAAGGAAGGAAGGAGGGAAGGAAGGAGGGAAGGAAGGAGGGAAGGAAGGAAGGAAGGAGGGAAGGAAGGAGGGAAGGAGGGAAGGAAGGAAGGAAGGAAGGAGGGAAGGAAGGAAGGAAGGAGGGAAGGAAGGAGGGAAGGAAGGAAGGAAGGAGGGAAGGAAGGAAGGAAGGAAGGAGGGAAGGAAGGAAGGAGGGAAGGAGGGAAGGAAGGAAGGAGGGAAGGAGGGAAGGAAGGAGGGAAGGAAGGAAGGAAGGAGGGAAGGAAGGAAGGAGGGAAGGAGGGAAGGAAGGAAGGAGGGAAGGAAGGAGGGAAGGAAGGAAGGAAGGAGGGAAGGAAGGAAGGAGGGAAGGAGGGAAGGAAGGAAGGAGGGAAGGAGGGAAGGAAGGAGGGAAGGAAGGAAGGAAGGAGGGAAGGAAGGAAGGAGGGAAGGAGGGAAGGAAGGAAGGAGGGAAGGAAGGAGGGAAGGAAGGAAGGAAGGAGGGAAGGAAGGAAGGAGGGAAGGAGGGAAGGAAGGAAGGAGGGAAGGAGGGAAGGAAGGAAGGAAGGAAGCAAGGAAGGAAGGAAGGAATGGCAGCAGGCTGTGCGTACCTTGCTCCGCAGGTTCCTCATCCTCGATGGTCTTCAGCACTTTGGATTTGTAGTCGCGGAACTGCATGTACCTCATCAGCCTCCGTACTTTTTTCTGTGAGAGTGGGAGAAGAGGGGAAAAAGAGGAGGAGGGGGCGAGATGGGAGGTCACGAGATGGGAAAACAAAGCAGAGAGCAAGAGGGATGGTCAGACAGTGTGTGTTTGTATGTGTGTGGGTTTGTGCGTGAGAGTGTGTGTGTGTGTGTGTGTGTGAGAGAGAGAGAGAGAGAGAGAGAACCATGGAGGGTGAGTCAGGTAGACAAGGAGAGGTAGAAAGTTGGGAGAGGGAAGGCGGGTGTGAATGGGGATGGGTGGAGGGGTCCAGTAGTAAAAGTCATAAATCTGTGCAGTTCTGAGAGGAAAGGCACTGTCTTTTCCAACTGATGCAGAAACCAAAGGGGGAAACATTTCATGGATTACTAATGAAATCAGAGCATGACAGAGTACAGGAACAACCTCTATGGGATGCGAGACTCACTGTAGCGAAAGAGGAAAAACCCAATTCCTAAGATGATACCAAAAAATAGTAACCAAATATTAACATTTATGTTTCACTCAGTGAAAGGGCACATGGGCCTATGAGAGAGTGGGACATAAATAAAACGATCCCCATGGTGATGGAACAGGACTTCTGGTGTAAACCGGAGCAAAGTGACATTGGTTCTGTCTGAGTGTGTGCGTGTGTACTTGAGTGAGTGTGTGTCTGTGTGTTTGAGTCTGTTTGTGTATGTGTATAAGTGTGGGTGTACCTGAGTGTGTGTGTGTGTGTCTGTGTCTGTGTGTAAGTGTGGGTATTCCTGAGTGTGTGTTTGTGTGTGTCAGACATCAGTTACCTTGTCCTTTCTCATTAAAAACAGAATGTCCTCAGCGGATATGACTCTTGCTCCTCTAATGAGGGAAACTTCAGCAGCCTGGTGGAGCTGGACAAAAGAAGAGAGGCCGGTTAGAGGAGAAAGCAGAGGGGAGAAAGAGAGAGAGAGAGAGGGAGAGAGAGAGAGAAACAGAGAAACAGAGAGAGACAGAAAGAAAGAAAGAGAGAAAGAAAGAGAAAGAAAGAGAGAGAAAGAGAGAGAGACAGACAGAGAAACAGACAGAAAGAAAGAAAAAGAGAGGACAGAGAGAGAGAGAAAGACAAAGAGAGAGAGAGACAGAGACAGAAAGAAAGAAAGAGAGACAGAGAGAGAGAGAGATTGCATTACTAAGTACCCAAGCCCTTTGCAGTCATCAGCAATTCATAATAACAATCAAGGGATGTGTTTGCACAGAATCTCCAAGAGGAGGGCAGAAGAGCCAAACTTAACAGTGGGCAAGGAATCTGTTGTTTTGAAAGCCTTGAAAGAGAAGATAGTAAGTAGCATGTTTTTGAATGGCTGAGCAGAGGAGGGGATGTAAACAAAGCCTGAGGGCTTTCCGCTGTCATTGGAGTTTAGTCCAGTTGTTGGACTTCTAGAGGAACACCCACACAACAGTTCAAACTCCTGACCACTCCTGTGCTGATTGTTATTGACACAGTCACATCTACACAGTGCTGTTTACATATTAAAGCGATACTAAGTAGGTTTCATCTTTGGTCGCCCAACAGGTCGCATTCTTTTAACACAACTCCACATACCTGTACCAAACTCTATTGCTGACGCTGTGTTGATTAGGATTTGGGTCTAATTTTGTCAGTGCCTGTCAATAAAACTCATTGGTCGTCATAACGACAGTAGATCGAATCTTTGGAAATTACAATGTTTACTGCACAGCTGGTCTGTGTGTGTGTGTGTGAAAATGAAATTGTTGAATTTAAAAGTGCTCCACAAGAAAGTTGAAGCCGGTAAGCAGATGCCTTGAGAGTGCAATTCATGACTAGAAATGCCAGGTGCAACATGAAGCCTATACATACTCCATGCTGGGCAACTTCTACATTTACCTTTCTCTGACACTACATAACATACTGCACTGATACAGTGGCCATATTAGTTGCTGTTCTCTCCAAGTCACCAGGGTTTCATATGAAAGTTTCTCTCCTTATCCTAAACAGGCTTCTACATTTTAAGGGGCTCTTCCACCCCAAGATTCTTATTACTTCTTCTTAGGGGCATCTTCAACCCCGCTGTCCCCCTTCCTGTGGCATGCCAGTAAGAGTAAACTAACGTTTCAATAACTGTCAGAGTTTGTCGTTTGTGTGTGTGTGTGTGTGTGCCTACCATTATCTTCCCCATCTTTGTTTCCTTTCTTAATGAAGAACCATAGTCCTCCAGCATCTGCCCAGTTTTGTGTTTCGCAAAGCTTTTTTTCTGTGATTCTTTCATAATAAGCTGTAGGCTAATTATTAAAGACTTGGTCTTGGGAACAGGAGGGTCAGGTAATTAGTACACTGGCATTCCTTCAGCCATTGATGAGGTGCCCTTGAGCAAGACATCTAACCCCACACTCCTGCAGTGGGACTGTCCCTGTACCTTACACACTGGAAGTCACTTTGGTAAAGAATGTCAGCAAAAGGTAATGTAATATATAACGTTTATCCAGTTTGTTTCCCTTTTCATATGGCAGTCTTTTGGTATGGCTTTTTCTTTCAAAGGCTGCCTAGACAGACCAGTTCCAGGGTCTTTTCACTGCTCATGAAGAGACGAGACTCATGTTTTATGGATGGAACAGCTGAAGAGAAGTGATGCATTTGGTACTCAGATGACACATTCTGATGTTCTTATCCATTTGTACAATTTAGCACTGAGCCCTTGTGATTCTCTGTGTCCAACCCTTTAGACAACAGTCTCAATTTCTTGTGAACTTCTTACATAAAACAACCAATTTCTGAGCACAAAATTAGAAAGTTGTCTTTGTAAAAAGTGGTTCAGTAACCATTGTAAACTTCACAAAGAAGGCTCTGCAAAGCACCTTCAGACAATTTCAATGGTGTTGGAAGTATGCAAATACAATTACACTGTATTAAGGTAAAAATGTGTTTATGTATCTGCATGATTATTAAAAATATGCTTGTGCGCTGCAATACTCCCTGGTTAAAGTTGTAGTTAGAGGGCCAACAAATACATCAGAGATAATGAAGATGCTTATAACAACTGTTAGAGCTGAAATATTTCAGAATCTTTCACAAAGCAAAATTTACTGAGGTGTAGCATTACTTTCAAGCAATGAAAACAAAACAATGTGTAGGTGTGGAATGTGTACCCCCTTTTCCAGCTTTGCTTAACAGGCAATTAAAATTTTAATAAATGAAAAGAGCTTTTATTAGATTAGGGTCAACATGGGGAAACAGGGATGCTGCAACCATATGGAAACAATCTTAACAAGGTCTGGAGAAAGCGAGAAAGAGTGAGTGAATGAGTGATTTTGTGGAGGAGAGAGAGGGAGGGAGGGAGAGAGAGAGAAAGAGAGAGAGAGAGAGAGAGAGAGAGAGAGAGGAGAAGAATGTCTTTTCAGTTCAGCACTATAATTTGGTTTTATTGCCTAAGAGCCAAAACACCTCATCTATCACTGTCACCTTCCTCACAAAATGATAGCTGTCCACATGTAAATCAGCAAATAAAAACGGATGCCTTGGAATTAAGCGAGTTATTCTGCTCTATGAAAAGACTGCCGTGTCAACATACTGATATTTTTAACCTTAACCCCCGAAGTGAGAGAAGGGCCAAAAAACTGGACCACTGATTTAAATCTGTTCAAAACAACTCTGATTAAGTGCAGTGCCATCTTAGGACTTGGAAGCTGTCCTCATAAACATGGTGTACAAAACAAACAAACAACTTAAAAATACATTCATATGGAATTGCTTAACAGGACATTGGGCTGCAATAGAAAACTTTTAAATGCTAAAACAGTACTAGCTTCTTAACACAGCTAAAATTATTACACTACAATCTAGTGTTTAATTACATTGAGTACAGCAACAGTTTTACTTTGCTGCGTTATACTGTATAGCCACAAAATATTAGCACACTGACAAAATGTCTAAAGAGGAAATAAAATTGTGGATATTAAAAGAAATAGTTTAAACAGTTTTTGAAATTCTAACAGATACTGTCTGTACTTGGGCATCGCTACATCCTCAAACAAGACAACAACCCTAAATCATGTGAAAGGCTTCCTTTCCAAGAAAGCAACTTCCAAGAGTGTACAAATGATTTTTGGCTACACTCTGTGGACAAAACTTTACAGATGACTGGATGTAGCCATTTTAAAAATATATTTGTTACCATGCATGTTTAGTATTAACATGCCTAGCAGATTATTTGTTTGATGTAGTCAAGGGTAAACACATGTGAACTGTATTTGTGCACCATTTAGAATACCATACCATTTATATATCTTTATAACTTGTGTGACTGTGTGGAAGTGTGTTGGTTACACTTTATCTTACAGTCCCTGTTACCGTGTATCTACATCATGAAGTACAGTGTAACAAAGTTTGTAAAAATATGCAATATCATGTACTGACACTGTACCATAGAGTTAAGATAAGGGTTAGGATTAGGGTTAGCGTTGTAGGTATGTACAGTATAAGTACATAATATTGCATGTTGTTACATTCAGATACACTGTATAAGGAACCGTTTAAACAAAGTGTTACTGATTTACCTATACAGAATAGTTATTTTACTACATACATTGTACACTAATCTGATACTGACTAAACTGTAAGGCACACTGTCGAAGGTCCCACTCAAAATCCCCATTTGCTTGAATAGTAATGGTCGCACTTCATTTTCCCCAGCATCCACACTGTGCGCGAGTCCTTCTGGATAAAAAGACCTCATTTTTACCTGTGCTGGCAACGGTATAGAACTGCGTGTAAGTAATTTTTAGGTGCTTGCAAACATTTGTTCGTCATAAATATGTTTGCCTGCAAAACACACGTCTCAGCGTGGCACAGCAAGTGTGAGCGGGCACACACACACACACACACACACACACACACACACACACCAACACGCATACAGGGGGTGTTTTGATTCTGATGGGGGGGCAATGGTGGCGGGGGTCGGCGCAAACACTTAATTTAGAATCCCCTTCTGGGCTGGCAGCCCACCAAAGCCGACAGACAGACTTGGCCTCCGTGTCTGACGCTCTCCGTCCGTTCATTCGGAGACGGGCCCAGTTTTTTTAATAGACAGAATGCCTTTTAGTGCACATCCCCGAACCTTCATTTCGCACCCCTAATGGCGCCAAATCACACAACAAGCCAAGGAAGCGAGTGACACCTCTAATTATATTTACTCTACTGAGCATGAAGGCTTGCAGACCTCACCGATCTCGGGGGCCGCCTGAACACTGCAGCGGGCTGAGGAGCAAGGCTCTGCACACTAGACTACCTCAGGAGCGGAGAGATGGAGCCGATCATCTGATCGTGGAAATATGGATGTTCAAATGTGACAGTAAGCAATATTGAGAATCAAAATGGGCAGGTGAATCACAAAGGGCAATGCAGTTGAGCAGTCAATAACTCATGTTGAACTTTCTTCCATTTCATATTTGCAAAAGGAATGGCGTACTCAAACTGAAACCAGGCCTCAGCCCACATGCTTTGTATATGGGCTTGGAGAAAGTAAGTGCGTCTGAATGTGTGTGTGTGTGAGAGAGAGTGTGTATGTGTGTGTGTGTGTGTGTGTGTGAGAGAGAGAGTGTGTGTGTGTGTGTGTGTGTGTGTGAGAGAGAGTGTGTGTGTGTGTGTGTGTGTGTGCGTGTATGGGGGGGATCAGGAAGAAACCTGGAAGGTGTAGATGAGGTGAGGAACGGGAGAAGGACCTCTTGGCTCAGGACTGAGCCTTGGAAGTGGTTGGAAAAGGCGACTGGGGAACCTTTAGTCAGTCACATCTAATGGCCCTTCTGAGGCGAGCCGTTTTAATTTCTCCAGAACTTTCTGATGGGGAGGGGAGGGGACGAGCCGGTGGGGAAACACAAGCGCGCCTTTGTTGGTGGCGCGAGAGCGGGAAAACCGAGTTAACCAGTCTTTATGATGTTTTAATAACTGCAGAAAAGACTGTGTGGTCCTTCACTGCCGCTCCAGAGAACACGTTATATAATACGAAGGGCCGTGTACAAAGCGGGCAAAGACATTACCATACTGTTGTTTTAATGTGTGTTGTCAATTGACATATACTATGGTCGATTACATGGAGACAAATGAATATTCTGCGGTTTCATTACCGGGGTGGTTGTCACATCTAGAGTGGTATGGGATTCGATTACACGCATAATCAACCTCCTCTACAATGTGTATGTAACCCACATTTGCATTCCCCTTCCAAAAGTAACAACCAACTGTCAGCAGGGTGCCTGGTGTTAGAGTTTCAGAGCTATACACTGTGACCGTTATATGAACACACACCCTGAGTACTCGCTGGAACAAAAGATTTGCTGAATTTGTCAGAATCGTAGAAATATCTCAGCTGCTTGAATCTTAAATGAATTAGTGTCTCCTCACATACTGAATAGAATTTTCTTCAGCAAAAATGTAAAGAGGACACCACATGGATCTAACCAATACTATAAAATATGACCACACGGGTTTATAATACGGGTGTAATTTATTTTAGTGACTCCCGTCAGGTAAAAGTGCCTTACACCAAAAAATGCCAGGGAGCAGTTTCTTAAGCTAGCGTGAAACGGTTAAAATAAATTTCCTATTAATAAACTTTCCGCTCAGAAACGCTGGAGCTCACTGCATGCCTCTCTGCTATATATCAGAATAATTCACATAATTGCTCTGATTTTACCGAGTGATCAAAGTTAGTCTGCAGTGCCCTGTTGGTTCGCTTTTTCCATGAGGGATGCCTTTAGCCCAGGCCGAACAGTGGGATCACTGTGGACTATTTCCAGTAGCTTTTGCGCTCTCTCCCACCCTGTTGACAGTTCGGCTGGGCACTGAAGGACTGTTTTACCATTTCTGGGATGCCTGAGCTATCAAACCCTTTCGAAAATGTAGAGGAAAAAAACAGTTTATTGCCTTTTTGATACAGTAGTTTATGGTTTCTGTGGTCCAGGAGCTTACTAAGAGCGAAACTGGACAGTGAAAGCAGGACAAACACTGGCGCTCAGATCGCGAAATGTCGTAACATATGGCCTTGGTCTGAAGTCGCCTGCCCCTGTCTGAAACATCTACTCTCACCTTGCTTCCATTTTAAACTAACAGCCCCCACCAACCCAGCTCCAACAAGTCACAGCTACAGCGTTTTCCCTAGTGCTTTATAGTTAAGGCCACATCAACAACACATCTCTCCCACCTCATCCTCCCCCCTCTCTAAGATGTTCCAATAGAACAGACAATTTAGACTGAGGCTAAAAATTTGATGGTGAAATTATAAGAATATGTAGGACAACACTTTCAGTTGTTCTCGATACCGACACAAGAAGAGTTTTTCCTTTACATATTAGGGCAATTGTAAGCTGCTATGAGCACAGGGGGCCCCACATGCACAACACAATGGCAGGGGACGAGGGAGCAAGGTTTCGTTTTTTTAAGATGTTTTCTTGTGTTTTGATCTATGGAATAACTTTGCACATTCAGTCAGTTTTAGCCAAAATGGTCAAATAATAGCTTTGGATGCCTTCATCTAGACAGTGCTGCAATGTAGACAATTTCATGAGGAATGTCACTTAAATTGCAAAATAAGTCCTCTTTCTCAATCAGTGCAGACTGGATACCATTTATGTTAGCCAATATTAATTATTGCACTGCGGGCTCTCTCGTGAATGAGGTTACTGGACGGAGGAACGAACAGGTCAACGACACTGAGGGACTATCCCTGTCCCGCCAAAAAACTATTGCGGGCATTTAGGGTTTTGAGCATGTTGATGCCGAATGTATCAACTCTCACACATTACCAACCCTGATTAGATGGCTAGTCATCGCTGACTAGCACATACGAGCATAATCTTACCTCTCTCATCCTCCTCATCTGTCACAGTTTCCCTGCCCCCGTCTTCGCTTCGAGAGCAGCATTTCCTGATATTCATTTAGAGAAGTAATTCAATACAGTTTTAGTTCATGTAAGACCATGGGTTCATTAAAATGTTGGATACTTTTGTTGCAGAAACATCATGCTACTGGATGCACGTTACAGGCACGCTACATCTGTGAGAATATCCTAAACCAATCAGAAAATTTGTTAGAAAGAAGTGATAGAAGTTGGAAATACACTCTTTTCCTATAGCCTACTATTAAACTTAATTAATCTGCCAAAGAAACCAGCTTGTCACTAAAATCTTTAAACATTTTTTACAGGAGCACATGCCCCAGTAAAAAAGGCCTAGTGACTCCCATGTATGAGCAGTGCACACATCAGAATCAGGATCAGAAAACATGTTTATTTCCAGGTCTGATGTCCTTCAGAGGCCTCTTGCCATGATGGCTTCAACACAATACAAACTAAAAATAACATGGTCCACTTAAATAAAGTAGAGTGGTGAGTTGCTCCACACCTGATACACAGACATGGTTTGGCTTCATGTATGTGAATGGATAAGACAGATGGGAAACGACCAAAAGAGAGAGGGAGAAGGAGAGGTAGCGAGGGAGAAAGAAAGAAAGAAAGAAAAAAGAAAGAGAAATAGAGAGAAAGAACGAGAAAGACAGGACGGGAAGAAGGAAATAGAGAGACAAACAGACAGACAGACAGAGACAGACAGAGAGAGAGAGAGAGAGAGAGAGAGAGAGAGAGAGAGAGAGAGAGAGAGAGAGAGAGAGAGCCTGCCAGTCTTGTTCTCTAATTAAAGGGATCATTTTTAATTACACCACATTTTCAAGTGACATAGGCTCGGCAAGCTGGTTTATGTCACAGTGTTACAGTGCAGGAAGAAAAGGACTAGCTTTCATGGCATGGGATGGCAGAAGTCAAATAAACACGCCTGCTGAACATAATTTCCTCTGCGCGGCTACTGCTTGGGGTTGAAATGAAATCCATTATTTGATTACACTGGAAAAGGTAACAGGAAGCCGAGGGAGTATTCCAGTCACAGCCTCCTTTTGCGAAGATCAATTGCAGTACTCCCTTTGAAAAAGGGGGAGCAAACAGGGATGTTTGGTGTTTTCAAAACCAGGGTCAGAGCGGACTTATGTTGTTTCTGGTTGCTAGGGGTGCGGACTTCTTATACTCACCATGCGTAAATATTTGGTTCACCAGTTTAAGGTGAGCACAGTCTCATAAAGTGAGAATATGAACATGAATTGTCTGACTCGCAAAAAAGGCCCTAACTCCCTAACTGAGTGGAGTACATACAATGTGTACCCAAGCAGCGAGAGCGTACTGTTTTCACCGTACCGATTTGGTACGGAACAGCAGTGAACTTACAATACGCTTAAAAAGTAAAAACAGACAAAAACACCAGCCATATACAGAGCCGATCTCGAAAACACAACACGAAAAAGGGCAGTTATCGCAAGAAGCTGAATTCCGAGGCCGCTTGCAAAGACAAAATATTTTGCTTGTGTTTTGTGGTTTAATGATGGTGTTTGGCGGCAGGAGTTATCAATGTTTTCTCCGAGACGAGGAGTCCCTGAGAGCTGACTGGGGGTGGGGGGGGTTAACAAAACGGCAGCTACGCTTCTCATCTGCACTCATATCAGCGCGATAGCACAGGAACTAACAGCAACTTACTGGAATAGCCTCGCACGCCCTCTTCACGACACAGGAGGAGGGTGTTCCTAGCATAGGGTGTCTCACACGCACACAGTGTCTCACACACACACACACACACACACACACAGAACAGACTAGAACAGAACAGAATCGCCTGGTCACCCTCTGTACAACACAGGCCGATGGTGTTGTACACACACACACGTACACACACACACACCACGTTACGAACAGAACATACATTGCTTGGACATAAGCTCACGGATGTCAGGGTAAATGTGTCAGAGATGAGAAGCTTATTCTGACTAATGATGGCTAAAAGAGCACTGGCGCGCGACGGCCTTTAAAAAGTGTTACTGCGTGCTTTATAGGGGCCGCACCAAAAGGGTTGGTTAGTTGAGAGGTGGTGGAATTATTTCTATCTGAAGAGAAATAAAATGCGCATTAAAACGTGGCAGACCATGGCAGCACTAAACAAAATCACAAGGCACCAACAAAGAGCTGTGCTGAAAATTCACACCGAACACAACATACAAGTCGGCAAGTTGGTGCTGTGATTGACATGCACATCACAACACACTGCAGCAAAGGCTAAAGACAGTGCTATACTTACAGTGATATACTTACAGAAGTATTGAAGTCTTCGATTCAAAGGTATGAAAAAACAATATAACAATATTAAGGGACACGACCCAAGGAAAAACATCAAATTTTATATAAAGTTTGAGTACAATATTTTAAAGCACTCATTTCAGTCTGATCAGGGACAAATCGCCATGGTGTAACATGTTCTGACATGGCCTTGCCAACCTTACACTGCCTTTCACACAACCATCACAACAGCCAAAACCCTGTTTGACCGTGAGCCTTCACATCTCTCCCCCCCACCCTCCCAACCCCTTGTCAGGCCAGACCCTGGGCCTCCATCCCCTCCGCAGCGCGGTGCGGTGCGTGTCTACGGATAGGAGCCCTGCCAATGCGCCAGCGGCCCTCACACTTCACTCTATCCCCCCTTCAGGAAGCGGCTGGCTAATTGGCCCCGGCACGCCACGGGCCTCTGACATATCTCAGGAAGAGCACCTGAAGGAGAGGTGACATGCTAATTTCATGCATACCTTCGCCCGCCCACCCCCCCACCCCCCGAGCCCAGCCGCTACTCGCTGCCTGTCGGCATCCGGGCGAGAGTAGGCTCCTCGTGCACCCTGATGCGAGGCTTGGCTAAAGGGGGTGGGTGGGGTGGGGTGGAGTGGGGGTCTACCAAGGGACTGGGTTTCAGTCGGGGGACATTGCCAGAGCAGACCCCTTCGTGAAAAACCAGACTGACCACAGTCGACCAACCAGCATGAATGGCCTCCTCAGAACGTGAAAATAGTGGAAGATGGCGGGGAAAAAGGCAGCAGGCAGTTTTCGACCTGATTGCTAAAAAATAATCTCAAGTAAAAACAGAGACGTCGCTTGGCTAAGGGACCACCCGGGGCGCCCATGTCCGTCCGTCCACAAAGTAAACAGGAGTCAACAGAAATATAGAGAAGACTACCAGACAAACACCCTCTAAAAATATAAACAAGTCTGAGTATTCTGAGGTTCAAGGTTTTCCTTTTTTGCTGAAGAGGTCTGATTTTGGTGAAGGGTAAGCCTTGGCTCAGACTGTAACTGTTCCATTTTTTTTCCCGGTGCAAATGCGCAGGTCTCTTTCCTGATTATTTTAACAACTGGCAGATTACCTTAAGGTTATGAAGTATATTTCATGAGGGGGTTGCAAAGTTTTAACCTCACGACAAACTGTAAGCCCATCTTTTATTAGCCCACCCCCTGGGAATTGCATTTAAAGTAGATTATATGTCGATAAAGAGATATCAGCCCAGCTCAACCCACAATCTGAGAAATTAATAAAACAAAACAAAGTTGTATTCATATAGCATTAATCAACCAGTCAGTCAATCAATCAATTGATTGTTCACAGTGCAAAATCAGCATAAAATGGTTTCAAAACATATAAATACAAACAAAATTGTTGGAAAGTTGGATTCATATAAATATGTAGCACCTATAACACTTTCAATCGAACTGGTGAAACCCATAGCAAACACTATGTATAATTAAGTGAAACAGTTTAAATGAAGCACACAGCCCCCCATCAAACGTTCAGCAATTAGCATCTGGTAATTACACTGATCTTCATGTTAGACTCCCATGTACATGCCTTACAGACACAGACAGGGTGAGATTTTCATGTTGGCGCAATCAAAATGGCGGCCTCATTTCAAGCAAGTCGTATAAAGAAATTGCTGCAGTAGCATAAAGAAGGGGAGCAAAAACAAGGCCCTGGGGATCCACTGAAACACAGGAATCATAGAAGACTTCTTAGGAATAACTGCCTGTGAAAGCGGACCCAGCCAACTTTTGCACCTGGCGCCTCAGGAAGCAGCCAAGTGAACCCTGATCCGCATGGAGTGTGTCAGGCAAAAACCTGATGGCTTTTCACTGCACTGTTTGGGTTACTGGGGGAGGCCGACATCTACGCACCTCCAGGACCTTGCGAGAGCAGTACAGTACATCAAATCACACGAACGAACCAGACGAGGGGCTCAAATTCTCAGAAGAATTAACTGTGGTTACCTGTGGTGTGTACTGTAAAAATGTACACTGTAGTGCTTTCATAATATATCTTACAGGATAGCTAAAAATGTTGCATATTTCAGTTGAATGTTCAATACAACTTCGGAAGACAGTGAAAATTGTGACAGACTCCCTCACAGTCATTGCTGATTCAAATAACACATGCCAGTGTTCATTTGACTGATGGCCACAAGTCCCACAGTGTCTTTCCTCTCTGACAAGGCTATGACACTGAACACTAGGGGTCACTATAATGATCTCACTCACAGATCTCTCTCTATCACACACATAGACACACGTGAACGTACACAGGCACGCGCACACATATGCGCCAGCACGCACACACATACACACACACACACTAAACCTCCTTCTGTTCAAATCTCGGTTTCACAGATCTCCCTCTCTTTTACACACACATAGACATGCCCACCCTAAACCCCTTTCTGTTCAAATGTCTGTTTCACTTCAGTCAAGCAAGACGGAAAGCAGCAGAGGCATAGGTACACAAAGTACTTACATGGGCAGCCATGATTTATCCAAATGCAAATAGAGGCGATTAGTAATAGTAATTAGTAATTAGTAAATTGTTTTAATCTGTTTTAACCATGTTTTATCATGATGAAAAAAATACTTCATAGTTGCCCCACAAGGCACAGGACACACAAACAAATAGTTGTCCTGTGCCACTGGGTGAGCTGAGCACTAAGGTGTTTAGGGAACACAAAGTTTTGACTCTTAGTGAGTCTGTATGAACGTACATGAACTATGAGTGTCCTTCAGATGTCCTGAGTGGCACATCTCACACCTCATCAGCTCACAGCTGACAGTGCGGAATGTGAAGAGCCACATTTTAGCTTTTACTTTACATTCATTTCCAATGAACACTGTGAGAGAGTGACTGTGTGTGCTCGTGTGAGTGTATGTGTATGCGTGTGTGGGAGCAAAGGGGGCATCCCGACTTCAGAAAATGAAAACGGCACTTAAAGGGTTAAACCTTGTTGCAGTAAGTGTCACCTCAAAGTGAAAACAGCGCTCAACTGGTTAAACCTCATTTCAGTAAACGTAAACTTTAAATTGAGGCTGAAGGCATTCCATTAACACATTTTAGCGTCACCTCATCAAAGTTAACTGTAGCCAGTCTTATATAACCTTGCCTTAAGGCTTAAGCGCTCACACAAGGTCCAGAACATGCGACTGTCAGAAACGCAATCATGTCAAAGAATGACATCAAGTCTCACACAGACGTTTTCACCAGCATCGAACAAACGCACCTTAGGTGGGTCAAGCGCACGTTACACATGCACGAGAGGCGGTGTGTCTGTGACCACACTTAGGTGTGTGGGCCTAATTATAAATAAACCTTTTTTTCAAACTTGAGTTTGTGGTTGCGTTTTTCCCTCCCTTTCTCGGAGGGGTCTGGGTCTCTGCATGTATGGAACAGATGGATCAGATCTGTTTGATGACTGACAACTTCATATCAAGTCACTTTGACAAACACAATGACTGGAAAACCCATAAAGACCTAGCAAAGATGGACACCTCATGGCTCACTCACCATAAGCAGGAGACATGCTCTGTACCTTGTGTTAAGATGCCTGTGCTAAACGAGCTCTGATTTAACCTGCTGAATGAAATGTTCATACATAAATAAGACTGCAATAACAAACTGTGAGAGCCCCTTGGATAGGTTCACGTTATACTAATACAATACTAAATAAACAGGGGTTGGATTACCTCTGCGTGTTCAATGGGCAGCCATAGGCCCACATAAGTATGTTAACAGAGTGCAAACTGAGCAGGGATAGAGACTGGCCAGGAAATGTGAGGAACAAAAAACACATACTCCAGAGTTAACAACTCTCAGCCAATCACACTTTCTACACACACAGACACACCTTATGCACGCGCGCACACATACACACACACACACACACACACACACACAAACACACTCACACTCTTTCTCTCTCTCCATGCATTGCAGGGCTCAGGACAGGCACCTCTCTGCCCCTCCTACTTCTCATGATATGACTGGCTCGCTTTCATCAATACAAGGTGCAAGCACGCATCACACATTAGTTGTTTCTGTACAAAAAATTATAAGCACCATCTAAAGGAACGGGAATGTACCTTTTGGCTTGATTTCTTTTAAACACAAGTTTCTTTTTAGTGAGAATTCTTTGCAAATTTCTGACATGATTAAGTATATGGACCAGTAATTTGTAGCCTAAGTGTGTTGATAAAATGGTAAAAAAAAAAAAAAAAATCAAGACAAAATGCAGACTTCCCATGTGTGAAAAAGCGCCATTGTTTTTAGAAAGGCACCAAATAGCTTTCAAAGCCAGACATCAATTAAGAGGTTATCAAAACAGCCCGGCTAATACAGTGTGCTGAGGGTGTAGGAGGCGAGGAAGTGAAAGCAATGCTGCGAGGCCTAATGATTAGCTGGATGGAAACAATCTTTCACCTAAGAAAACATTTCAACACTATGCAGTCTCACCACCTCCAGGTAAGCATGTGTTTAAGCATGTGGATATCTGTGTGCGTGTGTGTGTGTGTGTGTGTGTGTGTGTGTGTGTGTGTGTGTGTGTGTGTGTGTGTGTGTGTGTGTGTGTGTGAGAGAGAGAGAGAGAGTGAAAGTGTGGATGCCATTCGCCCTTCATGGATATGTAGATATCACTGTGTGTATGTGTGTGTCTGTGTGTGTGTGTGTGTGTGTGTGTGTGTGTGTGTGTATTGTATGATTGTGTGTGTGTGTGTGTGTGTGCCATGTGTTCTTCACTGGATCACACACACACTGAACACTCACCAACAGAGTAGCGAGAAATGTTTGCGGGCCATCTGGGAAGAATTTATTGTGTAATTTCGTTTATTACCACTGCGGTCTTTGCCTAAGTAGCATGCACACAATTACAGTCCACTCCACTGGGCTACACCTGGCCTCTCCTAAGAATAATAAATCGGGCCGAGGGGAAGCTGGGGATTAATTGAGGGTTATCACCATCATGCTCTGTTGCATGCGTATGGGGCTCAGCCTGCTGGGGTTATTTATGGTGGCGAAAAAATAAATATTCGAAACGGGTGGCATTACACATTTTTATCATAACACTGCGCCTTTTTTCGGAGAGGGTAACCTCCAAACAGAAAGATGAGACGTGCGGGAGATGTGCGGATAAGGGGGCCAAAGTCGAAGTCAGACTTGGAGGTGAACAGTTGGTCTTGATCAAACACGTGGAAGAATATCAGAGGAAGTCGCTCTCCCTCTCTCTCTCTCTCTGAGAAGCTCAGTGCACTCTATGATCAGTTATATCTGCGATACCCTCATATGAAAACCATTAAGGGCCGCTATACAAAACATTTGTTTGGCCTTTCGAAAAACGAAGAATTGACCTATTTTTGAATTAAGCATAACTACTCGCCAATAACCAGTTGGCGCTGTGGCAACATCAGTTGGCGCCACAACATAATCCTCAATAAAGTCAATACTGTACTTTCTCAACGCCTTTCCAGAGGGGAAAAAAGAAACCTTTTGTGCCCACACATATACCTGCTTGCTTTACATGACACAATATTTAGGAAGCATGTTACAGCTTCTATCATGCTGTCTTTGGAGCATGCTGTGTTATACACGGCCCTGGGCCTGCAGACTGGAGTTATACATCCTCCGGGAGCAGTCACTAAATTACTTTGGGCTGTCCAGGGCTTTTAAGTTTGGCAAGTGGGCTCCACAATAGTTTTTAGTGGAGGAGGAAATTTATTCCAAGCTGAGCTGCCAGTTCATCTGATTGCAAGTCAAAGAGACCCCCCACCCCCATATAAATCTGTCTGGGACTGGCCACTGTCCGAACGAAAGTACTTGCACGAGCAGATGACAGTTAACATTAATGCATTAAGTGAACAAGACAAGAGGGTTCGCTCCCGGACGTGAGGTAAAGAGTCGGGGGTGGGGGGAGGCCGCTTCCTCCCCAGGCCTGGAAGGCAGCTGTGAACGTCCCGTCAGTGATTTAAGGAAACAGATGCGAGGGCCAAGGGCTTCAGAGTAGCTCCTCAGAACTCTGACTGCCTCCATTGATCTCCCGAGTGAAATACAGGCTAAAGAATACATGGATGAGGGCCCAGAGAGGACCAGTTTGATCAGGCAGTCTGAACATGACATCCATTTGGAGTCAGGGTTTTTAAAGTGTGCTTGGTAATGAAAAGGGATGGTAATGGTATGTGTCTGTCTTTGTCCCCACACTGTTCGGTACAGGATGTACGGTTTTCTGTGTGGGACCTCCTTAGTTTGGTACACCCTGTAGAATTCAGGTTTTACCTGGAAAGTTTTTGGCAAGGCACCAGTTGTTTTCGGCAAGCTCTAGCGTGCTAGTCAGGCTTAGCCTCTTTCCTTAGATTAGTCAGGCCTGAGATGTCTTGGGGGAGACAGACAGAATATTAACAGGAACAAAATGGGGCAGAATTAGTAAATGGTAAACATGGTAAGTTTGCAATAGAAAGTCTGCCCTGTAGTACAAAGAGCCAGTCACATTGTTGAGAAAAAAGCATAATTGTTGTTTTGCTTTAGTTGCAAATTGTTTATTTCCACTGTTTCCGTAGTGATGTCTGCAAAATTTGATACGTGTACAGAGTGCTAGTCAACACAAAGAATTAAGTATGTTTTAGCCTTTCCTGAGTGGTTAAGGAAACTATGTTTACACTGTTTATGTCAAATGTTAAACACGGTTTCACGTGACATTCTTTTAATGTACTTTTAATGTCCTCCCATCCTATGTGACGTTTGAAATCTCTCCTTATTAGCCTCGTCTCGTCTGCCTAAGTATCTGGTGCCTGGGGGGATTGACCAGGTATTGCAATGACCCTGTCCAACCGTATGCATGTCTGTCTGTCTGTCTGTGTGTGTGTGTGTGTGTGTGTGTGTGTGTGTGTCTATCTGCCCATATTGCCCACAGTGTTGCTCTTATGGGCACCAGGTTGATATCGCTGATTGCGCTTGTTACTGCCTGTAAGCATCATCAGACTGACTGCCAAGAAGCAAAACTTCTAGATAAAGACTTGTGTACATAAAGACTTCGCTACGAAGGTGAAGATACATGAACAACGTTTTTCTGTCCGACTGTATTCAGTCATTGTCCATTTGAGGTCTGACATGACTGTGGATACACTACATTTCTTTTGAGCCCTCCTCACCTTAATGTGTCAATTAAGACAAAAATAGAAAAATACACAAGTCCCCCTTCCCAGGCAGAGTGTGAAAATGTCAAGTTTATTTAGTGCTGTGAATACGCAGATACGCCTGGACTTGAGTCACAGGTCGTAGTCTGACAATGGGAAGTTACTGACATTTGCTTTTGATGTTATTCTTTCTCCCTGACAGTGCCCTGGTATTAGAGTGTCTTAACTGATATGGAGAAAACGAAGCCCACTGAGAAACTGCTCCATGTTTACATATTTCAAAATAAAATAAAAATAACCTAGTTTTAGCAGTCTTCCCTGCTGTAAAGAAAACACGCCCAAATATGAATTATATACCTGGCTGTAAATTTTGGGCATCCATGTAACAAAATGTAGTTGGAGGATGGTACTGATGGTAAATCGACTAGAACCTAAATACTACTGGTCAAGATGCAATATGTTGTTTCACCATACAACTGCATCTCTGGCTTGGAGTTAGCAAAGTTGACCCATAGGACAACGCTGTAATGCTCAGCCCTGTAAATACTGTACACCATTCCTTATATCTCTGATTTCTTCTCACAATCCCATAGCCTCTTCCTATTTCTATCAGACTCTTCACACAGCCTACTAGCCTGGGCCTGCACATACTTCCTGTGACGCTACACTGAGTTTTGCGTTCGAGTCAGTCTGACCAACCTGCCTATTTTCCCCTGTTCCGGGCATCAATTACAAACGAACGTTACGCATTCATCATCGGAATCAGTAGTCTGATTGGTTATAGCTTTGCCCAGTAGTAGACAGAGGCATTTGAAAAATGCAGGTTCATCCCGCCTGTAAGAACTTCCTGTTTATGGGAGGTTTGCCAGACCAAGCTCGGTCTACGAGCTTGGTGGGACAGCCAGGCTAACTGCCTACACCTCTTTGAGTAGAATTGGTGTAACAGAAGCCAGCTGGTAGCTGTGCGGTAAGTTCATTGGTAAAGCTCCCTCCTAACACCTCAAGGGGATGTGCTACAGCACTTAGCTAATAGTCCGGCTTTTTAGCTCACTTAGTAGCGAGTCCTCCTCCCAGTCCGTGGAGCTGGCTGCAGAGTTACAGGTTCGAGTCTAGGCTGATGCAGAGTCAATGTTGTTACATTGCTTCACATTTGTTCCATCTGTAAGCAATAGTGGGTGGACAACACAAAAGCCACTGGATTGCTCTTTCGTAAAAATAAAAATGGACCTTTCAGCAGCACCAATGAGCAACTTGTGTTGGGCAAAAACACAAAAGTGGGCTGAACGTTGTTATAGTGGTGGCAGAGACAGATGGACTGTTATCATGCCGTTGCCTGTTAATGTCCTTACAGATTTTTATGACTTCTGTTCACACACTGAAAATGAATATGACACACTGTACTGAAATATAATATACTCTTTCCAGGTGGGATGTTTTCCCCACAAAAACTGAATTTCTATTTGCCGTACATACTGCATGAGACACAGGTCAGATCATATTAACCTGACTCATCATCTGGTAAACCTTTCTGAAGTAGGCAGCAAAAAAAAATCGAATTTACCTTTTAATTCTCCTTACACTGCATACCATCAGCATCATTCATTTTGTAGAACTTGATTAGCACATCCTACCAAGCACCATTGGTGATAAGGACCACTCTCTAATTTTGGCTGCCAGGAAGCAAATCTTGCCTACAAGGACTTGTCTATAGAGGTCGAGATAGGTGGACAACGATTTGTGTCGGGCTGCATACACTGTTTAGCTGAGGTCGGACATGTCTGTGGATACAGCACATTGTACACAGCACACCATTAGCATCAGTCCTTTTGTCCAGCTCAATCCGGACATCTCACAGAGCACTATGATGGCACCACTCTCTGATTTTTACTCTGTGGGAATGGCATGCAAAGAGGAAGCAGAAAAAATAGAATAGAATAGGAATAGAATAGAAAGCCTTTATTGTCATTATACACAGTACAATGAGATTTAAAGCCTCCCATTCAAGGTGAACACAGCACAAAGTTTAAAAGCATAAATAATGTACTAATAAAAACTACAATGCTACTATGCTATAAAAAGTATGCAGACAGACAGAGAACAGATAACACAGACTTGAGTTCAACTGGTGAGCAGCATACTGATTGGTAGAGGTAGAATCTGTACAGAAAGACCAAGGAGTCCAAGTGCCGGTCAGCATACTGAGTGTCAGTGCAAAAAAAAACAGCACGACCTGTCCAACAGCGAGGCCCAGAAGGAGGCCACATTTCCTCCCTCACCTCCAGGCCTCTGGTTGCTGGCAGTGTGAAATTGCAGAGGAGAGGAGAGGAGAGGAGAGGAGAGGAGAGGAGAGGAGAGGAGAGGAGAGGGAGAGGGAGAGGGAGAGGGAGAGGGAGAGGGAGAGGGAGAG
This sequence comes from Coilia nasus, assembly GCA_027475355.1. Classification (NCBI taxonomy): domain Eukaryota; kingdom Metazoa; phylum Chordata; class Actinopteri; order Clupeiformes; family Engraulidae; genus Coilia; species Coilia nasus. Next base: position 24,482,680 of record CM050205.1, read on the forward strand.
GGAGAGGGAGAGGGAGAGGGAGAGGGAGAGGGAGAGGGAGAGGAGAGGAGAGGAGAGGAGAGGAGAGGAGAGGGAGAGGCAGAGGGTGTCCCGTCCCCTTTAAGCTCTCCACCAAAACGCCACTCCAGTCCGCTGCGTGATTTAAGAGGTCCAGACTCCGCAGGGGAAAGGTCAAAGCAATGAATTTAAGTGAGACACTTTCCCTCCCCACTCCGCCGCCTCCCCCTCATTGTGGCGAGGGGGGCACCATGGAGCTGTGAGGTGAAAGGTTAAAACAGCACGGCGTGTCAAAGTCTACTCTAGTTGACCCCGCACAGATAACTCCCCACCACCACGACCAGCAGCAGTGCTGAGGAAAAGGGAGCAGTGTGACCCCTGAGGCGAAGCAGAGTACGCTTTGCAAGCAGACGGCAGGGTTTCTCTCTCGTAAACCAACACACAGGAATGAGAGTGGGAGGCTAGACAGTTAAAATAAACCTCGGCGTTGGAGAAGTCATGTGGGCTTGAAGTCTACTGTAAATGACATGCTAATGAATGAAGTGAATCCCCACCCACACACACACACATACACACACACTCACACTCACCACATCTTCACAACACAGTTTTTTAGTAGAAATGTAGGCTTGTCAATGTCAAATTTTACCAGTCCTACCAATTTTTTTCCACAATTTCATACAATAAAATTATTTTGCTGTATAATCTCAAGGCATCATGTTTGACTGAAACTTACAGCTTACAAGGCTCCAGAGAGATTTTATGTTAATTCATAATATAACACAATAACTGTCATTTAAATATACAGTATGTTTATTTTATGTTTTTATGTTTCATTTTTCATGTAAGATAAATGTACATGATTTTAACTATAAGCATGTTTTCTTTTCATATATTGAGAAAACTGAATTGACTGTAGTTCATGGTTCATGTCGTTTGTGGTGAGCCTGTGATAATGAGCTAGCGTAGGGGTTTACCCATATGTTTACATAAGAAATGACAGCACTTGACTTTGCAAGCAACTCTATTTGCTTTGCTTTGAGCATTTTTTTTCTTTTTGTCTTCAGGCTGAGTTGACTGGAGATCAACTTTCAGAGGAATCTGCTGCAGGGGATTTCTGGGAAGCTTTTTTGAAATGTTTTGGGACCTTCTGGAATGGTGCAAACTGAACTGGCCAGAGACCGACCGACCGACCGACCGACCAGGCTGCTGCTGCTTGTGTTTGTTTCTATTTTTGTTTAATTACAGATCTCTTCTTCCACCGTTTTCACAGATGTTGTAAATGCCTGAGCCTTTTGTTCAACAGCTCGACGGCTTTTGCGTCAGCTGCCCCCCTAAACAAAGGTGGCGTGTTTAAAGAAGCATTAGAGAACTTTTGGTCTAAAACTAGCGAGCTACTGGCCTAAATGACATGGAAAAACCTTGCAAACACCACCCACAGCCAAACAGGCAAATATAAATGCCTACTAACATGCAAACTGGTCTTCTGTCAGTGTTAGTGATGTGTTCTAAAGGCTTTCCCTATATTTCCTTTTTTCTGTATTTTTTCTGGATGTTCCCAAATGACAAAACAAGACAATATATACCCTGGAAGTCCTGTGAGAAAGGCAGGTATGCTCAATCTGACAATCACATGATCATACATAATCAAAAGTAATTTGAGGGTAATGCAAAAGTATATGTTCATAAATAAAATAAGACCCGAGTTGAAATGAATTATTTAAGATACACGAGCTACAAGATGGCATTAACTACAACATAATTAAAAGATCATAAACTGACATTGTAGAAAAAAAGGCTGCATTGCTACTATGACTCCCTACATTAGAGTGGAGATCTAAGGCTGTCTAAGGACACTATGGCTCCCCATATTAAAGTGGAGGTGATGTCTGTGAGGACATCAGTAGTCGTCTCACCATGTTGATGAGCTGAGTGTGCACGATGTCCTCCACTAGTGCTGCAGTCTCATGGAGGGGTCTGCGGGAGTCTCCGAGAGCAAACCTGCAGGTCAGAGAGAAACAGGTTAGTAATGGCAAAATGACTTCTCCATATCGCACAGGTCATCGATGGCGCTAATTATAGTAAATATGCTTAAGGCCGTACTCCCACTATGCCATTCGTACTGTGCCCGACTACAGGTAACCACCTCAAAGTCAAATACGTTTGGTGTAACCGCTCCTTTCCGTACTGGGATACGATATGAAAGTCAGTCCTATTTGTCATTATGATCACATGCCACGGCACGGCACAGCACACAGTGCACACAACGAAATTCACCTCTGCATTTAACCCATCACACACATGAGCAGGGGGGCAGCTATGAAAATGGCGCCCAGGGAGCAGTGTGTGGGGATGGCACCATGCTTAGGGTACACCTCAGTGGCACTATTGGCAATCGGGATTCAAACCTGCAATTTTTTATTTCTTTTTTTTATTTTATTAAGTGAAAATGGTATACACTTGGAAGAGGTGTTTAGGCACGGTTTACTTAGACTCTGGCACATAAGGAAATGTGCCCAGTTCCAAGTTATGAGTTCTGCTTTGAAAAACACTACTGTTCCGTGCTGTTGCTTTGTTGTTACAGTCTATTGTTGTTACCATAACAAAAAAACATGCACGTAAGCTAAGATTTTACAGCATAGCAACTCAACCGTGCCCAGCTACAGTTTGATATATGCCAGGGGTGCCCACTACGTCGATTGCGATCGGCCAGTCGATCGCGAAGGCAGTGCCGGTAGATCGCGTGTTGTCTAAAACTTTTTGTTAGGTTACCATAAACAAATAGAACGGGTACTGGAAAACTGCAGCAAAAAAGGAGTCCTAGCTAAAAACAGTGACTTCCCCCCCCCGACAAGCGAACTGAGAAATGTGACGGAATTAAAAATACAGTTAAGCGGGCAGCAGTCACTTCAATATGCGTTCTATTCGAGCGAGGACTCTTCAAAGACGTCTGTTCCGTGCACAGTTGGAAGAGGCTTACTAACTATTCTGACCTCTTGCTGCACACCGACATGAGATGGCTTAGCAGGGGGAAATTCGTGCAGAGATTTTGACAGCTCTGTCCGGTGATTCAGGAGTTTCTTCGTGTCACTAAACATGCGGAACACAAGCAACTTAGTGACAATCAGTGGCTGCTAGACCTCGCGTTTTTGACTGATCTCACTAACATGCTGAACAAATTTAATTTGGAGCTGCAAGGAAAAGACAAAAACGTGGTGGACATGATCAGCTCAGTTAACAGATTCAAACTAAAAATGACATCGCTGTTCACAAAGTTGCAGCGCCAGGATTTGGGAAACTTCTGATACCTCGCATCGGAGCTGGACAAACAAGGGAGGGCGTGTGCGCAAAATTGACAATTGTGTGCTACGCTGAGCAGATACAAAATGCTCAGTCGGACTTTGACAAACGATTTCAGGACTTTGCTTTACTACTGCTTTAGTCCTGGCACTAGATAATTACAAATGTATTAGAGTTGTGCTCTAAAGGTTCATTTGAAAGTAATACATATGTATTATAATTGTGCTGTAAACGTTAATTATATCACAATACAATTGTATTAGAATTGTGCTGTGAAGGTTTATGCATGGATGCATATATTTTACCATGCTGCATATGTAATGCACCATGTATATCAATAAACAAACCGCATAAAGGTACATATGAAACGCATACTGAGTGATTTATCGTCATCATCATTTTCATCATCATCATCACCATCATCATCCTCAGTCGATCACGGTGACATGGTCGTTTTAAAAGTAGCTCACGAGCCAAAAAATAGTGGGCACCCCTGATATATGCAGTGTGAGGCCAGACCATGTAACCCAATACAACTCCAGTGCAGTACGAGTGAAATATAAGTAGATTTAGTATGATCTAATGAAATCCATAACTGACACATTAACACTGTAAAATGATTCTTGTGAGGGAGCAGGAGTTTGTTTAGGCATCCTTTAATCTATGCAGCATATGTAAGCAAGAGATGGTGTGTGACCTTGCATGTGTGTATTGTGTGCTTATGTGCGTGTTCGTACATATGTTTGGGATATGGGAATGCGATGTTGCTACTGTTCTACCCTGCACATTTGTTCTGTCGATGACATGTGTCAGGAAAACCTTTTCAGACATCATTAAAACAATTCCCCCAGAAAAAGAGAGAAGCCTTTCCCAGTCAAAACCCATGGGCTTAGTTGTAAACATCTACAGGCCGCCGTTCCCTTTTACTGTATTCGCTATGTGCATTGCCAGAGAGCTGTTTACAAATACCTCACATATAAGTCCTCACATTCACAGTTTTTTTCCCACACGACTGCTGCCAAAGCTCCCCACATTCACTGTGCTTAATATCGACACAGTGGTTTCATCCAATAGAGAAGAAAAACCACACGGCGGTCACACAGCCCTGTTTTAAAGGAGGGAAAGTTTGAAAGCGCGATGGGAAGTGTCCATGGGAAGCTTGAAGCTCAATCTGTGACTGCCTTCATTAACAGACGAGAGTGACGTACACAATTACTCACTGCAACTCTATCCAAAAGAAAAAAAAAAAAAAAAAATACAATCAGGCGCACAGTCAATGAGGATGTCTTTTAAGACATATGGTTACTTAAGCTATTACTTCTAGAAAGTGTCTTTTATTGGATCTTAATGATCTCCCCTGGGCTTGGCATGTGAAAACAGTCAGCCACTCTCTCACTACTCGTTGTCCTCTTTTAGGCTGTGTGAAACACCAGGGTTCACACTGAATGATAAACTCAGCAAGGCAGTATTACTTAGTATGTTTGTGTACTGATATTCTCTGTCTCTCATATGAGTTCATTCTTAATGTTTTGCATTTTTAGTTTCTTTTTTATCTAGGTAACCAACAAATGCATAGTTTGGTGAAACAGCACCAAGTATTCTGAAGAAGATGAGATAAAATATGGACATTTCTATGTCAATAGCAGCTTCTTCGTAAATATGCCAGTGCAAGGCATTTTAACCCCCAAGTACCCGATCTCCATCTCATGTCCTGTCTGCGGTGCAGTGCCACTCCAAAAGGCACAAAGGGGGAAACAAGACCACCCTGAACCTGTATCAGGAAGCAATTCACCACACACAGGAGGAAGCTAAACGAGGGAAATATGGGTGACAGATGGCAGAGCCAACGTGAGGTTACGTTATTAAAGCTAATCTGTTCCTTATCGATCCCCGAACCTGAAAGAGTGAGTGCCGCCTTTGAAAAAGGTGAGTGGAAAGAGATATTCGGTTCCCTACATAAATGTGGATCTCTCTGCGTCCACCACAACCAGATCAAAAGACACATTTCGAGCTGTGAAACAGACAGAGGACTACTTTACAGAAATGCCAGTTCACCAGCTGTGTCTCTTTTTCTTATGGGCCCGAAAAGACACATAAATGGACGTACAGAAATCACCTACCCTTGAGAGTAAAAAAAAACCTCTGGTACATCTGGATATTGGATATCTGAGGCATAACCCTGTCAATTAACTTTTATTACATCCCTGTTTCGTTCTTTTCTTCACATGAATACATTTTTAATCCAAATGACTTCCAGAAGAGATTCAGTAATTCGCTCCAGTCACATAATTTATTCCACTTGTTTGGTCACAAAGCCGTTTCAGTTGAGACCAGGAAACTCTCGAGACAACAGACCTTCTAGGAGCTTGGCCGACTGGACAACGATCAATCATTTTTTCCCTCTTTCCGCACAACGAGGGAAACCTCTTTTGTCTGTTGTCTCAACGACTCTTTCAAAATAAAGTGCAGTTTATAGGGCTGGACAAGCTGAAGTTTAAGAGACGCAATCAAGGGACTTTGATAGAACACAATTAAGAAGTGCCGGGGAAGCAGGAAAAACAACAACTGCAGAGACATGAAATATGGAGCAATAAACAGCACAAACAATAAACCGTAATTGTGAGCATGCACACCCCTCCCACCCCCACCCCCACCGCCACCCGTCTCTCAACCCCCACACCCCCCCTTGCCTAGCTCTGATTTCCAGCCTGAGACGACAACAACTTTTGGTGGCAGTAGTAGCTGCCGTTACAGTCGCACCAGCAGACACAGGCCCTTTAGCAAGCCTCCCCACCCCACCCCCTCGCTCCCGACAGACGACTCCCGACAAGCATCTGTTTATGCACAGCAGCCATGCTAGCAAAGAGCCTGCATATACAACACCAAACAAAAGACTGCCAAATCACAATTGGATTTCTAAAAGTGACTGTGTATTTGGATAGCGCTTTGTGTCCAAGTGCATACCGTGAACCGGAGGGCCTGTGTTTATTTACTTGTGGTGTGGGGAAGGCCCCCCTCTCGCCTCCCTCGGTGACACCAGTACTCCAGTTTGGCGCGGAATCACAGGGGCCCAGCGGGGGCACGGTATAAACACATTGATTTGACAACCCTGATGCCTCGGAAAAAAAAAAAATTACAATTAAATTCCAAATATACAATGCGGAAAAGTACACACACACACACACACACACACCGCCCTGCCTGCTGACTAGATGCCTTGCCAATATTCATGGATTTGGATGCACGGATCTATTTAAAGACAATGATAGGGAACCCACTGTAGCCGGCGTCAGGGAGAGAGCCATTTGCTGCTCCTATCAGCACATCTGCATTCCTCTGCCCCTGACTCTCTAGAGCCTTGTTTGAATTAGAGGCCACGGGTTGGAGAGGGTCCATCTTCAACTTATGACCCCAGCTATCTAAGGCCGTATCCTCTCCTTTCTTTTGAAAGACAAGGGGATACTGTGGCATGTAAACATCTTATCCCGAATACTAAAGGTTCTGACAGTGTTGTCTTGTCCACACCTGTGCATGACTGGCGGGAAGCTTTAGTTACAAGTGTTACACCCCTGACAAAAGTGGCAACATTATCACAGTTAACTTATCAGCACACTTTTGGAGTGATGTAGAGACGGAGTACTATTATCTGTTATTGCAGATCCTAATATAACTAGCTTCCTAGATGGATGGAAACACAGGAATGCAGACTTATTCAAGAGGGTATGCATATCAAATGGACAATCCACACCTGGATCTCAGTGACACATTGAATTACCACTAAAGCTGCTATAGCCCAAAGCAGTAGCATTTTAATTAAGGCATAAGCTTAATGCTGGTAAATGCTAATTTGTAAACAGAGGCACGTGGAGCATTGTTATTGGTAACCAGGTTACACACTTGTAGAGAGAAAGAAATCTGGATACTATTGTTTTTCATGTAAACCGGGATATTAATAGCCCGATTACTCTGCGCTCATTTAAACACCTTATCCCGAATTTAATCAAAACCGAGATAAGCCGAGATCATGTAAACACAGTCAATGCTACCCGCAGAAGAAAGCCTTATATCCACTGTGTTTTTAAGCGTGTTTTTACCACAGCAAGAGGGGAAAATGCTGGATCTCTTAAATCACCACATTCATTTTCATAACAAAACTATGGACGGAAATGGTTAATAAAAGAAAACAGCTACTTAGTCGAGTACTTACTACTTGGTGACAGTAACAGGCCTTTTTAATGATTCTTAATTTTAAAAAGCATCAGAATTTCCCTGCAATAATAGTTGTAGGGTTAACCAAAATGCAGGCGATTCTATTCAACTGAGCGAATTTCCAGACCCAACACAATTAGTGAGGTTACACAACAGCCAGACCTATTGTTTTAACAGTTGGCTTTTTATTTGTATATCTCTACTAGTTCACAAGCCTTTCATTACACACACAACAACCACAAATGAATCACTTGTGTGTGAGAAAAATAAAAAGGAGTAATATGCTGGGTTTGGGCAGACCCAGTCCACAAACTTGACTACCATGTGGCTTAGGACCCATAGAATGACTAGATTCATCCTGTTCCACCAGAAACGCTCTTTATCCAAGTGTAAGCAGTAAAAACTAGACAACTGAGCACTTTCACACCCAAGGTAAACGTCAGGAAAACAAACTAACTTTATGGACACTTGTGCCGGTGAGCGTGAAGAACCAGAGGGTGTTGCTGGCATACAGCAAACTGCAGCACTGGCATGGGAGGGGGAGGGATGGGATTTCTCTACTTGTAACACAATGTCCCTGAGCCTAGTCGGTCCACCTAGGGGTGGTTACCTGCCCTTTAACATCAGCAAACGGAGAGTATGATGTCAAAGTCAACACTGGACGGGGCACTGGGAACCTAACATAACCTGTCTATCCCAGGGACACGAGAGACACCGCAATAAAACTAAAATGTGTTTAGACCTCTAACAACATACGTTTGTTTACTGATTTACAACATACGAGCTGGAATGTGTGTGCTTGTGGTGTGTGTAAGACAGAGATGTTTCCTAACAGCCATCTTTGATCCTAGTCCTATGAAATCATACAAACGCCATGGTCTTACTATATTTTATGTCTTCTTTATTTGGAAAAGTTTCTTTGTGATGTGCCATGTGATGGATGGTTTGCCCTGACTCAGAGGAAGAGGAGTGGGTGGGCAGTCGTGCGCACTGTAAACCGGAACAATCAGCATCTTTCGCTCTGGAACTTTAGAACAAAAAAAAAAAAAAAAAAAAACAGGCTGGCAGGAAGGGCGCTCGGAGCAAGCTTTAGTACTTGTCCAGGATTTTCTCTGATTTTTTTTCCGTTTTCAAATGCATTTACAATGCGTGTCTCTGACTGGCCCTTACCATGGAGCTTTCCTGGCTGAAAGGCGTTGGGAGCGATTTGGGTGGGGTTGGGTTGGGCCAGGCCTGGGCTATTTTGGGACTGTGGGGTGCTTGCCTCCAGACAGCAAAACAGTCTTGAATTTTGATACAGGGTCCTGACACAGATTGAAAGAGATTGAAATTTTCTGTACCGTTCAAAACTAAGAGATGAGGAAAGGGTTAAAAAAATAATTATATGGATCGGACATTTTAAGTGAGAGCATTTCAGCGATGTGGTGGCATAAAAATGGGCAGCTCAGCAGGGCACTGCTTTTTACTGCTCCCGTCGCACTTCTGTAAAATGTCGAGTTTTGACCTTGTTGGTTGTGTGTACATGTTCGACTGTGTCCTGCTCAAATACACAATTTCCTTAAATCTGTCTGTTTAAAAATCCGTAATGGTATTGGCAGAGACTGTCCAAGAAAATAAACGTGCCGAGCAGCTCCAGTCATAACTGAATGGCAGAGTTTGTTATTTTGTTCGATGCACTGGCAGGCAATATTGAGACCTTCAGCACTTATTATGGAGAGCTTATTTGAGTATGTCTGGTCAGAGGGAGCGGTTCCATGTAAAAACTGAAAATACTATTGCAACCGGAGCCTGACATATTAGCTCCATACATAAATGACTTGGCACGAGACCGGGGTGCCAGAGTTTAGTCCATTTCTGCTCTGGCTTGTCCAGATCTTCCCCCTCAAAAAGTCTAATGATCTCACTTTGCCAGGGGTTCCTAGAGACGACTGATATCTAAAATTGTTTAAATTTAGGGAGGCTTGGCAGATGAGGATCAACCTAATAGAATTTCCCTGAATTGATATAAAGTCTGCACAGTATTGTCATAACCATTTGGAAAGGAATGGTAGTGCATAGCTAGTTTTTTTTTTTTGAAGAAGAAGAAAAGCAACTCATCCATCTTTTTTCCTATTTGGAAAGACAGAAAGACAAAGGTGACTGACAAAGAGACTGTCTGCTGTCCCATTTGAAAAGGTGCACATGTCTAGCCCTAAGACACACCTCATAAATTACCAGGGCAAAAACACTAACAACTGTGTATGTGAGGCACTCTCCTTTTCAACCAAAACCTCTGCAAAGAAACCAGCTGGACTTGAGTGCTCCCTAACATATGAACCCAGCTCTACTTTGTCCAAAGGCCTCGGGAGAATTCCTTTATAACAAACACATGTTACCTGCAAATCACTGTTGCTCTTGCAACCTGAATAATGACGATAAGTGGGTGATTATTGATATGTGCTTTCTCCTTCTGCCCTAATCACATTAAAGCTTCACATGTTTTTAGAGAGATAGGGAATCAAAAGAGATCCAGGAGCGTTAAAGCCACAAGTATGCTAAGGGGCTTATCCCGCCCAAGCCTAGAGACGCTGGCTACAGGAAGCTGGGTGAGCAAGACTTGTGTACTTTCATCTGGAAGCCCACTGGTTCCATCAGAGGAATACTGGCACTGCAACAATCCATAGTGTAACCCCAAACAAAACATCCACCTCAACCCAAACAGAGTCTTTACATTCAATAAGATAAGAGGGTAATAGGGTCATACAATCTTAAGAATAAGCCAATTATACACGTAAACATAAGTGATGAGGCTTAAGCCTGGGTTACTTTTCTGCGTCGACCCACATCTATGCCGTCATGACCTCTATTCGGTTCTCCATCTCCTGTGTCTACATGGCATACCACTAAAACACAGTTGCAGTGACACTAGGGTTGGAGGCGTGCCCTATTTTTCATATCCCAAAATATTCCGACAGAATACCCTTGTATGCTGGTATTTAAGATATATTTATTTAAATGTAGAGAAATGTTATGTCATTTGGTATGGCCGACTTCAATTCCCACTGAACAGACAAGCAGTGTCAATGAAGTAGCTCTAATGGGTTTAATATATTGGAGTGTTGCTTCCTTATTGAAACATTTCATATGGAATGCAAGAAATAGTTTTTTATGTCAGCCAGAGCATTTCTTTACCATTGTCATGTTGGCAAACTAATTCAGTACGTCTCACTGTGACCTGTAGGAGGCCACGTTATTAAAAATCATACCGTTGGTATTTGTAAGTATCCCGGTATATTGTATTTTCAAAATTCCGTTCAAACCTAAGGGGCACATTCCACAGAAAATGTACAAGAGCAAAAATGTTCTGATGTAGCCTTTGTGACTTCCAAGAAAGACATTTTCTGTGTTCTTAAAGATGTTGATTCCCAGCGGGTCGGGTATAACTGATTATGTAGGTAAATATTCTTCAGCATTTGACTGAATTGACAGTTATTAATGTCCATTTTTTAGTGGTAGAGTTTAAACCCAGTTTCAAAGAAGCACTACAACTGACAAGAAATAATTTGTCAAATAAGTTATAAGCTACAGTATGCAAGTTTTACTCTGCTAAGATCTAAAACAAAATGTTATTTTTGCTTTGTTTTTAAAAAAGGAAACCAACAACATTTTGTAAAACCAACAAGATTTTATGTGAACTTGTCAGAACATAAAACAGTAGGACGCACTCTTAGCTGTGTAAATTCAATACGCTTTGTACACCATCATGGCCAGCCACCTTGGTGCATGACTGGCCACACTGAGGTCATATAATCATGATCTCTTCATACTGCTTGGCTTGGCTCTATTTACACAGCTTTCGTTGCACTTCACCATCTGGGTACAGCTGGGGGATGTGTAGTTGTATGAGGGGGTTTGTGTTGGTCTATTGGGTAAAAATGAGAAAAAACAGCCCAAACCGTTATAAGTAGACTAACACCAACACGAGACCACAGCAAATGGTAAAATTAGGGTGAAAGCCACACCCACACGACCACTCTGTCAAAACGCAATACCACTAATAAGGTGACAGTTGTCCATTGCCTGAAAAGCATGTACAAGTCATGTTGTCAAATGGTGTATTCCGAATAGGCCCAAACAGAGGAAGTCTGGGGATTTTTACTCGTATCACTCACAGCACAGTTAAGATACCAGTGCTTCAATAACAGGATATGGTTGGGTATTGGTAATTTTGAAAATACGCACAAACAGCACTTAAAATCAACCACAGCTTCTGTGAGTAAAAATGGTTCAGAGGCTGGTTAAAACCGCCCACTTCTCTGGGACTTTTTTTGGACTTTTTTCCCCTCTCTCCCGTTTAACTATATTTTTCCTGTTATGAAGTTTGGTTTGCTAAAATTGTTCTTGTAAATCTGTGGAATGCGCTTAGGTAAATGAGTTGATGTCATAAACGCGAGACAGGGTGCTGTGTGTAAAACACTTTCATGCAAAAAAAAAGTGTCGTCAAAAAGACTGTGCTACCCCTGCTCAAATCAGTCATTTAAGATTTAACAAGTGAATTAAAAATTATTGTCACACAACCACACCCAGACTGAAACTGAGAACATACTGTTACCATCTGCTGGAGGAGATGGCTTGAGTCAACGCTCACACACAACACTTTGCTAATCCTGCCATGTTTTTTTCCCTTTCTCTGCTACTGACTTGCTTGCCTCCCACACTTTCTTCATTGTGAAATTTCTCAGTCTAATTACAATGAATTATAGTGGAAAAACGCAATACAAAGGAACATGTAAAATGTGGGATTTTTAGAACCAATTAACTACAGGCTCCTAAACACACACACACGCACACAAACATGCACACAAATACAAACACATGAACAAACACACAAAGCAGACAGCATGCTGGAGGGGAAAGAATGACACGTTAGATATTTTCCACACACATATATCCCACACAGAGTTTGAAGTGTGCAAGCAAGTGTGTGTTGATGAAATATAGACACATGGGGGGGGGGGGGCACTCCCCTGGCCAACACGTGAAGGGCGTGGGCCTGTGATGAAGTGGAACTTCTCAGGGTTGCCCGGTGACAGCATAAAGCCCTGCTTCCGTTCACATGTGGACGGAAGGACGTTGGCCTTGTCTGGAACAACAGGTCCTGACTGAAGCCACATCCTCAAAAAAAAAAAAGCCACAGAGGCACGAGCACCTGCCGTCTGCCCACTCCCCTTAACGCCTGGGCTGGGGCGCTTCCTTTTCTATTTGGATACCGTACTTTACCTAACAAACGAAAAGAAGACCGCCAGGAAAATACACTGGGCCAGCGGCTTCGCCCCCGTCCATCAAGTCCACTAGACTGTGTCTTTATGAACTTGATGGTTTTTGCATCCCCTGAAAGAGACACTCACTTCTCAGCCAAGAAAGGCGCCGGAGGATACTGACTACTCCTCAAAAGGAATATGCTGATCGAGAAGAATAACCACATGCATAATATATTAACCTAACCAAGGTTCAACCGTAATTATCTAGCTCTCAATAAACTCTGACTCACAAAGACCGGCCTGCTTGAGCTGGGTTTGGCGCTTGTTGTGGCAATAAAGTAATTAAAAACTTCGCTGAGGTGATTAAGACGGCTGAGTCACACGGGGAGCTGCAAACGTTTTGCTATCCTTTAGTTACAAGCCTCCCGCAAACAGCCCAACAACAGAAAGTCGACACCGCCGGGCTCCCCGAGTGCCACCTCATCCCAGGGCGGTCAGCAGCCATGTGGAGCCTGCCAGCCTGCCAACTCTGCCCCCCTCCCTCCCCAAACCTCTCCCCACCACCACTCCTCCTGCCTCCGAGTGGTTCCATATGCGGGCGGCCCGTGGGCGACTCGCGGCCTGATTCACTCCAATCAGAGGTCAGGCCAAGAGGGCTTCTGTTGCAAGCGCTGACTGAGACACTTCAAATGTCCACCTCATTACGGTCAACTCGCCGTCATGCTGTAAACCACAATGGACAGGCGTCTCGACCGAGAGAGGAAGTGAACCCATTACCAGATTATGCAATGTTTTTACACCAATCACCCGGGGGTGACACCGAATAACTTTGCTGAGGAGTTAAAGTGGTTGGCGCGAAAGAGACACATCAGTAACTGTTGTAACCCTGAAACAGAGCCACAGCGGCCCTGGTCTCACATCCGTGTCCTGTAAAAAAAGCTTATTTTAAGAGACGGTAAGCAGGGGGGGTAAACACAAAAACGGACACATTAACTAATAAATCAACCAATGTAAGATTTAAAAGATATGTGAATATAGACTGAAGTGCAGAAGTTACCACAAAAATGTGCCTCTACACAACTGAGAAAAACATTCTGCCAACGTCTAAAAACATATCTAAAAATACTGGGACACAGCTGTTCGACATTTATTTTCAAGAGCATAGCAACAATGTTTGGTTGTTTCCAATTCCTTGCACCGCAAATAGTAAAAATGCACTGTGAACACGTCAAATGTAAATAGCAAATGCACACTTTAGCATTTTCAGCGGGGCATGAAAATAGAATATTGAATTTGGTGTCAGAGGGCTTACTTTTATTACAGGGACATGTGGGGAAATATGAATAGATATATGAATGGTTTTCCTCAGAAAAAAATGCCTAGAACATGACTTTTATCAGAAGAGAGCACTACTATCCTCCTGAAAGTGTACAGCATAAATGTGCACCTTTGAATCAAACACTAAATTACAGATACATCTAGCCAGTAATGCACAGGCCTATCTGGTAGTGTCTCCCTAAGTGTAAACATAATGATGATATAAGTGGACAAAATTAGCTGACCATCTGGGTCAAAAACCTTATACTAGTACACCCTTGAATCCTGGCAGAGTTTAGGTGATTAAGCTGCATCTTATGGCAACTGCTAACTACATTATAAATAGCTTCCAGGCTACAAACTAAAAATAAATGTTTTTTGCTTGGACTCAAAAGGCTACAAATGTAAGCAAAACACACCACCAAGAACAGCAATGCATCATGGGTGGAAAACACAGTAACAAGTCCAGTCGATGTCAAACTAGAGTATTCTCATTTTATGATACAAAGAGGAGAATACCGCATGTCACTGTGAAAACTTTTTTTTTTATTAACAAACTTCACTTGCCTCAGAAATACTACTTTCTGCCTATTTTAAAGGCCTATACAGACACAAAGAAAACCATCATGGGCAACTTCCCAAACCTGTCACTTGCCCATATGCTGAGGACAGAGTTCAAACAGTGCAGCTTCCCTACTTAGTGGTAGAAAAGACAACTCTGTTGTTAAAAAAATAATAATTCAGTGAGCAGTTTCGGGTTTCGCTGGTAAGCAAAGACAGAGCGTGGGGTATTGGGGAGAGCCATGCCTGCGAGGAAAAGGGGTCTCAGCATGACTGTTAAGTGACCGCCGGGAGGAGGGGTCCAGAGAAAGATCACATGAAACCACAAGCCCACAGCACTGGCCAGAGAAGCGTGGCTTCTGTCAGCACAGCCGAGCCATCTCCACTAACCCCCCTTTCCCCAGTACCCCTAACCCCACCAACACACCACAATCATCCCCACTAACCCCCCCTTCCCCAACACCCCTAACCCCACCAACACACCACAATCATCCCCACCACCACCACCACCACAACTGCTACCACCACCTCCCTCCCCCACCGCCTCCCTCTGCCACTGGCCCGCTCCGCTTCACCAGCTAGGACCCCCATTACTACCATTAGCCAATGTCTTTAGGGGTTCTACTATTATATTGTTCCTTTTCATCAGCAGACGGTCTGGGCAGCGCCCCTCTGCGGTGTGGCTTGTCATCATGCGTACATAGAAACACATGTGGCGATGGCCGGGGCAGGCAGGCAGAGAGGAGGACGAGGAGGACGAGGAGGAGGAGGCACAGGACCCCCAAAAACAGCATCCCTCAACAGCACTCCTCCTCAACAAAGGGCCATCGAGATGGTGGACAACCATTAATGACACTTACCTTCACACAATAAGTGCCCAATGTTCAAAAGTTACTTACATAAAATCTAAAACTGTTGGGAAAAAATGTCTGTTTTTGCACCTCAGGCAATGATTAAGCGAGTTTAAATGGGCTCATTTGCATAGCGCTGTAAATCTACAATTGTATTGACCCCAGAAAGCACCATAATGAGGCTGATGAACTTGTGCCTCATCCCAGTGTGGCCAGGACAGATCCTTGTGAAAAAGTAATTACTGTAGTTTCATATGCCTCCGCTTGGGGCAGGAACCAGAGGTAGTATTTTTGTTTATAACAATCCCAGGTCACGATGCGAAGTTCTCATTTAAAAAAAATAAGAAAAATTCAAGAAGTCTTCAAAAAAATCTAACTTTGAATAGCGTTCTCATCATGTAGAAAAGTACAGGATTGTTTAACGGTGTTGTGGAGACTGTTACGCATGCCGTAACACTAAAGCTACAAACCCCCGCGCATTGACGCGACAAGCAAATCTGGTTAAGCTTAAACTTTTATTTTAAGGATTACTTACTGACGCAAAACACACACAGACGCACACACACACACAAAGCAGAGTCCAGCAGAGCCCACTCTGCCAGCAGGGCAGGGCTGGAGAGTGTCTGGTGAGCTCATTCTTCAGCTCAGACAGCCTCTCATTACCGACCTGACCAAGCATCACCACCACGTCAGCCCTGCCGGCCCCCACATGCACTCCTCGATCACTCCCTCGCTCGCTCGCTCGCACCAGACAGGGCCTCGGCAGCATGGCCCAGAGGTGTCACATTCTGGAGATGCAGCCGGCGAGCTCACATTACAGACAGTCACAGCATACTGATGTCTCATTAACTTAAAGCGTCTAAGTGCAGCCACAAAAGAGAGAGAAGGAGTGCTTTGAACTGCATTATACAAAAGCAGATGAAATCGTGAGAGTCAACTTTTGCCAACTGAACAGCAGTCTATAGAAAACAATTATTATTATTATTACAAATATACTGCTGCTTCTACTTGGGGTTAACTATTGAGATTCTACACGATTTTTTTTACGTGACAGGCACCACAAGTGCTATGAATGTATCTATTTAGCAATAAAGAAGCACTGTACAAGAGAGAATCGACTTAATTAGGATTAGTCTAGTCACCATTACTTGATATTAATATAACATTATTATAAAATTGTAAAGCCAATTCCTGTAAACAGTCATCACAAGTCTACTTACCACACAGACGACCCTATCTGAAACCTGTTACCCGGCCATGACAGCTACACCTTATACCTGAACGCCAAACATAACATTTGTGAACTCGTTAAACACCTCATCCAAACCTCAAGCACACTGCTGCTTTTTCAGTGTCACGGATGAGGGATCTTTGCAGATAATCAGCAGGGAATCAAAAATAATATAAGTAACAGCCCACAAATCTGTTTAATTGACCAACCGTAGAATTGATTCAATCTGCGCTGCTTACATTTACTCACTTTTCCGCAAGAGTACATTCTTTGCTTTAAAACAAATCTGCAGTAATATGTCTGACACTGTTTTCACTGTCCAAAAATTAAAGTAATTCCCAAGAAGAGCTCTAATAAAAACTATTTTCTGACACTGATTAAACAATATTCAGTTAACTTTGGAGTAGGATCCTTCCGACCGCATCCCTCATTTAGCCTCCGCCTGAGACACTCAGGATGAATATTACCAGACTCAATTCATTAGGACCTGTATATATTTCTGCTCCTTTGAAATCCCAGCTACTAGTAATCATGCAAGTTCCTTGGCTTAATCTCCACCCTGGAGCTGCCATAACCATCAACAAAAAAAAAAGAGAGAGAGAGAGAGAGAGAGAGAGACAGAGAAGAGAGAGAGAGAGAGAGAGAGAGAGAGGGAAAGACAGAGAGAGAGAGAGAGAGAGAGAGAGAGAGAGAGAGAGAGAGAGACCGACAGAGAAGAGAGAGGGAAAGACAGAGAGAGAGAGCGAGAGAGAGAGAGAGACCGACAGAGAAGAGAGAGGGAAAGACAGAGAGAGAGAGAGAGAGAGAGAGAGAGAGAGAGAGAGAGAGAGAGAGAGAGAGAGAGAGAGAGAGAGAGAGAGAGAAAGAAACTTCCCTTTAAAAATCAAGTCCAAGTGACTTATTTTGACAGCAGTTTTTATCCTTAGGTAGCAGAAATAAACATGAGCCATGTGGCCAAGTCCTGTGACAAGCGCACCATTATGCTATGTACTTATTGCATTGGTGGAAGGGCTGGCACAGAGAGCGCTGCTGCCATCCTTGTAGCGCATATGAGCTGTCTCTTGGAGCTGGCTCCTGTAATCATTACCACACCAGCAGGCACCACTGGATGATGTGGGCAATTATTAATATCACTTAAAAAACATTGTGATGGCCGTTACAACATCCTGTCTTCAAGACGTCGGAGTGGATTTAATTTGATGCAAAATCATTCAGCTGATTCTGATTAAATTTCAATCATGCCCCCCCCCCCCCCCCCTCTTCCCCCTCTTCGGAGACTTTATTGTAATATAGCTGTGTCTACCGAAGACCATATGATGGTGACTGACGGCTGCTAAATCTAAAACATGCTAAAGACTGCTGTAAAATGGCTTGCAGCTTCCGTTATTCCACAGCGAGTTAATGAGCTGACATTGCAGCTTTAGGCCATTCATTTCTCCGAAGAGCGATGAATTATATAACCTTTGCTGGCCTTGTGTGGCACCAGGATTCATATTATTCCTTCAATTTAATGCCAAGAACATTTTCCACATTCAGTACACACTTTATCTCCACATCCCACAGAGGTTTTTTTGATCATCCTGCACTCCAAAATGACACAAGGAACCATCCAATGTTGTGTTGTTTCTGAGATTACCAACTGCTCTGTAGTGCTAGCACTACAGTAAAGAAATTTTGGTGGCCATGCCATACACGTTTTGGTGGATATGCCATGCATGTTTTGGTAAACTCATGTCCAGCAAAAAATGGAATCAGTAAGGTTAAAATGGATCCATACAACGAGAGAGACAGCTGTGGGGCAGCTGTGGCCTAGTGGTTAGGGAGATGGTCTTGCAATCGGAAGGTTGCTGGTTCAAATCCCACCCTACCCATAGTTGAGATGCCCTTGAGCAAGGCATCTAACCCCACACTGCTCCAGGGACTGTAACTGAAACCCTGTAAATATCTGTAAGTCGCTCTGGATAAGAGCGTCAGCTAAGTGTAATGTAATAATAATAGAGACATTTTCTGCAACAAGATGGGAGATCCATGTAAACGATACAGCAAAGGGTTACAACTTAACACCAATATGATATTTAAATATGTGACTACAGTACTGGTCGAGACATTATTACACTTCAAGCTGATAGCACATTCAATAATCAGTTACTGTACACAGTGGTCCCTCGTTATTCGCATGAGTTACGTTCTAAAAATAACCAGCGATAGGCGAAATCCATGAAGTAGTCAGCTGTATTTTTTACAATTATTATAGATGTTTTAAGGCTGTTTCTCTCTCTTCTACTCTCAGAGTTCAAACTTGCAAACATGCAGTACTTCAGAGTCACACAGCTAGCGATGGAAGATTAAATTTTACAAGCTGAACGTATTCTGTACTGTACAGGAGATTGATTGACAATGTTCTACAGTCGCTTAGCCAATCAGGGCGCAGAACACAATGTGTTGTAAAAAAAGCATGCACTAAAAAAATCCGCAAAACAGCAAGGCCGTGAAAGGTGAACCACGTTATACCGAGGGACCACTGTATGTCGTAATTTTTTAAACATTCATAATACTCCCAATCCTGCTGAAAGATGACTGAGGAGCAGTAACAACAGGTCATGAATTAGTTGGAAGACACCAGTCAGATCCATCTGAACCATTACGAGGGACCAAGATGGGCCAAGTTTAAAGCAAGGCAACGTTACATGTAGTACAGTACAGTACTACGAGTACCAGAGCGTGATTCATGTGCATTAACGATTCATGCGTCATGTTATACAAAAATGGCAACCATTGTAAACACACTTCCCATAGCCAGCCATACTGACTTACATAAATCTACAAGACAGACTTTAAATGATTAACTTTATTTTATTGACGATCGTAAAGATTCAGTGCGCTTGGCATTCTCTGTGTGCCAGCACTTTGAGTCGGCCCCAGAGGTGCTGCCCCTCCGTCTCTTTCGGGAGGACCACCGTCTTTGAAACATTAGGGACTGGCGTCTTGCCCGACAGCCACTAAAAATGCTTAAATTATGCCAATGCCAATAAAGACCAATATTCTCACTAAATATTATTCACGTTTGAGTAATATTTACAGTGGGCTAGGCTGTGATGGATTGCCAAAGCACACTCGCCAAACACACGCTGAGGGATAAGCTTCTATTGTATGTGTAAATTATCCACAATCCAGTCCAATCAACTGTGTCTGTTGTAGTGGGTGAGGAGTCTAGAAAGAGCTTTTAAGCAGACACCAAACGCAACCTTCTTCTTATTTCATTTGGGTTCCTGGGACCTGCATATGTACATCATTTAATACATGAAGCTTGCTTCACAGAGACATAGTAAGATGTCTCACAACACCTCAACTAAAGCCACCAGCATTTTCTCTGGGCTCTCAATAATACCAAGTAATGCCAACCCAGAAAGATAGCTATAGTTTCTTTTTTAATTCAGAGTGCCACACATTTTTTTCCAAGTGACCATAACTGCTCAGCAGATCTATCTCCTCTTCACCACAGCAGCACCAAAAACACAACCATTATGGCCGCAGGAAAATCACCCATCTCCCATTACTACAATACACCCACTTTGCATCCCCAATATATCTACTCCTGAGGTGGCAAAGGCACAACAACATTAAGTTTTACATATGGCCCAGCACACTAAATAGAGCATTAAGCAGGGTCTTCACTGATAGAGCGTATCCAACACTTTTTGGATTACATCATCATCTTAAGTCTTGGTTATTCCAAAGCCCACCACAGTAGCACTTTGCCCCATTCAGACATGCATGCAGAAACTGTGTTGGCAGAATAAGTTATTTTACTGGTTTGCCACAACAAACCAAGATCAATATACACATTACATAAATAGGCCTATTTAGTCAAAGGGTTTATGGTCATGCTGTTATGATATTGACCTCATAATGAATGGAATTTCCCTGACCGGTTTCCGTACATGTTTTCCACATTGGGAATACATGCAAGCATGTTCTCTACAGGGGTCAAGCAGGCAAAACTCAAACCAGGCCAGGGCTCCCCGACATCAAAATCGCCTACTGTACCTGGTCGTTATGGCTGCCTAGTATTTACAAGGCGCTATCCACTTTCATTAAGAGTGAACGCTTTTGGCATGGCGCGCTCAGAAGGGCTGCCAGAAACGTAGCTTCTGAAAAACGACGCGAGACCTGCCAAAACCTCGAAGTGCTCCCAGACCCGGCAGTGAGGCGGGAGGCAGAAGGGGGGAGGAGGAGGAGGAGGAGAAGGAGGAGGAGGAGGGGAGACCTGAATTACACTGAAGTGTGGTCCCCCCTGAACACTACCACATGTTAATGCGGGGCCTCTGAATCACATTAGCCCGAGCCACTGCAGTAGGAACATGGCACGCGGAGAGCAGCCATGCTGAATACTCACACACTTCTTCTTCTTCGACAAAACAGACGACATGGAAGTCAAAGTGGCAAAGACTTATCAACTATTCCAACGCCTCCTCATACTGCCACACCGCTCTGTAATAACATGGCTAATAGCCTTTTTATTGTAAAAACGAGAAACTAATCATTTCAGCACACCCTGAATAGCATTGTTGTGAATGCACACTGCACTGCATTGGTGTTCATGGTGAGGTTGAAGGGGAGATGTGATTTTAAATCAGACAATAGTGTAGTGTAGTGTCCTGTTCTGTAAAGTAGGGGTCAGTACTTTTTAGGGCACTACTGAGAAACCTGATGTTTGAATTATTTTGTCGCCTGAATAAATCCCAGAACAACCCTGTAAGTCTGCTGAATAATCCCAGCTATGTTGCTGTACAGTACCAGTCACCTATGTGTCGTCACTGGTATGCGTACTATTAATGAGAATACCTTTTTAAATGTATTTTCTCTTTTTTTCCAACTATGTCTTGTATTAATATTGTCTGAATAGTTTTTGTGCTGTTAGATTTGGACCCGGAGTCTGGAAATACATTGATGATGATGATGATGATGATGATGATGATGATGATGATGATGATGATGATGACGAAAATGAGGAGAATGATCATAAAAATAAGCAACTAATGCATTTCTCTTTCTGAAGAGAATCATATATATACACACGCTGCACTGAATTCAACACACACCATGGGCTGTATCGTATCTGAAATAAGGAACACGTGTGGTTTAGGTTCAATAGGCTGAGCTACTACAGTCGAGGTTGAAATACTTTCGCTTCACCATCGATTTCTTAACTCTTAGAGACTACGGAGTGATAATAAACACTCGCAGCAAACAGATTAAAGAGGCGTGCAAACCATGGCAACAGCGACGACACCCAAATGTCTGAAACTGACACAGAAAAACAAGAATGTGCTTTCATAATAAACACCTTGGAGAAACTCAAGTGTCAACAGCTCCTATCCACCCCGCGCACTAGACAGCACCTGACCACAGACCAGTCATCTGCCACTATCATTCATACTATTGCCAATAAACACGTCTACATATTTGTAAGCCAAGCCTGTAATTTTAAAAAGTGAGATACACTTAGGCATGAGGGACTACTAAATCTGTTGAAATATTTCACCCACTAACGGTTTTAAGTCTCTATGGTCCAGACTGTAAAAAAAGGGCTGAGAGCATTAAGGCAGAAATAGATAGAGAGACCCAGACAGCCATAGTCTCGTTAACTCACCCGAATCATTACTAGTTAATGCCTGACCCAATACTTACTACACAACGTAATTCTGGACTGTAAAGTCTTATTACTCTGTTTATTCGTTACATTTGCTCTTTATGCTTTTAATTCTTTCATTGTTTGATTATAAGCAGCCTAGTCCCTCCACACTATTGCGCAAGTCTGTTGAAAGTTTCATCAAGGGAGTGGGACCTCTCCCATAGACACAACATATGAGCAGTCACTACAAAAATAGCGACGTGAGCAAACACCTGCACTGTCTAAATATCAACATGCCTCATAGATGGGTGGACCAATCTCAGCAAAACAAAAATCATCAGAACTCGTCATGCCTTCTGGCAAAAAAAAAAGCTGAGCACATGATTAAATTCAGGTTGAAACTAGCTTGGGACTGATATAGGCTATTTTGTGTTTACTGAACTTTCAACTTTTTCAGTGATGGATATGGGCGTAGAAACAGCCAGAAAAACAGATTAAAATTAAATAATGACTGATTTGCTATGTTTAGCTGCTGACAAATGGTGTACCCATTTAACAAGACAGGGGGATAAAAAAGATCCCAGTAAAGAAAGGCCAGGCCTATGATTGTACTAATTTAAAACAGCATAAACACGATAATGTCCTCTTAAATATTTTTTTTGTTTGATGTGCTTTGCATCATTGCTTTTCATCCTTGCGGAGTGCCTGACCACAACTAAGGCCACTGGACCTATTGAAAAAGGCAAACAATTAGACATCAAAAAACAAAACAATGCTAGGGCCAACCATGTGAGCTCTTTTTTCAGAGAGCTTTTAAGAAATGGAAAATGCAGTCACACATCTTTGCAGGAGTGATCGCCGTAATAATACAGGTCAACACACAATTCTGGCTTCGTTTGAGAGGAGCTTCATACAGGGTCTTTATGGATCTCGCCCCCACAACAAAATGACTAAAGTAATTGCTTCCGTGCATGGGGAGAACCAGTAAATGCTGTGTGTGATGTGTGACTGAGAAAAGTGCAGAGAAAGACTACAAACTTTCAAATTTTATTCGATTACGCCGTCCCTGATTTAATATCCCTCCAATCAGAGGGGGACGCCAGCATATTCCTGCGTCTCCGAGCAGTCTTTCTCTCTCTCTCCAGTGCACAGATTTAATCACACTGAAAGACAGATCGTCCTCGCACTTGAACCCAGACCAGACTGTGACATGAAGTGCCATTACATGATGTGCTGTGGTGTGATGTGCTGTCAGTTCACTCACACACACACACACACAAACATATACACACATATACACACACACACATCCACACACACACACACACACACACGAACATACACACACATACACACACACACATCCACACACACATCCACACACACACACACACGAGAGTGTGCACATGAACATATACACACATATCCACACACACACACACACACACACACAAACATATACACACATATACACACACACACACATCCACACACACACACACACGAGAGTGTGCACATGAACATATACACACATATCCACACACACACACACAAACAAAGTGCTATGCCCTCTGCCTAAAAGCAAAAACTTTTCTTTTCAATTTCTTAAGTTGACTTTTCAGCATTGGGAAGGATAAACATGAACTGAAATAGTCTATGTAAACAAAACATATAGATAGGGCTCTGTGTACAATATAGTGTTTAGATGGAGAGCAGCGAGGGCTATGCTGTAATTTGGTGTGGGTGGGGCTGCACAGCTAGAAATACTGGCATCTTTTCAACTCACAATATGCATTTAATCCTACACAATGTCACAGAGATGTCTGAACACCTGAAAAATATACATCACACCATACAGGCATCCACCACCTCTACTGAATGTGTCTTAAGTTTCAGTGAACGTCAGTTTGGCTAGATTGGAAATTGTGGGACACGAGTCAAATTTTAGATATAAAAAACTGCATGTTCCGAGATAAACATCGCAGCACAATGTAGTGGTCACCGCTAAGCTCAGGCAAGTCACGCATTCAAAGGTCAGTTTGTGACGACAGACACATTTTTGCAGTATCTCAGTGCTCCCTGTTGGTCTGAATCACTTTCAGTCATCAAGACAGATTACAGATGCAGACAAACAGCATGCAATAGAGCAAAAACAACAGTGCAGTGTCCTTAGTTCACCAGTCAGCAATGCATCAACATTCGTTAAAACGTATCATTCTATTGCATGCAAACCCTGTCATGGAGGAGACACCAGGTTTCCAGACACGTAAGCCATATTAAAATAATTTGCGTCAATCCGGACCACATTCCAAATCAAGGCACTTACCCTAAATAATAATTCAATAATGAAATCAATCTAAGGGGGCTGCAGATGCTATGGCATGAAGAGACCTATCTTACTGCAAATAGCATTCAAGAGAGATTTGTGGGTAATGGTTTCTTAAAGGGGACAACAGCAGGAAAAAAAAAAACAGACTAGAGGAACATTTGGGGCAGTTATGTCTATGTGCCACATGTTGGCGGATAATCTACAATATGAGAAAAACATTTTTCTAATACTATAATTTTAGACTTCATTTCTCAAAGCAATATTGAATTCCAAGCGACTGGGTGAAGATTGAACTCCATGGCTTTTGCAAGTCATTTGAGTATGCCGATGGCCCGACATGAAAGCTTTCTCGAAAATCCACAAAGGGAGTCGGACAAAGTCTGCATTGTGTCCTCTATTGTTCATGGCAAATGGCTGCTCCCAGTTCGTCAGTGACTTATAAACTGCGTTTCGCTGTGCATAACGCTGTATTGTTCTGGAACACATTCAGGTAGGGGACACCCGAAAGGCCTCAGAGAGTATGGTGTTGATATGCATGGGCACTATGGCTGTGCGTGTGTGTGTGTCAGTGTGCGTGTGAGAGATTGTGTGAGAGAGTGTTAGTGAGTGTAAGTGTGTAAGTGTGTGTGTGTGTGTGTGTAAGTATGTGTGTGTGTGTGGTCAAAAGGTCATTGACTATATTTAAAATGTAATGGTACACAATATATAGTCAGTAAGAAACAGAGAAACATAGACAGAGAGCTCGAGAGATCAAGAAAGATCAGAGATCTCTCAAAGATCTCAGATCAGAGATTGAGAGATCAAGAGAGACAGAGAGAGAGAGAGAGAGAGAGAGAGATTGAGAGAGAGAGCAAGACACACACACACACACACACTTACACACTTACACTCACTCACACACTCTCACACACGCACACAGACACACACACACGCACAGCCACAGTGCCCATGCATATCAACACCATACTCTCTGAGGCCTTTAGGGTCTCCCCTACCTGAATGTGTTCCAGAGAGAGAGAGAGAGAGAGAGAGATTGAGAGAGAGAGATTGAGAGAGAGAGAAAGAGAGATAGAGAGAGAGAGCTCATGCCAGCTGACCATGAGTCATGACCTCTGGTAGATCCGTGTGAGCGCGGAGAACTGGCCACGGCCAGAGAGCCGTGATGATTGTCACAAATGACAGGCTGCTCTGCTTTAATTGCCATTCTCATGATGGGGCCGCGCCGCAAGTGCAAATCCACTGGGGTTGCAAAAGGAGTGCCAAGCATGATCAAGCACTTCTGGCTGGGCCAGAACACGTCAAGACACAGCACACACACAAGCGAAGACCAGACTGCACGTCACGGGCCTTAACAGACCAGTCTCTCTCTCTCTTTCTCTCTCTCTCTCTCTCTTTCTCTCTCTGACGGGCAGAGCAAAATCCCTAACTGTGGTACTGACGCACAAAGACCTGTAAGAACAATAGTCGTTCACTATATAATATATACTATAATACTGGTGTGGAGGAAGGTAGAAGGTGGTCTAATTATGCTGGAAGACAGCATTCCAAGTTTGTGAAATTCACTGCGTGAGACTGTACTCTTTGAAGCCCTATAGGTTTAACCTGAACTGTATATCTAATTACCGCAAAAAAGACAAGAAATAATAGCATGTTATAATCATAATTTGACATGGTCAGCCACCAACGCTACAATATATTTTCTCTGTAAACACTGTCATTGTAGTCTTGTCCAATAATCCTATTTTGCAAGTTGCAATTTCAAATTTCATGGTCTATTTTTAATGTGTGTTTGACTTGTAAGAATGCCACTTGGTATTAAACATTTCCCTTGCTATGAAAAGTTTGGTGTTATTTTTCCACCAAGCTGCAACTCCAAAAAAAGCTGAGAGCGTGGTCTCCGCACCACAAGAAAGGCACAGAGGTATTCAAAGCGTGAACCAATACAAGGCCCTTTTAAAAGAGTTTTAAAAAGCGAGAGCAAGAATATAGTTTTGTTTTGATTATTTAACTTTGCTACAGTAGCATATTATCATTGCTCAACCTATGGTATGTTCTCACAAGAGTTTAAACATGTTCTCGATAAGTATATAGATAAGTAAATACAGACCAAATGTAGCGGCAGTGGGATGTTGCAGCAACGAATGAAAAATTACACAATACAGAAATATAGCGAGACCATAAACGCCGTAAGACACGCAATTTGTCTGTCAAAAATACAAGCAGAACCTGCGTAATTACACTTGGATGTGTGTCTTTATCTAATCCAAAGGCTACAGCCATACATCAACAATAATACCCTCTGTAGTTGTTAATTTTCCTGATACGCACCCCCTTTATGGGCTCTCACATGGGGAATCGTGTCTCAGGGCAACATTAATGTACACTCCGGCAGAAGCCAGGAATAATGTTTTAACTTCTAATGCCCCGCCGAAGTCCTGTGTGGTCCGTGCGGAGATCGGGCCAAGCTAAAGGCAGGGCTCCTCTCGGGCGCGCACACACACACTCGGGCGCGCAAACACACACACACGGGCGTGCACACACACAGAGACACACACACGTGTGTACACACACAGAAACTGACGCTCAGGCTTTCGGGGGGGTTAGCCACTGCAATAGGGCCGGGCCAGGCGTCTCACGCGGGGACCACCAGCGTGAACCTGACGGAGAGCAGACGGCATGCGCAGCCGTCTGCGTCACAGCTGTGCCCGACACCGGCATCCGTCTCTCGCGGTGGGGCAACAGCAGCAAAGTGGGCGCAGAGAGAGAGACAGAGAGAGAGAGAAAGAGAGAGAGAGAGAGAGAGAGAGAGAGACAGGGAGAGAGACAGAGACACAGAGAGAGAGACAGAGAGAGAGAGAGAGAGAGAGAAAGAGAGAGAGAGAGAGAGAGAGAGAGAGAGAGAGAGAGACTGGGAGAGAGACAGGGAGAGAGACAAGGAGAGAGAGAGAGAGAGGGAGAGAGAGAGACAGAGAGAGTGAGAGACTGGGAGAGAGACAGGGAGAGAGACAAGGAGAGAGAGAGAGAGAGAGAGAAAGAGAGGGAGAGAGAGAGACAGAGAGAGAGGCAGCGAGAGAGAGAGAGAGAGACAGAGAGACAGAGAGAGAGAGAGAGAGAGAGAGAGAGATCGCCAGCTTTAGAATTTGTACTCCTCAAAGGGCCTCCTCCAGGAGGCGCGGGTAAATAATCAAGTCCAGAATGTGCGAGAACAAGGGGGTGCTATTAGGGCCATGGCACCTACGGGTTTGTGTAAACTGCCATTACCATGAGATGTTATCGCCATCCCTTCTTGCTTCAGACTTCAGCTGTGTGTGGTGGTAGCGGTACACAAATGATGTTTTCACTTGTGTTTGCCTACTAAGCCAGAGAGGTCTGCCTCAAGTCTCTATTGATAGGGAGAACAGCAAGGAGTGAATGTGAAAGGAAATCTGGGGAGTAAAAGATGCCAGTGCCCCAAAGCATCTTTCAACACGTTGTAAATCTATCACAGTAAAATGGGCTTGTCCATTAAAATCTCCCCGCCGTCCAAAATGTAACTATATTTACTATAGGATAAAACCTTCAAATGTTGCTCAGAGGCAAAATGTTGAAAGACCCACATACTGGGAAGAAGAAAGAAAAAAAAAAATATTCCACACAAATGAAATCTATATTAACAAAGTTTCAGTATGGCGGCATGATTTTAAATATGGTACAGGGAGACCCGCAAAAAAAATAAAATAACTGGCTCTTTAAAATTGATCCTCTCCACGTATGGTATTGCATTCCCACACCGGCTGTTTTTCACTTTGTTCTAAGGCCTAGGATGACAACCGACTTTATGGAGAGGGAGTTCATAGAACGATGCATTGTGGGTAGAAGCTTCCTGTTTTTGTAAAGCCACATCCTTGCCTGCCACAGGCTTTCCATGATTTCTATATTGATGTACTTTTTTTTTTTTTAACAAAAGAAGGGAACCTTTTCCACTCACACACCATCCCTTTTATGGAAATTATGCAAAAACTCTGCCTTGTATGTGCATGAATGAGGAGATAATGATATATTATGTCTGCATTCAGACTTTAGTTTAAGGAGGTGATCTAGTTTAAGTCACTCTAGATCTAGTTTGAAGTCACTGCTTACGTTATAGTAATAGAAAAGCTATGTTAAATACAACAGCTACTGTAAATTAATATATATATATATATATATATATATATATATATATATATATATATATATATATATATATATATATATATATGTTCATCATTTTCAGTTAAACTTCTGCTCTTCTGATACCCGCAGTAACATCGTCATGTGTTAATATTGTAAACACGTATCTGCAGCGTAACAGAAAGCAGTGCGCACACGAAAGGCAACTTATCCCCATCCTTCTGCACACTTACACGGAGGCCTGATTGCCTTGATGGAGGACTCCACATGTGCTACCTGCTAACGCAAACACCTGGGCCTCACACTAGCAGACCAGCCCTCCGTCTTAAGCCCAGCCAAAACCCCAGGCCCGCTGAGCCGCGTGAAGCAGACGGATGAATCATCTGCTCTCGTTCTAAGCGTGGAGGCTCACTCGCTCACTCAATCACCCGGGCTGGCTGGCTGGCTGGCTGGCTGGCTGGGCTGGGCAGGGCAGGGCAGGGCAGGGCAGGGCCAGCCACAGCGCTGTTGAGGCGGCTGAGGACTGAGGGTTGCCGTGAGTGGCAGACATGATTTAAGAGCTCCACAGTACATGACACCGGCAGGACTGACACAGAGCCGTGAGAAGACTCAGAGCCGGTTACAGGGGTCAGGCAGGCAGCTAGAGTGTGTGAAGACAGGAAGAAAATATCAAAGGAACAAAGAGAAAATTGAGAGGTAGAGAAATAGAACGAATAAAAGAAAAAAATCATGGGTAGGTAAATGATAGACAAACAGAGACTTAATTACGTAAAAACTCCGTCTGAGGAAGAAATTGAACTGGAAAGCAGAACCTGGGCTGGTGCAGGAAAATAAATCTAGACAGAAAAAAATCTAGATACAGATAAAATCCAGAGATGGAGAAATAGAAAGATATAAAAAGATAAATAGATTATTGACAGAGAGAAATTCATGTGATAGTCTGTGTGAAAAAGAAACTGTACTGGGAAACAGACCCTGGGTTGGTACAGTGGCCCAAAGTTGTAATTGACTGTTAATCATCACAGTTGTTCAGAATTTGACACTGCTGGAGTGCCAACCGCCTCTCCGCTGATATGATAACAAAGAGGAGGGGGAGCATAAAGAAGTGAAAGACCGAGAGAGACAGGAGAAAGAGAGAGAGGCAGGGGGAGGGAGAGAGAGAGTGAGAGGAAGGGAGAGGGAGGGAGGGAGGGAGAGAGAGAAAGAGAGAGAGAGGGAAGGAGGGAGACAGAAAAAACAGTCTCTGCTTTCCATCTGCTGAGCCTGCCAATGAGAGGGCGCTTTGGTGAACATTTGAGCACTCCTTCTCTGACTCACAGCGCTGAAGTTGCATCCCGCTGGATGTCAGGAAGAACCGCTGTACCAGTGTCAAGACAGAGAGAGAGGGAGGGAGGGAGAGAGAGAGCAAGAGAGAGAGAGAGCAAGAGAGAGAGAGAGTGGGAGGAAAAAAGGGAAGACGATAGGCTGTCCCACTTAACTTTTGTGCTCTGATGTCACAAACACATGACCCAGCCTCTCCAGTAACGGCACTTGCGAGGGAAAAAAAGCGCATTTTAAAGCTTACACGTTTTTGGATGGTGAGAATGTTTCATTCCCCTCACAAACAACCACAGAACCACAAGTGCGGTGCAAGATTTTTCCCCAGGACGACAAGAGGGAGCCACTGGGGCCTAAATGGTTAATGAGCGTGGGTCAACCCCAGTCACAGAGCCCCAACAAGTCAGTAAGTACTATTTAACCACACACACACATGCGGCAAATTTCTCCTCCATCCAGTATTTGTGCCGCATGTTTTGTTTTTTTTAAGACTTTGGATATTTATTTCAAACTTGTTGCAAGACAAACTCAGTATCTGAGCCTACTGCATGTGTCATTCGTAAAAACTTAGAGCACAAGGTAGCAGCTCTCGTCTTCCTTTTCTTTGCTTTGGGAAGTCACCATAATCCCTGATATGGTCTGTGTCCTCAGTTCAGGACTTCAAGGGTCATAACGACCTCAGAGGGAGAAATATCCTAGGATAACCAAAGCGTGTGGCTATGGCATCCAACAGCCTGTTCAGTTCGGTGACTCCATGTCAGAACTTCTTCTGGGGTAAGTGCTCTGTTGTTTTTTTCTCTCTCTCTCTCTCTCTCTTTTTTTAAAGACTATTTTCACTCCGGTGTGCAGTGTGGTTCAGACTCAGGTCACTCAGGAGCAACCTCTGCCGAGGCACAGACTCTTTCCGAGGTCAAAAGCCAGTTACACACACGTCTGATCTTATCTACGAAGCCGGGCACAAAACAAAAAGCCACTTCTGAGAGGGCTAATAGTTTGCTGTGTTTACGTTTGCAAACATGTTAAGAAGCTGACATGTTTGTATAACTTAAAACTACATTTGTGGAATGAACAGGAGAGCAGCAGGGAAAAAAAAGGTCTTGAACGTATAAACATTCACTCTGTTTCAATTTACAGACGTACATTAAAACAAGATGTGGGAGGGAGAGAGAAATCGGCCTTAAAGTGGTGTAGGAATAGTTTTATATTATGTGTGGGCTGTGGTGTGTTCAAACAGGCCATTGATTTGTTGGGCCAGCTAAACAGGAGTTATATGTCTGAATGTACACATATTAGTCCATGTGAAAGATGTTTTCTTATGCACATGCATGCACTTGTGTGTGTCTGTCTGTGAGTCTCTCTCCTGGAAATCCATCTTTAGAGTCTTTATTTGTCCCTGAGCAACCCAGTTTTGATTTCTGCCTTCACAAACAAGACCAGGAAGCCGGCATCGGAAATAAAATTCTTGCTTGAATGGGGGCTTTTATCAAATAAGGTGGGGGGTGCCATGTTCCAGAAATGTTCCTTATAGACTTTGTTTTGGTAAAATAAAAAAATAAAAAAACACAAACACCTAGAATATTGAAGAAATCCTTAAAGTACTTTAGGATAAAAGGGAAGCAGTCAGTTAAAGTAATAAAATGTTAAATGTAAAAGGCAGACACCTGAACAACCACAAACACACCTGAAATTATGCACAACCTAAATACTTCAATTTGGAATATCAAACATATTCAAAGTACATCAGGAAACCAAATCCATTTTCAAAAGTCAGACTAGATTTATTTCAAACGCTCTTATGTTACACTGTAAAGTCACAGCCTCTTTTATAGCGGTCCTAAAATATGTATCTTGACACACAGAGACCAGGACATAAGTGTACATTTCATATTAAACTCGCAGGGTCACTCTGCTAAATAATTCTGCCACCTGTGGAGTCTGTGCAAATGAATGAAGGAAGATTATACTCACAGCATTTTGGTTATGACAGCCCTCATGTTATGCCCTTAATGGCCTGCCAGGGACTGTGTGGACTTAGAGGACTCTTGCCAGCGCATTCCGAATGAAGCGATCGGCGTGGGGGTGCATGGTTTTGTCATCACTGTCTGCATACATCAAGCCATGAGTGAAGGTGTCACTAAAACATGGGGAGAGCTACTGAGCCGTGAAACTCAAAGCTACCGCACTGCCGTCTGACCAGAATAGATTCCAGATATACCCCCGACCAAAAACATATCTGAAAAATATGTGTCAAAGCCAGAGCTAGCCCCACAGGAAAGAATGTAAAATTAATGGACTGGAGACTGAACAAATATGACATTCTGGGATACTCACAGGATTTATTGGACACTAAAGCTAACTTGAAAATAGCCTCTTTTCTTTTCATGTAACAAGCTAAAGACTACATAGGAAATCCTTTACGTTAACAACCTGAGCTTTACTCATTTACTATCATGTCAGAATATATTAAAGTAATCTCCACAAGGCCTATAGATAGTACAGCGAATGCCTGACTCTACGCAGACTTGAAGAGACAAAACAACTCCTCCTTAAAACGACAGGAACATTCAGTGCTGTTTTAGGTTGTGTCGGACAGCAATGTGAATTAATTTTTGCAGTTCATAAGAACGGCTGGTCTGTGCTTGCTTTCCTAAATTCCGCCAAACAACTATCTCTGTTAGTCTGAAACAAGAACTACTGGTTATTTCTGCTGGACATTCTTGAGTCAGGCACAGGAAAAGGGATGGAAATTCAACATCTCAACACCACAGCAGAAGCATTACGTATCACAAAAAAAGCATAACAATGTTAAACAAACATCACAGTGATTTTTTTTCAACCATTGCTAATCAATTACAAGCATGTGCCGAAGCTGCGAGATACATGTGCTTCTCATTTGGTGACTGTGGTGGTTGGTCTTGCAGGACCTGAACAGCTCAGGTTAATTCAACTAATTGGTTATCACAACTCGACTTGGCCAAAGGAAAACAACATTAACGGTGGGAAAGCGACCTGGATGATGGCACGCTTTTTTTTCCCCCCGAGCGAGTTAAAGAGACTGGCTGCAGACTATTAGAGGTCTGGACTTACAGCAAGGAGCTGGAGGTTAATGAAACATAATGTCTCAAACTGAAAAAAAAAAAATATCAGAACACACGTCCAAGTGGGAGCTGAGTTATGAATGGATTTCAGTTTCCTACAGCAACAGGTGACCAAACGCGTTCTCTCTCAGACACAGACACTGTAGAAGCCCACACAAGGACAGACTGTAATGGTTGATGTGCTGACTAGGGGTAAAGTTTAGATGATAATAATAATAATAATAATAATAATAATACTAATACTAATAATAATACTACTACTACTACTACTACTACTACTACTACTACTACTAATAATAATAATAATAATAATAATAATAATAATAATAATAATAATAATAATAATAATAATAATAATAATAATAATGAAGGCAGACTGGAATATACCTGTTTGATATTCGTGATCAGAACCAACTAAAACTTGCATACAAATGTGTTTGTGTTTGTGTATGTGTGCGTGTGTGTGTGTGTGTGTGTGTGTGTTGCTTGGGGTGAACGAGTTTGTGTTCATGGTGTGTTTGTTTGTGTGTGTGTGTGTGTGTGAGAGAGTATGTGAGTGTGTGTGAGAGAGAGAGAGAGAGAGAGAGAGAGAGAGAGAGAGAGAGAGAATGAGAGTGAGAGAGAGTAAGAGAGACAGAGAGATGGAGAGAAAGGGAGAGAGAGAGAGGCGGGGTGGGAGAGAGAGAGAAAAGAGAGAGACCAGTGGAGGTAGAGGAAGAGTCAGAGAGAAGCAGGGTAAATGTGTGAGTGTGTGGCTAAAGGCTCTTGCAATACTTAATATCAACAAACGTTAATTTGGAATGGTGTGGACAAATACTTAATCACATTCAGTTGACTTTGGCTTTCACATCAAGAAAGGCAGCTGCATGGATACATTTCTATAACTTTGCATATTGGCAGCGGTGGGGCTTAGAATAATACTCTCCATGTGTGGCACTCAGGATCTACATCTCAGCATCTCTCTGTTCATGCAGACCACATCGACTCACTGGGAATTCAGCCCTCGTTAGAGAGAGAGGCACGCGTGCGCACGCACACACATACACACACACACACACCATATTCTGCTCAGCAACCTGTAATCATTTACAAACAATTAAGACATCTCATATATAAACCCTAGTGATAATTGGATGACTGAGAGTCAGGGATGATGTGCGGGCATGAAAAGTGCAATTACACCACACGATAAACACCTCGGGAAAACAGGGGGAAAAAAAAACGTGAACCAAAAAACTCTCAAAGAACAGCAGAGAAACTCGATATAGGCGACACTGTTGCGTTAACTCATTTTTCAGCATTTCATCTGAGTAGGAGAAACTTCAAAGTTAACCAGCTCTACAGACCCCTACCCCACCCAAGCAAGCAAAAGAAAGACACTCAGACACTACTACGGATCATTTGAGGCACGCTATGAATTTTGCCAAGGTATTCTGGATTGTTATCTCAAGTCGAAATATCAAAACAATGTTTTTTTTGTTTTGTTTCAGTTGTATTTAAATGTTGCTTCAGCTAACTGGGCTACATGAGGTACACTGTGTGTGACAGAAACAAAACACTTTGGTGCTATTCTACTGTCTGTAGATCATCCTATTTCATTTTTTAAAATCTTATTGTAATCAGGTAATATTAAAAAGTGAGTGAGGTGCAAAATAAATGACAATTTTATGTCAGCTTTAAAATTATGTATTTATCAATGTTAGCAATAATTGCACACAGACCTTCTCACTTTCAGCATAAAATTGGAGAGTAATGACAGCAATACATGTAGCTGTGTTAAAAAGATGATGACAATTACAAATTCCCAGTTAACTCTTTTTTATTTTCAGAAGAGACTAAAATGTTTTACATAATTTAAGCATGTATGACCACTATCGAAGAGAAATAGCTAAAACAAATATACTGAGCGCCATTAAAAAAAATCTTATGTTTAACATTGCAACCAGGTAGGTGCAAACTTTGCATAACTGCTGAAAAATTAATCAACAGGCCAACAATACATCTATGCAAAGTGTACAAATCCTGTCAACAGGCAGCCAGAGAAAGCTGTGTCATTTCATCACGCTTTGCTATGCCATGCTTTCCACAATCTGATACATTTCAGTTTCTCTGAGGCTCTGGGGTAACAAAAATTAATTGAATTATGAATTAATATTTAAAAAAAAAACACATTGCTGTGTAAGTGCCAGTAAGCATTAAGTCGAGGCTTTGTTTTACTGACAGAACATGGCTGTCTGTTATTTGTAAACAAAACTGTTTGTGAGCAGCCCAGTCCAGAGGGGCAGGCATATGTCATGCGGAGGCAGTGGCGGAGGGGGCAGGACGGCAGGCAGGACGGCAGGCAGGCAGCGCTGAGGGCTGGCGGCTGAGGGCTGGGGGCTGAGGGCTGGCTGACCTTACCGCTCGTCCCTGACTGTCGTGAGTTTTTCAGCACAGGGAGAGTTGTGCTTTAAAAATGGACTCGGCTGTAATTCAACACTGTGGCCCATGTCTGCACGGACACTGAGCGCAAGTGTGAGTCAGGCACAGGACATGTCCCTAATGCACCGTTACACACACACACACACACACACACACACACACACACACACACACACACACACACACACACACACAACACACACACAAAACACCGCAACATGCCACCAGTTTAAGTAAATCATACACATGAAATGACTTGGTAAATTTTCTCCAAATTGAATAAGAATCGGGTTGAACTTTTTAGAGACCTCTATGTATGTCTAAACTGTACTGGGAGTAACTCGTTTTTTTGTGTGTGTTTTTTTAAATAGAAAATGTATTAACCTACCTTGATGTACCATTTAGAAGAAAGAGACAGATGTTTAGAAAAAAAATCAGAAAAATAAGTAGCAATCCTGGTAACGTTTTGGGGGGGAAAAAAAACATACGGTAAAAACACTGCCCACTAATACAATTCAAAGTAATGTATTTATTATTTATCAGGACATTTTATCATGCAGTAAGCATAAGTTTCAGCCTTGGGGCACTCTCAGGCAGAAAAGCTGAAAAATGTTCAGATAGGTTGGCCTGCAGTTTTTGCTGTTTTGATTCCACCATAATGAAGTGATTCCAAGAGGGGAGAGCCTCGAACACTTAACAAGGCTTTACCTGTTCTGCCCAGCACCCACGCGCAGCCAAAATGCTCTCCCCCTTATTGATTTAACCTTAGCTGGAATGTGGAATATTCCTGGAGTGGGAGCATTGCTTTAAAATATTTATAATACCACACACACACACACACACACACACACACACACACACACACACACAGGCCATGTAGAAGAACAACATGTAAAAATGTAAAGAATGAGCGTTGGCTGTCTCCACGGCAGTGTGGACCTGCTCGTGTGGCCGCTTCGCTCATCCTCTACTCCAGAGAAAACATCTATCTGATTTCAGGAAGATAGAGAGATAAAGATATAGAGAAATAAAAGGAGAATAGACAGATAGATAGATCGCTTTTACCTAAAACCGGTCCTTAACCTTAAAGAAAACAAAAAGAAAACTTTTTTTTCAGTTAGGATCACTGAATTCTTGAAATGTTGAAATGTTGATGTATGTTGATGTTGGGCTATAGTCTGGTATTTGAGAGAGCATCTCTCATACCACATTGATGTCACAGTATCTTTTACTGTCCATCTATAGTCATGGGCAAGATGGTGAGTAATGTCTGCTGGTGACTTATCTAGCATTCTATAGGTCCCCAGGCCAGACAAAGAGAGGGATAGAAAGAGGAGGAGAACGAGAGACACAGGCAGACAGATAGATAGATAGATAGATAGATAGCGCGAGATTGAGAACAAGACAGTGTGACACTGAGCTTTTGATTGATCATCTTGCTGAACTGAATCTCGCGTGCCAGCGCTGCTGCTGCGCTCTTTCCCCGACTCGAGCTGTGATGGACGGCCGCAATCCGGTCTGTCACGCGTCACACACACACACACGAGGTGCCGCGGAGGATTACCTCTCACCGCAACCCGAGCCGATGACACCTCGGCGACACACTAATACAGACAGATCCGAGCGGACCCCAGGGTGTCGATGACTTCCCTGAAGGAATGGGGAGGAAGTTCAAAGGGGACAAGCAGCAAGCGCGCCCCATGCCACGCTGCAAGTATATACAGTCACACACACACAGCAGGTGTCCAATGGCAACATTTTGTCACCTGAACGGACGGGACACAATCACAGCCCCTAGGCCACTCAACTGAAGTGCAAGAATCATGTTGACATGCTTGACAAGCATGTTTCATCTCTACAATTTGAACTCGCTAACTAAATGGCGCTGAGCCAAGGGCAGGCTTAACTTCCCAGTACCACTAAACACGACCTAACGAGATGTCCACAAGTGAATAGATCTCATCTTGTGGGCATTGTGTTGGGGCTCCTCGCATGCTAATGATAAACTATCTCAGTAATGTGGCACACCTGCCAAAAGAAGTGAATAGAATCCTGCTTTCTCATTTGTGGTCATGTACATGAATAAATCTGCCCTGATTGCTAGAAGTAATTACAGAAGTTTCTAAATGTTTTACAACAGATAAAGATTCATCTTACACAGATTTCAAGTCTGTGCGCCTTGAGGACTTCCCTGTGGTGGCTAGGGGACTGTCCCTCCGTCATAAGTATTAGTACCAGCAGCCTCTCGGCCTCGATGACTCATCCTGGTGGCATCGTTACTACGGGGTTGCTACAGTTACTGCACCTCACCTCTGACTCCTGTTTCAGCGTCTCGTGCGCGCGCTGTGCTGTGACACCCTGATATGGCCCTAGCCCATGTGTAGGTGTTCTGGGGATGTTCGGAGCCCAGACTCATCTGTGACATAAATCAGGGAGTCTGTGTGTGTGTGTTTCTGTGTGTGTGTGTGTGTGTGTGTGTGTGTGTGTGTGTGCGCATGTGTGTGCGCGTGTGTGTGTTTGGGGAGGGGAGAGGGGGTTGATGCAGAATTAATGGGGGTGTTGTCCCAGGGGAGACTGCCTATTAAAACCTTCCTCTCTGACTTCAAATAAGGGCCCCTTTTTAAGGGAAAAATGCAAAACAATGGGAAAATGCAGGCACGGAAATGTGTTTTGACAGCAAAATATTCTTTTGGAAGCAGCTGAGAGGGGAAAATTAGATGCAGTCCAACGTACTTAAATGATTTTCGTTTTTGTTTTTTTGCTTTTTTGCTGACAGAGATGGTACAAGATACTTTTTCCCTCTTTGCGCTTGGAAACGTGACGTTAAGATGCAGCAAGATCCATTAATAAATGTGCCGCGAAAATGGCACAATATCGAAATATTCAATAAGTGGAAAAGATGAGCGCCTTACAACAGAGGGAAATAGGTACAAACGAAAATCTGTACTGACGCATCTGAAAAACATTTGCTGAATGAAAGGGGCGAGGATGGGAGAGAGGTTTAAAATATTGATCAAAGCCAAACTTCAGGAAACAATAGGCACCGAATAACAGTTTTGAGTTACTTTTCATGGAATTTCTTTCGTTTATCTGGGAGACTACAGAGCACACGCTACTTTGTCAGTTAACTCTTAAGCATTCCCTCTCTCCTTTACCCTCTTCTTTCTTTTCTCTTTCTCTCTCTCTCTCTCTACATCTCTCTCTCTCTCTGAAAAGTGATCTGGAAGGCATGTTTTCAATGAAAGAAAGTGTACGTGTGTGTTCCCATCACACTGCTTTTGCGCTTGCAAAACGCAGCAAGCAAGTTATGCAAGATGTATATCTTTTTCAAATGCGTTGGATTTCACACTCTGTGACTCTCATAAAACTTTGCTTTGTTGAGCTCTCTAGTGACTGAGAAACACAAGACAGATAACACCAACCAATCTCAACATATCTGCACCACAACAACACCTCCCAATCTTACAAAAAAGAAAATAACAAAAAAATACATTACTCCAATTTCCCAGAATCATAAACGTGAGAAGTTGATAAAACAAAAAGAGATGCCAAAAGAGTAGTGGAACAGTCTGCCAATCAGGAAGTTTTTAGGAGGCGGTGAATCATTTATGAGGTATATTTTGCCTTTTCATGAGGAGGGCAAAACCAAGTAAACTGCTGATAAATACAGAAGCTGAGCGGTGTTGGAACAAAATGTATGAGAAAGTTTACTTCTCAACATCCAAACACCCTGTCTCACACTATTTTTCTTTCTCTCTGTCTCTTTCTCTCTCTCTCTCTATGTTTGAGGGTGTGCTTGTGTATTTGTGTGTGTCTGTGTGTGTGCCTGAGTATAAACCCTAAACCTTCAAAAAAACAAACCCTTCGACACACAGCCTCGCTCCCTAAGAACAATAAGGGTTAAACTGGGCAGAGCAGGGAGGCTCGCTGCTCTCAGCAGAAACACTGGAGTCGCAGGCAGCACTGTGGTAAACAAACGCTCAATAGTGATGAGAGGCTCCTCGCAGTCCCCAAATTACAGTCTGGTTAACCAGAGAGAGGCTGCGAGCCAGCTCATTAGAGCTGTTTGCTTCCAGTGGGACCCGGAACAATCCAGCACTCGCCAAAACATTTTAGGGCCCCCTTCGAAAAATAAAAAAAGGATGGGGGCGGAGAAGGGGGGGGGATCGCACCCCCCCCTCCTGAAGACAGTAGCTCACGGGAGAAGATACACGGCTGTGCTCGTAGGAGGTATATCCCTCTCCGTGAACTGGGCTGAGTGGATCATCAGTCAAGCTTGGTTCCTATACTGCTCTTTAGGTCCTGTTACTGTAAGCAAAGGCGGGCTATATGCGGTACTGCTGTGCGGGAAGAAGGGGGTGGGTGGGTGGGTGACTGCTGGAACTGAGAATGACATGTCAATCCCAAGGGACAAGCCAGAGATTTTTTAATGGTGTTCTTAATTACAGGGAGCAGGCTAATTGTGCTGGAAAAATAATGTAGTGCTGTTGTGCATGCTTTAAACGTGTGAGTCACTCGCATTTGGCTCGCATTGGAAATGACAAGCTGTGTTGACGCAAGTAGGCGACGCAGATGTTTGTGTGTGCCATGTAGCGTGCTACTCCGTTGTAAACAAATAGATACAGGGGGGGGAAATTATGATAGTGACAACTAACACAATTGCTGGAGCACAATCACGAAACACAATGCTCGTAACACGTTCCCGAGGGTAGTCGCCCAGAGAGAGTGTGACAGAACTGTCAGACTACTACTTAGTAAGCTGTACTATTACTTAATTTGAGATGGTCTGTTGGACTTAAAACAGGAAACAAGCAGAGTTTTTGGGATGTTCAGAAATACCTATGGTAGATGTTTTAGATTAATCTATTTAACAGCACGGATATTCTTTTTTGTCATTTTTAGTTCATTTTGTTTATTTTTACTTTTCAGAATTAATGAAAGATGGGTAGGCTAATTCCTATTTAGAAGTTTCCTTTGCATCCAATTCCCAAAGAAAGAGAGCAACTGTCAGATAAAGACTGTTTCACAAAAAGCAGGGATCTGTGGGTTTGCCTGAGTGCATCAACATTTGTGTCTGGATATTATGCAGAGGCATTCAGGGTGGGGGAGAGAGAGAGAGAGAGAGAGCAAGAGCAATGTTGGAGTGTGTGTGTGTGTGTGTGTGTGTGTGTGTGTGTGTGTGTGTGTGTGTGTGTGTGTGTGTGTGTGTGTGTGTGTGTGTGTGTGTGTGTGTGTGTGTGTGTGTGTGTGTGTGTGTGTGTGCGTGTGTTTGTGTGTGTCTGCCATGTCTGTGTATGTGCTTCTGTTTGTGTTCATGTCTGTCTGTGTGTGTGTGTGTGTGTGTGTGTGTTTAACACTTACATAATAAGGAAAAACAATAAGTGGTTCTAGTATGTCACAACGATCCTCCAACATCTGCCGGGAGGGTGGGCGGGGTGTGGCCGGGTTTTTGGGCCGGTTCTGACAGACAGACAGACAGACAGGGCTCTCCAAACAGCCTGTGGATGTAGAGGCAGCTGCAGCTCTCCCTCGCACGCCCACCACCACTAATTACAGATAGGGGCTCCCCAGACGTTTTTGTACCCCATTTAACATAACAACACCAAATGCAGCCCAGCACCACTGCACAAGTGCACAGGTCCCATGTGGTGTCCGCGAAGGAGAAAAGCCGGAGGGGTTCGAGTCGGTTGCGGCCATGCGATGATGTAGCCTCTCAAAGGCCTCTGTAGCCTCTATTCTTGCGCATTATTAATGGTTTCCCAGTGTGGCCGGTTTAAAAAAAACACTATTACATTACAGTATGTGCGCTCTGATGACAATAGCGTTTTTATATGCAAAGTTCAGCTGAACTTGGATTGAAAATTACAGGCAGTGGAAAGTCTACCATATTAATGCAAAATACTCCAGAGGGTTCGGCAACATATTAACAAATGTAACTCGAGTTACATATTTAACAAAACCCTGATGCTACCAGGCAGACAGTTAAAAAGGCGGAGAAATGTGGTTCATTTGAGCCCACAAATATGTTGGCGTGGGCTGTGTCTGAGTGTATGCATTCTGTAGTATTTGCAGCGCGCCACAAATAAATATGGCCCAAAGTCAACAACGATAGTGTGTGCCAAGTCCATACGTTGCACAACACCTAAGCATTCTCTTCTCAACCCTTCTATTTAAGGTTAAGTGTCATTTCATCTCTTCAAAGAAACACGGCTGTTTAGGAAAGGCCTGTATAACTATTTTAAATGTACAACCACAAAAATGCAATGTCACATTGTTGGGGTTAAAAAAATCACATCTAACAAAGGAGCCCAAGCAAAAAGCACAGTGCATTTGCCATAAATGCTATTATTAACTTTGATCAGGTTACGACCACAAGCAATAACATACCTTGATGATGGCATTATCTTACAGGCTTTAGAGGGTAGCAGAGTGAAAAGGTAACTTTGCACGTATAATTATATGACATAAAGTGAGGGTAGAGAAAAGGTGAAAGACAAGAAACTGCAGGTAATGTAGGTAAGGTCGGATATCCGTAAGTGGAGAGAAAATCCAATACGTTTCACAAGTTTCTTTGCAAACCTGGAAATTTTAGATTGATATCTTCCTTTAGCTGTGTAAGCAAAGTGTTCCTAAGGTCATACATTACATATTTAAAGGAAGTTGTACTAGTCCTTCAGTATATTAGTACATACCATAATGTATAAGTATGTGGATGTTTGAAGGGGGCCATGGGACCATATATTGAACATGGGCTTTTGAGAATGGGAGGAGAAGATTTAAAGTTTGGATTGAAGAGAGAGAACTATG
The DNA here is from genome assembly GCA_027475355.1 of Coilia nasus. NCBI lineage: Eukaryota > Metazoa > Chordata > Actinopteri > Clupeiformes > Engraulidae > Coilia > Coilia nasus. The sequence goes on from CM050205.1 coordinate 24,525,145, forward strand.
CATTGATTTCCATGCATCATCTCCTGTTGCATAGTCTTTGAGAAGGCCATCGACCAGGGCGAGAAATAAACGTGATACGGCTCCTCTCGTGTCATTAATATCAGGAGACGGCGGGGCCCTCCCTTCCACTGCGCTGCTTGCTTTACAGATGTAGGATAAATATTTTTTCAATTGGACGAGTGATTCAGGGAGAGGATGTTGGCTAGTCTAATCCGCAGAGAGAGAGCGAGAAAGTGGAATGTTGGCTTTGTCCGAGTGTCTATATTATCCTTAGCACCTTCTGCATGGAGTATGGGTTCCCCCCCAGTCCAAAGTAAGCACTTTTCAAACCCTATTTGAATATGACATATCAGCAGGTTGAGAGCACGTTGAAAAAAAACACCTTTTTATCAACGGGGTCTGCTCTTACAATGGACGAGGGTATCAGATGACGAACACTGGTCCCCAAAGCTCGGACTGTGTGCAGTACTGAGTTCATGCTAGTCTGGTGGTGGTGGTGGTGGCGATGGCCTTCTATGACGCAGGCGCGTGAGGAGGCCAGCAGATACCTGACAGCCTGAGTAATTTCATACACGGGTGACAAAGGCAATTGCTGGCAGCCGTCCTGAGCAAATGCAGCTAAGCTCTGTGGTCGTTTCTGTCTTTCGTGTCAAATTAGCAGCCAGCTGTGCTGCTTAATCCACTGCTAATAGTCCTGTTGTCATTACGCTGGCTATTGTTGCTAGGGTATTTACAACAGAAAAAAAAAAAACAGTCTGGCGGGGCAACAGTGTGGCCAAACACGCTGTTCAAACAAAGAGAATAATTCCCCCTTCACGGTCCCCTGTGCTCCAGCAAACGCAAGATGGTACTCCTACTCCTTTAATTGGCTAATGGGGAGTTTTCTGTCTGTGGCAGTGAGCAGAAACATTGCATTTGAGGGATCAAGACTGATTTACAGAAGGGAGGATTCGTTATTGCAGTACTATCGTGCTGGGGCAGGACCTTTTGCAGACGAACGGCGAAAGAACTTGGCTCGGGCACCGACTGCTGGATTTAACACCATTATGGAAAAAAGCACGACACAAAAATGCTCGAAGAGGGACTCTCAATTAGATCATTAGGAAAGTAAAACAGTAGCGTTCCCTTTTTTTATTTTAAGAGGCATATTCTACAGTTCCATTTTCTGCTCCCATGAACCACAGAGCTTCCTGCCATTTATAAGTACAAGTGATCTCAATTAGGGACCTCCATGAAGGCATCAGGCGTCAGACAGTCACCGCAATGGGAGCCAGAGGAAACTGTCTTTACATTTTCCTCCCCCTCGCTATTCCAGACAGCCTTGCCATGCCCAAAGCACACATCATCAAAAGCACACACACACAGAGAAATGTGCCATTTTTCTGTTCGAGCAAACATAAAAATGTCACAGACGTATTCGTTACTACGTCGTTATAGGTTTTTTTTCCTTCATTTCGTGTTTTTTTTTAGCCGACTTTGGAGAAAGGGGGAAAAAGATTTATGAGCCTTTGTGTGCTTTTGCACACTTTTTTCTCTTCATGTGCCTTTCATTTCCAAACAAGCAGTTTCATTGATAATCTTGATAATCGGGCAAGCAGAAAGACAGAAACGGCACAAAACTGAAGCGTGATTGCAGAAAACTAAACAAACCCAAAAGGTAAATAGGGGCAGTGGATCGCTTTAAGCCCTCGCCACGAAAAAGAAGGAATATGATTTCTCTACATCACTATTCTGAACTGCTGCACAGCCTGCCAAGGATGGAATGTAATCTCTCCAATTGGACGGCATTTAGACTCCATCAGAAACGCTTCTCACAGAAAGCTATAATTAAATGTCTTGCAAAATATAGGACTGCAAAATGGAGCCCTTTTCCGGAGTCTTGTGTTTATGTACTTTTCATTTCAACAAAGAGAAGTTTGAGAGGGGAGAGGACAAAAAGTGTTTGTGCAGTTTGTCACATAATCTCCCCCTTAAAAATAAATTCAAGGTTCACATGAATCATGTTGTGTTAGAAAGGTCTCTGGGTATTATTTCATATGGTTTAAATACCACACACTAAATATACCAGAGACTTCTTAAATGTCATGCGACACGTGTCGAACCAAATTAATCTCTCTATTAAAAGTTTTAGCACATTTGTGTAGATTTCTGGGGCTTACCTCAACACTAAACATAATCCATTACAAGTTTATTACTCCTGACCAAAAACAAGATTAATGAATCTTGCAGTTCTGTGTTTTACCCAGCGTATATGCCACATGTACCAATAGCTATTGTTTGGAACTAAATGTATGAAGGTGTTAGTATTACCGTGACTCAGCATACTAGCTCAGGACATGTGACTGATGATCACATGTGACTGCCGATTGATCAGCAGACAAAAAAAGAAGAGCTAAAACTTGTTTTGGTAACACTATACTATATTTTATAGTTCCTTTTACAATCTTAATGCAACAACACTGTACATACCTAACACTAACCCTAATCCTAAATCTTACCCTTACCCTAACCCTAAGGTACAGTGTAAGTAAATAAGTTGCATATTCTTATAAACTGTGTTGCACTGTACTTCATTATGTAGATACACTGTAACAGGGACAGTAAAATAAAGAGTAAGCCTTTATTTACAAGACACACTCTTGTTACTCCAGACAGAGAGAGGAAGAGAGTCAACCCCTCTATTGTGGGTGACTATTCTCCCCTTTGGAAGACATGACCACTCTTTGAACTCTCTGATCAAGGCAAGAACTACTGACACAAGTGTAAACATTCAGATAAATATGTGTGGGAGTAGGTGCATACAAATCAAAAAGATCTGTGCTCAAATACGTATAGACATTAGTCTGGCCTGTGGCAGCTGTCTACATTGTATGCATGTACTGTGTGTGTGTGTGTGTGTGTGTGTGTGTGTGTGTGTGTGTGTGTGTGTGCGTGTGTGCAGACAGGCGTGCGTGCGTGCGTGCGTACGTGCGTGCGTGCGTGCGTGCGTGCGTGCGTGCGTGCGTGCGTGCGTGCGTGCGTGCATGCGTGCGTCTGTGTGTGTGTGTGTGTGCACATGTGTCTCCATATAGTTACATATCATAAACAAATATACAGACACAGAGACATAGAGAGAGAGCACAGAGTTTGACTGAATGAGAAGAAGGCTGAGTGAAGAGAGGTGTTTCGGTGACTTACATCATGCTCTGGAGCTCAGGGATGAAGCTGGTGGCCTTTCCGCTTCCTCTCCCCGCCACACCGCCGCCACCGCCGCTGCTGCTGCTGCTGCCTGCCATGGGGCTAGGAGCACTGCTGCTCATCTGTTACATACAGGGCAAAGCACACAGGGCTTTCATGTAGCTCTCATCTGACTGAGACACACACACACACACACACACACGCATGCATACACACACACACTCATCAAAGCCTTGGCAATTATAAAGCCACTTCACAAAGAAAGTGCTTCCTGATGCATCAACTGACAGGGGGGGGGGGGGGGGGGGGGGGGGAAGGGGGGGGGGGGGTGCGTTGGCTGAAACAGGCCACATGTTCCTGAAGATTGAGGGTATTAGTTCAACCCCAATCAACAGGCAGGAGCAATTTTATATCAGTGATGCAGTTTGCTGTTGTTGTTGCTGCTGTTGTTATAGCAGTAGTAGGTGGTTCACTGTGCACATAGCCATGTACCTGCGAGAGGGGGAACTTGGGGGCTTGACACTACAATATACTGAGTTTTACTGATTATAGCACAGCCTCATCAGGAGCATAATTTTGGGATATGATTTCTGATGACTGAACGATTCAAATCAAGAGGAATGCTCAGATGTGCCTATTGCGTTGTGTCCTGATGCCTACCAAACATGGTATTTAGGTAAACCACTTCAGCCAGTCTCAGATGGCTCTCGACACCAGATACTATAATTTGCATTTGATCGTAATTGTTACGGGCGAGGGGGAATTGGTGGTGCGTCCACATGCTCATCCACATTTACTGATTCAGTCTGTGTTCCTTGGCTCGACATTCAGACAATCCTGCACTGTAAAGCCTTATACAAAGAGAGAGAGTAAGTGTAGACGTGAAGTAAAAATTATCTGTACTTTAGCGTTCTTATACAGGACTTACGGCCTTAGTGAAGTGCAGATCTGTGGAGAGTATAAGATATTTGACTTATTTTTCATTAGGACTGGGGCAAAACTAACAAGTCAAGAACCTAAACCACACAGTTGATCGTGTAGGACACAGCTAAGTGCTGTTAAAACACATGAAATGTTTAATTACTGTAAAGAGTGGAAACATTTTACAGTTATAACATAGTTCCACTTCCTGCATCAGTGCTTGTCAAAATAAGTGCATAGGAAGTAGAGATTTACATTGCTATGTACTTAGTCAAATTACCTCCAGGTATTGTTATGTACCAAGAAAACTTGCGTTTTGAAGGGGGGCCAGGTGAGTTTTTAACGCCCCGTGAAGTTTATTTGCGCAAAATGACCCTGCAGCACAGCTGTGAGCCCTGGCTGCTTCGGTAAACCACAGTCCTTCCTATGGTAAACCAGAAAATAAGACTATCAAATCTCACAGGTGGATGGCCTTTTTATATGGCCGTCAAAAAAAAAAAAAAAACACAATAAAACAGAGAGGGCTTGCTCCTAACTTCTCTACCACATGGGACGGCCTGATTTTTTTTTTTTTGTGATGGTTTTGATCTATGCTGTCTTGGGCCACCTCAAAGGCAGCAATCATGCAAATTACGTTTCCATTCTCACGGATGTAAAAAAAAAAAAAAAAAAAAAAAAGGGAGGAAAAAAACAAAAGATGCCCGAATGTGTCACAAAAGCAGAGGGCCCAGGCGTCACGCTTCCCTCTTATACATACATTTAAACATAAAATTTTAAATCCCCCCTCTGTCTCTCTCTCCCCACCCGCCCCCCACGCTGGATGAAAGCTTGAGCCTTCGCTTTGACTTGTGAAGGCAGATGGTCCCCATACTAAGCAAAATGAATTCAGATGTGGCAAATGAATCGAGATTACTTCAACATGCAACGGGGCCTGAAACGGCACAAGAGTCGAGCACGGGTGGAATAGGGGAGTCTTTTCTATTTATTGCATTTTCCTCTCTGTAATTAAATAGACTTTTATGTAGCTTTGCTTCTCTACAGACGCCTAGTTAATTTACAGATTTAATCTCGAGAAAGACAGGCTGAGTCTAGAAGCTCAGAAGTCTACAGTCAGGTGATGTTTAGTCTGACTGATCAAAGAACTCTTTCTTAAATAATTCTGCATGTTGTGGTTTTTAAATAGGCATAAGTGGGATGCATAAAGCAGATTAATGCAATATATATTAATATGGAATATTCAAGACGGAGAGGGTTTCATTATCCTAAAATTCATTTATATTGCCGATTGAAATATATACCTATGTGTATTTACTGGTCTGTTCTGGTAATTACAGCAGTTAGTGAGCAGAATAAAGTAGTGTATAATTACACTTTAAGGAAGCCTAGGTTATACGTGGGGGTACTGGGAGCTGTACAAGATCCCATGTAACCTAATAGGGCTTCGAAGTCAGCATGTTCAGCCTACTTCACCCTCACTTCTTCATCTGGGTACCACACACACACTCAGACATACTCACTCGCACATCCGCCCACCCACCCACCCACACCTCCCCTAGAAGTTTGAACAAGAAGAAAATCATGCAAAATCCATTTCCTTCTATCCAAAATGTGGATTAAAAAGCTTGGACGGGGCTTTTAGAGGGAAGTAGCCTAGTGCAAGACCCACCCCATCCCTACCCCCTGTAACACAAGAGAGCATATTAAAATCTCCCAATGCTTCTCCTCCTGTGGATTTCCACAATAAATTTAGGGAGCATGTCGACTCTCCCCCTCTGCACTTTATTCATCTCACGTGTGGATTCATTTCAAACAAACCTTTTCTGCTATAAAACTAATAGGGACTGACATGGTGAAAAAAAATTACAGCTCTCACTAAAGCTCTTAAAAGATCTGGCCAATCCAGTGCTGATCAAAATTAAAATAGAAAATAAAATGCGCTTGGAATATGTGTTAAGGCAGTTACAAGTGTTGACGTATTTAAAGTTAAATCCCAAGGTGTAGGCTTGCATATTTGGACTAAACTGCAGTTACAGGCTGAGATTTTGTGTAGTTGCTTAGAAAGAGGGAAAAAATGGTATGGCATTCATGGTTATTTTAATGCAGCACTGAGGTCCAAACTGCAGATAGTGGTGAGTAAATGTTTTTTGGCCAAGCTTGCCAAATCACTGTGTGTGGCGGAGAGGAGGGGCACATCCACACTGAACCAGCCAAAGCCACTTTGCAATTTCAAGCAAGCACACTGATCCACAATACTCTTGCAGAAAAACATAAACAGATCGCATTGGCTGGGAAAATAAATGAAAATAACACCAGCCTTGAGAGGTTTGTGAAAGGCTTCTTTGATTCGCATTGAATATTTACTTTTCTGTCTTATTTTGGCCCAAACCAACTGAAGTTAAATGAAAAAAAGTGTTTTAAGTAACTCCAAATTTGGTGAGTTCCATCCTTTTTCCACCGCACTCACAGGCTAAAACTGTTCAAACTCAAGGAGGTTTAACGTGAGCAACTGCCCTGGAGCCACTTCTGCAAGGATCAACTGTGTTTTATGTTCAGTACGCATTTAACCATTGTAATTATAGATGGAGAATGTTGTTTATGATCAGCATATTCCCTGCTAATGTCGGTTATCTCCGTTTGCTATCTGCTTGGTGGCTTTGTTTCACGACCACTCTTACAAATAGCGAGATGGTAGATATTCGTATCTGAAGGAATGGTTTGACAACTAATTACAATACAGTGCAGTACAATGCTACTCACCAAAGTATACTTTCCCACCCAAAATCTAAATCTAAAAGATGGAAAAGCCATGAGATGTAGGCTACCAATACCCTGTGCTTTAGGCACTGGGAACTTGTTGTCAGTGTGTGGTGTACACTATTTAGGTTGTCTACTTACTGTCTGGCCGTATACAAATCTTTTCAAGGAGATTATTTACCTCTCGACTGTAATTTTAATCCAATAGGTCTACCAGGTTTTGTTCCTCCGCATGCCTCTCACTCTCATGTAAACAGTTCTTCGCCGGCGACGTTTTAAAACGTCATCGTACTCCTGACAGCGGTGGCGTGTGGGTGCTGTAGTTTACAGGAGTTATATAACATGCCAACTATGGTTCGCAAACGTACAACTTTGTAGTTTTGAGTCGCACACTGGAATACGCAATAAAGGGTAAAAAAAACGACCAGCGCCACCTAAAGAGATTTCTTTGGATAACCAAATTGCGCGGCATTTTTAACATGACAGTCCATATGCAGTAATAACCTGCTACATACCGGCCGTGCTGTCTCTATAAACGGACGATCCTGTTCATAAGGATGATAGGCTGATGATGAAAGAGGAAGAAAATGCTGAACAACAATAGCTTTAATATTATTATTAAAAAATAAAATAAGTGACGGATAATAATGAATAATAGGCTATTATATTATTAATAATATTAGCAGTAGTATTAATATAAGTATTAGTGTTATTATTATGCTAGTATTATTTTACATGGGAAACGTCAACTTGTCAAACTTGCTCTTGTGTTCCTCCTATTCGAAATATTGGTTGCCTTTTTGTCCTGCCAGCATGATAAAGAGGAAGTGAGTCACTTCTCTATGGCCGTCTGGGTTCTCAACGTCTCTCAACCAAGGCAGACTACCAAGTAGCCTACAATGAACGAAGCACAGATAGTGTCTGACATGTCACTTTATTTTCCCTATTTTAATTCTCAGTTTACCCCCGTTGCATAATTTACTATTTGTTGTATGGCTAATCTACAACTTGTTTTTTGACACTGCTGTCAAGCAGCAGCTTTCAAGGGTTTTCAACACATGTAGGCTATTACATATTTAGATGATCTTAATATGCCTCCAGTCTGCAGAGTTTAGCCCACTAATACAGCTACTTGTCTCGAGCTTTGAGGCAGCCTGTCCATTAACCTACATGGACCTCAAAGCATTTAGGTGGAGGCTGTCAGTTAACAGGCTATACAAGGTTAGAACTTTAACTATATTAGCAAAAAGCCTTTATGTCCGAAGGTTTTTGTAAAAACTGAGATTTTTCACTGTGAAAATATGGAGCTTTGTCCCAAGCCGAACAGTAGAATTCTTCATTTATTTTGATGCAGCGATATGACTGGCCTTACGCACCACGTGCTCTGGCCTCATCAGCATAATATTCGTCCTGGTTCTGCTTATATATAAACCACAAAAACCTGAGCTGTAGAAGTCCCTGCCTCCTAAGACAAACCACACAGAGAGACAAAAAACTGCGGGTTTACATCTCCTTCATCTGTCTAACCGCAACTTGGGATCACCTTTTTAACCCTTGAAAACTGGTGCTCCTGTTATGGGAGAGAAGTTTAATTCTTTAACACATTTCTGTTAAGACTTCGAATTTTTTTCGCTAATATTGTAAGCTTTGCCCTCTGTTTTTTTTTACTCCGTTCGCTTTTACGCAGCATGTACGTCGACTACAGCTGTGGTTATTAAACGACTCTGGATACACGATGATACTTTTTTATTATTAGACTCTGTTACGCTATATTTACGACATTTACGACGCTAAAAAAAGACCACAGACCATTGACCCCCGGTTTCATTTCGAGAGGATAAGCACATTTTTGCCTTTGGTGGCTTTTGTCGTGAAGTTCAAGTTCAACATTTTTGCACACTTATGACAAACCTTATCTGAAAGAAGCCAGGCTGCGTTTGAACATCTCGTAGTGTATCGCTACAATTAAGGACCCTGAAACTTGTGATCATTGCATCGCTTGTAAGCCGTAGGCTATGGCCGCGTAGTGGAATACAGATCTCTCGAAAGACTCTCCTGAAATCTCTTGAAAACCTTCGTCTTCATCCAAAGTGCCCTTACCTCTACTGACAGAGTGTTGTGATGCGCATTCCCGTAGATCCCAGCACAAGTCGGAGGTTCAGTCCGCCGTCCAACAGTCTACAAACAGTCCCCGGGAAAATGAACGATGTGAGCACAGCTACGACTCAGCAAGACGGGACTTCAGCTGTGCCGAGACTTCGGCCCCACGACAATCGGACGATGGTGGAGATCATCGCAGATCACCCCGCAGAACTTGTTCGGACAGATAGTCCAAACTTCCTTTGCTCCGTATTACCATCGCACTGGAGGTGTAATAAAACTTTGCCTGTTGCTTTTAAGGTACGTTGTGTTTTAATCGTTCTATAAATGCTTGTTAGTGTTAACAACTGAAAAAATAATGGATAATGCTTTCACGTAGCCTATAAGAAGGAATATTGCTTAAATGTTTAAACCATTAGTATTTTCCATCGTTTTTGAAACAATGTTAATTGAATGATCTTAGCCTGTTGATAAATGTGAGTGGGTGGTGAGTGAGGATGGTGACAAACGTAGTCTAGGTTAATTATGGTTTAACGTCAAATTGTTACAAAGGTTTGAAGGGGTTAAACAAATAGCTTTAATCCAGGTACAAGCGTCGCCAGTGTTTAAAAATAGAAAATGCCACCGCACATGCCCCACCGCAATGATGGAAACTACTGAAATCCGAGAAAGCCGCGCTATTCATAGCGACAAACGCATGCATCTTTAATAAAGTTAACACCTATGACTAAATAATATAGGTCGAAATGCATTAAATTTATAATAGGCTTAAACCGATTGGATTCCACCAGAAAATGCTGAAGCAATTTCGGCTTCTTGTTCTTGCGCCCTGCTGTCATTTTATCCATCAATCACTATCAAGCGTTGACAGGAAATTGTTTTTTTCTTTTAAGTGTTCTTGTTGGTGCTTTTTTAACATGTAGGCAACTTTATGACAAAGCAGCTGTAAATTTGCAGGAATATAGTTTTTAATTCCCTATATTTTGGTATTTTACTTTACTCTTAATTTCCATTCTACGTCCTTGTTAATTGATATATTTTTTTGTTTTATAGCAAGGAAATTATAAACAATCCTTGTATTTTTGTTATGGCCTTTTATCTATAGGCCACAAATTACATACTTCACTGATAACAGTGATTTTAAAAGTAAAGTGTTTGACAAATATATTGCGGGTATATGGATAGAGAGGTTTTACAATAAATGATAAAAATAAAAATAGGCCTATTGTAATGAATATAAAATAGACTTTTGTTACTAAGTAGAGATATTCAATGTAAACAAGAAAACCTTACTGACCCTTACTTTTCCACAGTAATCCATCAATGAATAATGTCACTCACAATCACATTGTCATTGTAGGAATTTTATTTTTCTTTAAAAGAGCCATAATGCTACTGTGATGTGCTAAACAATGTCATACTCCCCACAAATGCGTTTGCCTGTCCATAATCTATTCCATTCTAGTCCTGTACATGTATGCAAAAATAATCTTAAGTTTCCAACTTATTTATACATTCTATCTCCATATGCATATGGTCAAATATGGAATAAGCTAAAACTAGTTTTGTAGTTTTAAAAAAGCTTAATGTTTTTCTTTGTATGAAGTTATTTTGTGTCTATGGGACAAGGGCCACAGTGTCTGTGAATATAAATGATGAGTGATGATTTTCTATGTCTAAAAGTTCTGTGACTCTCATCTTGTGCCCACCCCCTCCACCCCCCACCCCTTTGCTCTCCAGGTTGTTGCATTAGGGGATGTTCCTGATGGAACCGTTGTCACAGTTATGGCAGGGAACGATGAGAACTATTCAGCAGAGCTCCGCAACGCTTCAGCCGTCATGAAGAATCAAGTCGCTCGATTTAACGACCTGAGATTCGTGGGCAGGAGTGGTCGAGGTCAGTCTAATAGCACCCCTAACACATCTTAGTCCCCACTGCTCAATAAAACCAGAGCTCCAGTGGTTCACATGATATCCACTGTACACCAAAACCACAAGCAATAGTGCCCGCTATGCTCGCAGAGGAACAAATAAATCTTAGGTGCAATAATTCAGTCTGTGGTAGATAATCTATACAGATATCAAACCACTTAATAGGTGACATTAAGGCCATTTTTATCAGTTTGGTTTTTCAAAATGACCTGTCAAAATCTGTGCCATGAAAGACAGACGTAAGTTGTTGATGTTGATGTTTCTAGTTAAAGCTTATCCATAACAGATGCATTATGGAGGTAGGTCTGCCCATTATACTTAGACGGTGAAGTGTTGAAAATACAAAAGGATCTTGACTTTTGCCAGCCACAGACCCAAGTGAGGAGAATTTTGTCTATGAGTTCTTAGTTTGCACCTCCCTCCAGCTCACTGAAAAAAAAGACAAAGGGTGTGTTCCAGCGTCTACTGAATTTTTTGGTCGGCGCTTCAAATCACTGCAGCTGCAAAAAAAAAAAAAAAAGAATCAAAGAAAGAAAATAAAAACATACAAATAGGTTCATAGAACCGTAGAATAGGGGTACACGGAGACACACACAACAGTCGCTCCAAAGCTCAGCAGGCAGCGGGAGACGATGTCCATATATTATTATCTGGCTGTCAGGACAGGGTGTGAGCGTGAATGGGCTACAGTAACATACAAGCGCCATGCCTCGCACAGACTCAGCTCATGTGTGAATGAATGCTGCTTTTGATATGGGAGCAATTATGCGTCCAACCCCACCTCCACCCCCCCCCCCCTTACTCCACCCCGCCTCCCCAAAAAAAGAACGAAAGAAAAAAAAAACACTCATCCACGTCAGCCTTGTGATTCTGTCGGAAGAGCTCCATTGAAGATGCAGGGGGCCCTTTGAAGACGGACGGGGACGGGCAGGCAGGCAGATCAGAGCAGAGGCGCAGGCAGTCAGGCCCCGCTACAGAGCTAGAGGCAGGGCGAGCAGGGAGTGAGGAGCGTGTGCAGTCTAGACTTGCCTCCCTTCCTCTGCCCTCCACAGACCCCTTTAGAGGAGTAGAGCTCCACAGACAGCAGACACGTGGCAAAGTAACTCCAGAAGAGGTCTCTTGAATCTATTAAGATAGATAAACAAGAGAAGGTGTTTGGTTTTGAAGTTTGAAACAATTTACGCAAACTGCATGATGAAGCCTGAGCCCTTGATGAAGCAATTAGGAATGAGACTAAGGGTTTTTTTTCTTTTGGTTCACTTCCCCCTCATTCAAGGCACTGACAGAAAATAAATCAGTCATCTGTCAGGACAGATGTGTCGTGTTCTTAGCACAGGCCCTCAAGTATTCTTGCTGTTTGCTCTGGCAGCGCACTGACAACAGCTAACGTGCTTCCAAACTCTTTTCTCTACAGACCCCCTTTCCTAATCTACACACACACACACACACACACACACACACACATACACACACACACGCACACACACACACACACACACAATAAATAAATGACAATGCACTTTGGTACATACGCACAAATACATGATAATATGCTTTGAGAGTTGCAGAGCTTTCCCTTCTGTTTTTCCATTCATGCTTGTGCAACACACAAACACACGTGCAAACACACAGGCACACGACACACACACATACACACACACACACACACACACACCTACATTGTTTATTTTATACCTCCTTTCTCTGTCACTCTGTCACTCAACACACAAATACATATCCTCTCTCTTTTTTGCATGCATACATACACACAACTCACACCCCCAAAACACACACATACACATACACACACATACACATATACCATATATATATACATACATACATACATACATACATACATACATACATACATACATACATACATACATACATACATACATACATACATACATACATACATAGAGCCCCCCACCCCACCATGCCCACATAGTCACCAACTTCTACACAAACTACACTGCACGTTTAACGGTTATCTATAGATGGATTTAGGCCCGCAAGGAGACGCACACCTTTGCAGGCTTGAGTTTCCCCTATCTGTGTCAGAAGATCTAGGGGAGGAAGTGCTGCAGGAGATAGCACAGCCCACAGAAATCGAACATCGAAATCGATACTCCATGCAAGGAGGCAGATTAGAAAAAGGTATAAATTGGTCATGTAAACAAATGAGGGACACAAATGCCACAACCTACACTATCTGTAGACACATATACGTGTAGGTGTGTGTGCGCCCACACACACACACACACATACTCACACACACACGCACACACAGACACACATAAACACACACATATACTGTACACACACTCACCATTGTTTGAAGATTATGATTTATAAATATTTTATTAACATAAAAACAGAGGCAGTATGTAACTTACTCGGATAACAACTTTGTTATTGGAGAGCTGCAGTGTTTGAGACAGGGACACAAAAGCAGTGTAGACTAGAGAAATACAATCAAGCATTTTAATTTCAATCCCATTTCAAATCAGGAACTGTACAAGTTGCAAGTTGCACTTTTTATTTCATGTAAAATCATGGAGATTCGATTTATGTATTTAACATGATACACTGTACACCCAGCAACATTAGTCATGAACTGTCTATCTGTCTTGTTTTCTGGACAACACAAATAAATCATCTGATCATCACACCATGCTGCTAGAACTCCTTAAAATGAGGCAATACATGATAACAGCAACAAAAGGCTTGACAAAAAAGCTTATCTTCCTTATACTCTTTAGCTGAAAGGTGATGTGCTGTCACACATCTTTCAAACATCTTACATCGCCATTCCTGTAAAGGCTTGTCTGAATATCTGCACATCTGCTGTCACATGTATTGTTTGTAGTCATTAGACAGCCAAGCCTGTGTTTCCACAAACCTGATTGAGCCTGAGGTGGCACAACTGCATCAGAAAGTCTGATAATGTTGTAATGACCAGAGCTCAATCGGCCACACTGATGGGACCGTGCACAGAGAGAAGTGCAGTAGCATAATCAAAGCAGTGTTCGAAGGCAAGGCGAGCATCCTGAAAGACACATGACGCCAAGTGTGGCTGACTGCTTTATTAAGTCACCCATCATTTTCCACCCACCTACTTCCTGTCTTTCAAGCAGATTGCAGCTCAGAGAGAGAGAGGGGGAGAGAGAGAGAGAGAGGGAGAGAGAGAGAGCGTGCCATGCCTGACTTCACGGCATACTTTACAGATTACTGTTGCTGCTGCTGAGTCCACTACTTTGTCAAGCAGGGCTAGTCAGAGTTTTTTTTCCTAGGCCTTGGTCATCCTCAGAAAAAAAGGAGAAAGACACACTCACAACATGAAAAGGTCATGTGAGGTCCCAAAAAGTGAGAGAATGACAGAGAGAGAGAGAGAGAGAGAGAGTGTGTGAGAGAGACAAGTCAACACAGAAGTGTTTGCCTTCTCACCCCACCCACTGATTTTTACACCATGAGGCCATGGGGGCTGCAGCTTTGCTACACTTCTGCTGGGCGCCACGCACAGACAGACAAAATAGCATTAGCATTTCTCCAGTGTTAGATGTGGGCCTGCACTCTAACAGAATTTGCTTCCTGTCCAAGGGGGGCTGACTGCTATGCACAAGGCACAGGTCTGTGTGCTGTTTTGTATCAATGGAATAATGTATTTCTAATTTCCCTGTTACCACATTTCCTCTATTCAAATTATTAGATGATACTGTGTTACATTACAACAAAAGATGGGTATTATACACTTTTTAATTCACTGCATAAAAAAAATCTTTGCTTCAGTAACTTTGCATTATACGGCAAACATGCATTGCAAAGGCTACTGAGCACGGTCTATCTTATCAATTACACACTGTGTTAACCGTGTAAGTGTCAGTTTGCCCCCCATCCATCACCACAAACGGCTATTGTTGGACTTTCTTCTCCGGCTATTAACTCCCCGCGCTGGCCGGCTGACTGAAAATCCCACAGTCAGCATTATCAACCACCACGAGGCGCGACGCAAATGGGTGGCCAGCACTGAATGTGTGGCATTGTGCGGACGACTAATGGTGCTTGAACCTCTTTTTTGTGTGTGTGTTTTTTGCAGGCAAGAGCTTCACGCTGACAATCACAGTATTCACGAACCCACCCCAAGTGGCCACTTACCACCGAGCCATAAAGGTCACCGTGGACGGCCCGCGGGAGCCAAGACGTGAGTACTCCCCGAGAGAGAGAGAGAGAGAGAGAGAGAGAGAGAGAGAGAGAGAGAAAAGGCCCACCGTCATGTGATAATGATTAGCCAGCACAAAGAGGTGCACGGGTCCAAATGCCGTGAGTGAGATGAATGATGCTGTCTGACTGCTTGTCGTAGCTGGTGCCCCCCCCCCTTCTCCCCCCATCCACCCCCTCCATCTCATCTCCATCCAGAAGGTGGGATGAAGGGGCTCGCGCTGCCGTGAGTGCGGTGCTCGGTGGAGCCGGGGGAGGATAGAGAGAGAGAAAGAGACAGAGAGAGAGAGAGAGGAGATGATGGATGAACGGCTGCATGGATTGTGTTAGGGGGTCCGACGCTTTTTAAAAAAAAAGATGGATCGGGCCCGGCCCCTCTGGGACGCGAAAAACAAAGCGGCCTTTTGTGTTGGCGAGAAGAAGGCACTTGATTTAAGTGAGAGCCAAACACAAACACGTGTGTCCAGCCTCTCGCCTTGCGAAAATGTTTACTGTATCAGCATCTCTGTGTGCCGTGTCCCACGTAGAGCGTCACGCCGGTGACCACTGGCCAGGCCACAGTGACCTCTTAGTCCCCCGGAGCACAGCTCTCTCTCTTTCTCGTTCTCTTTTTCTCTCTCTCTCTCTCTCTTTCTCTTTCATTCTCTCTGCCTCTCTTTCTCTTTAGCTAATACACACACACACACACACACACACACACATGCTTCAATTTCACCCACTGAAACTATGATACCGGGGTTTTGTGCGAGTAGGGATAGTGTGTGCCAAATCTGCACTGGGGTGGGTGCTGTGAGAAGCTGACAGCGAATTCTCAAAAATGTCACATCTTGGCTGCAAATGAGGGGTTGCCAAGTCGTCTGGCGGGGATTGGGGTGGGGGGGCACTCTCAGGGAGGACCTGAACCGGAGGCCCAGAGGCGCTACAACCAAACACAGATTTAGTGTGAAGCTCAGGGGAGGCTATATTTAATAATGCAGATTATGAGACCTTCGCCGTACAATAGTCATCCTGTTTTCTGTAGAGACACAGAGCTGAGAGATCTTTTTTTTTTAATAATAAAAAAACAAGAAATTTTCCCATACCAAAGTGATTCCCTTATGGAAAAGTCAGCTTATTTCTCTCGCTCTCGAGAAATTTTAGATGGCAAATCTATCCTATAGTTATCCTGTAATTATGAAAATGTAGACTGTCATCACAATTAATCCTCTGACTCGAGTATTTGGGAGTTTTTACGTTCCTCCAGTGTGTGACCAGGTCCAAGTCATACATAAACCTTGTGCCTCTATTTTGACAAAAAAAGGAAAGTTTAAGTCTGAATTTCAGTTTTCACGCCAGGGCCTCTGAAGATGCAAATACACACAGGCTGTCACGAACGGCTTTCATGTGGTACAGCAGAGAACAAAGACCACAGTATTTTTAAAGTCTGCACTGAATGTTGACCCTAAAGACTATAATGGCTCAAAAGGATCTCCAAAGACACAAACTCCTGAAGCCAATCCTTTGCACACACAAAGAAAAAAAGCAGTATTTCCTGTGTTGTAGACTACAGCTATTATGAACTACAATACATTATTTGTGGATGTCTCTTAAGATAACCATGTCATCCAGCAATTCACTTGCTGTTTATGCAGTTATATAGCATATAAAGTATACCGATATACCATTGCAGGAAAATTATTTTGTCCTGTTTTTTTATATTTGTTTTTATTTGTAAGTAGTATTTATAATGGTTAGGACACAAGCTACAGTGGATAAAGAGAAAAGGACATCCACATACAGCTCCCTGAGCAAATGTATTTCTTCTAAGACCTCCTTTTCTTTTTGAATGCTTCTTTTCTAGGTCCAGCACCTTCCTACTACAGATAGGTGAATCGTTTGACTTTTAGTTTTTTGACAACACACGGTGGAGGAAATAGCCACAGTAATTAGCCTCAGAGTGATTAGCAGTTAGAATTAATGCTGAAGAGGAACTTTGTGCTCTGCGTGACAGAAATGGCCAACGGGTTTCTGAGAAGCTGGGTATTTTCAGACCAGCTTGTTTGCCGGTCAGTGATGTCATTGTCATCCCTGAGCCGCACCGTCATTAAATATGCAAAGGAAACTGACCGCCTTCCTTTTTGAGCACAGATCATCCTCTTAGATGTCATCGTTTCTTTGTTGGGCATGATGTCCAGAGTTGTTTGTGAGTTGTTTTAACTGTCTGTGTGTACTCTATGCACAATCATATATGTATACACACACACAAACACACAGCTACCTATATAACAGGCTATAAATAGTGTTTTTAATGTAAGGAGTGCAATGGTGACTGTGAGATAGTGCTGTTTGCAAATGCAACCTTACCATAATCAGCCTTGTTTGGTTTGTTGAGGCATTTACTCATTCCCACTTTTTTTGGTGAAGCCATCTTCTGCAGTCAAGCTCATTGTAGTTGGTGGAGTCAATTACTGATGTGCTAAGAGAAGGGAAGTATCCAGTGCATCCAGTCTGGTACACAGCTGTAGCGAGACGTAATCCCTCTTCATAAACACACTCACACATGCACACATGCACACATGCACGTACGCACACACGCACACATGCACACACACGCACACACACACAGACACACACACACACATTTTTATCTATATGTTCTATCCCCATGCATTTATAAGCTCAAAGCTCAAAGTCAGTGCTGCTATCACATCACAAACAACCGTCTTTTCGCCCGTCCCTCCCCATTAACACATCTGGCTGCAGACGACGTTTGGAGCCACTTCATACCAGCGTGCAATCTTCTTCTTCCTCATCCTCATCATCATTCATTACGGGATTAAAAGTGTCCTGTGGCATGTCAGAGAACTGGGGGGATGTTGCACTTTGATCCTCATTCAGCTCTTTCTCTCCCTGCTGCCTGTATTTTTTGCTGGAAATACCGGCAGACAACTCCTAAACATCTTTTCCGTTCCAGTAAACATCAGGCTTGTTGCAAATGTGCCTGCATCTGTGAGTGAATGAGTGTGTGTGTGTGTATATTTGTGTCTGCTTTTAGTGTGAAAGTGTGTGTGTGTGTATGTGTGTGTGTACCTAAGGCAAGTTGAAATATTATAAACAAGCCTAAAATAACTTTGATTCATCTTCCTGCTAGAGTATATCCCAACTTTGTGTATACATACAACTTAATGTTGAAGTTCAGGAAAAAAATCAACATATCCAAGTAGTCATATAGTGTCTGCTATATTCATTTCTCTATGAGGTCTTTGACTGTTTGACTTACCATTTACTGAGTTATTGAAAAACCTGCTCTTCTCTACAAAACCATGCTAGTTTTAGTAAGGTTGGAGTAAAGGCCTCAGCCTCAATGAGGGTGTATGCAGGATGGATGGAATAGAGTAGTGGCACGCTACACCCATTCATCAGGCAAAGCTGAGTTACAACACCGTGTCTTAACACGAGGCGATATTTCATTCATTTCTATCTTACCTTCTCTACCTCTCCATATTCCCTGTTTGCTGACACAGACACCCTCTTTCATTCTGTCTTTTTCGCTCTCTTGCTTTCTCTCTCGTTCTCTTTCTCTCTCTCTGTCTCTCTCTTTCTCTCCCACTCTCTTTCTCTTTCTCTCCCTTCTTCTCTCTTTCATACATGCAGTTGCTAGGAGGCAGGCAGGTGGCCAAGCAGGAAATGACACATGCAGAGGCATCTAGTGTTGTGCAACCTCCTGTTAGTCTGATGCGAAGCTGCCTCTGCCTGCCTGTTTATGCATTCCTCCGGTCCGGAACTTAGAGCTGAAAGGGGGTGGGTGGGATGGGGTGGGGTGGGGTGTGTGTGTGTGTGGGGGGGGGGGGGGGGGGGGGGGAGTAGTTAGGCAGACAAACATTAAATGTCTGGATCTCAGGATCATCAAAAGTGCTAAACAGTGCCCCATTGTGTTTTTTATTTTCTCAAAAGTATTTACTGGAAAGGGGGAAACTGCGTAATGTGTTAAGTACATTAGTTAGGAAATTAGTTTATCCTTTAAGATCTATTGTATAAATATGTCTATCTGAGTCTTAGTCATGCACCACTACAGGGGCCTTAGTCTTAAATAAAGTCACACTGTTGTATTAGAGCTCATTTTTGGCCAGTAAGCACAGAGACTTTTTGTATGCGGCCCAGATTCATAGGAGCAAAAGCCCTCATACATAAAGGTGTAATACGAAAGGAGGCGATTCCATTACCATTCTAACCAATAAGGAAGCGATTTCAAATTTAGACGTACACTGCAATTTTTACTGGCAACAAACAAATAAATAGATATAAACAAAATAGTAACTGAAGCTTTGAGGTTTCAGAAATTTGGTATATATTTGTTTATACGTAAGGCTTATATTTTTTGTCACCGACGGGAGAGTGGAGGTATCAAACGATTTTTGTTTGTGGAATCACCATATCACCATGTCTCCTGTGTGATTCACAGAAGGACTGTGGAGTAATGTGTCTAAATATTTGAGCTCCTCTACTGGCCCTGCCAACAACACAGAGGAGGGGCAGAGCAAGATGGCTTCACAGATCACTTCACAGAAAAGTTCACAGGCTGGCAGATGACGGACAGTCAGACGGGGTGTCAGCTCTGATCGGGCTGAGTGACACATAATGCATATGTTTATCAGATGGCACTAAGGTCATAATTATATTTACATAATGACAGCCAAGTGTCAATTGTAAGGTGGCAAACGCTTCTGCATTTATGGTATTTTTTGAGAGTTTTTTTGAGAAGGCAGACATCTTGGAGAAAGAATAGTGCTAGTTAGCATAAAAGAGCCAAACCACTTATGATTTCAGCCTGGTCTTGGAGAAGACAAGCTGTACTTACAGGACAGCAATGTTAAGTGCAAAGGAATATGATCTTCATAGCATGACAAAATTAGATATTAGGTGTATGGAACCCATAGTAGGTTTAACATTATTTTGACATGGTAGGAAGCTAAACTCTTTGATGAGTTGCAAAGCTAATAATCACATTGTTTTTTGTGAAGCAAAAACAGACAAAATTGGATCATCTTTCATGAACCAACCCCATTCTTTAGTCCATGGTGGGGGGGGGGGTTGTATAGTGAGCCCTCTGTTTGCATACTTTGGCTTGAGTAAAGTGTGGCTATGCACACACACACACTCACACACACACACACGCGCGCGCGCACACAGTCCTTGGCGTCAGTGGGGGGTGAGGTGGGGTGGGGGTTGACTGTGCGGTGGTGTAATTATCTGGTGAGGTTGGCCTACAGGAGGCCTGACTGGTTATTAAAAGTCATTTGACTAATAGACTGGGTGGGGATGGTAGAACCCGGAGACCATTTATAGAGGACCCACTGTTGTTTCTACCACTGTGAGCTTGACTGTTTTAATGTGTGTGTGTGCGTGCCTGCATGTGTGTGTGCGTGTGTGCATGTGTGTGTGTGTGTTGGAGCCTTGGCTACCTTGGTGTTTTGGTTGAGAGCCTTTTAAAAGGCCACAGTAAGCCACCCAGGCTGGGCTGGAGGCGCAGATATCAAGAGGATGTTGCGCTCATTCCCAGCACCCCTTGATGCACAACAATGGCAGATGTTTTCGCGACTTTTCAGAGGAAATGGAATCCGTTAATTATAAGGGATTCACACATGAAATGTGGCTGTTTTTACGGCCAAGTGAAAGAAATACTGTCGCCTATTGTCACTGTGCTGTAGCGCGCACATAATGAGGCATATGGAGCCAATCCCAAAAACTGTTTATGGAATGTTGGCTGGCTCCATCCACTTGGTTTGGATCAAGACACTCTGAGAGGAGTGAGGGGCAGAGATCCAGGTTGAATATGTGTGTGTGTGTGTGTGTGTGTGTGTGAGTGAGAAAGAGAGAGGGGTGGTATTTGGGGGGGGGGGGGGGGTTTGTTCAGATGAAATTGAATCTCTGTAGAATTGGGGGAATGTTGGGCTCCATGTCCACACTCCTGACAGCAGGATCTGATCTGATGAAGTGACACACCAGGAGTCACTGGGAAATAAAAGATGTTGCCATTTATCACCACATCACTACCACAAGCCAGCCTTTCACAACCAATTACATCTCAGGGTGTCCTTGTAAAGCCAAAGATCTTGCTTGCTCTATTGTAACTATTTGTCTCCAGCAGTTTAACTATTTCCAATGTGGCATTATTCATCCGCAGGTCTGTCGTGTATCTCCATGGATTAGTGTGAAGATTGTTTTAATTATACAAAATACACACAACATGCACACACCCAGTACACATACAACAGGTCTTTATTTATTTTACTTTTTTTGCAAAGGCAGTTCATTTTCTAAGCTTATTCCTCACTCTGTTTTGACTGCTAGGCAGACTGCTGAAAAAGCACTATTGTCTCGTACAGGACTCCTATAAAGCAGTAGCCAGACAGTCTTCAAAGCTTCACCTCTGTGTTTGTCAGCTTAAAGAGGCTGGTAAATGACGTCAGTGGGTGCTCTTCTCTCTTGGAGCCCTTCCTCCTCTCCTTTCTTTCCTTCTTTCTTTCTTTCTGTCTTTCTTTCTTTCTTTTCTTTCCCCTTCTCTCTGTCTCTGACTCTTGGCTTTATTTTTCCTATTCCCTTTTGTCCTTCAGTTCAAAGACAGAATATTAACGTGTTTATGAAACGGCCTCTGAACATGACAAAACCCCTTTTTTCTATTCGGGTGTTTCTTTCATATGAAGTTTTTTTTTAATGCTTGTTTTTTAGGGAGCCATTACATTTCGAGACCGTTTATGTAGACTACCCAGCATGTTAAGCCCCCCCTAATTTCCAGAGAATTATTTCACCGTAAATTTCAATAGCCACCTCTGCCTTTGAACATTTGGGAGCGTGTCCTGACAGGTAAAGCTTGCAGTTTGAAGTTGGACTCGCAGACAAAAGAAAAAGTGCAGGCCATAGAAAATAAACAGCACTCAGGCCTAGCTCATTTGTGCAGAAATGTCTGGTTGTACTTTTCTCTCCCTTGCGCACCTCTGAGAAAGCAAGAAGCCAGTTTTAAGGAAAAGTATGTTACTGTTGCTGTTGGCAAGTGAGAAACTGTGAGCTTTGTATCAACGACAGCAGGCTGACAGGCTCCGTCCGAGCCATACAGTAGGGTAAAATACACCTTGTCTTTTCCTGTGCAAAGCTGTAGTCTGTTATCCCCCCGTGGGTTCACTGGACACCACCGAAGCAAAGCTTTATTTTCCGTCCCGCACAATGTAGGAATTGTACAATACATATTCATGCGAAAGGATATTTCACCGCCTTCCGCGGTGTACGTCGGGGTAGTGAAATCTTTAGCAGTTTGGTGGAATACATCTGACAGGAGGCTTAAAGCTTATGTTGGATGTTTGTCCCATGAGGAAGATCCTTGGCTGGAATCCTTGCAATAAATATCTGCAGTGCTTCAAAAACACTTGGTAGATTTACACTGATGTGTGCTTTCGGTAAAGCTAGGACCAACTTTTTTGGACCCAAAAACAATTTACGGTATGGGCTCGGTCAGCAATCTTTTTCTGACGGAAACTGTAGGAGGAATTCATCAGTGTATGCAGTCAGTTTGACAAGGATCATATTAGATCCTAGAAGTTGTCATCAATTTATTTTTGTCCTGGAATTAATGCCCCCCTCATCTTTCAAGATTAAGAAAGCAACGTCTTACGGCAAAGTTGTTTTATTTTATTTTTTGTTTTGTTTGTTTAGCTATGCTGCATTATGTCTGACTCCTGAAGACAACCCGTCGATTTAAAAAGAGCTCTGCTAGCGTGTGTGCCCTTTCTTGGCCTGCTTTGCTTCCTGAGGCCTGGAACACCCAGACCACACAGGCTTCTGGCCACCGTCCAGTGCAGCTTGGCTGCCTGCTACTCCCTCTCCTTCTCTCCCTCTTTTGCTTTTTCTCTCTCTCCGTCTCTCTCTCCCTCTGTGTGTGTGTGTGTGTGTGTGTATGTGTGTGTCTCTTGCTCCCTCTCTTAAAACCTCCGCTTTTTTAGCCCCCGCTTATAGTAAGACAGTTAGTGTGGACGGTCTCTTGGCCTGCTCTGGGATCTCTTGTTCAATCTTTCACTCCATTCTTCCCCTCCCTCTCTCTTTCTCTGTCTCTGTCTGTCTCTTTCACTCTCTCTCTCTCTCTCTCTCTCTCTCTCTCTCTCTCTCTCTCTCACTCTCTCTCTCCCTGCTAATTTCACATGCTCCCAGTGCATAGCTGCCATGTGAAATAATCCATTGTTTCATTCTTCAGAGGAGTCTGGCCCCCTCCCCGCACCACAGCAATTAAAAAAATGAAATCTAGACGGATGTATGTTTCCCTTTCTTCTGCCATGCGTTTTATTCCCCGTGTCGCCACTGGATGATTGATGCACACTGACGGCCAGCGAGAGGATATTTGATGTTGAAAGCGTGCTCGTGTTCAACGTGTGTAGGGTGTTATGGCAGGTCATAATGCTATCAGATGGCAATTTCACATTCGCTCGGGAAGGCTGCCAGCAATACGGCCTCGCTGTATTATTTACAGTCTGTGGTGCGGCGGATTTGCATGAGAAAGACAAAGCTTTCATAGTCCGTTGTTTTAGCAGCCGTTTGCCTTGTCTCTTTGCATTGCCCGCTTTTATTATGCTAGAGAGGGTCGCTGTTGTTCTCCCGCAGGCTACATCTAAGGTGTCGTCCGACATCTGACCGTCGTTTAAGTTGAGCTATGACTAGGTGCGTCTGCTTTAGAGTGCTTGAAATCCATAGCTCGTTTAAAGTATCGCTGTCATCCATTGTAACGAAAAGTTCAGTGGGCCTTTGTTGCACGTGTAACATAAAAGTGTGACTGTCAGGGACTTTCCATTGTCAGCGGTGAATCATGTAGGGAAGAGGCTATTATGCCTCCTGGACATTCAGTTGAAAGTTTAACTAAAGATCAAAGCCATATTCACCAGTGTCTGGTGGGGGGTGGGAGGTGGCGTGTCTGAACTTAGTCAAAGTCTTTTTTTTTCCAGTGACATACACACTGACACATAAAGGCTAGTGTTTCTCTCAGCCCAGAACTTCAGTAAGCCAGTGTGTGTGTGTGTGTGTGTGTGTGTGTGTGTGTGTGTGTGTGTGTGTGTGTGTGTGTGTGTGTGTGTGTGTGTGTGTGTGTGTGTGCAGTGGTTACTCATTGCTGGAGGAGTGTTAGGGCATATCTGACTCTGCAATCCTAGAATCAGTGATAGCCATCACAGTTTACAAGAGTGTTGCTGTGTGAACACTGTCTGACTGTGGTCCCTCACACTCCCTTTGCTCAGTGGCAATTAGTGTGTGAAAGAAATTCACTCATCTAGTAAGCACAGCATGCAGGTTTCTTAAGGCACTGCTAATTAGCCTTAATTAGGCCCAGCACTATGCCACTGTAGTAGTTCTTCCTCCTCCTCCTCCTCCTCCTCCTCCTCCTCCTGTTCTTCTTCTTCTTCTTTAGCTTCTTTTAGGCAGTGTAATCATTTAACATGCAGATCAAAACTTAATGGAATATTAAAAAGATCTTTGTGTCATGATCCTTTTAATTGTGTGGTTAGCAAAAGATTTACCACAGTATAAACTGCAGAGGAGCAGTCAGCAGACAATTAAACCAGGTTAAATGGAACTAAACTGGCTTCCCCTCTTCAACTGACTGAGGTTCGATGTGTTGTAAGATGGGGGTGCGGGGGGCTGGGGGTTGTTATTTATCATTCTGTGCCAAATAGTACTAGGGATTAATCTTGCTTTGTGTATGGATGTCCTGCAAAGAGGGTAGAACAGGCAGAGTTTGTCCCCGTTTAAGGACAGCTTCTCAGAGCGTTCAAGTGTTGTTTGCTCAGCTTAGTCGCGAAGCACAATCAGGTTTTGCAGGATTGGAGGTAGCACTGTTGCTGCCGCTTGCCAGTTGGAGCCTGGCCAAGCTTCAGCAGGAGTTTTTCTTTTCTTCTGTTTGATATTTGCTTTACTGCCGCACAGGCCAGCCAACCAGGGGCTAGACAGGCAGGCACACTCTGAGTCAGGAGGGACACAGAGGAAGAGAGGCACAATGAGAGAAAGAAAGAAAGAAAGAAAGGAAGAAAGAAAGAAAGAAAGAAAGAAAGAAAGAAAGAAAGAAAGAAAGAAAGAAAGAAAGAAAGAAAGAAAGAAAGAAAGAAAGAGATAGAATGAGAGAGAGAAAGAACAGAAAGATAAAAAAGTGAAACTCTGAATCTCTCTTCAACTTCACTTATCCTCATGTATTGACACAAACGTTCAGGCTAAGTCAGTGTGACTCTCTGTGGCCCATTTTAATGATTACCGCCAGTGTGTCCAGGGGTTAGTTTGAGGGATAATACCACTTGCAAAGCCCATGAAGTCATTGCTGACTGAGGAAAGTGGCGATGTGATGTGTCTCATGGACGAAGATGTAATCCTTTGTTGTCAAACTCCAGTGCTTGTGAAATATCATGTCTGTTTGATGTATTTTAATGTCTTCTTTTTCTTCTTCTTCTTCTTCTTCTTCTTCTTCTTCTTCTTCTTCTTCTTCTTCTTCTTCTTCTTCTTCTTCTTCTTCTTCTTGTTCTTCTTCTTCTTCTTCTTCTTCTTCTTCTTCTTCTTCTTCTTCTTCTTCTTCTTCTTCTTCCCTTCCTCCTCCTTCGTCATCGTCATCTTCTTCTTCGTCTTATTTTTCAGTGGGACATATTTTGGTGGGCCACAAGTATGGTCTGTGTCAGTAAACATAGTTTTTTTTAGTGAAAGTTACTTGAGCATTTGAAATAGTTGACGTGTATGTGCTGAGTTTGTTTTGGCTATCCAGAACCAATGCTGCGTCATTGCTCCCCTTTACAGCATTTTCCAACTGGCAGAGGGTTGTAGGGGGAGGTGGTGGCGGAGTTACTTGTTGCTCATCACTGGGTGCCCTTCTTTACTGGAATTGTAACTGTGGTTGGTCTGTACAACCAAAGATTCACTTTACGCAACTCTGACTATTTTCAATTATCTCACGTTCATTATGGTGATACATACTTAATGATGTGAATATTTGATACATAGTCTCTCAGAGAATCTTCAAAACAAACAATGAAAACATTTAGAAGACCAGCGGACCAAACACAGTACATTAATCTTTCTTTTTAAAGTTTTGACTGTGCCTGAGGCCAGCAGATGCTGCTGCTCCTACCATATAATTTCTCTGGATTGGTGGGTGTGATGATAAAAATGTTGTTTTGCTCACTTTCTCTCTCGCCAGGACACAGACAGAAGCTGGAGGACCCTCCAAAGGCCGGCTTGTTTTCGGAGCGCCTGAGCGAGCTGGAGCGTCTCCGACAGAGGGTTGCCGTGCCAACGCAGAGTCCACGGCCGACGCTCAACCCCACGGCAAACTCGTTTAACCCACAGGGCCAGAATCAGATCTCAGGTGAGGGTGGCAGGAGTGAAGGAGCCATACCAACCATTCGATTGACAAAATGAGTAAAGCAAATGTTGCATTTGTAAAGACCTTCCTTCAGTGGTAAAAACAAAAGCAATACCTGAATGTTCAGATTTCTACCCATATAATTTTGCTTACATTTCACATACCACCACAGAAACCCTGTGGGAGCAGCTATGGTGCTAATAATCACATTCTCTTGAAAAAACATTTCTAGCTGAACTATTGGGGCCTCTGGCCACCACCATATTGTGGATGACATGACAACAGTTACCGAGCACCACCCTACTCACTTCAGCTGTGTGGTGTGGAGCCTAATTAAAATATTTTGTGGATGCTGTAGGATGTGTCTCTCTGAAGCAAATCATTTTGGGACATCACCACATCCAGGGAATGAAAGTTAGGAAGTTTGTAAGGGCCCATCAGTAGCAGAGGGCCCTTGGGGAACACTAGTAATATCATTAATAATGGGCAAGGGGGAGGGGTTGTGTTCTTTCATAGGGCCCAACATTTCTAGTGGCACCCCTGTGTGACCTCATATGACTACAGTGAGTTTGTGCCCATTAAATCACCAGGACATTACTAATAAACCACCTGCGGAATACAAATTGAATCTTAATTTTCAATTAAATTGAAAATTGAACGAAACAAAGTGAGGTTGATTTGGGAGGTTTTCTTGCTTTGGATGTCTCTCTGCCCTGCTATTCCCTGCTATGCCCTCTCTGCCCTGCTATGCCCTCTGTGCCTTGGCTTCCTTATCAGTAGATCACTGTCATCATTCAGTGCCAGCTCTGTAGCGTTCATGACTTGACATGCTGTCTGTGGAATGCAGCAGTGACACATTTCTTTATGCGGCTCTGCCCTTGATGAGCATGTTGTCTCAACCCACAATCACCTCGGTAAACACCAGAGGCATTGATGACCAGGAACAACAGGGAGATAGTTCCTTGTCATGAGATATTAAACACCTTGTGTTTACCATTACTCTGCATGGCCCGAGTCCATCTACGCACCAATGCTACTGCATGGAATGTGTTTTTGAAGCATGTTGTCTTCATCCACTATCCACAATCACCTCACTAAACATTACTGGCACTGATAATGAGGAACAACAATGAGAATATAGTGCCCTGTTACGGGATGTGATACATCTTGTTTCAATGACACATCTTATGTTTGCTCTCCATGGCATGAGTCCATCTACCACAGAAAACACATGTGGCATTTACTTTCAAACTGTCACATCGTACCTTCAGTGCCACTTGTGACCAGTTCTTTGCCTGATCTTGCCGGATCAATGCGATGCCCATTATTTTCAGTTCACCAGTCTCAATCAATCTCTTGGGTGATTACACCACAGATCCCTCACTTGCCCAGCAATGTGTGTCTTTCAGCCCCTGGGAAGAGCACTCCACCTCTCTGGATAACCTCCAGAAGAGCTCCTGTTCATGGAAACACCCTGTCAATGGAATAAATTGAGATGATTAGGCAAGAAGACACTTTTGGACTGCACAGACCATTGCTTTGCCAAAGCACTTCACACTATAGTCGCTGTGTCAGTTTTAATTTTTTTTTTTTTGTCAAGGCACTCCTGCACCAAAACCCATTGAATAAATCACTTTCAGTCAGTCTACATCAACTGTGTTATCAGCTGATATACTATCTTGAACTCTCCATGAAACTATGATAGGACGTGACTTGCTCTCAGGTTGACTTAGGGTGCGCAATCAGAATCTGCCAACTTTGCCAACTTTGTAAGCTGCGCATACAAGGAATGTGGTTCTCTCTAGCTCAATGAACACAATAAAAACAGTATAAATGCATTTAAAAAAAACAAATGCAATACCTTATGAGTGATGAGTTATTCACACTGGTTGTACTCTCTCTCCGTTCAGATCCGCGGCAGTCGCAGTCTTCTCCCCCCTGGTCCTACGAGCAGCCCTACACCCCTTACCTGAGCCAAATGACTTCGCCCTCCATCCACTCCACCACCCCTCTCTCCTCCACCCGAGCCACCGGCCTGCCAGCCATCAGCGATGTGCCAAGACGGCTCTCAGGTAAGGGAATCATGTAATGTTAACATCAAAGGAGAACTTCGGTGTAAAATGAAAACTGGCATGTTAAAACATCATATCGAGTTGGTATGTTTGCTGAGGAGCAAAATTGAGTTAGCCTGTTGCATTCAGAACTTAACTATTTTTTACCGTTTGTCCCAGAAGGCTAACAATGGAAGTGGTAGGTGCCTTTAGATGAAGCATTTAGATTACACTATTAAACCATCGAAACAGCTCGAATAAACTCCACACTCTATCAATAGCACAACAGAGGCCACAATATTCGAAACGAGGCACTGAGAACTTTGTAAGTGTACACAATATTTATTAATAAAATACTTTTGACAGGCAGTACCTTGCTGTAGTTTCTTGTCACCGCCATGATAAAAGTCCGCACGAGTCGATTGACGAACATGAACCAGCAGGAAGAATATGAGGAGAGGTAGTACAATCGACTTGTTTGGACTTTCATCATGGCGGCGACAAGAAACAACTGCAAACTACTGCATGTAAGAACAGTTTTTTAAATAAACGTTGTGTACATTTACAAAGTTCTCAGTGACTTGTTTTGAATGCCAGGGCCTTTGTTGTACTACCGATGGAGTGTGGAGTTTCTTCGAGGTGTTTTAATGGTTTAATAATAGCTTAATCTTCATGCTTCGTCTAAGGGCCCCTACCATTTCCATTGTTAGCCATCTGGGACAAACGGTAAAAAATAGTTAAATTCTGAATGCAACTGGCTAACTCAATTTTGCTCCTCAGCAAACATACCAACTCGGTATGATGTTTTAACATGCCAATTTCCATTTTACAATGAAGTTCTCCTTTAATATAATCTTTTTTTTTTTCCTATAAGTCAGGCGAGTATGTTTTTTTATGTTTACAATTTGGTGTTTTACACTGTAGTGTTGTGCTGTACGTTGTTTTGGAGAAAAGCATCTGACAAATACTACAACTGTAGCTATAACTTAGTGTAAACCCCCTCCTCTCACCTGCCGGCTTCACAGAGCTGCCTCAGTTGACTGAGAGCTAGAGTACATGAGGCAGACGAGCCTTAAATAGGTGTTCTGAGGAGTCTGACAAAGCTTGTATTATGTGGGATTGTGTGTATGTCTGAGTGTGTGGGAGGGTTTGTTCTGTTTGTGTGTGGTTGGGTGAGTTGTACATGTGAGTATGCTTTGAGGACAAAATGTAAGAAGAAGTGTGTGTGTGTGTGTGTGTGTGTGTGTGTGTGTGTGTGTGTGTGTGTGTGTGTGTGTGTGTGTGTGTGTGTGTGTGTGTGTGTGTGTGTGCATGTCTGTGTGTGGGTTTGTGTGTGGGTGTCAAGGTATAAACATGTGTAGTTAACTTAATGTCTTTCATTTCTGTGTCTGAGCACTTCAAGTTCACAGCATAGCTGAGGGAGTAGATATAACTAACTGAGGAAAGATTGCATTAACCGTGTGAACTGTTGTCAAGATCTCTGGCCATTCTTTCCACGTCGCCATGTGTTGGAGTTTCATCAAAGACATTTTTTTTTCAGTACTTCAACTCCTGCTTTGTGCGCAATTGTTGCACTGGAGAAATTACCCCGGGGCCAAATGTCTTCAAACCAACAGCACCTTTGTGAAAGAGTGAAAATGTGAAAGAATATCTCTCCTCTCCCAGTATCCCTCCAGTTAAGGTCTTTGAACTTGCGAGAAGCTGTCTTTGAAAGGGGCATTAAAAGGAACAATAAAAAAGAATTGAGTTTCTGACTCACACTCACCAGTAGATGTGTGTCTCTGTGAAAGCGATTGCTTGAACATATGAAAGATAGCTTTACAACTACAACTGCGCTTTTACTGAATAAATAAGCAGGGCCTGTCACCACCGCCCCATCGGTGAAGTTGGTTCGAAACAAATATGTAGACGAGTTTCTCTTTAGTACACCTGTTTGACTCCCTGCCAGGTATTCTTTTTTTTCTTCCTCCTGAATGTTCTCCACCCTAACTGTTTTCTCTGCGCTCGGAAGGAACGTGAAAGTTTCAATTACCTCTCGGCGTGGCTGTTCACTGCCTGCATTTTTTTCTTTCTTTCTTTCTTTTTTTTTTTTTGAACCGCAGCCAGCTGCCTTGTTGGGTTTGATTAGTTTAGATTTCATCCCCTTTCATCTCTGAGATGTCAGCCTTTGTTCCCCTCAAAGGAGACACGCGCACCTCCTTGGTCCTAACGCCCCCCTCTATTCTTCTGCTTGAGTGCCGCTTTTAATGGAGCTCCGGCTGGCACAGGCATCCGGTGGAGCCCCTACTACTCTATCGCAACAGATGCGGAGAAAGGTGTGGGAGTTGGGTCCTCAAACCCACCCAGTCCTCCATGGTCTCCCCTTCACCTGTGAGTCACACTCGAATATGCCCACCGGATGTCCTTCTGCTTAAGAAATTAAAAAAGTTCACATGCGGCCCTGCTGACAGAAGAAAATGTACTTCCTGTACTTAGTTATTAACCATGTGCTGAACAGCTCTGAAGGTGTGTCTTTGATGCTGTGGAGGAAAGAAATTGCATAGAATTAGTACATGCAATATTGAATGCAATAGGAATGCAATTGCATAGGAATAGGATTAGGAATAGGAATGCAATATCTGTTTAGTGTTAGCTCTTTTAGTGATTCTTATTCTGGATACAGTTGGATGGATTCCAGGTCAGGCTAATCTCCGCTCTTACACTCTGCTGAAGTCTGGATTGTTTTCCTCCAAATAACCTGCATCTACATGACAGGATCGTTTTGCATAGCTTGGCTCGAAGTCTTGGCAGTGGCTTCTCGCGAGCAAGTCGTGGAGGCTCTATCTCACTCTTGGAATAGGTACAGAGGGCCTTTTTTATCTTGTCGTCTTCTTCTTTGGCGGAGAGAGAGAGAGCTTCCCGTTTCATCTCGGACGGCAGGGATCTGATAATGCGAAGAGACACCGTCGTCATAATTGACCACACATGCGGCCGCGGCGAACCATCTGCCGACGTGCCACTCACCGCTCGGTAAGCGCTCCGCCGCTGCAGACGCGCTGACAAAGGCGACGCCTGGTGATTTATGATGAGAGGGAATGCACCTCAGCGCCCGGGATGCAGCTCAGGGAGGAGACGGCACAACACCACAGCAGACACAGAGAGCGAATGAGAGACAGAGATGGAGAGAGAGAGAGAGACAGAGATAGAGAGAGAGAGAGAGAGAGAGAGACCGACAACAGAGAGAGAGAGACACAGACAGAGAGAGAGAGAAAAAGACTGACAGCAGACAGAGAGATAGACAGATAGAGAGTGAGACAGAGACAGACAGAGAGCATGAGAGGGAAAGGCAGGGAGAGAATGAGAGTCAGAGAGACAGACAGAGAGTGGCAGGCAGACAGACAGACAGACAGACAGCAGACAAAGAGCAATAAAGAGACAGGCAGAGAGTAGGTCAGGAGATCAGAGGGCAGGAGAGCATCTAGCAGCAAAGCAATACCACTTGCAGCTAAAGGGCAACAGAAGGGAGTAGAAGAAAGCAGACCTGAGGAGTGGAACAGAGAGGAGAGCAGAGGAGAAGAGAAGACAGCAAAAGAGAGGAGAGCAGAACAAAGGAGAGGAGAGAAGAGGGGAGAAAAGGAAAGGAAAGGAGAGGAGAGGAGAGAAAAGGAAAGGAGAGGAGAGGAAAGGACAGAAGAGGAGAGGAGAGAAAAGGAAAGGAGAGGAGAGGAGAGGAAAGGAGAGGATAGGAGAAGAAAGGAGAGGAGAGGAGAGCAGAGGAATGGACAGGAGAGGAGAGGAGAGGGGAGGAGAGGAGAGGAGAGGGAAAGGAAAGGACAGCAAAACTGGTGAGGTGGAGAGCCAGGAGAGCACGAGTGGACAGTCTCCCGTTTTTTCGGCCTCTTCCCTTCTTCTCACTCCGTTGGCCCAGTGCGCTGGTAGCCACAGCCCATTAGTGGTTTATAATTTTTAGAAAACCCAACAGAAGGTCTGAAAGAGCAGAAGTGCCCCTTTTCTTTGGCTAATCGGAGACATGCAACCACATCTAAGGGAGCTGATTATGCATCCCATGGAAACTGTTTTTTCCCCAAAGTGTTTCCATATGTGCACCCGATTTATCCCAGAGATGTTTTTTTTTTTGTTTTTCACTTTGATATTCATACAAATGCATGCATCCTCACACACATGCACACAAACACGCACAAGCTGGAAGATGTCCTCAGAATCAACATCACGATGACAACTGATTCCATCACAGCAATGACCGGGAAAAAGGTGGCCCTTTTTTTGCTGTTGATTGATTCAAAGTCAAACATGACTGCTTTCCCCAGAAAACAAGAATACGAGTAGCCATGCTCACATCTCTCAGGACAAACATATGTTTATCTATGCACAAGATAACGCTCAGAGATACATACAGTCTTTACACAAGATATCATGAACAGAGAACGCGTTCTATCTCAATTTTCAAATCACTATGCGAAATAGTGGTCTCTTTGTATCTGGAAAAGGCATTGTCATTATGACTCAGTGGTATTTCCATCTACAGTGTTAAGAATAGTCTGTCACACAGTCACATTCTGTGCAGAAAACTTTTGTATTACCTGTTTTTTCCACTATAAGGCCCCTGCAACTTTCTGACGGATTCTCATTTAATCCCCCACCCCCTCAAATTTGTTTTTTTACAGTACCCCAGTCTGATTTGGCATCTTTGGACAGATTGTGCTCGAAAACAGGAAAAATTGCCACAGACACTGCATCAGTTTGTCCCAGCTGTGTCTGACCAATCCTTTCCGGGCATCCTTAACTAAGCGTAATTATAGCGTGCTTGACATAACACTCGCCTTCACTCACAAGGGAAGGGCTATAACTCACCTATTTTTACACAACAATTAATCCAGTGGTGATGTGGGTGTTTTGTAGCATAAATAACAAATGTGACAGGGTGTCATTACATGTTTGAGTCAGTGTAAGAAATGAAAGCGTGGAAACCATTATATTTTTGATTTTGAATGTAAATCAAATGGCACAGTTTTTCCTTTAGTGTAAGATGTCCTGACAGCGCCCCCTAATGTCAAAAGTGAATAACCAAGGTACTTGAGGGCACCATGACCTGGAATGTCATGAAAATGTTCCATTTGCACAAGGTTTTGGCATGTCCTCTTCAGTCTGCGAATGTGTGCGTGGCTGCCAGGGTTTTTTTTTAGCTGGGTCTCCATTGGCACAACGAGTGTGCCCTCTCTTCTGTGCCCTCTCTTCCTGTGCTCTCTCGTCCTTGCTGGGTCTCCATTGTGACCCTGAGTGTGTCCTCTCTTCCAGGTACCTCCGATCTGAGCCCGTTCTCAGCCGACCCGCGCCAGTTTGAGCGCCAGTTCCCCAGCCTGTCCACGCTGACCGAGAGCCGCTTCCCCAGCCCGCGGATGCACTACCCGGCCACCTTCACCTACACGCCCACCCCCGTCACCTCAGGCATGTCCCTGGGCATGTCCACCACTACCCACTACCACCACACCTACCTGCCGCCGCCCTACCCGGGCTCCACGCAGAACCAGAGCGGACCCTTCCAGACCAGCAGCACCCCCTACTTGTACTATGGCGCCTCGGCCGGGTCCTACCAGTTCTCCATGGTGCCGGGGGGAGGCGACCGCTCCCCATCCAGGATGCTGCCGCCCTGCACGAGCGCCTCCACGGGCAGCTCCCTCATCAACCCCAACCTCCCCAACCAGACTGACGGAGGAGAGGCCGACGGGAGCCACAGCAGCTCCCCCACCGTGCTCAACTCCAGCGGAAGGATGGACGAGTCTGTGTGGCGGCCATATTGAGAGAGCAAGAGAGAGAGAGAAAGAAAGAGAGGGAGGTAGAGAGAGAGAGAGACCAAACACATCTGAGATCCCTAAAGAACACCCCCTGAACACAGCACTGTTTGCCTTGAATTAAAAAAAAAAAACAAGGAGCGTCATGGTGGTGGCTTTAAGTGTCTTCAGCGAGTTGTTCAGAATGTCTCTGAAGTCATCGTTTGTGTCAAAGACTTCAGTTTTTAAAATATTCTTCTTGGCAGAAACTTCAGTGTGTTATTTACTGTTACACTGTTGTCATATATGTCTAAATCCAGTTTTCAACTAATATTTACCCACAAAGGTACCAGCTTTTGATGCATCCCTGAGGAGAGAAGGGCCCTTAAAGGGCACCATTCAAGGCATTACAGTCCATAAATATACCTGACATTCCACTGCAGTAACCAGTGATAGCTGCACAGTCAGTCACTGAATTTATGAACTGGCGTAAATAATGTTTATTACCGTGAATATAATTTTTTTATTTGACTAT
Source organism: Coilia nasus (assembly GCA_027475355.1). NCBI lineage: Eukaryota > Metazoa > Chordata > Actinopteri > Clupeiformes > Engraulidae > Coilia > Coilia nasus. Next base: position 24,559,957 of record CM050205.1, read on the forward strand.
TGGCTGAGTATATTTTTTGTACTAACTAAATTTATTTTGCATTTTTAACACTGAACGCCTGTTTCTTTGATATTTATGCAAGTGAGAGAGGATAAGTTATGCTCAACAGTACCGGCATTAAGTAACTGTGCGTGTTTCTCTCTAATTGTTTTAATTTAAAGGGTAATTGTAGCAGGAATGGTACTGTTTGAAATAAGCGATATAAGCCATAGCGATCTTTAAATTATGCAATGTTTTGGAATAAAACTGGGTTTTTGTGGACACTTAATAAATGTTATATATGGAAACCTCTCATGATAATAACTTAATTACCTATTCTTTTTTTGTAATTTAAAAAAGCAGTTTTATTTTAAAGTAACCAAATATGCTGAGGTACCTAAACAATGAAGGTCGGAGGTGTAGATGTCAGACTATTTGCAAGTGAAATACTTTATTTATGGAGTTTGGTTTGAAACTCAAAGTCTGTTATTCAAGTCTTTAATTTTGATGTCTGGTTATATAATAATCTTAATCCTTATCTGATATATGTTTTTAGATCACCTTGAACCCTGTAAAAAACTACACTGAGTGATGCATATCATGTCAACGAAACAACGACCAACTTAAACAAGCAATGGCTCTTCCATGATAATGAAATTAATATATGCAGTTTTGTAAAAGGAGAAGACCTAGTCAACTCTCCACTCGTTGTCCAAGTTTGTTATAGTATATGTCTGTCAATTTAATTTATTCTGAATTTCTTTTTAATGTCCTTGAGTGACTATAAACATGACCAAAAAATGATTATTCTGCTGTTGCCTCAGCCTTTTCCCCCCAGTATATGTGCTATTGTAAATTAGCTTGTAAATACTGTGTACACACCATTGGTACTGTGCATTGCTGAAGCACAAGTGAAGAGAGCATTATCTAGTCTAACTACTCCCTCTGTCCAGCACTTCAGCTTGTACCAGCCCCGGTTGCGACTTTTGCATCCAATTCATATGTGTCCTGGGTTGCTCTAAAATGGGAAGACTCAAAGCTGACAACAGACACTTACAACTGTAACACTAGAAAATTTGAATATAGAAGTTGTTGTTAAAAATGCTGTTTTGGGCTGCTACAGTGGTGTACTTAGAATGGTATGATTTTTTTTTTCTTTCATGTTGTCTGTTAAATTTGCTTATTATTTGGTTCAGATGACTGATCTATTTGTTTCCATTCATAACTGTGTTCAAATAAGGACAGCACAATTCCATGTTGCTACAGTACATCAGCACTTCATTCAGATGCAAGCGTAACAACAATCGGATGTAATATCCTGAAGTTACTTATGAGCAATATTGAATGAACACCATTGCCCATAAACATACACAGATACTGCATGCAAATTCCACTGTTTGTAGTACAAACATTATGCACAGGAGTTTCTTTGTTGTTCAAGTTCAGACCAGTAAGCAGTTTTCCTGAAGATAAGAATTATGTGATATAAGCAGCACTAACCAAAGATGATCTTACATTGGACAAATATGGTATGGGCCTTTTAAGCCTTTAGACTTTGGAATTTAAAGGGTGCAAAAATTAATTCTGTGTAGGTAACAAACGACAATCGAAAATAATCAAGTGGTACTTTGTAAAATGTTTACTGAAATGCGATAGAAAAAGGCTGCAGGCAGCATGCTGGGAAACCATTGTAAGACTTTTTTTTCTCTTTGTGTTTTGTGTGGACAAAAGCACTTCGACTCTTTCTTCCTTGTTCATTTGTTTTTCATACCTTTGTTATACTGCTTCTGTTTGCTTGATTGAAAACTGAATGAAGCGTAAAAAAACCCAGCAGATAAAAGTGAAGCCCTTCTGTCCAGGTGTTTAAAGGTTAGGGGTTATGACAATCATGATAACACTAGAGGGCAGCACTAAAGGGAAGTGTACAGCCGCCCCTTGAGCCCATTAGTCAAGCTCCTAATCAGTGCTTCAGAGGGGTATTCCAGCAAGCAGGTTGAGACACTCTCCTGGGTATGTTACCTCAGAGCAGGTAAACCTTTTAATAGAAGACTCTTGTGGCTTTATTTTTTTAGTAAAACAAGGGCACAGCACTCTGTTCTTAGGAGGTTTCCCATTACCTTCAAGTTAACTTATCTGGGTCAGTCAGTAATCTGCATCACTGGAATACCCCCCTAGGCCTGATTTTGACAAACCATGCTATCAGGAGTGAAGGTAGTCAGGTGGCATTTTAGACTCACCTGGCTTTAAACTGAGAGAAAACCAAAGGAAGATTTTTTTTTCTACAGTCAGCACACACAATCATGGTTTCGAGACAGTATTAAATACCTGTGTTTGTGTGTTTTGGTGATTGTGTTTATGTTACCTATAGCAATAATGCACACCCTACAACTGTGCTAGAATTTTAGCTCTGTCACATTTCATATTTTTGATAACATGATATCCTTTGGCTGTGAGAAAATAAAAACCTGTTTACAAAATGTTTACAAAGCTGTAAGCAATCTAAGCGAGCCCATGCACTGTCTGACTTTTTCATATGGGGAGAGAAATTTTTAGTCATAAAAAAGTACAACGAGGAAAGACCTCAGAAGTGAATCACCTAGCAGCAATCATTAGGATTGTATAGGAAATATGTAAACACGGTTTAAGAGAAGTCACAGTCGTGACTTTTAGACCTGAAATTGCCAATAAGAAAATTTTGAGCTGAATGAATATCTTCAACATCTTTTCTCTTCATCGTTGTGCTACAAATGTCTCTCAATGTAATACTGGTACATTACATTACTGTTACATCAATTCCCTCCAAAACAGTAGTGTACTGATGTTTTGATCAGTACATAGGATGATGTTTTTGTCCATGCTCTAGAGTTGCAAGGGGAGAAGCGGTGGAGTACCAGAATGGCTACATTGCCTTTAGTCAGCAAGCATTGCTTCCCATGCACATACTGTACAGTTTTTGTTATGTCTGTCAAGTTCCTCTCAAACGTCATTGTGAAAAAGTTTTATTTCTCTTTCCCCCCATTGTAAGGATCTAACCGTCCTAAAGAAATTGATTGTCCAACATTTCTAATGATTGTATCATTTGGTCTTTTTAGAATAAATATGACTTTTTGTTATAAAATTGTCTCACTCTCTTTTTTTGCATGCGTTATAGTCTGGGAGAAATAAAAGAATAAAAGTAAAAGTGTAAAAGTGTGTTTTAGGGTATATACAATGTTTTATAACTGTTCTTATACAATTTCAGGGTGTTGAATCCAAATCTGACTGAGGCCACTTTGTCACCCTTAGGGAAATTGAGATATTCAAGATGGCATCCAAGGTGGCCACCACTACACCCCTTACTACAGAAATGCTTATATTTATTGATCTGTATGACATAAAAACTTGCTTTTTGTTTCCACGTGTTCTGGGCAAGGAACTGAGTGGGCACATTATAATTGTAATAAAATACATACTTTAATGAATACCATGACCCACAATACAAAATATGTATATGAAAGAAGAATTTTGGTGGGAAAATAACTGATTCACAGCAGTGCACACCATGTTAGGGTTGTAAACCAAGTTGACCACCACATTGACACTGTACACTGTCCTATCTTCACACACTGCAAACAGTGAAACAGAACCAACTTAAAAATGAAGTAAACATGTTGAGTGGATCATTTTTACATTGTTTACAGTTTTAACTTAACAGTGACGTTTACAGTATGAATATATACGCCATTTAATCCAGCATAAAAAGATCCATGCAGTACAGTATGTTGCCTTATTTTTTTGGCAAGTTGGTTCTAAGCAGCACTTTTGGTCACTGTTGACATTGTACAATGGTCCCACCCACACAGCATTCATATGTACAGAACTGCTGGGTGTTTCTTCTTCATGTTGTCATTCTGCTTTAACTCACTTTCCTATAAAGTTACACTATAAATGCTTCTACAGATAGCTAGCCATAACATCAACTTGAGAGATTCATCAGTGCACATTTGACCGCTATCAAGCACTCAGCACATACTTTCCTGGACAACTTCAGTTCAGATTTTCCAGAATGATTTTAATCATCCTTCCATCCAATACAGCAACGCTGCAGCAAAGATGATTAAGGCATCAATCATGTTTTGTCAAGTAAACATTTTTTTTTATTGTCATGAATGGAGAGGTCTTAATGACCTATCCGCCCATCAGTGATCCCACAGAAGATATGAATTTTGGCCAAAAGCTGCCTAAAGAAACATCCAATGAAAAGATCATGGCTTTCACCAGATGCCTTTGCTGTGAGACCAGTCTTTCGTTTGCTTTTCTTCTCTTTCTCTTTCTCATGGTTTTTTCCCCCAGTAGATTTAATGTTGCCACTTCCAGAAATACGGAAAAGAGCTGTTGCCAAGAGTTAGTCTAGGGGTATTTGTTCTATGTATGAATTATGTGCTAAATGCAGTAACGGGTAAGACATTAGTTTCCAGGAAAAATAAGACACCAAAGCATAAATGACAGTGGATGTACGAAACCCACACAGTGATGACAAATCGACGCACCCATACATTGGGATCTACAGTAGAGTGCACACACGCCCAGTCAAAACCATATGGATCTCCCTGCTAATGCATCTCACTCGGGCTTCGCTTGAACTTGTTTGGAGAGGATTGGATGTAATGCACTTTAAAGCCCTCAGTAGCGCAGATAAGCATCCAGACCGTGTGTGTTGCCATGAAGAAAATATACATGCCAATTTATCTCTCTCAACTCAACTCAATTCCACTGCATTAGGGGTCTCGTGTGTTCAGATGTTTTAAGATGCTGAGACACAGTCAAAGTCGGAGCGCCGTTTAACTGTTGAACACACAGAACATACACAGTTAAGACTGTTATGCTTGCACTACACAACACAGGAGAATTAAGAGACATTTTCATGCTAGCTTTTACATCAGGGACCCTGGAGCCTTTGTATGGTATATGGAGTCTAATTGACAAGCTTTAATATTCCCACATTTATTATAAGTGAATTACAAAACAATAATTGTCCTTCTGAATTAAAGTGTGACTCCTCACAAATGTTGCCACACAGCACGTTTACACAGCACACAGTTGCCAATGGACTGATATTGATATGAATGGAAAATGTCAAGCCACCACAATTTCCAAGACTTTTGCCACTGCTAATATTGCAAGCTGTTAGGTATGGGACATTTGGCTTTCCTGAAGAAGCGTGTCAGACTCTAATAATGGAGAAACGGTGCTCCAGGTCCTGTCATTTCACTCCCAAACACACACTCAACTATGCATCTCACTCACTTACTGTGCGTGTGTGTGTGTGTGTGTGTGCATGCATGCATGCGTGTGTACATGTGTGTGCGTGTGAGGATGGATTGTCTATGTGTGTGGGTGTGCGAGAGAGAGAGAAACACAGAGAGTACGTGTGTGTGTGTGTGTGTGTGTGTGTGTGTGTGTGTGTGTGTGTGTGTGTGTGTGTGTGTGTGTGTGTGTGTGTGTGTGTGTGTGTGTGAAAGGATTGTCTATGTGTGTGGGTGTATGAGAGAGAGAAACACAGAGAGTACGTGTTTGTGTGTGTGTGTCTGTGTGTGTGTGTGTGTGTGTGTGTGTGTGTGTGTGTGTGTGTGTGTGTGTGTGTGTGTGTGTGTGTGTGTGCGCGTGTGTGTGTGTGTGTGTGTATGTGTGTGTCTGTGTCTGTGTCCGTGTGCACACACATGCAGGCATTCATGCACAATAGTGTGACAGTAGGGCTGTGGTGTTTTTGAAACTTTCAGTGTTTTTCAGTGAACCTCATCTGCGTGTCTTTAAACAGATGTCCCATCAAGCCTCTGAAGCCTACGGCAAGTCAGAATCACCTCAGAATTTAATAATATTTTATTCATCCACCAGACATTTCTCTGTGTGTATCTCACACTTCTGCCTCTTGTTGTGGAACACTGTTTTCTCCCTCTCTCCTTCCTTCCTTCCATCCTTCCTGTTGGACCCTGGGCCAAAAAAGAAACTCAAATATCTTCCTTGTTCTTTTTTCATGATATAGGATGAGTATTGCCAACTGATTTGTAAGACGAGATGGATTGGTTCATGCTAAGAGGCACTGTAACATATTGCACACTGTGTTTCCAGACCTGTACAGTGAGGCCATGTCAATGGAGAAGACAAACAAACCCCAGGTTCAGTTTGGATCAGTGTTTGGTTTGGGTCACCCGAGGCAGGAAATCACTCAATGTGGCCATTTAGGTCTACTTGCTATTAGCGAAACTAGAATATTAGACAAAAAGGAAACAGCGACAATCCTGGCAAGAGATACACCTCATGTTTCAGCTAGATGACCTTCTGCATAATTAAGCAGTGAACTGGAGCAAGGGTGTATATAACGCTTCAGCAGAACTGCTAAGCAGTAAGAAAAGGAAAACAGTGACAGCTCCTCACAGGTGACATGAGAAACAAAATCCCTCCACTATGCTGTGATAGCCACGCAAACATAATTTCTTTGGTCAAGAGTTACAATATCCGAACCACAGGGATTTCTGGAAGGTTCTTTGAGTATTTCGCACACGTCTCGATCTTTGTTTTCAGAGCGCTGATTTACGCATCATTTCCCATATTTCTTACGGCTTGAAATACGAGGGCTTGAATTTCACCCGCGCGCAGTGCAGCTCAGCTCAGCTCAGCTCAAGCTGTTACTCAGGACTACACTCCTCCGTTTCTCCCCCAAAAAGTCATTTCACAAGCACCCCTCATTCTACACACTGCTGCCCCCCCCTCCACCCAACACACACACACACACACACACACACACACACACACACACACACACACACACACACACACACTCAGGCTGGCACACAGCCAATGACAATGCCCTAACCAACACCAACTCCCCACCACACAACAACCCCATACTCCCACCCCAAACACCCCTTAAAAAAACTCTCCTCTGTTTTACGGGAGTGGGCTGGGGGTGAGGGTGGGGTGGGGGTTGGGGTGTGCTGGGGCACAAACCGGACCGGCCGCGTTTCTTAAAGGGGAATGGCGGGGGCATCTGAAATAGAGACCGGCGGCGTGTCCCATGGCAGTCTGTAGGGCCTCCAGACAGGCTCCCTGGGCGAGCGTGATTTATGCGGGCCGAGCGGCGGGCCGCCCGGCGCTGGTGAAATATTTGCTGCCACTGGGAGGGATCCGGACAAATGAAGTGTGAAGCTCACGGGAAAGAGAGGGCTGAAGCGGGTTGCCGCGCAGTCACTAAACACTTTGAGCCCACTGCCAGTGAAGCTGAGCTAGGCAAGGAAGGGGGGGGGGGGGGCCTTGCATGCTGTGGGAGGTGGGAAACCTGGGAGGTGGAGGTGGAGGGGGAGGAGGAGGAGGAGGAGGAGAAGAAATTTGGGGAGAAAAGAGGAGGAAGAGGAGGAGGTGGAGGGTAAGGACGAGGAGGAGGAGAAGAAGGAGGGGGAGGGTAAGAGTGAGGAAGAAACTCATTGATGTAGTGGTCTGGTTATCCTGACAGAGACCCACCCACATCCTCCAGGAGCATCCAGCAGGTCTTTGCCAACAAGGCCAGAGCCATCGCTCAATCTTAAGCC
>CM050205.1:24575000-24592500 GCA_027475355.1 Coilia nasus
CTATACCACTTGGTTTTAATTTCATTTTTTCCATATCCATACAGTAAATGGCTCACGCACAGTACGTACACTCACGCTATCTTTGGTGGCGTTGCAGAGGCCTCTATTTCATGTGTAATATTCAAACACTCCAGAACGCTTTAAAAACGTATCAAAGGGGTTTAGCGGAACATCTCTCAAAATGTCTTGAAAGTATATCAAATGCCACGTTGTCCTTGAACAACAGCCTAAGCCATCACGGCAAAACATCAGATTTATTAACTGCCGGTGGATTTAGGTCCCCAAAAAACTCAGAGGAATGATAAATTCCACCAATTTCCTTGGAAGTTTCCATGAGTGCAATGTGAGTGAAACACAATCCTTTGAAAGAGGCAGTACCTGTAAAGCGAACGCTGCTTTTGGGTAAGAATGGCTGTGCAGATGTCCATCCTAAACCTTTAGACAGATGTCCTGATGATGTTTCAATGAGGTGCAAACCTGCAGTCTGTGGCGAGTAAGTGACATATCGCGGAGGAACAAGATGATGCAACTGTGGTTTGTTTACATAGGAGTAAAACTAACACAAATGTGACTCTGCTTTCTATACATACTGTATGCATACTCCTAAATAGCTATCTAAAAGAGTTAAATGTTAGTTATTTTAATTTCTGAAACCTTCTGTCACCATTTTGTGGTAGAACCGAAGGGTACACAATGTGTGACGCAACTGTGGTTTGTTTACATATAAGTAAATTAAACACAAATGTGACTCTGTTTTCTATACACTGGTACGACTCAATGGTCATCTAATAGCAGTTAAATGCTGGTTATTTCAGCCTCTGAAACCCTCCTCTCACAATGTTGTGGTAGAGCTAAAGGATGCAAAATATGTGAGGCAAACTGTAACACTTATCATAGATCAAATTTCCCCACAAATGATTCCAAACTCATAACCATGTGCTGCCACAAGGAGCTCTGACTGAGATGAAATCCAAACTAAATACTCTATACATAGTGATGTTTAGATCTTTATTCATTCAAGCACAATCATCCTTGTGTTCAGCTTACAAAAGGAAGAGTATTGAAAATGTTCCTAGGGCTCAGGTCCCTGAGAGATCATCCAGACCATCTTTTAAAGTAATAAAAGACAAATGGACTGATGCATACTATACGGTTGTGGAAATGCTGCAAAGATTTCACTGCATCCCAAAAAATATGTTAAGGCTTTTATGTCTACCCAGAGGGCTTTAAAGTACTATAAAGTAATATAAACCAATACCATATATATATATATATATATATATATATATAAAGCCAAATAATTCAACAATATCAAATACACACCTTGAGTCAGCATGTATGTATTGTGTCATCTCCTTGGTCAGTCAATTTCAGTAAAGAAAAAAATTAACTCCACCGCCACAAGATGGCGCTGATTTCTCTTCATTTTAGACATTTTTACATGTTCAGATTTACTATCCAAACAGTGTATAACTTACAGTCATGTAAACAAAATAGAAAAAAGCTATCAGAAAATACCTTTCAGATAAAAGATATGACGATATTAACACGTACAGGCACACCTGTTAAATACAGTACATACTATATGTCAGTACTTATATTAGGCAGGACATGATGTAAATGGTTAACAGTGTCTGATGATTAACAACAATTTTCACATAGCCTATATTAGAAACCTTTTCGTACTTACAGCTTTTAAAGCTAAATTAGTTCTTTCAGTCTCAAGACATTGCATATTAGGAAAAATACCTGTAATATACACAGAAAAATACATAAAAATAAAAAAGAAACAATACATATAATCTGTTTACAATGAAAAATAACATTGTGATAAACATGAAAGAATGAACTTAGTATTTCCCATTATTTCGCCATAAGAGCTGCAGCATGAGAGATAAGGGTAAGTTCAGTGGCACATCACATGAAGCCGGTAGAAGTATGGATGCTACATGGGTTTAGAAACAGGGAAATGGCAACAGCATGCACAGCAGTAACATCAGATAGGCGGTGATGGGCAACCTGGATTCACAAGCTGCAATCCAGTGTCACATAATGTAAATCATATGGTTCTACCTACGCACTTAACATAGGTTGTTTTAATAATTAACTCCTAACTTGCCTAAGAGGTGCGCTAATTTGAATGAACTGATTTAGTGAATGGCTGAAAACAAACATGTGGTACTGGATTGTAAGTTCTAAAGCCAGATTGGCCATCATTGCAGATAGGACTACGTTCAATTATTGTGCAATTGCAAGGACTTCACAAACATGGTTCTATTAGAGAGAAAGACAGCGAGTAGGTTCCTTTCCGCATCTCTGCTGATTAAATCCTGCTCAGACAGTGACATGACATCAAGTTCTTTTCTTCTCGCCAGGGCCAGAGCCATTCTTATTTCTTGGCAACTCTCCTCGCTACATCTTCATAGGCGAGCTCAATCTCCGTGTCTGCCGCGCAGGTGTTGGTGAACTCGTCACGTGCGTAAGCATTCTTCAAGTACCTCCACACCCCAGTCAGTTCTGATGGTATGTCGAAGTTGCGGAACTTCTTAGACACAACCTACCAAAGAACAATGTTGTGTTGCATTAGGTTCCATTGAAACATAACACAGGTATTACTTACAAACTGTGTTTATCAACATTGAAATGACAGACTATTATAAGATTTATAAGATCACTTCTGTAACAGCACAGACAAAACAATCTCTTGCTAACAGAGCTTTATAAGGCAGGGTCAGGTCTGTACGATGTTTTGTTTTACACAACTGTCCATTTATATTCCATACTATATGATACCAAATTGTAGCCACATCTTGGTCAGGAGACTGGCCACATTACAAGACAATGTATCCTTATTGTATGGGTTTCACTGACGACTAGTTGCAGGAGTTCCAAGGTCAACAATGAACATGTGAATTTCCTGTAATTTTCTGTAATTTCATTGTGGTGTCATATACATAAAAATCACAGGCTGTTAAGTATATCACACACATAAGACTCATTATTCATTCAGTGTCATCCCCAACCTTTTAAAATAGGTACTATGCAATGAATGTGTCGACTACAACAATTCACTGCAACAGTGTGTAATCTGACCATGGCATTGAAACACCACTTGTGTAGCTGAATACACCCTATACCATCACTCAGTCATGCCAGCGTCTGTTTATGTTTACCTTTACCACGTGCAGCTTTGGCAGGAGGTTGCAGTCTGCAAGGGTTAACGTGTTTCCGTCCAGATACTTGCGCTTTGATTCCTTCTCCTCCTCCATGCTGTTTGCATCAATCTCATCAGGAAGGGGAGAGTTCATAAAAATGTCAAGTTTCTTGAGGGCTTTGAGAAGACCTCTCTCAAGGCCTGTAGGAGAAGAAGAGGAAGAAATTATAGTGCAGCTACATCAACAAAAATAAAAAATATATATTTTCCACATCAGTGTTCAGTGTGAGTTGATGGAAAGTTTTTTTTTTTTTAAAGTCTAAGTAACTGACTTGAAACATACTTGCATTGGCCTCTGGTTTGGTGTTTTTCACATAGGCTGAAAACCTGGCAAAGATGTCATTTCCTGCTGTGTTGGACTCCCGGTTCTTTGCAGCCAGTTTGGGATACCTGAAACAATGCAAACACTGCCTGAAAATTCATCACATACTGAGGTGGGCCGTCAAATTTGCTTCAGGTCGTCAAAATCAAGAGAGCAGTCTGCACTCTCCACAGGCCACATACTTAGGTGGAGCCAGCATCTCCTCAAGAAACTCTTCAATCTTATTGACATCTGTCCTCACTTCCCCGTTGAAGGTAAGAAAGGGTGGGTGGGTTCCAGGAGCCAGGTTATGGAGGTCAGCTGGCTTCCTATATCGACAAGGTCACATTGGGGTTCATACCAGTGTGAGCACCATGCGTATATCCAGATCTCCATATTCTCTGATACAATTTTGTAGATCAAGGTTGTTATTATCCACTGAAGTACCAATACTTTAGTCCAAACTGGTATGTCAAATTCAAGTTCAATTTTTTTGTCACATACAACTGCATATAAAGTACAATATGTAGTGAAATGCTTGGTCTACTGACTTAGATGACTGTGTGCATTAATGCAATAGAAATATTTAAAATATTATTGTTTAAAAAATAATAAATAAAATAAAAAATATATTAGTGTCACATCAAACCTGATTTTAATCAGCAATGCCATTCCAAAGAAGTGATACAACAGAGTGTGTGCAGAACAGTCTGAGGCTGTGTTCTGGTTTGTAGGTGTAAACAAAATTCTGTCACTTTGCAGTCCCTCATTTAATTTCCTGAGTGAAATTACCTTTTCAGGTCAACGGTGGTGACATTGAACACCACCCCCTTAAGCCACAGGATCATGAAGAGTCTCTGTGAAAATGGGCAGTTTCCAATGCTCTCCCCATCACAGCCTGCCTGCATAACACACACACACACACACACAGAGCACAACTATTAGAGACGACTTTCTTCTTTACATTATGAAAATCTATGTGAGGCTTTGGATGAAATGGAGGAGTGTGACGTTTTAAGAAAGTGGACCAGTGGATATGTTTCTCCTCTTGTAAAAGTGTGGAAAAAGAATGGGCAACCTGCGTCTGTGTACTGATATTTGTTGGCTGAACGCACGTTCTGTACCATGAAGGATGCACATTCCCTATGTCACCATGCAGATGCACTGGCAGCTCTTGGTGGCAATGATTTTTTTAACAATGGGACAACACACAACGAGCACAGCTATTAGAGTCAAGCGACGCAGAAGACTGTAGCATTCACAACTGAGGGCCACGACAGACATCCTAGACCAGGCTAATGGCACAGCCAGAGACTTAGAGAAAGAGAATAACCTTGAAGGTCACATTCACGAAGGCCACTGAACTGTGGCCAGGTATAGGAAAGAACTGGACGTTTGCGGATGAGTAAAAGGCCTACTGTGCTTTCATACATTTTTGATGCAAGCCGTTTTGTTGGGGTCGCTTAAAAGAAGTTAATAATTTGTCCAAAACAATGCATCACAGCCAAATTTCCATATCTGAAAAAACAGAGATCACACAATACAAAATACCAAACAAGACTTGTCCAGAAAGCCGATCTGGACACCGGATAGGGTGGTGATGTGAATTATGCATGGAAATTCCATTACTTGCTTCAGTAGGCCTGCACCATGAGAGTTAAAGGTCTGACATTACTGGCCCACATATTTATGAACACAAGCAAACAACATGTGAGTCTTTAAGTCATGGCATTATCTTCTATCCTCTTGTTCTTCACATTAACTTCGTGCCCATAACAATTTAGACCTTTGCAATAGAAAAGATCTAGTTTCCCACACGCTCCAGTTGTTTGGCGTCAGAGGCATATATTGGGTATCAAGGTCTCGGGTTGCAATTAACTTGCTATGCAAGTGGGTGACTGTTGTTATCAAAGTTTCCGACTGAGAACGTTGACACATGCAACGTCAAACATTTGTCATAGACCTGTTGTTCCTGACTTCTCCTCCCCAGTCTGCCCACCAAAGGGTTTCCTGAAAGAGTAGCCAATCCTAGATTAAGGTCAAGATTGTGTTGCACTGACTGACACTGATCCCCCTATGTACAGTCAGTACATGATGCGTACATATGATTGGTATGTTTCCCCTAAGGTCATGATACATGGAGCAACTTATTGAACAATGTTAGCAGGCAACAATATGCTGCTAATAGGCTCCTAATTTTTAGATTTAATGATCATGAAAAGTTGCCTGCTGCTTATCTGAGTTCTGATAAAATTGTGTTTGTGCCCAATAGTGTCTAAACAACACCTGGTAGTAATGTTGACAATTGCTCCAATGGATGCCCAGTTAATCATCACCTTTAATGTCCTTTGATCACATGTTATGTATGTATGTAATGTTACACAGACATACTGTATATATATATATATATATATATATATATATATATATATATATATATATATATATATATATATATATATATATATATATAAACATATCATTAAGCACTAGGGAAATATGCAGGATACAATGTTAATTAACCTCGAAGCTATAATGTGTAGGTAGGCCTGCCATCTTACTTAATATCTTGCTGGCCGAAAAAGATGTACCCCTCATGCAAACTTAGAGACAAAAAATAAAGACTTTCGGGTTTAGCTTTGCAGCAAAATTCTCAGTGATCACAGAACTGCTGAAGTATAACTGAAATTAATTTCACCACTAAATTGACTTTTTCAGCAGAAACATATTAAGTGCTTTATCACACCATCCTCCCTCTCTCTCATTTTAATAAACATGAGCATTTATGTAAATTTAGGATTGTGTGAGGAAAATAAGGAGATACAGGACTGAGTCAGTAACAAATGGGCCACCCGTCTCCCCCCCCCAAAAAAAACACTTATCTCAGAGAAACACCTTTCCATTCGAAAAACAAAAAAGGGTACATTGAAAGGAGATTAGAAATTATTCAGTGAGGGAATTTACCTACAGACCTGCCTGGTGGTAGAAATGAACCCCTTAGATTTGTCTCTCTCTGCATAGTCCACATACATCAGCCCTGCCAGCCAACCTCAGCCTAATAATGCCCCACTGGTAATCTAAGCAACAATATAGTGTTACCGGAGTCCTTTAGAAAAGTGAAACGGATGCCATGTAAACATTACCCTTGGTGGCTACTGAACAAAATAAATTCATAGTGGGTACTTGTTAAAAAAAAAAAAAATGTGTTTCATTCTTCAACAACCAATGTCAAAACTGTAACCATGTACCATGCTGTGCAGGAAAGAGAATATACATGAGCAAGTGTTGATGTGGATGCTTACCCTAACAAATAGTTCAATATCAGGATCCTTATCCTCTTCATTTGTCATCTTCACTTCAGTTTAACTTCAAGTTGCCTTGCTGCTGGGCCAATGCCTCTGCTGTCAAACCGCTATTTTTAAATCCCCTGTTGTTGTTGTGATACAGAATGGTAGAGCACTCTGGTAGAGTCTGGAGACTTCTCGGTGCCCCGGGGCCAGCGTCTCACATGCCACCCTGTCCTGTCCTCTCTCTCTCTCTCTTTCTCTCTCTGTCTCTCCGTTTGCACCAGAGCGTAACGCTCTCACCCCAGCTTACTTTCACCTGCGGCGATGGCGATGGCGATGGCGATGGCGACGAGGGAAAAGGACTCCAGCCAGTGCCTGTCTGCGGTGCTGCCTTGTTTTGATTTGGACGTGGTGTGTTGGCCAGCTGTCATTAGGAACACGCTCCTGCTCTCACTGTCACAAGGCCCGGGCCAGAAATAGCCCTGAGACGGGAGGGAGGGAGGGCGGAGATCTGAGCCCCCGGTGTCACCCAACCCCCGGACGCGCGGCGCGCGCCACTCAGGTCCAGTCCAAGTGGCCTTATTGGGGTGAGTGACATAATGACTCATGGGATGGGTGTATGATTATCGGGCATGTAGCAAGGGTGGGGAAACTGGTGCTAACTAGCTGGATGGATGGGAACTTAAGCGTGGTTCCAGTAAGTTGGGCCTCAGTTACTTTATGGTTTACTGACCGTGACGATCAAGAAGTTCTCACATTGCAACAGGGGTGTCGCCAGAGATTTTGGGCCCTGTGGAAGAATAGCATTTTGGGCCTCGTTATTACCTTGTCCCCTGGAGTGGATTAACCAGGTATTGCAATGACCCTGCCTGTGTGTGTATGTGTGTGTGTGTGTGTGTGTGTGTGTGTGTGTGTGTGTGTGTGTGTGTGTGTGTGTGTGTGTGTATGTGTGTGTGTGTGTGTGTCTGTCTGTCCCCCTGTATTGTAGTGACCCTGCCCGTCCACATGGTGGACCAGGTTGCCATCTCTGATTGCACGTATTATTATTAATAAAATTGAAAGTGTCTTCAAAGGGCCCTCTGCCAAAGCTGGGCGTTTAGAATAATCCTCAACCCCCCGCCATCCCACCACCCTGCATGTCAAATCAAAGTGACAATCAGGTTTAGGTAAAGCAACACTAAAGCACTTTTCATCTTTGGTCGCCCAACAGGTTGGAAGCAGAATTGTCTCTCTTATGTCTCATTCGAACTACAGATTGGAGCGACCTGTTTGTGCAAACTTGCATATTGTGGATATAGCCAATGGTGGGATGCAAAGTGAATTCAGAAGTGCTGTTCACCCTGTTACGAGTTGACGAACCACTGAAACGATTTTGGAAACATTCTTTTAAGGTTAAAAAAAATTACTTGTGGTACATACTGTGTGACATTCAAAGAAAATGTCTTTATTTCCATGTTGATTAAATTCCTTTTTTAATCTATTGTATGGTGTTTTGTATATGTGCATGATCAGCTGAGGGGTATGTATCAACTGAGGATGACGAGGCTGGTGTCTTTGCTGGGCCAAAGCAAGCACCCCCATCCATGCTTCATGTTCATCTCCAAGTCTTTCCTGGCAGTCACATGGTGACATAAAAAGGAAAGTGATTGCTGCCGTTAGTCAACAGTGAGATTTTGGCGTGTGGTGGAGAGGAGAGCCGGGACATTCCAGTGAGTCCACTCTAAATTTAGAGCGGTCAGCGCACCGCTCCCATTTTATGGCCACGCCACGGTATTAATGACAATAGCGGAAACTCAGGGTGCTCCCTGCTGACCTGTGAGTGTGATGAGGGAAACTGCAGCTCGAGTGCAATGACCTCATCTCTGGTGGAACAAAGTTAATGTCTCGTTAGCATGCCTGATGGCAACATTAAGAGAGGTCCTAAAATGAGATTAAGTATAAGATACAAATTCAAAACCTAATTTACTAATGTTGACACAATGGCAAATGTGATTATAACACTTGGGCTGAATGCTGAAATGTGTTGCTTAGTACAGTAGTGTGTCCATTTTAACAGTAAGTGCCTTGTATGTTGATCATAAAAAATCAAGTACATGAGGCTTCCCACTTTCAGTTAGCTTTAGTCAGATTGAAGCACTAGATCTAGCCATGTTTCAAGTAAGGTGCTCTTATTTAGTGCAGTTCCTGGTTTAAGAGTATATCTGAAGATCTAAACAACAAACTGTAAACATTGCAAAACAAGCTGGTAAAGGTTTTGTTAGCCTACAACTTTGTACCAATCTTCAGCCCTCAGACTATAAAAAAGTACCATGAAAGTGAACCATGGTGTGTGAATGACAGACTAAAGAAGATAAAGTTAATATCTGGTTCATAGAACTGTGAATGGAGATATTCCGAGCTGTCTTATGGACTAACACATTCTTATTCCACCAAAGGGCAAAGCACTACAGATTGTGTAACAATTAGATTTTAAGGCCATGTAAGAGAAACAATTCAACTTTAGTCTTAAACATCATTTAAAGAGTTAAGGACATATCTTTGTGTAGTTTTGATGTTGTGGGCAGTAGTAATTTATGGTGCTAAATTAATGTATGTGGTAATTTATTGCCGTCATGGTTTGTTTTTTGCCCCACCCACCTACCTCCACCACCAAGGACCACAGTGGAAATAAGCTTTTAAAGTTTTCTTATGCCTTCCTCAATATCACTATAAGAAGAGCGAGAGGCAGATTTCTGTTGCCTTCTGAAATATCGAGGGAAAAAAAAAAATCTATCTCTAAGTCTGTCTCTAAAGCTTATGGCACCATGCCTTCCTTTACTAGAAATGTACCACCTGGCTGTGCATTACAAAGGTAAGAGCACTTTTAGCACTTTTACACAGCCTGCTCATGTAGGAAGAATCTGAGCTCTGTGTGAGGATGAATGCTAGCAGCTGACTGGACTGTCTAGAGCTAGGTGGGAAATGAGTAAGAGGGTGTTATGATGTAAAGCTCGGGAAGCCCTGGCTAGATACCATCATAGACAGAACAGGCTGCTGTACTCAGTATAAAGAGCAAATACCTTGCTAAGACACGAGTGTGTTATTTTTTTATATTTAGCCAACGCATTCCATTGTTATATTGACCATATGTTTATATATTTAACAAAAAATAACTATTTGAGAGCTGCGAAGCATTAATCAAACCCTCATGTCCCCTAGGGTCATGTTTGAGGTCATGGAATATGGCATCAGAATATATGACAAAAACATAGACATGTGTTAACACTTTAACTCATTAATTTGGGTAGGCGATAACATTAGGCTCCTGTTGATACTTTCAACACACTTTTCTCAATCTTCCCTTGTTTTTTTTTATCTCAGTGTAGGGCTAAGTGTAAGGCAAACTCATGCCACAGTACTGTTGCAGTTCATTATTTTAATTTTGTCTGGCAGAGTCTACTACTACAGTGCTGCATCCTGCTAGCGGACTACAGAGAAAACAGGAACGCCAATATCACTTCCAGCTGAACAAAGCTACAAATTGTCAGAATAAAAGTTCCCAGAACCAAAAAAAAAGTTAATCAGCTGACTGTAGCGCCTTTCAGCTAGGTTTTGTACTAATAAACACCTACTGCCCATCCGTTATTTATTCATGGGTGGATTACGACTCAAAGCAAGAAAATGCTTGTAGAGTAGCCCTGTTAAATTTTCGTTTCAGGAAGATTAACAAAACATTTCAGATTGAAAAAAAAATGGTTGCATTGTACCAGGAACACACTACTGGCCAAATCTTTGACTTGGTGTACGTACACTTGGATTTAGACGAAAGCAATGGAAACATAAACGACATTTACTTTAAAATACCGGAACTTCGATAGTTGACACAGAAGTGCTGCGGACCAAATCACTAGTCTTCAAGGGCACGAAAGGCTCCGCCTATCTTCCACGGGATTGGTAAACACGTTTTTCCTAATGTGCTATTGGATTCAAATTACAGGGCCCGCCTTCTATACAGGAAGAACCCACACTGGTGAGAAACATGCGTTGAGATCCTATGCATTTTGTAATGTTTTAATTGCTCATTCAATGAGCTGCTTACTGATAAACTGTTGTGTATGTATTCGGTATGTGTGCTTTTGTGTTCTAGCTTTTGGCACTGAAATATGTCATCTGCATTTGTCTTTAAAGTAAAGCATGTGTGTGTATTCCTTGTGATACTTTAATACCATAGCTTCAACAGGCACCACTCCTCCTTCCCTATGAAACTTAATTACAAGTGAATTGTGCTGCAAGTAGTGTCACAAAGCTGGGGTAGTTTCGACTAAATGGTAATTGTTTTGGACATCTGGTTTGGCCTCGTATACTAAACGTCACGCATCTGCAAGATCTAGAAACTACTCCAAGAAGACAATGTTGACAGCAATTGTTTATAAGGTTTATAATTTATAAGGACAACACATGAACACGACCAGTTGCTGTAGGTAGTGTACAGAACGAGCTCCTGACTGTATTGTATAGCTTTGTGTGAAAGGTACACGTTTTGTTGGAAATGCAATTTATGTAAATAACCACCAGGTGGAGACAGCGTTCCATGTTTACGGCGTACAAGGCCGGAAAAACACAGGAGTAAATATAATTTTATTGTGCTTTAGTTTCTAGATGGCAGTATCTGGCAAAGTAGCAGCTCTGCGGCTTCCCCCGCTCCCTACTATTGGGGAGATTATCAAGCTGTATAACCTGCGAGCTGAGAAGCAGTTGTCTCAAAACTTCCTACTGGACATGAGGCTTACAGGTGTGTAAACCTAAAGCAACAAATATCTGAACATAATCAAAAAAGTTGTTTAGTCTACACTGAAACTGTGTATGTGTTGATGTTGTTGATATGAACGGTCACACCAGGCAACACTGATGTTTTTTTTGCCTCAAGATATGACGGCCATCCATACTATTATTAGCCTGGATATTTCAGAATCAGAATCAGAATCAGCTTTATTGGCCAAGTATACTTACGTATACAAGGAATTTGACTCCGGCAGATGTTAGCTCTCTATACACATAACACAGAACGTAATACAATACAATAAATACAATAGACTAAACAAGTATGTGTACTTGTATTGCACAGTAGGGACAACAATACACAATATACATACAGGCATTCGTCCATACAATATACATACAGGCATTCGTGCATTTCATTGCAGACATGACACTGGATGTGACATAAATTGCCTGTTACAGATAAGATTGTTCGGCAAGCTGGCAGCTTAAAAAACGCCCATGTGTGTGAGGTGGGTCCGGGGCCCGGTGGACTGACCCGATCCATCCTGAATGCTGGCGCTGCAGACCTGCTGGTGGTGGAGAAGGACAGCCGTTTCATGCCCAGTTTGAAGGTGGGGGCCACAGCCCTGGGGGGGGGGGGGGGGGGGGGGGGGTGTACACTGCAAAGGTGGTTAAGTCAAAGATATGCTCGAGATTCATCATGATGAGCCACTTCCTGGAACAATGATGGCATGAGGGCAGGGGGCACAAATCCCCCTTTATGAAGTCTGCATAAAGGGGGATTAGTGCCCCCCCTCATGCGGGGATCAACCACAAGGCCACAAGGCGTGGAAATGTCAGTCATACTTTGATGACTCACCCCGGCATGCAGCCCAGAACTGATCACCACTTTCTCCCATAGACATGAACTACTATCTACCATCTTTGGTTAAGTGACAGACCTGGTTCATTTCACCCAAAGGCAGTCGTAAACCTGATAGAAGAAGAGCCTGTTGTTATTTGTTTAGTTAAGAAAATAAAGCCCTGAGCTCTTCTACTAAGAGGTGTGCAGCTACCTGTGGGTGAGCTAAACCAGGTTTATCACATAACAATTCTTGTAGTATGCCCCTCAGATCCTGGAGATGTTCCTCTGTGTTCAGTGGTGCAGTGGTGGTCATCCTGGCTTTGGTAGCTACAGTCCAATATCAAGTTTCATTAGGCCATTATCTAAATCACATCTCTGCAGCCAGGTAGAGGTGTTCATTATTCAAAGCAGTAATTAGACAGGTGATTTGAATTATGTGGTATTGGATTGAAGTTTCTGAATCCATGTTAGCCATCACTGCTCATATGGGATTTATCCTGTGGCCTGTTGAAACACTTGTAAGGCACATACATTTCAGAACTGTGTCGATAGTATGGAGCTGAAACTGATTTAGCTCAACGATTGTTGCTGTAGGCAGATGGATTACAAGCTTTTAACAAGCCCATTGCCTTACGAGTTGTTTGTGCATTGATATGTGGCCCTACAGTAGAATTTATAATATGGGTGTTGAGTGTGGTTGAGGGATGGGGGTTGTCATGAAGGCCATTTGCTTTGCAGTTTGACTTTGCCTCACACTATAGGAACCATACTCATAAGAAACCATTAGGATTTAGTTTCAAAGCTGCAATATATGACACATGGAACAGGAATGCCTGTGTCATTATGTTTTTTGAAACACACAGGTGCCTTTTGTTCTATATCTTACCTTAGAAACAGCTATAAATTGGAATTATGGGTGCTATCTAGGCAGTAATATCAAATCATTTTGGGCTAACCCTCAAAGATATGATCTGAACAGAACAAATGTGACTGAACAGTAATGGGGAAACATAGTCTAACGCGCCATGTTCTTTTACAAAGAGCTATGGGTGAGGCACTCATAATTCATGTGTACCATCTGTGTGTTTGGCCTCTCCTTGTGAATGCACATGGTGTTGTTAACACAGTACTTTCCCATGTACGGCGCTTGTCTTGATTCACCGAGACGCGTTTACGACGCCGTGTGTCTTCCAACAGCTCCTGGCCGAGGCAGCCCCGGGCAGGGTCAGGATAGTTCATGGCGACATCCTCACCTACAAGATGGAGCGGGGCTTCACGCCTGACATAGCAACGAAATGGGACGATGGTATGTGGATATCGCCAAGCGCACAGATCACGCTGTTTGTTTTGCCTGGAAGCTTTGGGCACAAGGAATGCCGTAAATTAACCTTTGCGCAAATACATTATGTTAACATTGCATAAATGTTCAAGTGGTGTATGTTATTTTCAGTATTTATGGCCATGATAAATTATCCCAGCTGGTAAATCACAGGAACATGCTGATGAATGCATACATCTCAGCAGTGTGAAGGCATGCAGGCATATTTGCTGTAAATCAGCAGTTTTCCTCTAATCATTGATTTAAATACCACTATAGAGTGAGCATGGCCAAAGTCCCAAACAGCAGTATTGATGGGCAACATGGCCTCAGAAGCTACATTGCGGTAGCCTGGTAAACCAGCCCCTCATACTTCCTTTCATTTTGTACAGAGGGTCTGGCAGTGCTGTATTGAGAAACAATTTCTTCCTGGAGGTTTGGACTCTGCTGAAGTTTAAAACAAGTGGCTCTGCCTTTACCTGATTGCTAACATCTGGTCGTCATGTATGCAATTAGCCCACTGATTGGCTAGGATTGGCTGGTACCTAATACAGCAATGTGAATGGCAGCACTTCCAGGCCCTCTGTAAAAAAGGAAATGAAGTACGAGGGGCTGGTTTACTAGGCTAACAATGCGATACCACATATTTGCTCCAGCAGTTCAATAAATCAGCTGATTCTAATTTGCTGAAATTTTCAGCCAAGGAACGGACTTAATTATTGAAATTGTACAGGAAACAAAACAATGGAACTCACAGTCTATATAATGAACTATATAGTGATTGAGTGAATGTCTTAGACACAACACAGGGCGATTTGGAATTTGTGATACTAGATTGTAGCTTCTGAATACAGGTTTCCCCTGACTGGTTTTCAAGAGGCCTGTGCCCATGTCTTCAGAGAGCCACCAAAATTGTACATGTAAATTAGCAAGTTTTCCATCTTCATTGATTTATGAGTAGCACTGTACTGTGAGCATGACTGCTCTGTACTTTGGACTTTGTTGCGCTCTTGCTTTAATCCACGAGGCCCTTCATATTTAAGAGAAAATAAGCATACACTACCGAAATAACCATTTGATTTGCTACTTTATAGCATCCATTAGGAAAAAGTAGAGCATGGAATAGACAGTCATTTAACCAGCTACTGGAGTTGTTATGGTCACCATTTATAAGCGCATTGATATGGAATGGTGATTAAATTTTTTGACATCTACTTCAAAGGTAGCCAGTTATAGAAAGTTAATGCCCATCTCATCAGCCAATCAGAAAAGAGAATCACATTGTTAAGCAAGATAAGTGTATTGTAATGTTAATGACTAAATTCTCAGGCCTCATTTCCACCGACTTGAGCGTGTACAGTGCGTATCTGTGTACAAAAAGGTTTGTATAGGGACAGAATACGCTCAGATGTCGCGTGCGGTGGAAATGGTCTAATCTGTTAACGTGCATTCTAAACGAATAAGGACAGAAAACAGGCACGCGCTGTACACGCAGAGTGTTTGGTGGAAATGAGGGCTCAGACAGGAGTGTTTTCATGGTGCCTGCGTGTGTGTCGTTGGCAGAGCCGCCCAACCTGCACGTGATTGGCAACCTCCCGTTCAGCGTGTCCACCCCACTCATCATCAGGTGGCTGGAGCACGCCTCCTCCCACAGCGGCCCGTTCGCGTTCGGCCGCACGCGTCTCACCCTCACCTTCCAGAAGGAGGTGGCCGAGGTAAGCAGGCAGCGCCATCTTCCCGCTCGCTGTGCAGTCCTGCGTCTCCCTCCTCCTCCTCCTCCTCCTCAGACTGGCAGAAATGAATCGCGTCGTGACACTCGATTAGTAGCTAATTAACTCCATATCATCAGACCGAATCCCTCAGGAGGATCATATCTGTGGCACCGTAATTCATAGCAACACAAAACCATAACGTGGCCACTGAGGAAGGAATCGATTTCCTGAGTTCAGTAATGTTTGAAAAAGCCTTCCGTTGGCAGTTATTATGAATTTATGAGTACATTCTTTTAAACAAATTATAGACTTTAATAGTAGATGATTGATTATTTTAGATATTACATTGAATTTTACATCAAGGCTACTCTTAAACTTTATGATTCACATAATTCATCCTCAATCCCCTCTTGGGACAGGTTAAGTATCCATCCATCCATCCATCCATCCATCCATCCATCCATCCATCCATCCATCCATCCATCCATCCATCCATCCATCCATCCATCCATCCATCCATCCATCCATCCATCCATCCATCCATCCATCCATCCATCCATCCATCCATCCATCCATCCATCCATCCATCCATCCATCCATCCATCCATTCTCTCGGTCAGTTAACACGACCAGAGCATTAACATTACTCAATAAGTGATATTAGATATCCCAGTACTTTTTAATGCCTGATTAATTACCAATTGAAATTGTTAAAGACAATTACTGTAAATTACTTTCTCTAAATGGAGGTGTTCAGGAAAAGAATATTGACTGAAAGGTAAAGACTTGTGTTAGGTCTGTGTGTGTAATGAGGCAGTGACCTCTCTGCCTCCTCTCTCCCCTCCCTCAGAGGCTGACTGCCAGCACAGGGAGCAGACAGCGGAGCCGGCTGTCCGTCATGGCCCAGACCTACTGCACCGTCAGGAACTGCTTCACCATCCCGGGGAAGGCCTTCGTCCCCAAACCTGACGTAGGACTCACTCTTGCCTTCCTTTTTTTCTCTCCTCTCGCACACTAACACCCCATGACACACAGACACACAGACACACACACACACACACACACACTTTTTCCTTTCTCCTCATACACCAACACTCTGTGACATATACACACACACACACACACACACACACACACAGACACACACACACACACACAGAAACCCTTTTTTTCCTTTTTCCTCATGCAACAAGACTCCATGACACATGGACACACACAGACACGCGCACGCACGCACACACGCACGCACGCGCACACACACACACACACACAGAAACCCTTTTTTCCTTTCTCCTCATACACCAACACTTCGTGACAGACACAAACACACACACACACACACACACACACACACACACACACACTGTTTTTCTCATCTCTTCTCTCGTGTCAGTAGTTGGAGATAAAAGGTCTGCGTGTAGAGCCTCATTAGTGACATGTAGAAAGCGGTGTGGCTTTAGACGTGGTGACAGCACTGATGCACTCCTTGTAATGAGGCCTGTTGGGCATTAGCGTGTGTGCCACGTGCTGTCTGTATCCAAGCTTAGTAATGCCGGTGGTGGGGAATGGGGGTCGGGTTTGCCCACAGTTGCCCCACCCCCGTCTCAATCAGTGTGTTTGCTTCATTGACTGGGGAGAAGGAGAGCCCCAAACGTATCGATTACATAACTGATAGACAGCAGCAGTGGGTCTGTGGGTGGGTGGGTGGGCGTGTTTGACTATGAAATTGCTGAAGGAATGCGCAGGAACCAGGGGCTGGGGTCCCCAGGAACAGCGTTTCTTCCCTTCAGCCGAAGACCCCCAGCGCGTGTAAATATTTAATCTTTGACGCGGAGCGTCGGGAGGGAGGAGGGATGCCGCAGCTGAAGAAGTCGGCGCAAAATAAAAAAATAAAATACTGGGGCTGATTGTTCATTCTCTCGGAAGAAATGTCTGCGAATGATTATTTCATCACACACACTGGGCTTTTTGCGTGGGTGTGAGTGAGAGAGAGTGCATCCGTGGCAGCATCAGGAGAGAGGGGTCTTTACACATGAGTGCCCGTGGAGAAGAACATTTTAGAA
>CM050205.1:24597500-24612500 GCA_027475355.1 Coilia nasus
CGTGGTTGTTATGGTTACCTTTTTATGGGGCATTAATATGGAACGGTGCCTAAACTTTATGCCGGAATTTTAGAACTACTTTCCATTGTTGAACGATTTGACGGAATCAGAAAACAGCATTCTATTTTGCCGGGCCATAAACTACTATAGCTTCCTCCCATGCAGTTGATTTATGTGCACAGCAGTGAGTAAACATGCTGGTGCAATCTTATGACATTTCGCAGGTTAATTCAGTGTAAATGACATTACAATATATGCTCAATGATCTTTGTGTTGTAGAGCCATCAGAAACACTTCCTCTTTATTTCTCCTGGTGCATTAGTGTGTAATTGCACCAAACCTATTGTCATTCAGTCAGTCAAGGACACTATGATGTCTCCTTCATTCCGAGAGAAAAAAGAGGTCTGTAGGAGCCGACCTCAATTTAACGCTCGGATCAGGATCTGCAAATTGTCAGACTGTATTCTTTTTTTTTCCCCTCAAAAAGCCCCTTTTGTCATTTAGGAAACTGTATTGCCTGTCTCAGCAGTTTACGGCTCGTGCCGCGAGGACAGCATCATTATTCCTGCCGGCTCTAGTCTGTGCTAGGACACAGGAGGGGGGTTGGGGTGGTGGTGAGGGTATTGTAGCATTGAACGGGGCAAGGTCATCCTCCGCTCCCCCCAGCCGACAAGCAAATTATATCTCCTCCATACCTGAACCCCTTATGAAGATGGCGATTGCCCCCGACGAAAATGCCTCCCATTAAACAAGGTGAGATATCGAAACACTCTTGACTGATCGCTCTTTGCTGCATATTACGTTGGCAGGGGCGGTGCATTTTGTGGCGAACGGAAGGAGCTAACGGTGACTGATGGATTTCAGCATTGCCATCTCATATCAGTCACACACCCACCGTGTAACCTGGCAGGAACAAGCGGAGCGGGGCCGCTGCTTTAGCTCACAAGCCTCATAATGGACCCGTAACGACCCACCCCCATACATCATACGTACACTACAGCAAGCCGCTTTCTGTGTTTTCCATCTCATGATGGACCCTAACAGGAGAGATGGGGACATGACTCTTACAAAACAACATGTGTACATTCATGATTTTCAAGGGGTGTGTGTGTGTGTGTGTTTGTGTTTGGGGTGGGGGTGGTGGCATTTGAGGAAGCAGAAGTGGGTAGGGTAGCACTCATCCCACCTCTTAGCCCTGCATATGTGATGTGTCACGGTGGCTAGATTGGGCAAAACCCTTTGAAGCCAAATTTAGGTTAAACACACAAGAGGAGAGAATCTTATTAGTGCTTACCCACAAGGAAAAAAAAAAAATTTTTTGCCTTCATATCTTGACTCGGCGTGGTTGCGTAACTGAGGCTCTAGCTTGTTAAAAGAATCCAGTGCAGAAGATGGTGAGGAGATGTTTCTTCCAGGGAAAAAAAGGCGTGTTTTGAATATGTCAACATAGAGTTAGAGTAATTGCCTGTGGTGCCAGCCAAATATTGTGAGCAATAAACATGCAGAGAAAAGCATCTGTGAACCGCTCTCAGATATTTCTCCTCTCGTAGCAAAGGGTAGTTTGTATTCCAAAGGGGACCTCAGATGGTAGCTAAGGCGCCTATAGGCAAATGTGGATTAAATTTAGCTGAATGCAGGGCCGGCAGAAGCTGTGAAGAGTCAGACGACATGTCACATCTGTGTGACTGACTAGACATACCCCCTTAAATGAAACTGAGCCCATTTCATCCCTCTGTGTACCCAGGCAAAAAGGATGCAGATTTCGCTCCCCCTCTCATCTCTCCTCTTCTCATTGCAAACCTGCTTTGCCCAACCAGCTGTTGCTTTCCACACCGGCGAATCTTAATTGGGTAGACTCATTCAAACCTTGTCCACTGCTAATGCATGGAGCACAGCAGCTCGTCTTTCTGCTATCTCTGTGCTTCTCTGTTGTGTGCTTTCCGGCTGGGTAGAGCGACTCTCTCCTTTGGTTTCTTCTCTGAAGAAGCCTTGTTTTTTATCAGGCTATCACATTGGGTTTCTCTTCCAAATCCTCTGTGATAGTTTTGTTGTTGGCAGTTTCATGACACTGATGTTTGGGGGGGTTTTGTGTAATTTTGTTCTCTTTCAATAAGGGCCAAATAGAAAGCTTGTCATGGTGGCTGCCTCGTCGGCATATAGAAGCACAATTCATGCACCACTCTAAACACTCACAGCCCACTCACTGCACAGCATGATGCATAGACCAAAAGATCTGTGTTTCTGGCAAGCCATGAAAACACCACCTCTCTGCAGCCAACCAAAGTGATATTTTAAGGACAAAAGGATAGGAAGGACAGGAAGAAATGATAATATGAAGACTTGTTGCTTCCACAAAATAGTTTTATTAGTAAAAAATATACCTACTTGCACAAGCACACTGAGACAACAGTACTGGAACGCTTTGAAACTGTAACCTTTTGCAAAATTAGGAAGTGCTTTAAGCATCCACAAAAATAAGCTGCATTTAACCAAATGCTAATTAGTAGTATTGTTATATTTAATAATGATAATTCAACTGTTGGAGAGCTGTTTACACCCAGGCTGTTTTGAAGCTCATGAATTCAGTGTGCTAATAAACAAGCGGCGATATCACACACAAAGGACTCCGGCCTAGTTTTGCCTGCTAAATTTTACCAGACAAACAAGGAGGGGGAAAGGGCCTGACCACACTTGCTAGCATTTATTATGTACAAAGTAGTTGGTTTCCCTTCTCTCTGAGCATCTTGCAGTGTTATTGAGCCACAAACCAGCTGCTGTCAATCTAAAGTCACACGTCAAGGTGTAAAAAATGTGTTTTGCTTCTTATAAAGAAGATTTGGTATGAACATGCTCGGATGTGTTAAAATGACGGGTTTTGAACTGCATGTTCCCTCACTCAAAAAGGGAAAAAACAAAGTTCATAGAGTAATGGCTAATTGAAAATGCTCCTTCTAGTGCAGATGCTGTGGAGAGAAAAATCCCAAAAGCATGGGCGCCTTTCCCTTAAATCAAAGACCTCTCTCCAACCATCACATTCTACTGAGAGATAATTGTGCTCTATAATTGCAGAAGAGATTAAATTAAAAAAAAAAATGAACCAGACATATTCACTGCATCTATGAAAACTGTAAACAAGACCACATTTTGGTGGATGGTGTTCAGTCTGCTTGGATAGGTAATTTGTGTTCTTGGATACATGTTCTAGCAAATTCCTCTATCCCTGTAGAAACTGGCAGGGTTTGTACTATTGAGCAGTACACATAAATTGGCAGAACTCCAGGATGAGCAGTAGATTTGGCACATTCTTAATCCCCAAGACATCCTGCAAAACCTTTTTTTGTTTTGTTTTATATCGGGGGAGAACATTCAGCATAGTTATTGCATTTTGGTGACGGTGCCTGGGCAGCCATCATTGTCCAGGTGTCCGGGGTGCCCGCTGCGGTGGTACGTAATCCACCCCAGAAGGGCAGCCAGGTCCCTGGCGATGCCCCCTCTCCGCGAGCTCAGCGCCGGCTGCAGGTGGTAGTGGGCTGGGCTGGGCCATCTGTCTGCCCGGTGGGGCCTCCAGAGCTCACCGCACCATACATCACCAACCAAGCAAGCGCCTGTCACCAGGCCCTCTCTTTCTCTCTATTTCTCTCTCTCTTTCTTTTTGTCTTTTTTCTTTTTTTCTTTATTTCTCTCTCTCTTTCGATTTTTCTCTCTCTTTCTCTCTCTCTCTCCACCTCTCTCTTTCTCTATCTCGCTGTCTCTCTCTCTCCCTCTCTCTCTCTCTCTCTCTCTCTCTCTCTCTCCCAGGCTGGAGACACGGTCTCTCAACCATCAAAAACACCCAATCTCATACATGTGCTCGCACCACATGGTCACCAGGAAGCTGGGGTAATTGCTTGGTGGTGTGGGTGTGTGTGGTTTGTATGTGGGCTTGTCTGTGTATGTGTGTGTGTGTGTGTGTGTTTGTGTGTGTGCGCGTACGTGGGAATGTGTGTTGTGTACGTGTGTATTTGTACGTGTGTGTGTGTTTCTGAGGAGGTGGATCGTTAGTTCACGTGTATGGTTGGCTGGGTTTTGCTGGCAGGGCTGCACTCAACATGCTACTGTCCCCGCTGTGTCAGGCGTGTTCCATATGCACCCAGAGAGGGAGGAGGCGCTCGCTCAGAGCAGGGAATGGCCAGCACGGGGAAGAAGCGCGCACACACACACACACACACACACAAAATCACGCAGACAATCAGATACATACACTTGCACGCACACAAACATACACACACACACACAAACACAATCACACACACGAACACGCACACACAGTCAGAAACACACTCCTGCACGCACACAAACATACACACAATCACACACACGAACACACACACACAGTCAGAAACACACTCTTGCACGCAAACAAACATGCACACACAAGTATACATACAAACAGAAACACACAGCACACACACACACACACACACACACGCACACATTCAGCAGCGTGTGTATTATTACCGGCACAAACAGAGGGCAACACCAGTGTGAGTCGATCAGCTCTCAAAACCCAGCCCTCGATCCAGCCATGATGAGATGAACACTTGAGTTTGGGCATGAAGGCCACTCATTATAAAATTCATGCATATTTGTCATAAATAACACGGGTGTTATTTCCACACACACACAGCCAAAGCACAAAGCAGCTGCTAGAACCTGAAGTCTGAGAGACCTAAGAAGGTGAAGGAGAGGAGAGGAGAGGAGAGGTGAGAGAGAGGAGAGGAGGGGAGGTAAGGGAGAGGAGAGGAGAGGAGGAGGGGAGGGGAGGGGATGAAGGGTAAACAGATCCCAGCCTGGGAGGAGGAAGAGGAGGTGGATGAGGAAGATGAAGAGGAGTTGGTGCTGGTGCTGCAGGGGCTTTTGACTCCAGACATTGATCTGGGCAAACACAAGGGGTGACTCACGACGGGGGGGGGGGGGGTGTGTAAAGGCAAGCAGCAGGAGGAGAAGAGAGAAGAGGGGGGGGGAAGCAAAAAAAAAAAAAAAAAAAAACGA
This sequence comes from Coilia nasus, assembly GCA_027475355.1. NCBI lineage: Eukaryota > Metazoa > Chordata > Actinopteri > Clupeiformes > Engraulidae > Coilia > Coilia nasus. The sequence goes on from CM050205.1 coordinate 24,602,532, forward strand.
GAAGAAAGCGTTTGCCAAAGCAAACCAACGGCACGACCTTCTGTGTCTTCTGAGCAAAGCAAAGCAACGGCACGACCCTCTCTGCCTTCTCTGTGCACAACCACAGAAGCTCCCCTCCCGTCCTTTCCGAACAATAAAGATATTTGGGTGCTGGGATTCGGTTACCATGGTAGTGAGGGACGACGGCGAGAGTGAGAAGCGTGCATGCGGCTCGGTGCGTGTGTGTGCGTGCGTGTGTGTGTGGGTGCGTGCTTGTGCACTTATCAGTACAAGTGTGAGTGCGTATGTGAATGCGTGTGTGTGGGTGCATGCTTGTGTGCTTATGAGTGTATGTATGTGTGTGTGGGTGCTGTGTGTGTGTGTGTGTGTATGTAGGTGCGTGCTTGTGCGCTTATAAGTGTGTGTGTGTGTGTGTGTGTGTGTGTGTGTGTGTGTGTGTGTGTGTGTGTGTGTGTGTGTGTGTGTACGTGTACGTGATGAATGAGCAGAGTGGACCCTGGCTATAGTGGCTCCTTGTTGTTGTTTGGGTGGGTGGGGGGGGGGGGGGTGTGACTGACTGCCTGACTGACCGAGAGAAAAGCGACAGCAGCAGCCCTGACTGTCCACTCTGCTGGCTGGTGCCAGGGACTTATCTGTACGCATCAGGACCTGCGGGGCTGACGATGGGACTCCTGTCAGTCATATCTGATGCAACCTACATTCACAGGCACGGCACAGCACAGCCCAGCCCAGCCCAGCCCAGTCCAGCCAGCACCTCACCTCCATACACCCCTACCCACCCACACACCCACCCACCCACCACCCCCCCCCCCCCGACAGAACAAACACTCTCTCCGTCTCGCCATCAGCTGCACGTCAACAATCTAAGCGGCGTAAATGAACTACGGGCTTTTCAGGCACAGGCATTCTGGCTAATGTCTCAGTGTCTATCCAGACATTCGGCTGCATTCAACACAGGCTCCAGAACAGCATGCTTAGGCAAGAATATCGATCATCCTATATCAGCTACCAAAAAATAAAGACTCGTTTAGTTCAACTATTATCCTAGCGAACAATCTGAGACTCTACTAAAATGCTTGCAAAAAACAGAGGGGGACTTCACATAAATATTGCCTTTTTTTTTCAAACACATATTGCCAACTTGCTTCTTAGTCGGATTGTTAGCAGCTAAATGATTGCTTATTCCCGTCCTTTTTTTAAAAATGAGAATCGTTCGATCCAAAACCTTTGGAACAAGCACAGTGACTTAGAAAGAGGGGAAAAAAAGGGAACTGGGTATCCATTATAGATGTTTTTCTACTCCCAAAGGAACTCTATATCACCATCTACTTCATGCTGGATGTTTTCAATGTCTCCTCCTTTCTCTCTCTCTCTCTTTCTCTCTTTCTCTCTTTCTCTGTCTCTGACTCGCAGTCCTTCCTCCGCTTGCTGCAGTGCTCCCCTCTGCATCCCTCAGTATTCACCAGCCGTCTGTTCCAAGGCATTGCACAGGGAATACCTCCACTGCTTGTGCTTGCACAGGGGAAAAGAGAGGGGTGGGTGGTGGTGAAAAGATGTTAAAGTCCTTCGTTCACTCTTCTCTCATCACTTTTAAACCCCCCCGTAGAAAGCATATTCCCAGACACTGCTGCGGCAGCACGTATGGACATTAAAGAGTGTGTGTGTGTGTGTGTGTGTGTGTGTGTGTGTGTGTGTGTGTGTATGGGAGTCCAATGTTGTGTGAATCATATTTCTCCGGATACCACACAAGGAGCGTGCATGTCGTCGGTCCAGCGTTGTGTGCGTCAATCATTTTTCCTCCCGACATCAGACGTAGTCCTGCAGGCTGTAGCCGGTCTTGTTGTCCATGGGCGAGAGCGAGCAGTACTGGTGCTGCAGCTGATCCTGCTGCTGCTGCTGCTGGAGGAGCTGCTGCTGCTGCTGGAGGAGCAGCTTGTCGGGGGGCAGCAGGATGAGGTCGCGAGGCCCGCCGCCCTGCCGCTTGCCCGGGCACGAGGCGCAGAAGATGGAGCCTCCGGCCAGCAGGAAGCCGGCCGCCACGAAGGCCACGTAGAGCGCGCCGCCCGGCTCGAACTTGTTGTTGGGCGGCACGTTGGAGTCCAGGAAGCTCTTGATGACCTCGTCGGTGAACCAGCAGGCGGGCACGAGGCAGAGCAGGCCCGACAGCAGGAAGCAGCCGCCGCTGGCCATGGCCGAGTGCTGCTTGGAGCGCAGGCCGCCCCCCCAGCGTGTGCACTTGAGGCCCAGCGAGGCCAGGCACAGGCCCAGGGCCGCCAGCACGCAGGACAGCACCATGGTGGTGCGTGCCGTCTGCAGGTAGGCGGGCAGGGCCAGCACCGAGTACTTGAGTGTGCAGCTGAAGACCCCCGTGCTGTACCAGGTGCAGTCCATCCACAGGCCCTGCATCTGCGTGATGGCCTGGATGATGTTGGAGCCCACGTCGGCGCTCACCTTCCAGTTGGGCAGCAGCGTGGCCAGCGTGGCCCCCAGGATGCCCAGGAGCGCCAGGGCGAAGCCGAAGATCTGCATGCCGGGCGAGGCCATCCTCAGGCTGTCCCCAGAGGGCAGCATCCACGGCACTGGAGAGGTTGGCACCGGCGCCGGTGGCACCGCCTGCTCTCTCCGCGCGCTGCTGCTGCTGCTGCTGCTGCTGCTGCTACTGCCAGCCACCCCTCCACCTCCACCTCTTCCTCTCCTCCTCTCCTGCTTTCCTCCTTGTGCCTGCTGTCCGCAGGAGCCTGGCACCGGCCACACTCAGCCCCTCAGCTCTCCGGCTGTGGCGGCTGCAGTTCCTGGGTGGAAAGGGGAAGAGAAATAGGATTGAGTCTCCTCCTTCCTCCTCTCTCCCCCTTCTCCAAATACCACCCTTTCTCTTTCTCTCTCCCCCCCTTCTACAGCAGGACCAGCAGCCCCCTACCCACACACACACACACACACACTTGCGCGCACACACACACTCGCGTTCTCTCTCACTCCGACGAGGAACAAAGGGAGCGTGGCGGATGCAGGCAGACTACCGCTGCTACTGCCGATCGGAACCGGAGAACCTGGCTTTTGTATGCCTGAGCAATTTTTTTTCTGCCTCTCTCTCTTTCTCTTTTCTTCTATCTCCATCTGTCTCCCTCCCTCTAGCACTGCTCTGTGTCTTGCTTGTATGGTCAGCTCCTTCTAGAACTGGTACTGGAGAGGAGAGTGAAGTTTTTGGTATTTAGCTAATTTTGTTGGGCTTAAAGCTGCTGCATCCCCGGGAGAACATAAAAGACTGTTTTTCTGCAACATAATGACTAGACATCCACACACAAGGTAAAGATTTTTACACTTATCTACAACATCCCCGTTAGTTCTGTAGTCCTCACATCATATCGTCATCAGATTAAGTTTTGTATCGTTACAATTCATGACATTTTCATTTTCTCTGTTCAAAGCACAATTTGTGCATGGTATATAAAAGGCTCGTACAGTAGAATGGCATTCTTTCTGGCAATTTTTCAAGGACGTGGTCAAACATTTGTTTAGAACGCAAGAGTGAGCGGAATGTTGAGATGCTTACCTCGACTGGTGCAGCGGATGCTACGACGCGTCAGGTTGATTGCTGTAGTCGGTGAATGCACACACACAAAAAGGAGAAAAAACACACAGAGAAACGGAGGTGAGGGGGCGAGGATACAGCCGCACACGTCCATTCATCTCATCAATTTCCTTAGCAACAGTATATTAGAGGACATCCCAGTCACGGACCACACATGCTTGCGCGCAGCGTTTGAAGAGAGATCGTGTTTCCTCCTCGGCTCTACAGAAAAGCGCTTCTACGTCACATCAGTAGCTGCTGAGACAGAGACGACACGAGTGATTTACTGCTTTGCTTCAAGTTCGGATCTTTACAAATTGTCCTTCCATTTGTTTTTCATGTATGTCTTACTTTTAAATATGATACTCTTGTTTTGTTTTTAAAGACTGTTGTGCCTCATTTTCCGTTTACTTATCAAATCGATAACTATTGATAGTAACGACGCATACCAATACATTAGATCAACAAAACGTTCTGGTTTACATTAAATTGATAGCTGAATGCTGTCATAGTTTGAGAAATAGGAAATTACGTTTTCTCTATGCATGCACTGACCAACACACTTCAGTGCTACACTACCAAAAGGGGGTTAGTAATGTTGCAGAGAGTGCGTGTCAGAAAGTATCCGAAGTAGTCACCTATAGCCATGGTTTTTGCTTCAGTGTACTGTGGTTGGACTAACCATCTTCTGCGTCAGCTCATTTCAGTTGCCATGCGGTAGCCCCTACCCGCAACAACACCAGTTCATGATAAGAGTTGTCAGTCATTTCCCTCTCATTTTGCATTCCAGGATTTGATAATTAGCCGTTAATTACCTGAACCTTTGGTCTGGACATATTTGAAACGATGTCAGATACATATTTTACCTACAGTCACCAGTCTTAACAATGTTAAGACTGTTTTCTAAATTCCACAGTGTATAAAATCAAACTTGGTGTAAAATATACAGCATCCAATGGCATTAAAAAAAACAACAACCAAAGACCATAGTTGTACCCAACCCCTCAAGTACAATACTAAGACACAAACCTGAAAACTTGGTGCAAGTTATAACGTAGCTTGTTTGTTCATTTCCCCCCTCTGTGGTCTGTGGACGAGAATACCCCTTCTCTCTCCCTCTCTTTGTCTAGTCGAAAAAGGTGATCCATCATCAAGCACCGCTCATAGCCATAGACAGCTCACCATACATGACCCTCCCCTCAGCAAGAGCATCGGCAGCGCACAGCAGCAGCAGCAGCCTCCAGTCTCCAGGAGGCTAAACTCCCAGCTGCTCCCCTCCTCTCTGCCACCTCCTCCACAAGGACGAGGAGCAGGGGGAGGGAGTGGCAAAGACGGCCTTGATTCATGAATGACAAAGAGGGCAGAAAAGAGTGAGGAAAATGCAGACTGGGTCGAGATAATATAGGCATGATGTCCCAGTTGGAAGAAAAAAAAACGCAAAGCTTTATCGCGGGTATCTTAATATGCCTCAACTGTGACTTACTGGTCTGTGAGATCGCATAATCAGATTCCCAATGAGGACCTGAGATGGATCTCCTGTTTTTTTTTTTTTTTTTTCCAGTACCTTCTATTTATGACCTGGCTGACCAATCAATTTATATAGCTTTTTTTCTTGATCCCACAATAAATCAATACTGTGTGAGACCTGGTGCAAACACAACTGACAACACATACACAGACACGTCATGGAGGGAAAACACTACAGCTTTACGTTGTTGGGACGGTGACCTTCAGATGTCATGTTTTGGGCCCAGGTGGTTAACAGCCTTTATGTCCTCTGTTTTTGAGTGCCTGGTATGTGTGTGTGGTGTGTGTGTGTGTGTTTGTCCTCACCATGAAGATCACACAGGCGATTGTGTGAGAAAGGTGTGTGTGTGCCTCTGTTTGATTGTGTGTGTGTGTGTGTGTGTGTCTTCTCACCATGAAGATCAGACAGGGGAATTCTGAGAGCTCTTGCTTGGAGATCCTACTGGTGGAGCAAACAAATAAATAAATAAGTCAGTCAGTGGGAGATGGAACAGTCAGGTGGTTAACATGTACCGGGGGAGCGTGGACGTGTGAGCTGCTGATGTGTGAAGACTCCGCCTGCTATTATAAGCATGGGGCCTTTATTTTATCACCTCTCCCCGCCATTTGTGAAGGCATGACTGGACAACGAGATTGTCTTTTTCCCAGATGATGGGGTTTTTACACCTCATTAGCATATTCTATCCTGTTCCATGTAATTGCCTTTTAAATGGCCGAGATCTTGGGATTGCCTGGTTTTTACACAACGCCTGTACATGTGCTGAAAGGCGTCTGGTAAACGGTAAAATATAACAAATTAGGTATGATTTTAAAAACAATATTAGATCATTAAATAATGAATAGTAATAGTAATAATAATAATCTTGTATAGCACAATTCATACATAGAAGATGCAGCTCAAAGTGCTTTACAGTTTGGCAAGAACAACACAAAATAACATTTCTTGCAGTCTAGTGGCGCCGGAGCAGACGATCTCAATAACGAAATGACGTAATGACGCAATGCCCCGTTAATGCAGGCTTTTGCGTGACGCAATAATGCAATGTCACAACAATGCAATAAAATGGCATTTTATTTGGAATGGACATTCTTGAATTCAGTTAAACCTGAAGCCAAGTTCCAACTCTAACCTTTTAGACTTTTAACATCGTGGTAGCTTTTTTAAATGGTTGAGAGTTGGTCAGACCTTGTCATTCATCTAAGGTGGTCAGAAATGGGAGATCACCCACGTTTAACCAAGAAACGAGTTTAAGCAGAGACCTTTCCATAGGATGGACTTTGGTTTTATGTTTAATACTTTAATGCTTCAAAATGAATCACGTCAGTAATGGCATTTCAGTTATCCAAGACGGTTGCACTGAAAGATAGTCCAATAACTCGCTTGTTCAAGTAGAATTAAGTAAATAACAATTTCCAGTTCCAGGAAATTTAGACTGAAGTACTACATCTGTGATTCGTTTAGTTCAAAAAGCTCCTGTCAAGACTAGTGTAGTAATGTTAACTACTGTTTACACATACGCTTAGTGAATTACTATTGCTGTCCAAAGCCTTGTAGCAGTGAGCACTGCTTGTCTTTGACGTACGTATGTGAATTACCTTCTTAAACTACGTCTAATTCCTTTGAATTGTGATTTTTTTAAAATATGGAAATATGGGATTCTATTTTTCAAGTTGCACTGCAGAAAATTCCTGTAATCACATTACCAAAAATCTGGTGAATGATGTAGGGTAATGAGTAGTCTTTAAGGCAGAACGTTTAGTATTCCAGAATCTTTGAGGGACATGTAGGAGATAATATCTTGAATGACCCAATTTGTTGATTGCCAAGTAGGTTTAAGATGAGGTGCTTGTAGAAACAGATTGGAATTTGCTCATTGGCAATGTAATGTAGGCTATGTATTTCCTGTTAGCAAGAAAATCAAACCAGTTCCTCATGTAAAAAAACAAGCTTTCCTGCCCAGGGAACTCATACACTACCAACAACCTTAAAAGGGGGAACACTGTTCTCAGCTCTGCTCTGCCAGTGGCAATTTGAAGTGTGAGATGCTCCTAGCAGGCATCAACCAAGACTGCTTCCGGCACCATTAACCTGGCTGTCTCATTCTCCTCCTCCCCTAGTACTGAACCAAGCCAGGTCATACCTACTTGGTAGATGCGTTTATGATTAATGTACCAGCCTCTCTTCCTGTAGGCCTGTATGTCCAAAATCTCCTAGCCCTGTATGCCATTGTTCACCGTTGCTTTTAAGTAGAAAAGGGAACAGACAGCTTCTCGGGTGTTGAATTCCCCGCAGGCCTGCCACTGTAACTGGGTTTATTCCTTGCCAGAAATGACAAATTACAGTCTGTTCTCTCTTGGTTTGGGTAGAGGTGCAAATGGGCATGGGGACCTGGAGAGAGGTACAAGAGCAAGACAGGGCAAGTGCAGTGTAATGGAGTTGCCCCTTTGTAAGGCTGTGAAGGTTATATACAGCAGATCTTGCCTGATGTGTGTTTTGAATTGGATTTAAGAAGAAGAAGGAAAAAAATGGATTAAGCCCTGGCTAGAGCCTTTATTCATTTACAGGCTACAGCCATTCCAAGGACATGGTTAAAAAGCTATTTTTGCAGCTCGAAGGAAGTATGCTGTTTTTCACACAACTGGGAAGATGGAGGAACCTCACTAATGAATGTGAAACTGCATACATTTGCTAAAAATCTGTGGGAATGTTTGAAGTCTATTTCTCTAAACAAAGAATTAAGTAATTCATTGGCTGTGGAGCTGGAAAAAAATAAATTTGTTTGCATAAAGATGCTTACATAACAATCCAATTTAGAGTATGGGATTTGTTGGGCAAGTCAGCAGGGGTTACATTTCCTTGCTCATTTTCCTCTCTCTTAAAAGGCCCACAGAGTACAGCATTAGCGTGGCGGAAACTTATTATTATGTCGCGTTCCATAGAATGTCAGGTCTCGGGAAAAACCGACCTCCCCTTGACAAAGTGCAATGGAATGGCCAATCAACTCGGGGTTGCGACTTGCAAATTCGGGCTACCTCAGTAGACCGAGTCGGTCACAGCACAAAAGTCAGCGCACACAGTAAACACTAAGCAGAATTTTCTTTTTTGTCATTTTGGTCTTTGAAGTTGTGTATGTGTATGTGTATGTGAGGAAGCAAACTGGCAGATAAAGTACCTTTTCTGTTCAGCCATGGTCATGGAGTAGTTTATGTAGGTTTTGTAGTTTATGTAGTTTATGTATCATGTAGTTTAGGTATCATGATGTTCATAAGCTAACAAAACATTTTTTACGGGCACCCATAACTGTTGCAATGGAACACATTTACAATGGGTGTTGGGAGAACGGACTCAGAATTAGCAAATGCCGACATTCAATGGAACGTGGCATTAATGTGTCCATTTCACAGGACCTTTTCCCTCTTATGAGGAAGGCAATGACTGAAGGCTACACAGGAATCATGCTCCAGTGGGTCCACCACAGGATGTGGTCAGGCCTATAGGGCCACAGCGTTGGATCCCCGGCTTGACATGACGTACGACTGCACGAACGTTGTTTCTGAGGCTTTAGCAGGCGGGTGAGATGCAGGCAGCCCCATGTTGTGATTTAAGACGAAAGTTTCTTGTGTGCCAGGGTTATCAGAGGAGGATTAATGGTTTGCTCAGCATATATTACGGCTGAGAGGCAAGTTGAAGCCATGTAGAGGGCATCCATAAATCACCCACCAAAGTGACTGGGACAAGCCAACCGCTGATACTCTGCTGCCCATACAGTCACAGTATCGACTTTCCCCCCGCCGCTCTCCTAAATCATGAAGCACGGAATACAAATGGTCTAATTACTCCAGGGGAGCGGAATTTAAGCCATTTCTTTTTCTCCATCATCCTTCTGGGCTTTCTTGTGTCTGCATCATTTTTTATTGGATATGTAAAAAGATGGCTTGGAATAGGACATTGTAAAATTCAGTGACAGGTGACAAATTTGATTTGCCTAAAATGTTGTTCTGTGTGTGCTCATAAGGCGATGTCGTTTTTTTTTTTTTTTTGACGGTTCCTGGTACAGACGTCCTTCCCAGCCAACTCTGGCTGTCACGCGGCAAGTCCTCGCTGCCCAGCTTGAACAATTGAGCTTTGCAATCCTACGCTGATTGATTCTGAAGGGACCTATCGTGTTCACCAAAGTCAGACATGCCCACTCCTCAAGCCAGTTCTTCTAAATCAGTATTGAGCTAGAAGTGCCGCCAAAAAAGTTGCGTTTCAGGAGGAAGCAGCACTGACACTGCTCAGATGCACAGAGCCCAATGCAAATGTCATCATTAAGGAACGCCATGCGAATAAATTGCAAGTTTTTCTCCCCAGAGTAATTTAGCCCCCCACCCTTTCTGTCTCTCTCTCTCTCTCTCTCTCTCTCTCTCCCACATTATTCCTCCCATCCCCTAGACCCAGATAACAACAGAGGCGGGGAGGAGAGAAAGGCAATTAAAACCCCTAATACAATTAGCAGGCATGGCCAAGTCGTCTCGGCTCATTGTGTGGAAGCGAGAAACTTACTTGCTTTACGTACCTGTGTGCCAGTGAGAGCTGTGTTGGGCAGGGTGACTCCCTCGCCCCTGCTCGTTCACACACGCCGTGTCGAGTGTTCCGCCCGCTCTCCCGAGTCTGCTTGCCTACTTCGGCATACTCCAGCAAGGAGGCATGAAGTGAAAGCTCGAAGTAGGGAAGAGGGACAGGGATGAAGAGAGAGGGAGAGAAAGACGGCGAGGGAGAGAGAGGCACCAGGTTTGTCGCCTCTCTGTCTCTCTCTCTCTCTCTCTCTCTCTCTCTCTCTCTCTCTCTCTCTCTCTCTCTCTCTCTCTCTCTCTCTCTCTCTCTCTCTCTC
>CM050205.1:24617500-24825000 GCA_027475355.1 Coilia nasus
TCCTGGGTGAAGGAAAAGTGTGTGTGTGTCTGTGTCTGTGAGTCTCTGGTTATTGCTGTGCATCAGTCCTCAGATGGTTGCTGAGGCCAAGTCAGAGCTAAGTCACCAGGTGTGATTCCTCAGGTGAAAAGCCCTGTTGCCATGGCGAGGCCAACGAGTGCTTCATCAGGGGGCAAAACGCGGGGAGTGATCCCTGTCAACAGTAGGGACCACACACCGAGTTCAAGGAGAGCTCCAAGAACTGAGGCACAGACACAAAAACCAGAGGACCTCTGTCAAAAGAGAACACAAGCTCCCTGCCAGAAGAGTCAATCACCAGTCACACAGGACTGTTGAGGATTCGTGGCTTGTCATTGGCTTACGTGCCCCCCTCCCCCCTTCATCCCCTCATCCTATTGTCAATTTGATACTGATAAAAAGGCAGCCAAGGAGGGCCAGCTGTGCTAGGTCAGGCCTCCTGAGAAAACATCCTTCATTTCACCATGGCGTTGTTGAGTTTCACTGTCTCTCTCCTAACACAGCAGGAAAGAGCCTTCTTTTAGAGTAGCGAGTCACGCCCCTCATCTTCCAGCTTCCAGATCTGTGCTTATTGTGTGTTGTAACTATACTGTGGGTGCTAGGAGCTGGGGGTGGCTGTGCTGCTCTCTCCACTCCCAGCCGCCTCGTAGAAGCAGTCCTCGTTGACCACTGAGGTGAGGCTCTGCACGCTGAACTCTCGCTCGAGCAGGCTGTTCAGGTCAGTTGCTGCTGCTGCCGCCGCCGCCGCCTCTGTCTGGCTGTCCAGAGAGCGGCTGTGCACATGCATGCTCAAGAGCGCCCCCTGGCTGCGCCGCAGGCTGCCCCCTCCACCACCGCTGCCGCTGGAGCTCTTCCTCTTGACGGGGCAAAAGTGGGCGCGCTGGAGCCCCGGCGGCAGGCGCCTCTCGGGGGTGTCCACCTCCCCGCCCTCGGGCTCCACGCGCGGGGCCGGGGCCTGCCGCTGCGCGGCCTGCAGCTCGGACAACTGCAGCCGGCGGAACTGGGCCTCGATGGCGCTGGGCGGCGACTCGCTGCGGACGCCCACCGGCCGCTCGGCGAACTCGTCGTCCTCATCGCTCAGGATGTCCGACTCCTTAAGAGGCTCGGAGCCGCTGCCGCAGGGCGAGGAGGAGGAGGAGGAGGAGGAGAGGGTGGTGGAGGATGGGGCGGAGGAGGACGGGGGCGAGAGGCGCTCCGTTGGCCTGGGCGGGCGTCCGTCGCTGGGGGCTCCACCGCCGCTGCTGCCCAGGCTGCCCTCGTCAGAGTCGGCCGCCGGCCGGCTTGGCACGTCCGCGTGGGGGGCGGCGGGGGAGGGAGGGTCCAGTCTGCACAGCCAAGAGGCCCTGGAGGAACCTGCAGAAAACACACACACACACACACACACACACACTCATTAGCATACACAAGACTGTCAGCTTTCGCAGCATTGTGCGAGTGCACCATCTGGTTGATATGCCACCATCACAGCCAATTATCCCCACTGAGATGATTGCGTACGCAAGCAGCGGGCTTGCAGCGGTTCGTCAGGAAGCACAAAGGTCACACGGCCCAAAGACAGAGCCTCCTGTCACTTCCCTAAACACGGCGTTATCACAAACAACATTAACCTAATTCATCAAACTGCCACGCACACACACACACACACACACACACATACGCACATGTGCTACTAATGTTTATTCCCAAAAGGCTAGTCCTCGTGTTGATAGATCTTTGCGGGGCGAACTGACCTAGCCGTGCAGAGGAAGGCCGGGTGCTGCGCAGGGGCGCGAGGCGTTCCCTCGAGGTCCGGTCTGCCGGCATGTTCCTCCTCACGTTCTCCCGCAGAACCGAACGGATCACTTTGATCACGTTGACTTTGTTTTCCGGAATACTGTTTGGAGAGAGATAGTGAGGTAAAAAGGGGAGAGGGAGAGAGAGAGAGAGAGAGAGAGAGAGAGAGAGAGAGAGAGAGAGAGAGATAGGTGTTCTTGTTAGTACTGGTCAACTTCATGAAGGATTCTCTTTGCCCTCCCCTTAACAAGCAGACTGTATCCGCTCACTTCAAGAGTCTCCTTGTTACCACTGTTCTCATGAAAAATTCTCTTTACCCTCTCTTAAAGGTGCCATATGCAGACTAGTGGCCGAAAACTGGTACTGCGATCAAATTTAAAATACTGTAAAAGCGCTGTGCTCCTTCCAGACGCCAGAGGCAAACCTCAAAAATCTAAACATAAAACGGAATTTGCAGGCTGTAAATTAAGTTTTGCAAATGCTAATATTCTGGCTGTACTACTGAGTGAAGTAAACTGATAAACTGTAAAAATTGATGTTCAGTCAGTATTTCAATTTAACATCTCAATGTCTGCTGACATTTTAGGATGATTTTATGATTACGTGCAATACATCCAGCATTTCTTCCACACAGCACCACCAGACCAGACTGTGTCCGCTCACCTGCTGCAGAGCTGAAACACCGTCTCCGGTCTACCCTCCATCTCCGACTTGGTGTGGATCAGCTCCCAAATGCAATTGGTTTCCGAGCCTGAGAACGGAAAAAGGGGATTTGTATTACTGTAACATGCGGAAAATGTTCCTCGTCTAGTGGATCCACTTTCACACGCACACGGACATATTGACACCCAATCTCAACGCACAGACTGACACATTGGTCCTCTTATAATGCCCTTCTTCTCTCTAATGATCATCATCGGTCCTGTCCTACACACAGAGGCCTGTGTGCTTTTGTTTTCTGTACATGTAATGGCTTCTTTCTTTCCATAAGTAAAAACGTTTGTAAATTCTTTCCGTCTGGAAATTCATCTGGAAAGATTATCTCCATCACTACCCTACACACCACAGTCCATCTTTTGCACTGCCCCACAATTTCATACTGATATTTAGTGCTGTTTCGTCATTATAAAAATGCTGTTTTGTTCGTGTTGCTCCGTTATTGTAAGTGCTCCATCGACGCACAAAATGAATGCAAATTACGAACAGAATGAATCTTCCGTCTAGGTGTTTTGCGTAAGGTGAGAGAGAGCCCTGAGGCTGCAGATGTGAGGAACAGATGAGAGGACGCTCACCAGCTGAGTTCCCCAGCCGCACCTGCAGGGAAGACCGCGGGATGAGCCAGCGGAACTTAAATGGGTCCGTGTCTCCGTGAGACGAGCGTGGTCCACTCTGTGCACACACACACACATAGAGAGAGAGAGAGAGAGATAGAGAGAGAGAGAGGAGAGTGGGGAGGAAGAGAGAGAGAAAGATAGAGGGAGAGGGAGAGAGAGAGAAAGAGAGAGAGAGAGAGAGGGGAGGAAGAGAGAGAGAAAGATAGAGGGAGAGAGAGAGACAGAAGGAGATAGAGAGAGTGGGGAGGAAGAGAGAGAGAGAAAGATAGAGAGAGAGAGTGGGGAGAAAGAGAGAACAAGGTAGGTTAGGGAGGCATTTCACACGTTTAGATAGTAGAGCACTAATTAGGTACATGAGGAAAGATTGTCTTCAGGGAGGTGAAGCTCACCATCTTTTTCTTCAGCTTGTTGTTCTCCCGGTAGACGAGGATGACCGCTTTCTTGAACACTGATGAGAGAGAAAACGAGAGTTCCTGTGAATCTGCACCAGGATGAAGCATGGGAGGCATCCCCCAAGCGAGGTGTTTGTGCCAAATTTAGATGGGATTCCCTCAGATGTATGTCTGCCTCTTCTGATGCCTTCCCACCATTCATCTAAATTTACCTCTTGTTTAAAACTGAATCAAAAGTGCCCCACACAAAAACTGCCAAGTTTGCATTTTGCTTGATCTCCAAATCAATTTTCAATAAGATATTTCAATAGCGATCATCACCATTCATCTCATTTGCCTCTTGTTTAAAACTGAATCAAATTTTCAATAACACATTTCAGTAGCGAATAGTGCAAATGGTTGTTGGAATCTTGAGCTGTGCGAATGTGAACCGACATTGCTTCACTGTGTCCCACTGTGTTCCCCTGTGCCATTTCATATTTGATGTGGCGCCCTGGGACCTTGGCCATGGAATTGGCTGATGGAGCTGGTGAAGCATGCTGGGAATGGATGTGGCACCAGAATTTCTTTTTTCTTTCTGTCCCAAGATGACTGACTACTCACCGAACACGGTCAGCTCGGGGTCCTTTCTCATGCGGCCCAGCGAGGGGAACGGGTTGAGCCAGATGACGGAGGAATGCATGAGGAACTCGCCCATGGAAATCTCTGTGACCTAAGAGACAAAAAGACAGATATATCAAAAATTGCGAGAGAGAGAGAGAGAGAGAGAGACAGAGAGAGCAAGAAAGACAGAGACAGGGAGAGAGACAAGAGAGAGAGAAACAGAGAGAGAGATTTATCATTCCTTTATTGAATTGTTGTCATTCACTTCCAACCTGAAAACTAGCTTTGTTTGACAGGCTTCATGGACTCAACACAAGATTTCTCCCTCACAGCTTGAACACCATGTGCCCTTCCTCAGGGAGCTCACACAGCAGCTACCCCACCCCCCAGATAACAGAAAGACGGAGCGACAGAAAGACCCTGCTTACTCCGGTGCTTCATGGTATGCTTTATGGTATGTGTGATGACTGGAAATGCAATGTACAAAAAGACATCACAGCCTCCAAAATGCTAGCCTGGTAAACCCGCCCCTCGTACTTCATTTCAATTCGTGCAGAGGCTCTGGAACAGAGACCGTCAGAAACGATTTGCTGGAGGTCTGGACTCTGCTGAAGTTTTAAAAAAGTGCCTCTGCCTTTACCCAATCACTAACGCCTGGTCGTCACGTGTGCAATTAGCCTACCTACGCACTACAATTCAAATGTAGCACAGAAGGTCAACGTCACAGCTAACGAACACACCCTCAGTTTGCTGATTGGATCGTACTTTCTGCGACTTGCCAAATGCTCCTCAAGAGATTCCAGTCCAGACCCTCTGCACGAAATGAAATGAAGTACGAGGGGCGGTTTTACCAGGCTACCAAAATGCCCCCATAACACAATTTGACATTTTGGCTTATCCATTCCTACTGATCTCCATTTCCATTTCCAAACGGTATTGCATTTCATTAGGACGCCACATGCACAGTGGCAGGTTTAAAGCAGCCAGTTGCGGCCAATGCTATGGGGTCATTTAGAGCTTGCTGTAAATGATCATTTTATTAAAGACAGCTGGCGCTTGATAATGATGGTAATCACACACAAAGACATAAATGGCGGAGAAGAGGAAATGTGGGTGTTCTCTTAGCAGAAACAAGTATTTAAACAGGTAGCTATATCAACCAGGAAATGAGAAATAATAATTAAAAGAACAGAAGGGCAATCCCCCTTCCTAACTGTCTGTGAGGACACACACATCCCACTGGAGGGACCAGATGAGTTCCTTTGGTGCCCATGGCCGACGGAAGATAGCGAGCAATGCCAGCGCTGTTAGCTAACACGGCTAATTAGCGTGCTCATTTGCTTAGCTAATTCTGGTGTGCGTATGATTGATCTGTTGTGTCAGGTGTGCTGCTGTCTGGCTGGAAAGAAGCCCTCCTGTCACAGCTGCCCTTCGAGGATAAAACTGCCCTTCCACGCTTTAAAGAGACATAACACTGTTACGGCAATCAGTGACTGCTGTGTGTGTGTGTGTGTGTGCACACGTGTATGAGTGTGTGTGCACACGTGTGTGTATGTGTGTTTGTATTCATTTGTGTGCGTGTATGTGTTTAAGTGCTCATCTGTGTGTATGTGAGAATGAGTGAATGTGAGTGTGAGTGTGTGTGTGTGAGAGAGTATGCACGTGTGTGGGTGTGTGTGTGTCTGTGCATGTGTGTGTGTCTGTATGTGACTGTGTGTGTATGAGTGAATGTGTCAGTGTTTCTGTGTGTGTGTGTGTGCACATGTATGCATGCGTGTGTGCATGTGTGTGTGTGTGACTGTGTGTGTGTGTGACAAAGAGGGATCGGGGGGGTGATGGGTCACCTCTTTGTCTACGCCGCTCTGCTCCGCCACCAGCTGGTCAAAGACGGTGCCGTAGTCCTCATAGATCTTCTGCATCTCGTTAATGTGACTCGCCACCTTCTCCATCGCCTTCAGTGCCTCTGTAGGACACACAGTATGGATACATGAGACTTTTTTAGTCTGAAGGACTTTTGCAAGGATGATAGAAGTCACGGGCAGTCTGAATCACATGACATTTCTGAAACTGATACGTGTTACTGAGATTTCACACACTCCGAACAATTACTGGTAGGTAACATGGCCTAGAAAGAGGAACAAGGGCACTTTTTCACTAAAAGGGAAAAAAAATGTCCTCTTTTACACGCATGACAAAATCTGCACTTCTTCTTCATAGAATCCACATTACACATGGCTGGCTAACTTATGTAATAAATGCTCTTGACTTGTTTATATTGAGCACAGATGCTCACTTCTGCTGCAATAAGAGGTCACTTGCAGCTGTCTTATATATAGACATACACAAGTGTGTATGTGAGTGTGTATGTGAGTGTGTATCTGATTGCATGAATGCGCGGGTTGGTGTGTGTGTGTGTGTGTGTCCGCTCTGTAAAACTGGCTGTGTTTGTGTTTCCTCTCTGTACAGTTGATACAGAGAGAGAGAGAGAGAGAGAGAGAGAGACAGAGAGAGATACAGAGAGATACAGAGAGAGACAGAGAGCGAGCCAGCAAATGTATGTGTTTGTGTGTGTGTGCGCGCGTGTGTGCGCACGTGTGTGTGTGTCTGTTCATGCATGTGTAGATGTGTGTGTGTTTTGCGCACCAGTCAGATGGTAGTGCTCCTCGCTGTCCGTGTCGGTGAGAGACACCAGCTCCCGCAGCAGCAGCGGGTACTTGAGCACCCTCTGCACGGGCTTGATCAGGTACGACTCCAGCGTGGACGAGTGCTGCTTGGTGGGGTTCCGCGCGTCCAGGAACTCCTTGAAGGCCTGATCCGTCTTCGCTGTGGGAGCGGCAAGACAAGGCTTACATTCAGTTCACATTCCCCACAGACAGCATAAACACACCTGAGTATAGCATTGACCATTGTCAGTGGACAGTGCTGGAGACTGCAGGGCAGGGAAGAGAGGGGAGGTGGGAGGAGGAGGAGGGGGAGGAGGAGGAGGAGGAGGAGGGTTGTCAGGTACCAAGGACCTGCACTGATACATGTCCACAAGGGGGCAGTAGAGGCCACTCAGCGTCCCTTTTTTTTTTTTTTACAACCACTGCAGCAAAATGGAACGACTGCATAACACACTAGATTGAGCCGCTGCAGGTAAGCAATGGGAGGCAGAGGCGCCATTGTCACGCCGAGACGAGCAATACTGGTCAATGAAGTGACTGACCGAGACCGACGGCTCCGTCCATGTCCAAAACGTTTCTTAAGATTCACACGGAAAATCCAGACGAGTCATCGGAGCAAATAATTGAGGCACTCAGAGCCCTCAAACCGTCAACCCACATTGACACTTCACGCAGCGCTGCCAAGTAATTGGCAAGCAATTAGCGAGTAAACACATTCGCTGCCATAAAAGTCTTCCGCCGCAGCGAGAGAAAAGGAGACTTCAGCGCCACAAAGCGGTGTGAGAATGTGTAATTACGGAGGCTGCTGACACACACCCACACACTGCTTGGCTCACACAACCCACCACAACCCCCTTCCCCCCACCCCCTTCCCCACTAGACCTCATCTGTCCCCATGTAACGGTCTCTGTCGCCTTTCTCATTCTCTCTCTCTCTCTCTGTCTCTCTATCACACACACACACATTCTTACACACATACACACACATTCTCATCCTCAAACACACACACACACACACCTGACCCCACCCCATCCCCCCTGTACGCGCGCTCTCTCTTTCTCTGTGTCTCTCTCTCACACACACACACAGTCACACACAGACACACACACACACACATGTCCTTCTCAAGATTACTGAAGCAGCATGCCAGGTCTTTATTTTTTTTCCCCTGTCGGCCATTAAAATGCAATTCTCGTACCTGCCTCTAGACATGCGGCTCGGACCTTGTAATGGGAGGAATTAAAGAGGCGCTGGGGTACAATTTTCCCCTTACGTCGCAATTGAGGCCACCCCGTCGCTGCCCATTCATTCTGGACTGGGCAGCCTGCCCAAGACGGCAAAGCAGGCCAATGTCGGAGGCATAAATTAAGTTCAACATTTATACTCCGTCATATACTGAAAATCTTGTAATGATTAGCCCTTACACTGTGGGTTTTTAACAGCCCTCTCCTCGTTATAAACCAGACAAACAACCCTACTCCGTCTCCTCCAGGAAACCAGTTACACAGTCAGAAAGAGGCTCAGCGCTGGGCATCGGATAGGCACAATCGCAGGAACACAAACTAGACAACCGTCCTCTTCCAAGTCTCCCACAAGTCACCACAAATGAGCCTTTCCTCTACTCTTATTTGCATCAACACGTTTCCCTCCCCTGAAGGTGCAGGGCGAAGTCAGTGAGTCAGAAGTCAGTTAAGCAGACCATGTTATTCATTCATAACTGGAGGGGGTGGGGGGTGGGGGGGTGGAGTGGAGGAATGGGAGGGAGAGAAGCAAACAATAATCTCATTAGCCTAAAAGCACAGACACTGATGCAAGTGGGTGCAATGGGATTTAAGAAGTGAGAGTGTGCATGAGGGAGGGAGGGAGGGAGGGAGGGATGAAGGAGATAGAGAGATGCTGCGTGTGCTGTGCTGCGTGTGCTGTGCTGTGCTGTGCTGTGCTGTGCTGTGCTGTGTGTGGAGGCAGTGGCGGTGGCGATGGCGATGGCGATGGCTACCTCGTTCCAGGACTTTCTGGACCTTGATGTGGTTGGCGCAGAAGCCGCTGTAGAGCTTGAAGTGATCTGCGTAGTACAGGAAGGAGCCGCCCAGAGAGAAGAGCAGCTTCTGCAAACACAACAAAAAAACACAAAACAAAACCACCCCCGTCACAAATGCAGCGTCACTCGCGGCTCCACGCACACACACACACCACACACAGCCGTGTTTGTTGTTATCTGGTTGGTGCTGGTGTAGCGTTGGGTGGTTGCCTCTCTCTACATGCTGTTGTGCTCTTATCAAAGGAGGCGGCTGCTCCACTTAAGCCTGTTTGAATCAATACGCAGCCGCACGCACACCTCATGGTGGCTCAGTGAAGCATGCCTGCATGACGCATCATCAATATTTCATTTCGCTTTATTGGACACTCATTGAGAGACGAGTTTATGTTGGAGCATGACTACGCCGAGCTTGTTGACCTGACACATACGTGACATGAAGAGAGAGAGAGAGAGAAGGGGGGGCAGACAGAGAAAAGAGAGAGAGAGACAGAAAGACAGCAACAGAGAGAGAGGGACAAGCAGAGATGGAGAGAGAGAGGGAGAGTGAGAGAGAGAGAGAGAGAGAGAAAGAGGGTAGGTTATGGTACCTTGAATTGCATGGGGGTCTCGAGGGTACTGAAGTCTGGGGAGGAGGCGATTCGCTCCTCGAGGGTCTGCAGGAACACCCTCTGGAAGTCCAGCATCTCAGGCAAGCTTCCAAAGAGACTCTCCATCTAGAAGAGACCGGAAGCAAATCAAAACAGCATTAGGAACACACACACACACACACAGCTGCTTTTTACACCACACTATCTAAGGGACACAGGCTCAAGGGCTTTCGAATGTTGCCTCATCCTCTCCTCGCACCATATTGCCCAATGGCTTTGCTGCGACACTAATGCAGCGTGTTCATGGCATGCCAAGTCATGTTTTAATGGCGCTTTAATTTGGCCCCGGGCTTAGTGCGCATCGACTGATCTCTCCGCTGGGAGACTCGGAGTGGGGACGAGGTCACGACCAGTTCACGAGGCCGGCTACGGCTGGGAACTGGTGAGCTAATACGCTAGTCATTAGCACAGGTAAACTGAAGACAGCTAAGCTAGAGAGGATTGTGTGCGAGCACGTGCTAACTAAGACGCTGGCTGACAGAAATCCTTTGACCGGTCCGTACAGTCAGTGTGAGCAGGGCCCCTGTTCTCAGGTCAGTGCTTTTGTCGACAGCTCCAGCCCAGATGAGACTCACAGCTGTTCCAAAGTCAGTTGCTTGTAGGGTTTGCTAGCCTATTAGCACAGTCATGTGTCAGTGTCATGCTTTGGTTACCTCATCTTGCGTGAGGAAGGTCTCTTTCTGTAGAGGCTTCAAGTAGATCTCAAACAAGCAGCTCAGGTCCTGTGGAGGGAAAAGGCATCGTCGTTAAGCTGTTTCCACACTGCCCCAACAAACACCTGGTACGTGGCAGTCTCTAGAATGTTCAGTAAACCAACTGACAGTTCCACACTGCCCAGACAGTAACAGACCATGGTGATCTTTAACTATCTAGCTGTCATTTTTTGTATTATTTTTAAAAAAAGTGAAGTTGACACCTTGGCCAAAGAAATGCTGGTCTACCCGACCTACAAAACTGGTAGTCGGGATCAGGATACAAGAACAGCCAAGGACAAGAACAGTGAAGAACAAAAGGACCGTGTTCTCAATATCACACACAACAAACTGACATTTTTGTTACATCACTGTTGTGCTCTTCCTGTCCTGTGGCTTCTCTATGACACCTCAGAGAGTTTCTGATAAACAGGCTGATACTCAACAGTTACCAACACCTCAAAAGGTGAGTGCTGTCAGACACTTGGGGTCATGGTGGAAGTTTGTCAACAGCACTGTTATGAGATACTCAACATACACCTGATATGAAGATGCTATTGCCTGCACTAATGGGCCTTAAGTGCTTCGTTTAATTTATTTAACACCTTCCATTTGTAAGACCACCCAGATTCTTAACATTATCCATCCTCCTTGCACACACATTCTTACCACCAAATATCTATACACACAGGAATATACACTCTTACAACCACACACACACACACACACACACACACACACACACACACACACACACACACACACACACACACACACACACACACAGCTGCCCTGTTTTGCCTGCTCTCCCTGTTTTTAATGCACTGGCGGCCTGTCAGGGTGTCAGCGTGGATATTCTCATTAGCCTGATTTATGGGGAGCCACCGGCTCGCAAACGCAGCACATCACAGACAAATGGCTCCAGCTCCGGCAAAGGACGCTAGGAAAGCAGTACCCCCCTCCCCCCTCCCCCTTCCTCCTCCTCCACCACCACCCCACCCCACCCCGCTGCGCCATCTCCCCCTCCTCTCCTCTCCTTCTCCTCTGCTTCCCCCTCCCCGCTTCCCTCCCTGCACCCCCACACAAATCACTGAGCAGCAGCATGATCACCCATGCCTCCTCGTGCTCCCTTCCAAGCAGGAGTGTGTGCGTTGGAATGTGTGTTGTCTGTGTTTGTGCCTGTGTGCCTGCGTGCGTATGTGCCTGTGTGTGTGTGTGTGTGTGTGAATGTGTGTTTGTGTGTGTGTGTGTTTTTGTGCGCCTGTATGTATGAGTGTGTATGTCTGCATGTGTGTGAATGTGTACTTGTGTATGTGTGTGTTTGTGCCTGTGTGTGTGTGTGTATGTGCCAGTGTGTGTGTGTGTATGTGCCAGTGTGTGTGTGTGTGTGCGTCTGTTTGTATGAGTGTGTATGTCTGCGTGTGTGTGAATGTGTATTTGTGTATGTGTGTGTGTTTGTGCCTGTGTGTGTGTATGCGCCAGTGTGTGTGTGTGTGTGTGCCTGTTTGTGTGTGTGAATGTGTGTTTGTGTGTGTGTGTGTTTTTGTGCGCCTGTATGTATGAGCGTAAATGTCTGCATGTGTGTGAATGTGTATTTGTGTATGTGTCTGTGTTTGTGCCTATGTGTGTGTGGGAAGAGTCATCACACACACTCTTTAAGCCTTCTGCAAAGTGGGTAGGGGGTAGGGGGGGCTGAGTCATGAGCGTTGCCAGGGCTTTCAAGAAATGATCCAGGTGAAACCGCACCATTTTTCCCTCACCCTCCCAGTTTAACCTCTCAAGGTTCCTTCGATTAGTCAGAGAAAGAGAGAGAGAGAGAGAGAGAGAGAGATAGGGAGGGAGAGAGAGAGAGAGAGAGAGAGAGAGAGAGAGGAATGCCTCCTGCGTCTGAGGTAAACGACTGCTCGCTCCTCATTGGGTGGCCGAGTTAATTAATCAGCCAGCCTCGCGACAATCGATAGGGAATCTATCCATCTACCCCGGCTTGATAGGTCATCTGCAGCCAATGTCTCTGAGCTTTAGCATGCAAAAGGGCCCCATTTAGCGTTTATGCGTTCCAGCGGCACTAGGGTTATGGCTGAATAAATGAACATGGATGAGGGAGTGAGTACACGGTTCCAGCACATGCCCCATCTAGGCTGACAGCGGAAGCTTAAGTGTAATAAATCTAAACATGAGGAGCACGGCATTCATTACGTCTTTGCGAAAGCCTTGGCAAGCAGCTTTAACTACTTGCTTTCTTGATGCTGCAATGAAGGAAGCAGTCTATGAGGCGTACTTGGCTAAGGGTTTTGCCCTGCACTTTTGAGCTGGTAATGGATGTCATGTTGTTTCCTCTCCTATTTTTGTCTGTCGTATGTAATGACTTCCATGTGAAAACTAACAAGCAGATTCACTCTGGGGGCTGAACTGAGGCTTAAAGCGTCTCTTTATTCGAATCCAATTAGAGCGTGTTTGGTTTCGCACCTTGACGTAGGACTTCTCGGTGTCCACCAGCTCCTGGATGACCTTGCGCAGGCGCTCGGTGGCGGACATGTGGCGGGGGCAGGGCCTCAGCAGGGTGGGGTCGGCCCCCGCCGCCTCCTTCTGGCCCTCCATCAGGCCCCCAGAGCCCTCCTGGAAGGAGTGGTACAGCGTGCACACCGTCTCCACACTCTGCAATGAGAGAGAGAGAGAGAGAGAGAGAGAGAGAGAGAGAGAGAGAGAGAGAAAGTCACCTCATGAATGAAGCAAAGTACACCCACAAAACACAATGCTGTAATGTATGATTCATGTTCTTGTTTTGTTTTTCTTTACTTTACACATTACTAACTACCTGTACAGCTAAAACGCTCTGGCAATACAACATGTATTTTTGTCACGCCAATAAAGCTCTACTGAGTAAAAATTGAGGGAGATAGACAGATAGGGAGGGAGGGAGAGCGAGAAGTCTGTCCATTTCGTGACAGGATGTAGCCGAGTTACCAGAAATGCCTTTTTGAAATGGAGGTCTGTGAGCAAGAGGTTAAAAAAATGTATTCACTAAAGCACAGCCCTGAAAAGTTCACTCTGCGTAGGTGAGATGGGGAGGTGGGCTGCCATTTCAAAGCTCCGGAACAAGCACCACTGCACATCTAAAGAAGAAAAATAAACATCTTCGGATTGCCGCTGTGTGCGGATTTTCAACCCCTTTTTCTGCAGGGGTATTTTTAGCATTCATTTTGTACATTGGCATGAGATGGGCAGAACTGAGCTGGACAAAGAGAGGGAGAGAGAGAGAGCAGAAAAAGAAAGAGAGAACGAGAATAAAGAGAGAGGGAGAGAGAGAGAGAGAAAAAGGGTGGATGCTCTGCATGACAATGAGGTGGTGTGAGAGCCCAGCTGACAGCGCTGCCCATCAGGAGGTAGTTGGCTTTCTCCTTTAAAAGCCGTGTCCTTAACCGAGACCTAAAAAATGCAGCACACTTAGCCTACACCATTTGCGGACCAAAAAAAAAAAAAAAAAGAATAGTCTAAGCTCCCAGTTCCCTGCTCTGTCCCTGAGACTAAAGTGCCTTTGGGGCCACTGTCCTCTGAATGAGACTGCGGTAGACACTGAGCGAAAGAGGAGTTGGGGGGGATTTGCTGAGGGCTACAGGGAGGTAAAAAATTCCAGAGGCTGGCAAAACGGACCCAGAGCCAAGTAGTGGGACATCAGCATCCCATGGCAGGTGTGTGGAGTGAACTACTGCTATACACCGCTTGTCTCAGTAACCGCAGCCCACTCACATTTCTTATCGAACTGTGTGTGTTTTTATGTGTGTGTGTCTCTGTGTATGGTGTGTGTGTTTGTTTGTGTGAGTGTGTTTGTGCATTTGTCTGTGTGTGTGTGTGTGTGTCTGTGTGTTTGTGTCTGCTTACTGCTGTGAACAATACTCTTCTTTCTTTCTATCTCTCTACTTCTCTGTCTCTCATACACACACACACACCCACACACACACATCTAAAAAGGGGACCGAGGAGGACTGTGCTAGATGCGTGTGGCTCCTGAACAGCCTCATGTGGGAGTGTCCACTGGAGCGTTGAAGGAGAGCGGCGGTCTCGTGCTGAGCCTGCAGCCGCCTTGCGAGACCAGGTCTGCTAATTACAGCGTCTCCTCAGAGACCGGCGAGAAGCAGGGAGAAGCTTCAAAGCTAATCATTGAAGTGGAACAAGAGCTGCCCATGCAACTCCCACCACATCGCAGAGCGAGGACACCATGGGAAGGAAGGAGCCTGCAGAGGTTGGACGGACATGACTGGTCTATAGGACTGGGCGATAATATATAATAATATATATCTATATTATCGTAATATTGATATATTTTTGAAGAAGATATGTATCTGACACTATATCGCCATATCAATATATTTTCAATGCTGCAATACCACTTTATCAAAACCACTTATTCTAATGTGTTCACACTGTTCAGACAGCTGGAGCTTTCTCTGATCGCTCAGCTGTACCCCTGTGTGCGTTACTGTTTACTTTTTCATTTGCACAGCTCTTTTAGAGCAGTCTTAACTTAACATGAAACACTTTGCTCATTCTATTTTGTGAAATATCGATATATATATATATATATATATATATATATATATATATATATATATCTCGTATATTGCCAGTCAGCCCAGAAATATCGAGATATCAGTGTTGGTCCATATCGCCCAGCCCTACTCCTCCAGAGAAAAAAGAAAAAGGAGCGTCACTGTTTATCGCTGGAGTCTACAGCAAACTCCAGGGCCTCCCTTGCCTGTCACATCAGGCATGCATACATTCCACATGGCACTAATGCTGTGGACGTGGAACATACTCTGCAGTCTGCTGGGAGGCAAGCACAACACGCACTTGTGTCCTTTGCCGTTGCAAACACCGCGTGCAAACACCGCACGGTTGAGTGGCACTAGGCTAGCGTACTAGACACCAGCGATACTCATAGTGACACATCAGGACTCACTTCTCACTTCACTAGCATCTGTATACACGCGTGCGAAATGCATCAACACATATTCAGTGAAGTGAAGGCATGTATGTGTGTGTATGCAAAGACACACATGCACTTATTCATACAGTGCAGACTGCATGCACAGTAAATATACACACATATATATATATATATATATAATAATAATAATAATAATACATTTTATTTGTTACACGGCGCCTTTCAAAGCACTCAAGGTCACCTTAAGAAAAAAATAAAATAAAAAAACAAATACATAAAGGAATCAACATTAAAAAAAAACAATATCAGGAGCATAAAAACAGCTCCTATGGCTTAGAGCTCATATGCTAATTTAAAAAGGTGCGTTTTCAGTGCACTTTTAAATTGTGATACAGAGTCCTGTGTGCGGATGAATGAGGGGAGTGAGTTCCATAATTTCGGAGCAGCATAAGAGAAGGCCCTTGCACCCATTGTGTTGAGTAGGATGTCTGGTTGGACCAGTAATCCTGCATTAGATGACCGCAGTGAACGTGAGGGTGAATAGATCTGCAACAGGTCCTTAATATATGATGGGGCAAGATTATGGATGGCTTTAAATGTAATTAATAGGATTTTAAAGGTAATCCGCTGGGGTATCGGAAGCCAATGTAGCTGGAGCAGCAGGGGTGTAACATGGTCAGATGACTTTGAGCAGGTTATAATGCGTGCCGCGGAGTTCTGGACAAGTTGAAGACGGTGAGAAAGTTTCTTGGGGATGCCTGACAGAATTGCATTGCAGTAGTCAATCCGAGATGTTACCAAGCTGTTGACAAGCACTTCAGCAGAGTGCTGGGTAAGTGCAGGGCGCAGTCTAGAGATGTTCCTTAGATGGAAAAATGCAGTTCGACAGACATTACTGATGTGATTTGAGAAGGAGAGGGTGCTGTCCAAGATAACTCCAAGGCTCTTTACATGTTTGGAGACTGGTATGACGTCATCACCTACAGACACTGAAGCAATGTCATTTTTTTGCTGAGTTGTTGTGGTCCCAATAAGGAGAACTTCTGTTTTATTGCTGTTCAATTTGAGATAGTTTTGTGTCATCCATGCCTGTATATCATGGAGACAGGCAGTAAGACCATTTGGTGGGAGACTGGCAGTGGGACTAGTGGATACATAAAGCTGGGTGTCATCAGCATATGAGTGAAACTGGATTCCATAGTGCCTGAAGATGTTACCAAGAGGAAGAAGGTAGACAATAAACAGAAGTGGCCCCAGTACTGATCCCTGTGGAACACCGCGATGGAGGGTAGAGTTTTCAGATCGCTGGTCCTGGATCTGAACAAAGTAGGTTCGTTCCGATAGGTAGCTCTCAAACCACTTATAGGCAGTGCCACAGACTCCTATGCTCATTAGCCGCTCTAACAAAAGTTGATGGGATATTGTGTCAAAAGCAGCACTAAGGTCCAAAAGGATGAGGATGGACAGTAGACCAGCATCAGCTGCACAAAGGAGATCATTTGTGATCTTAATGAGTGCTGTTTCAGTACTATGCTGAGGGCGAAAGCCAGATTGAAATTGCTCAAAAAGGTGATGATGTTGGAGGTATGCCTGGAGTTGGGATGCAACTACTTTCTCAAGTATTTTGGAGATGAAAGGTAGGTTGGATATGGGACGATAGTTGTTGAGGTCATTACAGTCCAGTCCGGGTTTTTTCAGTGTTGGTCTAATCATGGCAACTATACTACATATACTATATATACAACTATATATATATACATACTGTATGTGTGTTTGTGTGTGTGTGGGCGTTGGTGTGTACATGCACACACACATATGTAAACAACAGGGGCATTTACATAATCCAATCCCGCAAGGTGTGGTGAGAAGCGATGAGGCAGCAGCTGCAGACACTAATCGATGGATGGGAGGGAGAGCAAACCCCGTGTAGCCCATCTCTCCTCTCCTCTCTCACGGATAGTGCTAATTGTGCTGAGCAACTGCCTGCAGTTTGCCTTTGCTGCAGTCACCAGGGGGCTAAGGGGGAACTCTGCAGGTCCTCTCCACCTATCACAGCGGCCAACACAAACACCCCTGGCTAACACAAACACCCACCGACTATATCAAAGCGGCTAACACAAACACCCACTGACTATAGCACAGCAGCTAACACAAACACCCACCGACTATAGCACAGCAGCTAACACAAACACCCCTGGCTAACACAAACACCCACCGACTATAGCACAGCGGCTAACACAAACACCCCTGGCTAACACAAACACCCACCGACTATAGCACAGCAGCTAACACAAACACCCCTGGCTAACACAAACACCCACCGACTATAGCACAGCAGCTAACACAAACACCCCTGGCTAACACAAACACCCACCGACTATAGCACAGCGGCTAACACAAACACTCACCGACTATAGCACAGCGGCTAAAGCAAACACCCACCGACTATATCAAAGCAGCTAACACAAACACCCCCGGACTATAGCACAGCTGCTAGCAGAAACACCCCCGGACTATAGCACAAACAGCCCAGCACTTTGTTTACTTGCTGTTGCAATACACCCATCATCCCATCCAATACACACGCTCCGATAAGCCTGATTCAAAAGTTTCAACTAAAAAAATTCTGAGTGAAGAGTTTTCTTTTTTTTTTCTTTTAGCGATGACAACGCACCGAAGCCACTAAGCGTGGCACGTGATGGATGACCCAGTTATGTAATTACGAGATGAGGACGGGGAGCCCGTGGAGGGAGACGGAGAGTGAGGGAGGGAATAAAATGAAAGAATATGACAAGCGAAGCTGACAGGCCTCGTCTCAGCCCTCCCCCTCGTTGACGCCCTCCTCCTCCTCCCCCCTGTTCATCTTTCTTCGCCTTCTCCTCCTCTGGTGTTTTTTTTTTTACTTGACAGCTCCACCAATAATGCTCTGTGGTTGCCAAAGCATTTTTACGCACTCGTTTTTTATATATATTTACCAGGCCCAACTCTGCGTGTAGCACAGATAACAACAAAAAAAACAAAGCGCAGAAAGAAATGAGAAGGTCCTTCTCATTCATAGCTTAGTCCTTTCCCGTGACGCGCCAGACAGAACAGGAGCGCGGAGGATACTCTACTTTCCAAGCGTGGACAGGGTCATTGCAATACCTGGTCAATCTCTCTGGGGACCAGGTAAAAATAAATCAAGTCATTCCCCTTCAGTCACCAGCATGGTGCCGAGTCATGGTCCTGGCCCCTGTGTATGTTTGTAAGCCACACACACACACCTGATGGGGACATGGGGGGTCCCCCTCCTGCCTGCTGATGCACTTACCATGAAGAGCAGGCGATAGAGCAGCCTCCAGGCGGCGGTGGCCTGGCGCTGGGTGCGGCGGGCGAGGGAGCAGCCCTTCCTGCGGAGCCGACCTGCCCGGAAGCCTGGCATGGTAGCAGCGATACTTGAGGCTCGTCCTTTCCTGTCACTAATATAATTCCCCTCTTTCTTTGTCCTCTTTCCCCTCTTTCTTCTCTTTTATTTCTTTCTCTATCACTAGAATATTTCCCCTTTCTTTCTGTCTTTCTTTCTTTCTTTCTTCAACTCTCTCTATTTCTGTCTGTCAGCCTCTTAAACAAACACAGAGTTTGCCTCTTCGCTGCCTCATGTTCAGCCCTTTTGCTGTCCTCTACGTGTCAGTGAGCAGCCTCCTGTGGCTGACCTCCAGATTCCTGACAGGCATGAGCGGAGCGGAGCGGAGGCAAAGCAGACTCTTTCCCACCAGAGCTGTGGGGGGCTTTTGATGGGATCTAACCCATCGATTTGGACAGCCCTGTTCTGTCCACGTAGGCACAAGACAAAAGTGCTTCTGCCCACCAAAATTTGCATATCAATCAGCCTTGAACTGAAAGCACCTCTGCTGCTGCTGCTTCTGGTGGTGGGTGGAGGGGGTTAGGGTAGGTTAGAGCAGGACTAGGATGTTAGGGTGATTTGCACTGCCCCCAGGCACACAACCGCACACAACCGCACACAACCACACACACACACACACACACACACACACACACACACACACACACACACACACACACACCACCCTTCATCCTAACTCGCGTGACCTACCGCAGGTTCCAGAGAATACAATGAAGAGGCCAGACACCACCCACACGTTGCCAGAGACTCGTGCCCTTTCAATACATCCCTACAATGACGACTCTTCTGGCTGGCCTCACCCTGCTGTCATGAACAGACCCAGGCCTGAGGGACAGGGTGGGGGGCATTGAATAGGGGCTTCACTACAACTGAGTGTGGATTAAAAACACAGAGAAGGTAAAGCAGGGAGCCCAACCACAGCAGCCCCAGAGCAAACCTCCGACTGCCATTGGCTCAAGGTCAAAGGCAGACACTCTGTGTTCAAAAGTTAGGAAGTAAAAGTCATGCTACATATTTGTTTCAACGAATTCATTCAATCAGCTGTTTCTAATTAGCTCAACTCTTCAGCCAGGTAGACGAGCTAGTTACTGAAATCACCTCTGTTAAGAGCACAGACAGAAAGAATACGACAGGACTTTTACTTTTGTTTAGCCAGTCTGTTCACCTCTGCCTACACAGTAATGAGCAGGAGCAGTCACATTCATGGGCTTTTCTGAGCTTCTCAGGGTACCAGGGCGGTACCGGCTCGACACGCTCATGCCTTTCCCCTTTGGAAATGTGCCTAGAATTATAAGGGGGTGAAGTAAACACCACCTGAGGTGCTGACTGATGTGTCACATGACAGACAACACAAAGGGGATTTGGTGATTTGGTGGCCGGCGGGTGTTGGTAAACAGAGCTCCCTGAAGGTCACTGGATATGGGAGACAGAGCCGCTTTCATTCCAAAGCCAGGTCATCTGATCCAACCCCCCCCCCCTCCAGTCCACTGGCCACTGAGGGATGATTCGTAAGGAGGACATGCATGCACTGGACAGACACAAGCACCCATCAGTATGTGCTTGTGTGCAGACAGATTCACACGACATTCCACCCATTTCTCTCTTTTAGAGAAGACATTTTGAGAGGCTACAGAACATTTTCCTGCTTTGGCAACGGTGGCAGAATCATTTCCCATGTAACATTTATCAAGTCCCTGCATGACATAACTGGCATCTGTTACTGTGCTTCAGCAGAACGGTGGGCTGCCTAAAAAATTCAGGGTATTTACACAGACCATGAATCCTCATCCAGACAAATCAATCCCTGCAAGAGGCAGTTGTCACTATTCTGCTGCATCACGACTGAGACTAAGAATGAACCCGTTATCCCGGAAAGCTTCTTTGTCTTGTGTCCTGAGGGTGGCTCTGTCATATGGCAGCTTTGAGGAGCTCTTTTGTTTCCCACCACCACACCACGCTAGGCTGGGTAACTAAATTAACTAGCATGGAGGGAAAAACAGCATAACTAAGGTCATTGGAGGTGATGGAGGAGGGTCTGGGATTAGCGCTCCGACGTGTCCAAACGTGGAGTGGATTATGTCTAGCAGTGGCTATGAGCGAGGTGGAACCACCACCATCCATACTTCAACTCTTAGGAAAGAACATTCCTTAGCAATGTCACACAAGGTGATTTTATCAGTATTTTTTTTACTCAACATCCTTCACCAAGAAGAAATTGGTTGTGGTGGTGGCAGCGTTTACAAAGACAGATATAATCACCATTCATACCTCACCTCTGAGAGAAAATACATCCCTCAGAAATGCCACACAGGCTGTTTTTATCAGACATTTTTACTTGACATCATTCACCAAGAAGATACTGACAAAGGTGGTAGGCGTTTACAAACAGAAGGGTCAGGCATCTGCCCCATTCCTCTGCCAGCAATCCTTTGAAACTTAAAAAGAAAAAAAAGTCGACAGAAGAAGTCTGTTGTCTCTAAACACCCACAAAAAAATAGGCTGTAGCTCGAGGCCCCAGGTAAAATATGGCACGTCCCCTGAGTTCCCCTCGACCATTCCTCACTGGAAAATATCCTGTCATGCTGTAGTAAAGTCCTGACAGCACGTGATTCATCCTTTAGGTTAGGCCTATTGTACCATGTTGCCATCTTCTTTTCAAAGCTCAATAAATAAAGACACTCGCACATAAATCAAACAGCGAGCCAGGCAAAGCCAGAGCCTCGATCACCAGTTCTGCCCATTATACACTGTGGCGCTCGTTTTAAACAAATATTATTCTTCCCCGGTCTCGGCGGAGTTTGCAGCCAATGTTTTAATAATGAAACCCACTTCTATTAAAGCACCGATGTAAGCAGTCCCCAGAGCACACTGGAGTCGACCGTATAGGACACAACACGCCGCTGCTGCATTAGAATGCCTGTAAAATAAATGCTGAGCTCCATAACTCCAATAACGCTGCAGAACAGCATCATGCAGTAGTATCACTGCGCTGCAGTTTTAGCTACTTGACTGAGATTAAATTCAATCCAACAGCGAGACAGATGTTATTCAGTGAGCACAGCTGTGAATTACCCACAGTACACGAGTAATAAGGAAAGGCTAAGAGCTCCCTTCGAGGAATAAGGAATGGCTAAGATTTACCAGGAGGGTGGTCGCCTCTGCTGCCTTCTCACAGGCCACGCAGGTGGTGATGTCGTGGAGCAGGCAGGCCAGCTTGTGTCGCAGCAGCCGGGTCAGGGCGAGCAGGGCCGAGCCCAGGAAGATGTCCTTATCCTCGGCCTCGCAGCCGGGCCAGAACCAGCACATGGCCAGCAGTGACCACGCCGCCTCGGCCGGAGACTGCTCATGGATGAAGAGCTCGATGAGGGCGGACAGGCAGATGCAGGGCCCAGCACCGTCTGGCCCGGCCCGGTCGGAATTCGGCACCAACACGGTCCCCATGAGCTGCGGTCAACCCCCCACCCACCCTTCGCCGTTTCTGTTAAACACTCTCCTCCCACCACTCTTTCCCCCGTCTGTCTTCATGCAGCCCACGCCCCAGCCACACAAACTCATAAGCCCAGCTTATTAGGCAGCTCATGGCCATATGTTGACTGACAGGGCTTAACACAGACAACTTCCCACCCACCTTCTTCAGCCTCTAACCAGGGGTCTAAAAAATATCCATTTTATTAGGCTTAAGTCAAGTCATCTTATTTCATTACAGGTGTTTAGAAAATGGCATATTACTGACAGTATTCACTAATGACAAAAATATATATAAAATATGAAATGCATCCATTTTTATTGGTAGATGCTAGTAGCATGTATGGAGCAGATTCCATAAAAAGATAACATTTTCAATCAAACAAATACCTTTCACTTGGTAACAGTGTTTATACTCCAAGCCCTGGAGATCCTTTTAAAAGCCATTAAGTGCCGTTTGCAAACAGTGAAGTAGCTTATTAATTATCACTTAACCACCAGGACGCCCATGTGAAAAGCTGAGCTGGCCAAGCAGTGAGCACCTGACCTCAAAAACACACAAGAAACAGTACCGAATTACAGTAGCATTTAATTAGTTTGAAAGATTTCCTCAGCTCAGAAAACACAAATTATGACCTTTTCATCTTATAAGAGCTGTTAATTTTGGCTGGCCGAAGTCCATAACAGCTCTCTTAGTGTAACCCTGCTCTAAATAAAATACCATTAGTTCAATGGCCAAGTCGTGCATCACAGATGCTCTGTAAAACACTATTTGTCCAAAACACTTCATTTATGAGCAGCGGAATTAGTGCACTCTGATAATGGACTAGGAGTTCTGCCTTTTTGGGGCTGCTTTTGGCTGGATTAGTGCAAACTCTTCTGTCCACTTAGTTAGGGATCATTTCCTCGCCCATCTGTTTATGACAGGGGGGAAAAACATGGCTTCCACCATTACAGCAGGGGGCTTCTAATCAAGGCCGGGGGCTGGGGACCGGGATAGACACACATTAACTGAATAGAAATCCATAGAAAGAATGGGTAGCAACACTAACCGCAGCAATATATGTTGGCATCAATTAGGATGGCTGTTTAAAATCCACCCTTTGTAATAACTAGAAAAGCCATAAACTTAGACATAAAATAATGCCTAATAAGATCACTAACTAAACACAGCAAAATATGCTCTAATGCACTGTGTCAAACAGGCATATGTTGCCAGCCTTGAAATGTTTCAGCATTTGCTGGCCATGGCCTTGCCGAGTGGGTCACGGATGATTAGCTAACACATAACTGGCATTACAAAGGGAGCCCCCTGCTTCATTTGAAGCCCTTGCCCCATGACACCCAGGCTCACGGAGAGAGAGAGATAGAGAGGGAGAGAGGGAGAAATAGAGAGATGGGGGGGGTCCTGAAAGGGAGCCATCCCCCTGAGGTGGTAGAGTGCCATGGCTAATGTCCGCCACTCTGCCAACCTCTGGCCACACTGTGGCCCCTGGCTTTGGGAAAATACCCCCCTATTAGACCGTCTCAGCCAGCGCGAACTATTCTGCGCTCTCAGCTGCATGCAAGAATACGCCTATTCAATTGCGGGTAATGGGAACAAATTGGAGAGAAGCGTACCAGGAAATCAAAGTGTGTCACTCTCCAGAACAAAAGTGATTACAAGCTGTGACGACAGGCTTGAAATAAGCCCCCTCCCCACTGGGCATGCAGATATCTGCTACAGATAGCTCGCTAGCACCTATGATGATAGATCAAATCTATTAGCGCTCATTGTTCTTTCCCTCTGTTGCTGTTTTCTGTATTTGGGGCTTGCGAGCAATGCAGAGCAGAAGCTTAAAAATGGCAACATCTGTGATCATTATCGGGCTCCACGCGTGTCTCACGCTTGCCTACCGTTCCTGAATATCAACGCGGCTTTGATGGAGAGCGGCTTCAGAGGATCCTGCTGGATCAACAGCAGCGGTGGTGCAGGCAAACAGAGCGAGGGGCCTGAGCGTAATGAAGTGTGGGTGGCGGTGGTGGTGGTGGTGGTGGTGCACTGGGACTCTGGAGCCTGTCGCTGGGCAAACAGGAGGGGGATACGCCAACGAAGCCTGTTCCCTCTAATCCACCTCCTCGCAGATCAAAACGCCCGGCAAAGACACAAGAACCTTAAAGGCGAGACGCGCTCCTCAAGAGTCCGTACTGTCGCATTGCAAATTAAGGCTCGCTTTGCATACTGCAGCAACATACCTGCATAATGTAAATTATGGACTGCGTCAAGGATCTGAATAACTTTATGTGTATGTGAATAATTAAAAGAGGTATGAACTGCATCACCAATGATAAACACATGCAATCCAAAACACTGTATTTGTATCTAATTTATATTTTTTATTGTATATCAAGTGGTACATTTTAGAATCTATATTCTGTTTAACTATTTTTATCTGTTCATAAAAGCGCTTTTGCACACCTCTGTAATTTTACCAGGTGCGTAGGATAACATCCCAGTAAGGCTGTCAATTTGTAGAAAAGAACATCCCGCACACTATCTTATCCACCAGCAAACTTTAATAGGCTACAACGTTTCGGTCATCAGACCTTCTTTAGGTAAGGTTACAAACACAATCCTGCGAAAACCTTACCTGAAGAAGGTCTGATGACCGAAACGTTGTAGCCTATTAAAGTTTGCTGGTGGATAAGATAGTGTGCGGGATGTTCTTTTCTACAAATTAACTATTTTTATCTACCACTTTCGATTCTGTGCATCTGTTGGCCTGCTTCGAATGACATCTCACCGAACTTGAATAGTGACAATAAAGACTTCTATTTCTACACACATGCTGCCCACTGTCTAAAGAAATCGTCACTTTGCAATTCCGAAGGAGATTTGATTAATAATCTGCAACATCAAGACATTTTGGTAATTAACTTGTATTTGAAACAAAAGACTTATTTCAACATGATTAAGTCACAGCTTCAGTTTGTTTTTAAATTTGCATTACTTACTCATTAAAAAAACTGTGACAAGGACTTGGGAATGTGACGGCAGACATAAATCTATTTTAGCTATATAGCTATTTTAATGAAGCCATTTACACATCAAAAGCAGCCCCTGAGCAAACTCTCTGCTGGAGAGAGAGGCTGAAGAAGAGGACAAGGCAATCACAAGGAACACAGACAGAGTGACCAGCTCATACTCACTGTGTAGAAATCAGCGCATATAGACGTGCAGAAGGGGAAAAAATGAGGCTCTCTCAAACCCCTTCCTTTCTGTGTTGCCCGAAAAAAAAATGTTCTATATGATTCACAGACACATGACAAAGCTAACAAAAGCCACAAAAGAAGAAAATCTCATCTGAAGTCATCCGCTGCCAGGCGACCTGTGCCTTCTTTTGAGCGTGCACTCGCAAAGAATTAGACATCTTTGCATTTGAACCCTAATTCTATTAGGTTGAGGAGCAGGCCTTGAGTCTCAGGCATAGGAGTGCTCTGGAGCCAGCCAGTCTGGCTTAGGGGAGGACAAGGACACAAGGACAGGGATGGGGGTTGGGGAGTGGTGGTGGGAGGAGGGTTGAGGCACAGCTTTTTTTCAATGCGGCAAGCGTCAGGAACATCAGCCCATGTTTTGGCAGCATGGTGACCACAGCTGTGCCACAAGTTCCGGTGAGCCGGAGTGGGCGGGCAAGGGGAGGGGGCGGGGATTTGCGCGCGGTGCCCGGGCATGAGCCTGCCCTCTGGGGAGGAGGGCGGGCAGCGTGCCTCCACTCTGAGGCAATAATAAGCAGCCTCAGCGAAAGCCTCCAGAGTGCAGGGGAGGGGTAATAAGCATGGAGCCGAGATAATGAAAAATCTCAAGCCCATCTTTTGACGCTGCTGCTGCTGCTGCTGCTGCTGCTGCTGTTGCTGCAGGTGGTTTCAGCATGCCAAGTGAACAGGGCCCATGTTTACTTATCTGGCTATCTCACTTCAAACAACACAGCAAGCTCCCCTGTGACAGCTTTAAAAAACACAATCTTTTATTTCCTGCAGTTCCTACACATCCCAGGTACTCTAGGTGACTGTTTGCACAAATGAGTGCTAGACATGTTCAGCGGGAAATAAAATGGCAGCCAGACTAGACCAACCCCTCTGGCAGAGTGCGTAATTACTCCGAATCCATGGTCAGGCCACCTCCACACACAACCAACAGCTTGTTTGCATAACACATGAACAAAAGCTCATTTAAAAGTGAATTCCCATGTGCAACATGTGGTTGGGAGGCAGTGTGAGAGAAAGATTAAGCCCATGATGTTCGCTGCCAGCCTCAGGCATCACCATGTCCAATGGCAGGCAGCCTCATGGCTTACATGAAGTCAAACACACACACACACACACACACTTAGCCAGCACCTGGGATTCTTGGTAAAGCTATAGTTTACAGTCATCTTCATTTTTGCATATCTGCCTGTGAAATACACTGCAAGGTATAGTAAGTGACTAGGAGTTCACCACAGGTTACAAGATGAGCCTTTAATCCCTTGGCACATACAGCCTGTTGAAACAAAACACCAAAATCTGCTTTTGGTCATACTGACAATTACATGCTATTGACTGGTAATAGTCTGAGTTGCCTTTTTTCAGATAGTCTGCCTACTTTCATAATTTTTTTAATGATTTTGATCTTATAAATTATGAACCATATATTTATCAGGAATATGTGCAGATGAAGGGACTGTAAAGAAAAGCATTACCAAATTCTTACCTTCCTGTCATGTACAGGCTTGTGGTTAACATAAAGTGTCACACACACACACGCCCGCACATACACACACACACATACACACACTGAGCCAGCACTGAGGATTCCTACCTTGCTGTGCTGTACTGGCTTGTGGATCGCATAAAGTCACACACACACACACACACACACACACACACACACACACACACACACACACACACACACACACACACACACACACACACACACACACAGAGCCAGCACTGAGGATCCTTACCTTGCTGTGCTGTACTGGCTTGTGGATCGCATAAAGTCACACACACACACACACACACACACACACACACACACACAGAGCCAGCACTGAGGATCCTTACCTTGCTGTGCTGTACTGGCTTGTGGATCGCATAAAGTCACACACACACACACACACACACACACACACACACACTGAGGATCCTTACCTTGCTGTGCTGTACTGGCTTGTGGCTACGGCGTCGATGGAGCACACCACCATTCTCCAGGCCGGGCTCTAGTGACTCCCCCGGGCCTTCCTGCACCACAGACACATCTGAGAAGAAGAGAGAGTAGCCCCAGTTACGCCCGGTCTCTCCACGTCCCCACTCACAAGACCACCACAAAACTGCTGAGGTTCATCTCGCCTGCATAAGTGCTACGGACGATCCTCAGAGGTACAACAATTACGGGCAGCTGGTGAATCGGCTCAGCGTGTTACTAGAAGAGGTAATGTATGCAGTTCTCTATGTGTGTTGGGCAACTGTGCAGCACATGACTTGCGAAAATGTTGCTTCACACCAGTGACCATTTTATTATGCGGTTTCGCGGAAGGAGAAATAAGAGACGCACTGATGCAGGTGCTTTTGAAGGGAGCTCCACAGGTTTTGTGCTTCTGCAGAGGCATGGGCGTTGGTGTGTGGCATGCAGAGAGAAATGGCGAGGAGCGCGTCTCCTGAAGCCATAAATCCTGAACGGAGGGAAAACCCAGCGTGGGGGGGCCACACAAATCATGGCCCCGCACATGGATACACAGGGATGTGTAAACCCACACACACACATACACACACACACACACACACACACACACACACAGGCAGCCGTGTTGGCACAGCCATTCTGGGAGAGCTGCAATGAAAGCTGGAGCAAATGCCAGTGTGAACACGCCATGAGCTGTGGGCAGCTTCTGCTGTTAAAATTATTGTCTACCCCCACACGCGTCCTCAGATCCGCTGTGGGGGACAGCTGTGGTCCTCTGAAGGAGGACTCGTTCTGTTTGTCAAACAGATATGAATTAGCCAGTTTAAAGAAAACTGCTTTCTGAAGGGAAAAACAACAGCCCATAAAGAGAGAGAGAGCACAAGGGAGAGAGAGAGAGGGAGAGAGGGAGAGAGAGAGAGAGAAAGAGAGAGAGAGCGAGAGAGAAAGACAGAGAGAAAAAGAGAGAGAGGGGGAAAGAGAGAAAAAGAGAGAGAAAAGCTTAACACAGTGAGGGAAAAACACAATCTGGTCTTTTCATGAACCTGACTGAGGACATGATTTCATTAGACTAACTGGTGAGCATGCGGTAGACTTTCACGCCCATCGGGACAAGCGGCAAAACAAATTCACAGCCCACTGACTCGCTTTTAATCCGTTCAATTAATTCATTTAGCGTTATGGGGGGCTGTAGAGGAGACTTGGGAATGGCCAGAAACTGCCAACAAATAACACTCCCCCATTTCAATTTGTGCTTTGAGTACTAAACTCAGCTTACACTGTCTGAAGCATCAGGGAGGCCGCTGTTTCGTTGTGTTAACTTGGCACAGATGCTGTCACAGTTTACCACTAAGACTAACTCCTGAGTTTTCTGACACAATCTCAACAAAAATCAAAAGATGTTAAGAGGGAGCCCATAGGGAATAGAGATAGTAGGAAGTGTGTGTGTGTGTGTGTGTGTTCTGTGTGTGGCAGGGTGTACACATTTAAGATAAAGACTTGAGATAGACTAAGAATAGAAACAGCTGCCAAAAACAGCTGTGAACTGAAATGTTGACGTTTTTAGCTCAAACAAGACCCTTAAAGTTCAAGCGCCGCCTTTGTGAAGTGGGGGCTATAAATAGAAAATCAGCCCCTCCTCAGGTGCCTCTTTTGGAGCACATCAGCCAATGTTTTGCAGCTAAAGAGAGAGCCCACAGCGGGACTGATTTCATTAGCTGGAGCAGCAGTGTGCCAGCCCAGCCTTGGCAAGCCGGGCATCAGTCAGGAGACGGGGGCTGCCAGTGCCTGGGATCGGGGAGGCTCGTGCCATGCCACTCACGCTGCCACCTCCCTCCCTCCCTCTCCCTCTCCCTCTCCTTCCTGCCTGCCCCTGACCCACACGGCTGACACAGCTCGCCCTCTACAGGCGCACACGGGGAACTGCCTCTGCTGTGGTAGGTTGGTGGTGCAGCAGAGTCACTGTGTGCAATGCACAGCTGTTCACTGCAGGTCTCTGATATGAACACTAGACCGGTGAAAACAAGTGCACAACAGCACACTCTAAGTCTGCTGATCGGGAGAAAAGAGATGAGGGAAGAAGGGAAAGTGCTGTGGAAATAAAAACGCTAAGCTTGCAGTTTTTAAATTAAGCTGTAATAGTGTGAGCAGCTGAACTAAAGTGCTTCATTAGAAAAAAGTAACTTGACCCACAGTGAACTTAATTTGGCAGTGCGTACACTACTGCGTATAGTGCGAAGCGAAGAGGAGATGCTGTAAACTGTTAAATAAAGTGACCCTTAGCAGGCTGTTGTGCTGTTACAGTCGGTGCGGTGTCAACAGTCTGGTGTTAAGAGTGCTGACACATTTCTCATCTTCACACTTCCACATGGTTCACCCTAACAGACCGTTCGTGTCTAAGCAACTGTGTGACATATTTCAGACACTCAAGCTTTTTTGTCCTTGTTGTTTTGGTATTTAGTGTTTAATTTCCTGTTTTCTTAGAAGATAACCCACGAGTAGTCAGTGTCTTACTCCGTAAAAGCAACCAGAAAGATGGTGTGAATGAAAAATGTCCTAAAAAATGCTTGCAGTAGTCTGTTTAGTGCCAGTAGATGAATTTACAATAAACATAACACACACATTAGATAGAGGGCCCGTCCACACGACAACGTTTTCGGGTGAAAACGGTAAAGTTTGTTTGCGTTTTGGCCTTCCGTCCACACGGCACCGGCGTTTTGGGTGACCGAAAATGATAACTTTTGAGAACGGGTTCCAAAGTGAGAAAGTCTGACAACGCCGCCGTTTCGTTTTTGTGTACACAGGCAAAACGCAACCTTTTGAAAACGACGACATCGTCGCCCATTCACCTTGCGCTGCACATATAACAACAACTTCAAACTTTTCCAAACTGGCTGCTGTCGAATAAATTGTGATTTGATTAGCTTGTACTGTAGGCTGGCTGTTGTGCAATTGTTTCTATCCTTTGCCATTAAACTGTCTGTATGGCTAGTAGGCTATAACAAATACTTCTTGTAGGCTTTCATTATTCTTAATTAATTAAAGAACAACTGTCGCTGCTTTCAGCTCCCCTCAGTAACAACACGCATTGCTAAAATCAACATATGGCATGTTTTAAGCGAATAATTGCGCAGTTGTCTCAAGTTTATTTCCTTCTATTTTTTCATGTTCTGCTCCGTATCGCTTAAATGGGTCAATTTAACGACGTGACATCTCACAACAGCGTCAAACTTTTACAAACAGGTTGTTGTGGGATACTTTGGGGTAAAAATCTGCAGTGTAGGCTATGTGTAATGCAACTGTTTCTACCTTCTGATATTGAACTACAGGATGTTTTTGTATACATCGCTAGTTCAGCCCAACAAACGCTTTTCACGTTATTCTTTTTAAATAGGGCAACTGTCGCTGCATCCGACCCATCTAAACTAGAACCCACATTGCTAAAATCAACATACATTACATGTTTAAAGTGAATCATTGGCTTCTGATCATGCCCCTCAAGCTGGGACAGCGCAGCTTCTGCAATGAAAACGCAATGAAAACGTTCCCGTGTGGACAGAAATATTTACTGCTCCGATGTCGTGTGGACGCGACTTTTTTTTTAACCCGGCAAGAAAAAAATCCAGGAACATTGTCGTGTGGACGGGGCCAGAGGGAACAAAACACTGAAAACAGAGAGCAGTATTTTGTTAAAACAGGAAAAAACTGAAAAAACTATGAAGAAAAAACACTGAGATACATGTGGTTCTTACCTTCTAGTTGTCAACTTAATTTCATCTAATAGTCATGTCTCACTACATCTGTTACAGCGCATCTCTCTTTAACTGCCTCAAACAAACTGAACTGTGCGGACTCTGGTGCACTTCTACTGATGATAGTAGCTGCCGGATAAGCCACTACCCCTGGGTCAAACACCTCAAACAATTAGCAAAAAAGGGAGCAAGTAAGTTCCTCTAAAAGCTTTCCAAAATACACGCAAAGTCCCCTCCCATTCTGCACAAGAGGTTGCAGACAGCCACGTCATGGCTTCACAAGAAGCTGGTTAGGTAAGGCAGGTGACAATGTGGTTGTTACAAAAACAGCAATGCGCTCACTTACACAGTAATTTTCGGCAGAATTCTCAACCACGGGCAGTGAGTTTGTACACAAAATACACCAGAAACACAGAGTATAACAATTCACTCGCAGCTGCAGCTGGTGCGAGGGAAAAACCAAACAATGCACACCCACACACTCTTCTCACCTTGTGTGAGTAACAGCATTTCTCTGGAAAACAGTGTGACTTTTCACACACACACACTTCGCCATCTGTGACCCATATTAGTTTGCACCGACTTTAAAAGCAGTGCTAAAGATCCTCATTTATGTGTTTGTTTGTCTCTTTCTTTTTTAAATGTGAAAAATGGCCCTAACGATCCCAAACGTCCTTTGGACCGGGTAAGGACGCGTGCACATCCCCCCATTGGCACCCTCCTCCGAGCTAATTGAGTAAAGCTGCTAATCTGCTGCAGAGATCCAGCCAATGTTTCATTTGGACGCGCTGACGTCAAGGCCCTGAGTTGATTATGGGGGGCTGCTGATGGTGGGGGGCTGTTGTTGTTTGTGTGGGGTATTGTGAGGGATATGAGGGAAAGAAAGGGTACATTCTCTGGGGTGCTGCCATCAGAGGCGGAGAATCCCACCTTCAGAAAGTAAATAAATAACTGCCACATTTTTGATCTAACTATTCTCTGAACCAACTAATCTTAATGAATATACAAATCATCAGCTAATGAGTAAAATAAGTTGTGTTTAATTCACAGGCAGAAGAAATTCATGGCAGGGCTTTTACTTTCTAAAGGTGGGACCTCCACCTCTGGTTGACAATGTGGCAAAACTTTATAATTATTCTAATTAAGATCAGCTGGTTTAGAAAATGGTTGGAATACATGGCAGGGCTTTTGTTTTACTTTCTAAAGCCGGGACCTCCACGTCTGGCTGCCATCTGGCTGCGATGTCTCACCTGTGGAGGACTTGGCTCTGTGGGGCTTCTGCAGGGTGCCCAGGAGGGTGTGTGAGGGGTTGGCCTGGGGTGCAGTGGTGGTGGCGGCCTCGTCGGGGTGGCGTCGCTGAGAGGGAGGGTCTCTGCGCAGGGTGAGCTGCAGCGTGTGCTCAGCAAAGAGTTTCTGGATCAGGCTCAAGTCCATAGCCGACACCG
Source organism: Coilia nasus (assembly GCA_027475355.1). Taxonomy (NCBI): domain Eukaryota; kingdom Metazoa; phylum Chordata; class Actinopteri; order Clupeiformes; family Engraulidae; genus Coilia; species Coilia nasus. Next base: position 24,649,871 of record CM050205.1, read on the forward strand.
CACGGCCATTCAGGACCAGAACCTCGTCCCCGGGTCTTAGTCCTAAGAATGGGCCCAGAGGCACAACATCAGTACTACATAGTACAAAAATAAGTCATGCAATCAATGTGCATGTTATATGTCATTTTCATTCAGTAGCCTAGAATGACCTCTCACTGGTTTCCAATGGAGCTAAAACAAAAACTTCATTCGAAGCAAACAAACAGAAGAAAAACAGTCACATATCTCGGAAACAAACAGTACCTTCACCAAAGGCTAGTCCATCAGGGAGCACCTCGCTGACAAAGATTCGGCTGTTGTTCAGCATGTCAACATGCCCAGTGACTGCAAAACCTAAATGGGCATCAACAGAAGTGCATTAGTGAGACTTGTAATGTGGCTCAACAAAACAATAAATACATAAATGTAAAAACAGGGCCCCTTTCTGGCTAACAGGGGACTCACCATAGTCTGCTGTGGTGCTTGGTCTGCTCATGTGCATGGTGAATATATTCAGGGGACACACCTCCAACTCCTCATACAGCTGGGACAGATAGAAAAAAAACATTTGTTCAGGGGGGTATTCCATGTAGGTGGTTTAGTGACTAACCCTGGTAACTATAACTTATAGACTGAGTCATAAAACTACTAATAAGGGGTCTATAGCTTCATCCTCCTATGAAAAACAAAGCCTCTGTGATCTTCTATTAGGAGATTTACTACTTGCTCCGAGATAAGATACTCAGTTAAGTGACTAAACATACTTTCAGGAATACACACCAGACCATCACCATTAGGTTAGTGTTGCACCACTGCTAGTGGAATTACATTACACAAGCTCCCTGACCTGTAATTATACAGTTATTGCTGATGGCAGGTTACATGTCTACATTGTATGTCATCTAAGTGTAATGGACTGACTGATTGATTTTATTTGCCCATGTTAAAACAACATGACACAGCTCTGTACATACTGTTTCTCCCATTGAAAAGAGAAGTCAGAATAATACAAAAAAAAGCCTAGAGGCTTATTTCCATTATGGTCCTTTAGGACCCGATCTGAGAGACGCATACCAGATCCTGCATGAGCTCTTCTGGTTCGGGCACACACACCTCCACGCTCGGGTCCACGCCCCTCCGCAGACGCAGGAAGTACAGGCTGGGCTCCAGGTGCTTGGCCTGTGACAGCAAGAAAAATGTCAGTGCTTTGGACATTGGTGTAGTGCCACACAAACTACGGTGAGCTCAGCCTGTTCGGAGATTGTGATCTGCATGGGTCAATGACACAGGAAGTGACACAGGAAATGTTTTGTGCACGGTAGTGAGAGTGCTCTGACAGTGACCGGCTGGAGCACTGACCTACACAGCAGAGGCGGAGTGGGTGTGAGTCTCTGTGTGAAAGTCAAGGTGTGAAAGACGCAAAAGATGGCCTTAAACTTCCCACCGAGTCGAGAATAAAAGGGTGTACACTCACAGACAGACAGACACACACACACAGACACAGACACAAACACACACACAGACACACACAACCACCAGGCCGTGGCAGGTGGCAGCATGTCATCCATTTCAGCACTTCACACTCTGTGAGCTACTGTTGGTGTGGGCCATGGCCACATGTCTAGGCCATGTGTGTGTGACACAAAAAAACACCACCAAGATATCCCACTGCATGGGTCGGATAAGACCTAGGAGAAGCTATTTTCACTAAAAGCCATTTTTTGTCACCCTATCATTAGCCTGGCCAATTGACATGTGTATCTTTATCATTGGAAAAGAAAAACAACAGTGATAACAACAGTGTATCTCCAACAAGTTACATTATTTACTTGCACTGAACACTTAATCTAACCCTTCCTCTAACCCAAAGGTACAGTACAAGTACAAAGCGTTACATGTTGTTACACACTTAATTACACTGTACTTCATAATTTATGATTTAGACATTTTATTTACCTATTTATGAATTTATGTTTTTGTTTATATACTCTCCAACTAATCTAAAGAAAAAACTGAGGTGACTCCCAATTTGTCCCCAACTAAAAGCTGCACCCATGGCACTGAATGCTTCTCAAACCACACATCACCTTCTAATCCTGCAGCTCTAAATCTCTCTGGCTAGAAAGATGGAGAGGTTGTATTATTCCTCTCTGCCTCCTGTCCCATTATCCACATGCTCCCCAGAGCCTCCATCTCCACGCTCCGACTCCCACACACAGGCACCTTTCTGCTGGTTGGGAAGGTCATCCAGTCACAATAACCCCCCCCACACACACACACATTTCTTCCCATAATACCTTGCAGGCCAAAGCCAGGGCGTCCGCCACCGTGTGGTCTGGCCTCAAAGGCACAGTGACCGCTTGGTTGTCTGGCATGTAAATGCAGGCTTTGGTTTCAGCACTGTCGTTCCAGTGGTTGCCTTCAGGTGGTGCTATAGAGTAGAGATTTGCCAGGCTGTTGAGCCTCTGCGATGAGGTTACAGCAGGAAGTGAGGGACAGAGAAAAAACGAGAGGGAAAGGGAAGGAGAGCGAGAGAGAGAGAAAGAGAGAGAGAGAGAGAACAAATAAATCAAAAATCAATATGTTTCCATTAAGCCAATATAAAAATTGGCAAAGCCTCAATGTGCAGAGCAAATTGTGGCCCAACTGGCCACTGAGAAATGATTTGACAAGGTGGGCCGAGTCATTTCATAGCATGGTGATTATAATGATGGTGTGTGTTGGGTAATGATTGTATGGAAATTGGCAGCGCCATGTGCACATGTTCGGTCTGTGGAACATCTGCACAGATGCCGTTTCTCATCAGCGTAACTGCCACTGGCACGCACACCATGTCATACGCATACTGGTATTTATAGGTTCGACACACACACGACTATCAAGGCATCTAGAGCTGGGCTGATCTATGCTACAGTAACTCAGCAGGTAGTCATGTCTTTGTTTGCTCAGTGTTTCTTGTTTGCTAATCAGAGTTGCTTGCAAGTTTACATAAAGTATAATTAATACATACAATGCACATTTCTAAAAGGGAAGTTTCATTCCATAAATAGCCCATGGCTTCAAATTGAACAACTGCAGAAATCTTTTGATGCCCTTCCTTTAATTAGAGAAAACACATTACGGTAAATATGTTTAGCTGCTTGATATTACCATAAATGAGAAGACTGGGATCCATTCATATAGCCTTGAATGTTTATTAACAAACGCTTGCTTTTGCTTTCTCAAATAGGAAAGAAATCTCACTTTGACTACATTTCATGGGAAATGACAGGTCGACTGAAAAAATAAATAAATAATCAAACTTTCCACCTTTACGCCCTTTTACCAGAAGAACTAGAACACCAAAACAGAGGTCTGTAATGTTCTGTCTAGGTGAGACGATGATGTTTGCATGTTTACCGAACAGGGGCCACTTTCTTACAGCACCCCTGTCCACAGTGCATCCACTCAGCTTTGCCTGTGAAGTCATGGTGATTCTTTGGGGAGGAAAAACAACATTTTCCAGTGGGGGGTGGGGGGGGCAGTTGCGTAACTGCATCACCGTCTGTCCAGACGAGATGGTGTGAGAGGGGAGGAGAGGAGAGGAAAGGAGAAGAGAATAGAGGTGGAGGTGTGAGAGAGAAGAGAAGAGGACAGAAGAGGTGGATGGGAGATAGAGGTGCAGAAGAGGAGAAGGGAAGAGGAGGGGGGGGGGGGGGGGGGGTAGAGGAGAAGAGAGGAGAGGAAAGGAAAGGAGAGGAGAGAAGGGGGGAGAGGTAGAGCAATGGAGAGGAGAGAATATGGGAGCAGCAGAGGAAAAAGGGGGAAAGATGGAGGTGTAGAGGAGTGGGCAGCTGTGGCCACTGATGACCAATCTCTCTCTCTCTCTCTCTCTCTCTCTCTCTCTCTCTCTCTCTCTCTCTCTCTCTCCACTTACTCAGGAGGAGCTGAGTAACTGTGTGCTCATTCATTCATCCAGCCACAGCAACGGCACTGCAAGTGCTCAGTCAACTTTCCACATGTACAGCCAAGCTTGTCCACAAACTAGTGCTTTCTGTGTGCAACGACGTGTATGTGTGTGCGTGTGTGTTCCGCTTTGTAAAACTGACTTAGTGTGTGTGTGTGTGTGTGTGTGTGTGAGAGATAGAGTCTTCTCTATACAGTGTGTCCACTCTGTAAAACAGACTATGTGTGTGTAAGTCTTCCCTGTACAGTAGTGTGTGTGTGCGCCCGATCTGTGAAAGTGACTCTGTGTGTGTGTGTGTGTGTGTGTGTGTGTGTGTGTATCTAAACAAAACCCTGTGCTTCAGAGTTTCCCCTGTACAGGGGAAATAATTTATTTACCACCCTCCGCCCAGAGCTTTCTAAAGATGGAACCCAGTTGAACAGGCACACTGTGTCAGGAGTATCCACTTTACAGAAGCACTCTTTTTAGACCGTCTCCAAGCAACGCTCCAATATTCAAATAAACAACCAGTCAGTCAAAATAATTCAACCTTGCCTTTTTTAGAGGAAAGGGACACAACCATTTCCCCATATGAGCTATCTTTTAAAATACCTTTTATATCAATGTTTCCTGACGTGCTACTACTAACACTGTGCATTTGCTGATAATCATTCTGCGCGACGTAATAAAATTAGTTAGGCATGAACTGCACCCAACCATGAAAAAGGACCTTGAGTCCTTGAGACTCGTCCATTAGAGAAAAACAGAGTGTGTTTGTGAGACAACCTGTTGAGTCTTCAGGGTGGCGCTTGTACTTTCACAAAGCAACTTTTCAAGGAAATACAGGGGGACATTCACTGCTCTTCCATGGAAGCCACTGGCAAGTGGTAAACACTATCAACCGTTTTACGCTGCCAGAACTCCAGAGGAATGCTGGCCTCTGCATGGCCTGCTTCAGTTTTTAAGCTTGTGTAAGTGGCCCCCCCCCAGAAAAAAAGCATCCAGCAGACAGAAGTCTTGGATTAGATGTAAAATGACAACTAAAGTGAGTGTTAAGCTCAGAGCACATCTGTCTCATCTGCAGATTAAATAACAGAGCTGATTTCACGGGACAGTCTCCAAGAAAGTGACTTCCCAAATGAATGAAAAAAAAAAAGAAAACACTAAGAGGCTTTGAGAAGCAGGCCATCTTGCTACCATGAGCACAGACACAGAATGTTGGATTTTGGGGCCCACAAAGGGACACTTGAGCGCGCTCCTGGGGAAAGGCATGTCTGCGCTTTATTTTGGCAACTTTCGTTGCTCTCGTCGCACTGTGCAGCCGTTCCGTTACGCGACTTTTACACTGGACACATTCAACTCCGTGAGCCTCAATGCCGCCCATTGTGCAAGGCACCCAGGACTAATAGTGAGAGGATCCCAGGCCGGATATCCTGTCCACTGAAATACCGCATTGTGACACAGGCTGCCACGAATGAGGAACTCGTGTGTGGGAACTATCTTATGTAAAAAAAAGTTCAACTGTATTGCACATGCCTGAGAAATGTAATTGAATAAAATTGAGTAGAATTCATTTTAAAAGGGGTCATGGGTCAACTGGGCAGTTACTTTCTTGTGCTGATTTAAAAGGCTGAGAACTTAGTCCTCTGTGACTGGTGCACAGCACAGTCTTCAGACACTGCAACATCTCAACAGATAGTGACTATTTCAGTTTCTAGAACAAATCCTAATAGTTTATGGTTAGAACTGCTAAGTATTAAATTCGAGTACATTTATTGGACGCTCTTATCCAGAGCATCGTACAGTGAATTGGGTACAGGGACTTTACAGGGACCCACCCACACTTCTACTATTGGTACGGGAATTAAACCAGCAACCCTCCCATCCCAAGACCAACAACACCTTAACAAATACTGCCCTACAAAGCCAAAAGGCAGTAAGTGTATATTTTGTCAAAACTAAGTTTAGACTGGAAATTGACTTAACACCTCTTTTGTCTTGTGACTAAATCTCTTGCTTCTTCCTAATAGTAAAGTACATAAAACCATCACTACTATTATACCGACAACATGTTTGACTGGGCAGTATCAGAACTCTGAAGGCATTTTTCTTAGTTTCAATGTTCACGTAGTTACTGCACTTTGCCTTTGTAGGGCAGATTAGGCCACAACACCCAACTCAAATAGTAATTCTAAATACCCAAAAACCCACTAAAACCCACTAAATCCCCAGCACCCATTTACTAACCTCTGAAATGTGAGGTGGAAGATAGTTCACTTGTGCTTCAGCTTCACTCTCGAAGAGCTAGAGGTAAGACAAGAGCAAAGAGCAAAAGAGCAGCCTTATTAAGATCGTTACTCATCTAACAACAGTTGACAAGTGCTAATGCTTACGTTACATTAAACATCTCCAAATGGGGCCATTTTTAATTTGATCAAACAGCTTTGCTCTGCAACAGTCCGTTGCTTTGATACTATTTCTGCCCTGGCTGGAACCTTTGAGGCTTTGCTGAGACTAATGGGCACTGCGGTAATGCTTGAATTCAGATGAAAGGAAGAACTGAGTCTACAGTGGGTGGAGAGGTGGATGAGGTGGCTTCTCTTGCCCTCTCTCCCTCCCTCTCTTGCTCTCTCTGCCTTTCTTTCCTCTCTGCTTCTGTTTCCTCTCAGACTGCAGTGGCGGCGGCTGGCTTTTTCGGCCCTATCAGCCTCCTGTCAAGAATGACTAAGTGAATAGAGCTCTGAGTCAGTGCTGGACCGAAGCAGGGCTTCGCCAGACTAAAAGACCCCAGTGCTTCAGGAGCCCTCATAACTGGCTATTGTGGATCATTCACTTGGAAGTGACATCGAATGAAAATTAGTGGGCTGCTGAGAGAGATCAAGGTTCTGCTTTTAAACCCAGCAGCTAACACACACACAGAGAAAAAAAAACAGCACATGGTTGCTGATGAAATGTGAAAAACATCTCTCATCACTAATAAAAATATACTGTAAAGAATAAAGCAAGAACAGCTGTTCAAGACTCAAGTTACAGGGCTGTACCAAACCGGACAAAACGCAGGTTTTAAGTCATTATCCTCTACACCCATTAGTATTTTATTAAATGCATAAACGAACATCTAAATTTAAAAGTTCCCACAGCAAGGCTGAGTGCTTTTAGAGACTCTGGGGACTGCCTGCTACAAAGCCCAGGCAATTTGCTGGGCGAGTGTGCCGGGTAAGCTTATGGGAGTTTTGTGAGTAATGCCAGATTAGATTGCTGGAGACAGCGAGAGCTCAAGCACAGTGGCTCCATTGCAGAGTTTAAGTGAGAGATTTCTGTGGAGGGCACGGATGGTTACTTGACCTGCGTCGGGGGGGGGGGGGGGGGGGGGGGAATGTCTGTAACTCTATTCCCGAGATCACAGTTGACCTGAACCCACCTGGGCAAAGGACACGGGGCAGAGCGCTTCACGTTTGCACACTTTGGCTGCCTCCATACCCAGGGCTTGATGGTCTATTTCTAGTTAATCTTCCCTCATCCTTGTTTGATCTCGGTGCTTCGCATGGGTGAGAACAGATGACCGAAGAAGGGATTGAAGGGAAAAAAAAGGCGGCAAGAAAAAAGGGATTCTGCTTGGTTTGTAGGGTCTGCTGGGAGCAATTAAACACCCCTCAAAAACACACATACATGCCTTCACAAACCATCACAAAAAAATGGGGGTGGGGGGGGGGGGGGGGGCAATGCTTTGACTCAGCACCTGACATCTTAAAAAAAAAAAAACATAAGGGCCATTTAATATTTAGCAACTAGCACGGGGCCCCTACATAAACCATCTGTTTGTCGCTGGAGGGCACGGTACCACAGTCTGCAATCTACCACATATGGCTTTTAATAATTCATGGCACATTTGTGTGTGTGTGTGTGTGTGTGTGTGTGTGTGTGTGTGTGTGTGTGTGTGTGTGTGTGTGTGTGTGTGTGTGTGTGCACCCTCGCTGCTTTCCTCTCGCCACACCTCACCCTTCTGCGCTGCGAAAACACGACCGGGTCTCATTAGGCAAGCCGGCTGGATCTCCCGATCACATGACACATGTCAAAGATGGGAAGGGGTGGGGGTGGGAAGGGAGAGGTAGAAACAGGGGATGGGGATGAGGATGGAGGGCTTTTTTTTAGGGGGTAGGGGGGGATGTCCTGTTTCGCTGAGGGGAAATAAGGGGGAAGCACCTGACGGCATGGTTGTTCTGTCATCCAGCCGTGAGGTCGTGCTCGTGCCAACAGGTCAGCGGATACAAATAATGAAGCGCGCTCTAGAAGTGACACCCTGCTGGGGCTGAGGGGGTTGTCAGAAATCACATGATACTGCTCTCTCGTAAATTTTTTACGTTCTGGCGCCATCATGTAGTCGTAGTAGTGTTTTTTTTTTTATTCCGCTGCTTTTAAATTGACCAAAGCAATGTCATTTTAATTGACTGAATGCATAAGAATTACTTTTTGTTGTCCAGAGCACAGAATGGACCTGTGTCAAAGAGGTTGTGCTACAAGTTAAAAGCAATTCTCCAAGCACTCCTCTTCATAATGCTACGATTCATTTTGCACCTAAATGGACAAAATAGCAAAACAGTTGCCATAATGGCTCTTAAGCAATGTAGAGCCAGTAAAGTAATGAATTGGAGGCTGAGTCACTCAGACAATGAAGGTGGAAACAGCACTTAACAACCTAACAGCCCAGCCCCTCCCATCACGTGAATATGAGCACCAGATACTTTCAGTGACCTCGAAAAGGGCACGGAATCTTTATCTTATCTTTCTTTTTTATTTATTTATTTTTTGGGGGAATAAGAAGCAGGGGAGAGGAACGGCAGTAGACATAAATAAATGATGATCCACTCAAGGCAATAATTACCGACTGGAGAGGACGCACAAAAGCCTGTTATTTGCACCTGTGTATGGAATTTTCCCTGTGAGCAGGAGAGATGATTTCACACCAAACCCATATGGTGCCTCTGCCGGGCAGGGATTCCATTCAGCACCTCTGAGCAGTGAATCTCCCTCAGGCTCTATTTTAACACTTTCATACCCTACACCACACATCCACACTGTCTGTGTCCAGAGACTGTTTCCAGGAAATCTCGGCTTCAGAAAATAAAAACCCTGCCATGGCATTCCTTACGTAGGTGCCCTGAACACAGGTGATTTAACAAATGTAGTGACCTGCCTGTTTGGTCATTTGATTTCTCACCAGGATCAGCTGGTTCAGAGAATGGTTGGATCAAATATGAGGTGGCGTGTTTTACTTTATGAAGCCGGGATTTGTCATTGTTATAGTGCAGCGGACTTCCATGTACCTGAGAGGCTGATGGTCTTTTCTCCCTGCCCCGCCTGGTGAGGTTGTCCAGGCCTTTGAGAGAGGAGAAGATGCCCCGTTTGCTGCGTCCTTTCTGGGAGAGAGACAGGGATCGCTTCCGTAATGTAGCTTCATCTCTCGAGCAGATCTGAAAGGGTTTGGTAAAGATTATGGATAAGCAATGCAGTGTGTGATACCACACATCCAATCCCAATCTTTATAGCAGAGTGCTGGATTGGGAAAAATGTGTAATAGAAGATCAATACAATAAGTAAACTTTTACATAGGAGCTCTATGATGTGAGGACCATCTTTGTATTTTCAAATAAATGGATAAGAACAGGATACAAAGCATACTGCACTGATGCACATACATCACATGGAGACTTTTGAACACAAGTGTAGCTCATTTGGAGCTCATTTACTCCCCCCTCCCCATGCACAGTTTAGATTAACAGTTTCACTGCGGGTCCTACTCTACCCAGTATGTCTATGCATGTGACAAATAAATATCCTTGTATCCTTGTAGCTTTGAACGCATACTGACCAGTATGTCTATGCATGTGACAAATAAATATCCTTGTATCCTTGTAGCTTTGAACGCATACTGACCAGTATGTCTATGCATGTGACAAATAAATATCCTTGTATCCTTGTAGCTTTGAACGCATACTGACCAGTATGTCTATGCATGTGACAAATAAATATCCTTGTATCCTTGTAGCTTTGAACGCATACTGACCAGTATGTCTATGCATGTGACAAATAAATATCCTTGTATCCTTGTAGCTTTGAACGCATACTGACCAGTATGTCTATGCATGTGACAAATAAATATCCTTGTATCCTTGTGGCTTTGAACGCATACTGACCAGTGCGTGGAAGGAAGACACCGAGAAGATGCCAAGGCGGCCCAGCGCGGCCTTGGAGGGGCGGCTGGCGGTGGCCAGGAGGCTCTTGGGATTGGGCAGCTCTCCGCCCTGCAGGCTGGCCAGGTAGCAGCGCATGCGGAACAGGTCCATGTTGAACCGCTCCAGGTTCTGCTCCCACTGCTGAATCTGTGGATGGGATGGATCAAGCGGGTTAATGTTAAAGGGGGAAACACAGAAACTATCACATATATCATTGCCTTTTGTCTGAAAGCACTGTATAAAATGCATACAGTATGTCACAGAAGTAGGTACAGCACATGTTAGCCAAAATGTAGAGCAGATCGTCTTAAGGGTAAATTCTGCAGAAACGAAGAGTCAGTCTTAGAGACATTAAATCTATACTGTTATACGAGCTGCACTCTGCCTACTCTCAAATGTATTAAGTTTTATTTCTGCAGAAGTGCTGCACTGAACTGAACTCTACTCCTAAAATAAAGACGTTCTTTGGATGCGACTCAAAAGCAAAAAAGCATGTGTTAAACTTAAAAACACAAACTACATTTCTGTTTTTGGTGCACTGGTTTCTTGGATCATATGCGCAAACACACATGCTGATGATGGCCTAGTGTTGAAGTGAACATTTGTGGACATGGTGTGACAAATCAGAGTATCAGAGTCAGAGTGCATGCGTGTTTTTAAGTTAAGCATTCCAGGAAGACATAATTACTGAAGAGTGCACAGAGGGCTTGATCTGGCACTGAGGGGTGAGGAGGGGGCAGTGGGTCGGGTTGGGTTGGGTTGGGTCGGGTCGGGTCAGGGCTGAGAACTGGTTCTGACTGGGCAGGAGTAGAGCCGGAGCTTATGGTTAATCCCCACATCTGAGTCAACCCAGCCAATAAAAGCCATGGGGTGGTGGATGGGTGGGAGAGTGGGAGAGTGGGAGAATACTTTCTCGTCCCCCCTCCCCCTTTTAGAAACCAACCCAGCACTCCGAAGACACAAAAAATGGTGCGGCACTTGTTCACACCATATTCACACAAAGAACATGCTTATATACAGTATTTGCTGACAGCAGGGATTCTTAAATGAGTCTGCAACAGAGCTGCTCTGCTCTCTGGGCTCTTTGCCTTAATGGGACTCATCTGCAAAAGAAAAGCCATTCACTTCATAAAACACTATGAGCCTCCCTTGTAAAGATAAACACGGAATTCACAAGATTCTTCCGGACCAGCATAAGCACTCCATACAATGATGAGGTTCCATTACCCCATTAATGCCTCCGCTGGGGTGGTGGTAGGTGTGTCTGTATGTGTGTGAGTGTGTGTGTGTGTGTGTGTGTGTATATGTGTGTGTGTGTGTGTGTGTGTGTTGGGGGGTAAGCACCATCCCCTGTCACTTTATTTGGTCCAAGGAAGCTGCTTTAATAGGATGATTAGGCCTGACTCCTGCGTTCCGGGGGAGATAGCTCACGGGAACCAGTGTGGCCCTCATTAAGGTTTTAACAGAGGCCCTCTGCTTTGGTTAAATCCAATCAGCTGACCCGTGCATTACAATGGGCACTAGGCCTGCCTTTACAAAAGACATCTCCCGGGGGATTCGGGCCGAGACAGAAGGCCTTTATCGGAGAGCCTGGCATTAAGGTGTCAGCCACAGGCATTCATCTCCTTCCCTAAAGAGGAGGCGGATTAGGTTCAATACTCAGCCCAGGACAATTAAAGGCTGCACAACCGTTTCGAAACCTTTGAAGCATGGCGCCCCGTGAGTATTGAAAATGCAACGGGGTTCTGGGGCACTGGGGAAGACAAATGCAGGCAGGTAAATGCAAAAACAATGCATCCGCAGTCATTAGTGGAGGAGAAAGTGCTTGAAATGCCATTTTGCACATGGTAATTTATGAACAAAAACAGGGGCAAACTCATTATTACAGACAGGAACCATCCTGGGTACATGCCTTTTAGCGCCACATAATAGCAAGCTGTACTTATGAAATGAGCATCGAATTATCAGGCAGAACACAGCGCGCTCTGCTCTGCCTCTTCCTCTCGATATTGGCAAGACCAGCACTGCAATGGCCAATCCACCGGTGCAGTCACCGCATATTGTTCCCATCTGGCCTCTACAGTTTGGTATTTAGTCACATTTTCAGTCCCATTAAAGGGGGCTGGAATGTGCGTTTTCCTTTCAGATAGTCCATGTCTTTCATTCATCTCTCAGCCATCTGCCTTCCATTTTATTTTGAAGCCATATACTTAATTGTAGTAAATGACAAACAACCACTGTTTCCTTTCAAGGTTTGGGGGACATGCAGACTTCACTCTGCCCAACTGACTGGCACTGATTTCAGGGGGACGGGACATCAAAGAAAAGAATGCTTGGGAGGTAGAAGATACCTCCACCACCACCGACCCCCAACCCCCACCCCACTGCTTTCAAATCCATTCATCAGCTGCCCAGTGGACCCCACCCCCAAGCCTTGCACCCCCATCATCCATCCAGCTTTGTGGCACTCCTTCGACCGGTCCTACCCCCTCCTGACCTCAGTATTGGCTCCAGACACTCCTGGCCGGCAGTGCCATGATTGTTAGGAGGAAACTGTAGGGGGGAAGGGGGAAGGCGGTGGGGGAATCGTCTGGGTGTGATGGCGAGAAAGCAGCCTTGCTGACAAGTCAAATTGAGCGAATAGCTGGGAGTTGGATGAAATGTGCTTACAGGCTACCTCATTGATATTACAAAACCTGAATAAGGGCAAATCGCCACTTCGGGCTGTCTGGGTCATGCAACACAGGTCAATATTCAAGGCTAAAGCTCTCCAGTGCACTACACGTTCAATGAATATTTACACATCTTCAGAGAAGCCAATTACTACCAAATTAATGGTTTACCAAAAACAAAAAAATAGGGAAAATAAACAGTGTAACGTAAACTGAAAAGAAAGCAACTCCATTATAAGGATAATTACACTTAAATGCATTTCTCTTAGCACGGAGAAAACTACTTGGTCTTTGGGCTTTTAAGACATGCTTTTTGTGGAAAGACTAACCTCCTTAATTACCCTACTATAAACTCAGGTTTATGAACTAAGCTGGTAGAGCAGCTGAGGGCTAAGTGAGGGGGGATGGGGACTATGAAGTGTGTAAACTCCTAGCGAGGGAGTAATGCCTATTTCAGATATTAAACCTTAAACATCATGAACGAACATATCTGGGAAACCAGCCAAATGTGATGCCCATGACATAGCATGCTGGAGCATAAACCTGGTTGAGTGGACTCTTTCTGTGTATGTAAATGGTGAACACAGATGTCAATAGCTTCCCTCTGTGGTTGCTGATCGACTACAAGGAGAGTGCAGTATGCAAACAACCTCCAAAACATGGCCTTGGAGTCAAATAATCATGCTAAGGCAAATCACTATGTAAGCACCAGCACTGAAAATGGGTCATGTTGATTCAACGTGTTTTTGAAAAGGTGACCTTGAGATGGGGTGAAACACAGAGTCATCCATATAGGCTCTTTCAGAGCGAGACGCTTTTCGAACAAGCAGAGAGAGCTCACCTGGTTTTCGATGGCCTTTCTGTTCTTGGGATCGCTGACGATGGAGAGCTGCAGCTCGGCCATCTTCCTCATCTTGCTGTCCATGTCGATCTTCTGCAGGAGGCCGCGGATCTGTCCCCGCAGTAGCCTCAGGGTGTCCTCCTTCCCGTGCCGCTTGGCGAAGAGGGAGGCGCTGGCCGAGTGGATGGCCGTCACCCAGTTCTCCAGGTCAGTCTGGTTACTGGCCTGAGGTTAGTGAGAAAGAGAAGGCTTAGGAGACAATCTTGGGCTGGGGCTGTACGCAGCTGGCTAAGATGGCCATATCATAAATGCGAGGACCCAAGATCGAGTTCAACCCAAGGTTTATCCCAATCCTACCCCATGGCTCTCTCCCACTTGTTTCCTGTCTCAATCCCTCAACTATCCTGTCAAATAAAAAGTGAAAAAAAAAATCTATTAAAAAAATCTGTTTAAAAAAAGCTTTTAAAAGCTTCGCCTAAACACAAAACATTTCAGCTGAGGGCACTGTGAGACAGTCTCTAAGTCTGAGAAGCTGCAAGGCTTTACTTAAAAAAAAAAGACTGCTTGAGCTGACAAGTGTAAAGTAAGATTTTTTCAACCATCAACTAATCCAGTTATTTCAACAGACAGATCATCACATTCAACAGCATGTACCGTCAGAGAATGAGACTCTGAGAAAGGATTTTTCATTTAGCTGGTTTTAATATGCTTCAGAGTAGTTCCAGACACTGTACTGACAATATGGCAAAAAATTATTTGATAACTCAAAGTTGTCACCCTGCATGCTGTTTAATTGTCATGCATATGTTCCCACATATCCACCTACCCATCTACCATTCCTTTCGAGATAAGACAATAACCAACCTATGACCCTAAGCAAAAAATATGAAATGCCACATGTGTATGTCGTCATAAAAAAAAAACATATTAATGTGAGCCTGAGGGAGACGCCGTGAGTGAATAAACACAATTTCCCAAACAATCTGCACAACTGCTTTCATGATGAAAAAAAAAACACCCTCGTAACACATCACCAAAGAATGCACTGCTGACAAAGCAGGAACAGAACGGCGAGCAGTCTCGGCACTCAAACACACACCAAAGAAGAGAAACAAACACACTGAGAAAGAACTTCTGTTCCTCATTTCTGGGCAGATCATGATCAGCCCTTTGCATGACAGGGAGCAGGCACGTGTGTCACAGTAACCCCCTTAATGATGGTGATTATATAAAGCTAAAGAAACTAAATATCGTGAAACTTTTTGGAGTTGTTACTACAGTTGTTACTTCATCTACTCTTGTCTTTGTTTTGAAATACACTGTTAATGCTCACAGGCTGCTGTCCATTTTAAAGTAAAGGGAAAAGAAGCACATAACATACCTGGAACAGGTAGACGTCACCATAGGTGTTGCTGAGGCAAAACACATTCTCTCGCTTGGGGTGTTCAGGTACAGCCTGGACGACACTGTCTTCAGCTAGCAGGGCGTAGCGTGGGGACAGGTCCTGCTCGGGAGAGCTTTTGCCATAGGTTTCATAAAAGAGCAATGTACAGCCTGCAAGAAGAGGAGGGGTGGAAAGGTAAAGTCAGATGTAATGACAAAGAAAAGTGACAATGGGATAAGTTCTACAAGGATATTATAGTGCATATAGCCAGGAGCACTGCTAGAGATGTTGAGGCGTGTTAATATTAAATAATAACATTAACAGTGCTCTCAAACGGCCCCCTGTCAATGGTGGACCCCTTACAATAGTCCTAGCGTTTCTCCCTGTGCCTCCAACCCTGCATATAGCTAGCTTTATTTGGTGTAAATGCAGCAGTGAGCAGTCGATAAGACCATCCATAAAAACCATCCATAAAAACTATTCTTCCAATCTGGAAAATGTCACTAGTTGCTAACAATTCATATCTTTGTAGCTTTACAATACAATATAACACAAATACAATATAGCAAATAAAAATACAACAACTCAAAAAGCTTCAAACAAGAAGCTTTAGACTACTTTAAAGTCTGCATTTCTTTATTGGTGTAAATTTTAAGCTAAATTCCCTGCCACTGTTTGCTGTGAGTGACTGTAAAGACTGTGGAGATTAGATAAGGTATTATAATTAGCTATGGTATAGAAATTACCTAGTCACAGCCATAGACTGTCTAGGGGATTATGCTGTGGTCAATTAACACACTGACTTTACCATGACTTGAGTATAAGTCATTTGCTGTGAGATTATCCATTTAGGCATGTATAATACCCATAAGCATAACTGACATGAAGCTGATCTCCAGCAGTTGAAATCGGGGTGACAGAAATGCCCAAGGCCAGTCCCTGGTAGTACAAATGCACTGTGGTGCATACAAAGGGCCTCGTGGTGGGGGATCCCTGGGCAGGCCAGCACCACCGTAGTGTAATGCCTCTGCTCAATAAGGCCTTGGTTTCCCTGACTATATATATTTTTAGCAACCAGCAAGAAGAAATTGTGAAGTGAAATGAAAGCGTCTGGTTCACCAGGCTAGGAGATCGCTGCTGCGTGGCTCACCTTTCAGGGTAACCCAGTAGTGCTTCCACTTGCGCCGGGACACGAGCTCCAGCTTCCTGTCTTTGTGGAGGGTGACGAGAGGCTTGAAGGAGAGCCAGCCGGCCCGCCGGACCACGCCCTGCTCCTTCTCGAACAGGAGGTCCAGCTGCTCCAGGGAGCCCAGGTTCTCCTCGCTGCTGCTGTCCTCCGTGCCCTCGGTGGACGGCTCCTGCCGCTCCTCTCTGCCGCCCGGTCTCCCCCCGCCGCTGCGGCCGGCGTCCAGCTCCTGCATGAAGTTCTCGTAGATGTTCTGCCGCAGGGCGTCCGTGCCTTGGTGCAGGGCGCCGGCCGACTCGCTGCGGGGCGGCAGGGCCTGAGACCGCGAGCGGGACCTAGACTGGGAGGGGCCTCGGGGGTACCACAGGAGGCTGGAGACCTGAGAGGGGGAGCTGGTGTCGGCGGTCAGGCCATCCACCCCGCTGTCAAACAGCTCACTGGTTTCTCTGTACCTTGGCTCCTAAAGTAGATTTTTAATACAGAGAATGGAGAGAAAAGTGTTCATTTCAGTCATACGATGCTAGATGTTGATAAATCATGTTTCTTGTACTGATTTGCTGAATTCCTTTTTTGAACAGTAATTTAAGTAGCATTTGTACAGTTTTGACATTTTTGTTTTATTCCATTTGGCATAAATCACAAACAGTTAAATGTTATTTGCAGCCTACATTGTTAGTTGGATTGAAAAAAAAGGTTTCAATCTGCATTTGTCTTTCTCAACTAATATGTCCTTTCAACTTTAATATATGACCATGCTAATATCTCTCCAGAGAAATCCTACCCAAATGTTCAGCAATTACATTCAGTTCATAAGGGCACGCTTACTCTCACTGCATTGTAATGCACTTGTGGAGATTGCTCGCTTTATGAGGAATGAAAGCCCACCTGCACTCCATTAAATTAGACCATTGATTCCCCATTGCTCAATATGTAGGAGAGTGCTTCAAAAACACACACACAGAACAAGTGGAGCTCGCACAGCATGCTTACTATCAACCACAGCCAACATCTGGGTTTTATTAATGGGCCAGGTACGGCCATCCTCACTGGGGGCCACCTACTGACCCCTTCCCCGGGATCTGGGAGCCAGGTGTGAGGTAATGGAGGCTGGACAGAAGACTCTTTTTTCAAAGGAGTAAAAAAATCTGAAGTGATATATAGCTAACCCTCTGTTCACCCTTATACCCTTCATTCATACACCCTTCATTCATTTTAGAGGGGGGCTTTGGGACTAGCGATAGAGAGAATGGGCAGGTATCGGTGGAGCCCACAGCCTTGTACTAGTTGGTACACGTTATGAGAGCTGTGATGTCATACCTACACTTTGAGTTATAGCCAGTAGAGTCATAGAGCCCCGAACGACCCCCATTAACCCTTCAGAGCCCAGGAGGGAGATAAAAAGCCCAGGGAATATAACATCTCAGACTATTTCAGACAAAACTACCCCATTGTTTTGTTCTCACAAATCTGAATCCTAGCCTAATTGAAACCTGCAATGTTTATTTTTGACAACTATCCTGTGCATTTTATTAGAGTCAAAACAATCTGTTGCATGGCAAGGATTTAAGAATGCATAATAAATATATACACGCATGTTGTGTGAAAGGAATGGGGAAAGGATGCTGTTACACTGTGTTGCTCTCAGTCTATTACTTGAGTCAGTGAAGCGGAAAATGAGCAAAACAATGTCACAAGGTAGGAGAGAGACTGTCATAAAAGCAGAGCATTCTTTCTCATGTCCCTAAGAGACTAAACATGGCACGCCACTTCGTAAAACTTTTAGCTTCATGGGTAAATCTCAGGTCATTTACTATTGATAGCAGACAGAGTAACATTACCAGGTTAAATGCAAAAGTGCAGGGTTACACAGCCATTTGGTTTCAGTTTGAAACAAACGGGGCTGTAAATAAATTAAAGTGTAAGAACATCTTATATGACAGCCCTTGCGTAAGAGGTTCATCGCATTAAATGCCAATTTAGACTGAGGGTTTAGAAAGCAAGAAGTGAGATAAGATAAAAACAAAAAGCACGAGCACATGGGAAACCGCACAAAAGGGGTGGGTAAGGAGCAAGGTACATTTAAGCTAATCGCTTTAAAGCTCAATTGCCTGCATTCCCATCTTCCATCCATTACACACTTGGCATATCTGCAATGCCATTCAGTTTCCATCCGTCATATCACATATCGATAAGCAATACTTCCCCAGCGACGCTAGAATGGCTCTGTTTACACACAAACAGGGTGGTGTACTCTACTCGGTCCTCAAAAAGCTCTGCCAGCACTTCTGCGCCCAGGTCTGTAGCTATTCTCATCCTCTCTGCCTTGTTAAAGTGGGTGTCATTTTACAGCCGTAGTGCCGTCTGGCACCTTGTGGCAAAAGATACATTTACTTAAATGTCACAGTGCAGACAGCAGCAAAGCCTGACAGATTTCGTCCTCATGGGTACGCATTTCACAATTACAAACTATACACCATCAATCATAAATACCACTTTCACTAGTATTCCAACCAAATCTGGACCACTGAAAATCAAAGGCACCACAACGAGCTACAGTAATTAAGGCTGACTTTCCTTGGTGTAGTCCGGCAAATCCAATCGGTTGGAGCCCCATCTCCTCCTTGGTGATTGTGAGGGTTGCAGAAAACTCATGTTTGGCGTGGAATTGATACAGTCCTGCCCGCAATAATATATACTAAATAACGCACATCGCTGGCCTAGCGTTGCTCTTCGTCTTCATGATAATCTTACGACCGTTCTGGTCATCGCTGGGTATTTCTCTGGGGAACGACGTGTCATGGTTTTTTTTTTTGACAGAACCCCGTGGCTTTTAGCTCTCTGACAGCTGGCCTTGCGTGGCAGAAAATACTGTGCCCGACGTGGGATGGCATAGAGCTCCTTCCTGACAAAGCAACACTCGGCCCATAATGGCAAGCTGCCCGGGTAAAGTGGGCCGCCAAGAACCTGTCAGGTGGGTGCTCTTTGTGGGTACCCTCCCTAACTAGTAGGGAAATGAGACAGGCAGAGAGGTCAGAAAAATAGACAGTAGCCCCGTCGAGCAAAAAGCTGTCCATGACAAATCCCACAGACAGGGCGTGGGTGGATGCCTTTTATAGACAACCTCTCAATGGTCACACTAATGGCTGTCCTGAGAATGAGGCCTTGCATCAACTTAATATAAGCACAGGAAAATCAACATGATGTAAGCAAAGCACTTTTTAAAATCTTTACCGTATCCAGATAATGCATGGATGACTTTTCAAATTCCAACAGTTTTGGACATATTCACAACATAACTCTCTTGATATTCTAGCAGGAGATAAGACCGGCATATGGAAGTCAAGGAGAGTTATATTTTCCTACACAGTATGCACAAAAAAAACTCAAGAGTAAAGTATGTAGCCTTAAAGTACCTGCATCTTTTGCTTTCTCCTGCTCAAACTCCCAGTCCAGTCGCTGAGGCGTCTCATGCGGTTCTTGATAGACGCCTTTTTTATCGTGTCCTCTGTTAGGCTGATAGGCTTAACCTTGCGACAGGGCAGAGTAAAGGAGGCATACTGTTTTGCCTCCGCACACTCCTCCTCTCTAGGCACCTCCATCACAGATACGATGGAGGCCCGATGTTTGCTTGGCAGCTCATCAGGAAAACGAATGGGCAGGTCCTTGGTTGTGTTAAACGTAACCGCCGTTGTTGGGTTGCGGTAAAGTTCGGGAAGTAGCTGCTGATCTAAGACTCCTGACTGGGCATCCCCTGAGCTGTCCTCTACTCTTGTGGGGGAAAGACTGTCTGCTTCGTTTGACTCCGCTCCCTGGCCCCATGGGGAGTCATACCAAGACCCCTCTGAGCTCAGAGAGCTGCCCTTACTAGTCCTGGTGGTGGAGCTGGTGGCCGTTGGTGCTCCGTGCTGAAGCTCGTGTCTGCGCGTGACTCCGGGTAGGCCAGGTGTGGAATCCACGTTCGGGGAAAACTTAAGAAGCTGCACCGGTCCGGCACACTCATCCAGCAGTAAAGGGTTGGTGGTGTTGGTGAACTCCACACGTAGGCTGCCATCTTTTTTGATCACCACCCGTGGGCTACTCTGTTCATCCAGCGTCTCTGGACAGGGTGTTTTGCTGGGTGTTTTGTGCCCGTTCATCGTGTAGCCATTGCGCTCATTGTAAAACCTGCCATTGTCTGTGGCATCTTCATAATGACCGTAACCGTTCTCTGACGATAACACCAAGCGGCCCTCAGATGCCAGGCAGTCGTGGGAGCCATGCCACAGCCTACCATTGGCCCCTTCGTTTAGTCCCTTTGTTATAAAATCATAATGGCGAGGGACATAGGGATGACTGCCTTTATGTTGAGACAGGCAGCCGCTGACACTGGCTTTGGACTTGTTTGCGGAAGCGCCTGGGATGACCCTCCAACAGCCGTGAGGAGACACCGAGTCGTCTTTGGTGGAGCGGAACTTCAGGAAGGGCTTTTGTCTCCCTGGGAGGACGACGCTGCTGCCCCGGGGTCCCTGGATGCTGTACTGGCTCTCCGAATTCCCCATACCTTCTCTGTGGAGGAAAGAACAGAATAATTTGTGATGTTCATGGATGATGTGATAACGCCCCTCGGCATAAATGTGTCCTCTGATAGCTGTGCCTTTGCTTTGATCTCCAATTGGTCACAGCTTTTTAGTGCCTGACTGATTGATTCTGTGTGAACTGGGCCATGGTTTCAATTCAAATCCCCAGAGAATTATTTGTCAGTCATGGTTCTTCAAGACTAAGTGGATAAATTAAATATGGTGTGTCCTCTTTTAAAGTGGCCCCATCAGTTACTTTAGATAATGTCAGATGCCTTGGACTTCAACTGTGATGTGTCATTGTGCTTATTTTTGTCCAAACCTTTTCAAGAAAAAAAGAATAAAAAAGGAAGAAAGAAAAAGGAAAGAAAGAAAGAAAGAAAGAAAGAAAGAAAGAAAGAAAGAAAGAAAGAAAGATGGAAAGAAAGAAACAAACAAACAAACAAACGCAGAGTACATTAAAGTTACAAAAAAGTTACATATTTTGTTTTCTTTGCTTACATAATCAACTGGACTGACCTGTTCTGTTTTCTTTCCGCTCACTGATCTACAACCATCCTGTTTATATGGTCATCATCTCGGATCCTCTCAATTTGTCTTCTGGCTTTAACAGGTTCATCTATGGAAATAAGAAGAAGTAATGGACTTAGCATATGCAATTCAGAGATTCAGCCTAATCAACAGATAACAAAGGGCCTAAAACAACAATTCTTCACAAATACAAATTCTTTCTTACTATAAAAATCACAGTAAACATTACCATTTTAAGTAATTTCACTATCATGCTGAAACACATCTATAATGTCTCTATACACATATTATGCATTGATTAATGTTTAATCGCATTAATATTTCAAAGTGTGCACAAGTTGTTGAAATGATAAGGATTTGTAGTACTCTTCAGCCATATCCAGAGATCAATGTGTAGCGTAAGACGGGGTCTGAATGCTACCAGTTCAAGCTCATGTACAACGAAAGATTGGTAGTTCACCAGCTCTAAACAGAACGCCTTCTTCTCCCTCTCAAATCTAGGCATTACTTGCATTTTTCCGTCCCCACAGAATACAGTGACCTCTTACTCAGTCGGTTGAAAAACGCTTTTAAAAGCTGTCTTCAGTTTGGCTGCTGTTTATTTTTAAACTGCTGGAATTCCATGGATATTTTTTTTTCAAACTGTCGCTCTGCACTGCCAAGCGAGTCCTGCCGCCGATGCCAGATGAAGTCGTGACCAGAGAGCTTTCCAAGCTAGACCGGCCCTCCCCTCGTGAAAGATCATGACTCTCATACAACTTAAGGCCTCGAAAGGAACATGTGGCTCCCGTACAACTCAATACTGTACACAGAGCTTGCTTCACACATGCACACATGTATGTATGGTGGTACATACTTAATTTGTGGTACATAATGTCTGTGGGAGCAAAACATCTACCACAGCTCCCCGGTCTAAGACTAGTTGCACCTGATAACCTAAATGACTTAATGACTGTACATGTAAACCAAACACAAAGGTGATCAAAGCCTAAAGCAATATGCCACTGTGATTCATGTGGGCAGCCACACGTACCTAATCAGCTTTCTGAACAAGCTATTTCTCTCAAGGTTTCCAGCTTAAGACCTTGCAAAGGCGATGCGGCTTTAATGAAGCCAGCAGGGGATAGATGGAAAGCGTGCAAGGACAGAGAGAGAGAGAGAAGAGAGCGGGAGTGGTCACAACAAAGTGAGAGTCGTCATCGTCAGCTAATACGTTGCCCTGCTTGACCGCAGCTGACCATTCCACCAGGCTAGTGGCAACCTTCCTCACCCTGTACTGTGAGAAAGCTGTGAGAAGGACTTAGCACCCTGGGAATGCATCTTGGGAAACATCTGCCGGCCTTCGCCCGCTTCTTTCCATCCCACCCCCCTCGCTGACCCGTGTCTTTGTGATTAGCATCAAGAGTGAGTGGTGCCACAGGTCGAAAGTGGCCCAAAAAGAGTGGAAAGCTTGTCCCTCAGTTACGCATACAGGGGAGCAAAAAAAACACAAGGAAGAAAAAAAGGGGGTTTGTTGGACAGACAAATGAGCTTGTGGCACTGCCTCAGTCGCCGTATAGAGGCTCGGCACAATGCCTGCTCTCATATACAATGCTAGCAAAGAAACAGACGCTGCCCCTCACACAGTGACGCTATTCAGAGGAGGAAGGCCTGTGAATGACTGTGAAAAGGACTCAGAATGCACAAACACACACACACACACACAAGACACTCTTCCCCGAGTGCCAGACGTCTGCCAGAAGTTGGGTCCTTATTTTTCGGGGGTACCTCATTGAGGGCAACCTTGTCCATCACTGGCGTAGGGATTACAAAGACGTGGCGTTCAACGCGCTCTGCAGTGTTTGCACTTCAGCGGTGAACTTTGGTCCTGTCTTTCTGTGGAGCCATCTGCTCACAAGGAGGAGGACCACGCCCTTAGTAGAGTCTAGGACATGGCCATTCGATACAATTTTCGATACAGGGCTCACGACACGATACGATTTTCGATACGCAATTCGATTCGATTCCGATATCGATACATATTACTTTATAATTATTACTCAATGTCATTCACTCAACAAAGCCAGACAAATATTATTTTTATGTTCAATTTATTGAACAGGAAAATAAAGTGCATTTTTTCAATGCTTTTTACTGAACATGTCACAGAAAAGGTGCCCAGTCTCACTAGGTACCTGTAGTCAACTTCTAAAAGCTATTTGTGCAAAAGAATACAATATGGCTAATGTACATTTGTACTAAACAAAGTACATTTACTACATTTTGGTTTAGAATCAATAGTGCATTTCTCTGTGCAGTAGCTACTGGGGAGTGTATCGATATTAATAGCCAGAATTATTATATTGTTTTTAAAAATATCAATATATATCGCTGTATCAGTTTTTTTAGCACAGCAGTAGCCCTTAGCCCCCAAAATTTTGTCAGTGGAGGTAATCGCCAACACTACAAGCTCCCTTATCTTTTTTTTAACTTGGTACCCCTTGATTTGGAATCCTGCGACACCAGGCACACTTGCATGCATATACGAATTAAGTGTGTGATGTGTGTGCCTGTATGAAAGTGAACAGGAATTGTATATTCCAGAGAGGCATGTGCCCTTATTAGAAAGTCATTTTTGCCCACTGCTGTAGGTGCCTCCCATAAATCCTGTGGTGGGCAACAAACGCGACAGCAAACCCGCTGGCCCCTCTATCCACTTGGGTTTCTTTAACGTTATCAGAGGCCAAGAGCACTCAACGAGCCCTGGGAAAGTGCGTGTGTGTGTGTGTGTGTGAGAGAGAGAGAGAGACAGAGAGAGAGAGACACAGAGAGAGAGAGAGAGAGAGAGAAAAAGAGAGTGTGTGTCTGTGTGTGTGTGTGAGAGAGAGAGTGTGTGTGTTATAGAGATGGAGAGTGTGTGTGTGTGTATGTGTGTGTGTGAGAGAGAGAGAGAGAGAGAGGCACGTGTGGTCAAACCTGCACGCCCTTGACCATAAATGTGAGCAAACCATGACTCTACGAATCTCTACGAATCATTGACGCAACTTGCCAGGGCAAGGTGGATTTTTAAACCCCACGGGCTGCAGCAGCAGACAAGCAGCAGAAATGCAGCGCTGTGAAAATGTTTACAGCACTGCTGAGCAAGCCATAGACCACCAGCACAACACACAACCTCAAAGAAGGCAAGCACTTGAAATACAAAAACTGACACCAATTAACAAAATGAACTCCTGCAATTTCCAAGCCTATTTCCAACAGTACTTGATCTGAAATGCTCACAGAATGAAATCATAAAACATCCTAATTTATGACAAAAATGATGTGCAACAGCCCTGCAGAGCTCTCCAACACTCATGACATACTTTGTTATTCTTAGCAGTCTGATGGTTCCTCTCAGTCCAACTTCTCTCAGTCAAATGAATGAGTGGAACTGACCCTCATCACCTCCCTGTGGGACACAACATGTGTGCCCTCCCTTCAGATCAGACACAGCCATGAGGACAGGAAGTTATTCGCACTGCTCGGGAAATGCCAAGAGAAAGAACTCTACACTCTACATGAATGGATAAAGGGAGAACAGGAAGTTGTTGTGTGGAGAAGAGAGAGAGAGAGAGAGCAGGATGACGGACAAATCTGCTGGCCACTTATTTGAAGTGGTCAGAAAGACAAAAAAAAAAAGTCACGATGATTCATCTGGTGTCTCACAGATGCGTTGTCCTGGCGAAAATAACAACTGGTCAGTTACTGCAACCTAACAATGATTTGGTATGATTTTGACACCAAAGTTAGAATAATTGAAAAACTAAACTTCAAACAATGAGTAGGGCCTTTATATTTACATTTACATTTACTTGACATGGTAACAGTTTAGAAAGTTCTAGACGCAGTGGTTGTTTAAAGGATTTAGGGCACACTGTCAAGACAGTTTCCATGATGGCACAGTGTAAGGCAGGCTATAAACAGCACACTGACAACACTGTCAATAAACAAGCGAGCTAGCAGAGGACTTTTAGAGAGTGCTAAAGGGTCGGTTTCTGAAAGAACACACACAACACTGTGTGTGGCAGACAGCTCCTTCGGCAAATATTCAGCCATGTAACGATTCCAGACAAAGCAAACACAGTAACTGGGCAAATAAACTGAGATTACAGACAGGTGTAGTCTGGTCTGGGAGTCTACACCTGCAGCTCCAAATAAAAACACCTTTGTGCCACTCTGTTTTTTTCTATACACCACAAAGTCCTGTTAATACAGGCAACAAAGAGGAGGATGAAATGGAAAGACAACAAAATCATATACCTTACCTCTGTGCTGAGCTTTAATCTATTATCTCTTTGAAGAGTGAAAGAGAATCCAGCACTCTCTGATCTCAGAGTGGCTTCTCTGGAGTTGGTTCTTGTCCTCTTAAGGTGACACGCACAAACAAACAGTGTGCGCACTGACACACACTCACACACACATGCGCACAGATATACACAAGGGCACACACACAGTCCCTGACTCATGCACAGCCAGACACACGTGGAAACTCCCACCCTGGCGCTGTGGCTAAGCGACTCCTAGTCCTCCACACAACACTGGACGCCGGGCGACTGACTGCCACGCGCTTGGAGAGGAGAGGAGAGGAGCAGAGAAGAAACTACCGGTCCCTCCTTCTGAGTCGAGTCACTTTTCCTTTTTTCCTTCTTGTTTGCTTAGGAGCTGCGCCTCCCTTGAGCCTCCCTGCAAGGATTTTTTTCCCCCTCCGTTGCCCTGGTTCTGTTTGTCGGCAGCGTAGGACGTGGGAGTGAACCCGGTGTGGTTTTCCACAGAACGGCTGGAGATCATGGGGCCAGACAGGCTGACGAGTGACTGGCCGAGAGGCAGCAGCTCGAGAGGAGAGGCAAGGAGAGGAGAGGAGAGGAGAGGAGAGTGTGTGCACTATAACCAGAGCTACTATGTCTGACCCGACATACCACCCTCACCCCATATACACCACACCACGCTCCGGAGTTAAGACTGCCCCTCCGAGAGAAACGAGAGAGCGAGAGAGAATGACAGGCAAGGGGGAAGGGATTGGAGAGGAGAGGAGAGGAGAGGGGAGGAGAGGAGGGGGAAAACTAGGCTGGGTCAAGAAAGGCGGAGAGAAGAAAGGCAGCCGAGTCAAATAAGGGGGAGTTGGGGGGGGGGGGGGGGGGCAACGGGGACCTGACTGACTTTTGAAATTTGATAAATGAGTTGAGGGGGGAGAGACGGTCAAATGTCAAGTCCACACACATTCTAAGGAATTAACATCAGAAAAATTGGAAGGCCGAATGTTGTGCTTTCTCCCGGTGAGTTCTTGGTTGCAAACATCTATTGCAAAAACACGCATGTTCTTCCAAGGCTCGCATGCTTGAGGTCGAAAACAGAAGCTTTCATTCAAACGGCCTATTCACATGACCACAAAAACTCTTGGCCAAAGACGGGACCAAAGCAGGGAGGCTCTGTCAGGGAGGCAGTGAATTTGCCTGTGCATTTTTCAGACTTCTCTTTGCTAATTCCATTCATGTCAAAACGTTTAACGTCCACATTTTAACACAACCCACTGGAAGAATGACAGTAACCGATGATGTATGTTCTGTAACACAAAAGTGACACCATAGAGCATGTCCATGACTTCAACACAAGCTACAGAACTACAGAAAGACTTACTACATAATTAACCCCCATAGAGGAAGTCATCTTTGTTCCAATGATATAATGTCTGATGTAATGGCTTTAAGACTTCAGAAATGACTCAACTTGCGAAAATGAAATCTAACAAACTATGTTTTTTTTTGTTTTTTTTAAGTTTTGTTTTGTTTTTGAATAATTTAAAACATTGCGTAATAGATTTGCTGTATTTAAAGATCTGTCTGTTTACTTCAACCATATTCTGAATAATTTATGTACCACTCACTGTAGGCTTAAGGAACAGCCTGTACTTTGTACAAAGACTGACGATCAGATCCAAATGGCCTGATCTGTTTACACTTTTATTTTTTACAAAAAAATAAAAATTGTTAGTTTAAACTGCCTACTTATCTTTGTACTACAAAGTGGTACACAATCAGACGGATCTATTTCCCCCTTTTACTTTCAAACAATGACGTCTACTGCTGTAAAGAAAGCAGGCGATTTCCGAGAAAGACTCTCATGTTTGGAGAATGTAAGAACACCTTATGGTCCCTAAAGAGATGTTCTGACTACCAGAGCAGTAGACAAGCAGGTCTTATGATTCTCCACCAACATGGATACTGCCTTTGCCTATGAGAAAAAATCCCTCATTATTGTTAAAAAGTATTGAAATTTGAGCATGTACTGAATGCTGTGTGTATGTGCAGATCAGCCTACAGCCAGAACAGACTGTGCTCTGACAAGGCCTTTTCAGAAATAGCAGGCAGGAAAAAAACAACTTTTTTAGTCTAATGTTCCAAACAACACAGATTCACACAGGCTGCCTAACTGGGTGACGTCCCTTTATAAGCTGTCGTAATTCTGCTTATTAATTCGCCACCCGTGAGAATACAGCTGGCGATAGCAGGGTCTCCAGAGACAATCAGCTCACGATTAAAACATAAGCAGACAGGAATGGGTGGGAGGGTTTGAGAAGAGAGGGGAGGGAAAAGATAGGGAGGAAAAGATAGGGAGGGAGAGATAGGGAGAGAGGAAGAAAGACAGAGGGAGGAAGAAAGAGGGAGAGAGGGAAAGAGAGAGAGAGACAGAGAGGGAGAGAGAGGGAGTGAGAGAGGGACAGAGGAAGACAGACAGTAAGAGAGGGAGGGAGAGAGAGGGGGAGGGAGAGAGGGAGAGAGGAAGAAAGACAGAGGGAGGGAGAAAGAGGGAGAGAGGGAGAGGGAAAGAGAGACAGAGAGCGGTTGAGAGAGGGAGAGAGGAAGACAGAGAGTAAGAGAGGGAGGGAGGGAGAGAGATGGAGAGAGGGAGTGGAGCAGCCAGACGCGGAGCTGGAATGTAGACACATCAGACTCCCGAAGCTCAGAGGTCATAGAGCATGACTCGGTGCCCCCAATCCCCACCCCTCTTTCTTTCCTTTGTCTCAAGGCAATGTCACACTTAGGGTGTGCACCGCAGTGTCAGGAAAAGGTACATTCTTTTGTTTTTGTTGCTGCCATGCTGTTTCTTAATAATGTTTCTGTCACTCAGCAGACATGAACAAGGACCTTGTGTGCAAATCATATAATCATCAACCAGTAGGCTGCACCATACAACAGACACAAGTTATATATTGCTAAAATACTTGACTGTAGTGTTAATCTTTACACCAGACTAATTACTCGTTTAATTTGGAGCACTTCAACATCTTTACCTTTATCTCCGCACAAATCATTAATGCTTTTCCTTTTTATATCCAAATGTATGCACATGTTCCTCTTGTTCACCTGCGGCAGTTTATCCTGTGTGTGCTCATTATGCTCCTTAACAATACAAACATGGAACAGACATTTTAACTGACACGAGCTCACTATGAACTTACTGTGAAATATGTCTTCCTCATAGTTACACCCTGTCAATCTCTTCTTATCCCTGCAAGTACCAGGTACGTATCACACTGAGACGTGAGGTTGACGTGGGGATCAACAACTTCAAAAGGGGATGGTTTGATGAAGGCCCCACAGTACTTACACCCAGTGTCAGAGGCACTCTAGGGATCAACCCAAAAGAGCCTCTGCCTTCGACTGACAGAGATGTTAAACAGGAGCATGAAAAAAAGACGACAGTGAAGCAGAAGTGTGGATAAAGTGATGTAAATGTCATGTTCTATGGAAGGTGAGCTTTCTTTTCCTTTGGGGGAGATGTCATTCCACATTTCACCGGGACTTTGATTCTGTGCTGTAGTGTAGTGTGCCGTGTGTGTGTGTGTGTGTGTGTGTGTGTGTGTGTGTGTGTGTGGTAGAATCACGCAGGAGAGTGACAGCCAACAAAACCACTAGTGCTGTGATGAACAACTGTCGAGTAAAAAACACACTCCAGACAATACAGTTTTCTCAACCAGTCTCTGTGCAAGAGCTAACATATAACCTTACTACCTGGCAAATATCTAACACAGACCTGCCCCCCAAGGGAGTGGCCTCTGGAAATGTCTGTAATACTACGCCCTTACTGTGATATCAACAACTGGACTTGTCAACTGCCACTCAAAATGTGCATATCATGATGGGTCCTAAGCCATTTGCTGGAATAATACCATAGACGATATTTATACTGTGGTTACATTCTGCTCAGCCTTTAATGTCTCCCAGTTCTATGCTAGTTAGTGTTTATATTTCTAATTACCTTCACATTTCCATGTACATGGGAACTTTCACCCTAATTTGGTGCCCTAGCCTAGCACGTCCCCCCTCAGGCCTGTAGAATTATCTGAGATGCGGCACATATGGAGTGAGGCCTAAACTGCGTTATCTGCTCTTAAATTGAATCAGGCCGACTCGGCCTGTCTCGTTCCTAGCGCCGGGTGATCCGTCACAACTGCAGGCACGGGCCGGGTGATTAATAAAATCATGGAGTATTGCTCACGCCTTACTCTTGGTGGCTTTGGAGACACGGAGCGAGGACATGACAAATTAGAGCAACACGGCTGCTCATCCGTCAGGCAAAGCTGACCACATGCAAACAAACCAGCCGGTCACCCAGTCCGTGCAAATAGGTTTACCTGATCAAACTGGGATTGGGAAATAATTAACTACAGTTTCACACAAATGTATACACATAAGCCCACAAATCCCAGATGAGGCACGATCGAGTATTGAGTCACCAATGCATATAAAGATGTGTGTGTGTGCGTGTGTGTGTGTACTGTAGTGTACTGTTTCTGTACAAATGACCTCAAACCACCCAGAGTCCATACATCACCCACAAAGACCTCCATTATCTCTGAGAATTCTTTCAATGCTAAGACATCAGGGCGTCTTAAAATCAAACTACCCTGCGGTGACACGCAGAGATTTTCAATAGCGTGTGTTCATACTGTGCACTTGCAGCTGAATGTGAAATTTAGGTACAGTGCACAAAATATAGGCAGTAGCACAGAGGCAGACATCCGGGCTTCACCAAGTAAAAGTTCTTTCAGCATTACCTTCTGGCTGTGCAACTCACATCATAAGACATTTCCCTAATTAGCTCATCTACCTGTCTGATGAACTGTGCTAATTAGGATGAGCTGGTTTTGTGATAGTTTGGAACAAATATGAGACAGTATTATACTTTCTGAATCCGGTATGTCCACCTTTAGCAGTAACGCTAATCACGGGTTAAACTGGTGCCTCGCCTTTACACCAGTAGACTATACGCTGGAGATAAAAGTCCAAATGGTGCTACTTTGAGGCTTATCCACACACTGAGTGTCTGGGCACTATCCAGCCAGGGGGCACGAGAAACAGCACAGCAATGAGCCGACCAGCAATTACTAGACTATTTTTAACACGCCTAGTATAACTCCATCTGGACGTCTGCTCAAAGCCTTCCTGTTTCGCCACCTTCTGCAGATGAATCAGTGGCACAAACAATGGTATGGAATAAATAAAGATTTATTTAAGGATGTATTGAAATAAAATAAATAAATAAAACTGAGCCAAAGGTCCAGATGGAGTCAAAGAATCCTTTCCTGCTGACCTTGCACACGTGCCGCCCTGCTTTTAAATGCATCCCTAAGGACAGCTACAGTCCAGCGAAATGACACATGCTTCATTATACAGTCAGCGTTTAATGTATTCAGATTCCTTTCTTGACTGCCCAAATTCACAGACATTGTTATAAGCCCAAGACTTGCTTAAAAGCATTTTTGTGAGGCGAGATTTTAATAGTATGAAGTTAAAAATCTGTTGGATCTTCTTTAAAATCTTTACAATGTCTAAGTGCTGACACTTTATGCTCATACATTTAGCTGTTAGCAGATGACTTTATATTGTGAACTGACAACACAAGGCATCGAGTTTCATTGAGTTGAAGGTTAGGAGGAGCCATTTTGGGTAAACAGTCTAATTGCCACGGTCTCCAAATAAACCATGAATTAAGTCTCATCTTTGGCTCTGGGGTTTAGGACTGTTTAGACAGCAGCAGCATATGATGAGAGGCACCTGGTTGTGTGCAGACATACACATTATGCTCAGACTAGAAAGGAAGGAAAGGAAGAAGAGGGAAAAGAGCAGAGAGAACAGACAAGAGAGGGGAAAAAATAACGTGCTGCCGCTTTTGGCAAACTACACACGAAGTGACCACAGTTTAGAGAGTGTTACAGCAAGGCAAGGTCACTCCCTTCCTCTCTCATTTTCAGATTCCAAGATGCTGCTTTGAGTCCTCCTCCAGAGGCTGAAATTTGCGAGGAAATGTGAAGTCCTTATGCGTAGACTGCACTTGGCGGGCCAACTCATAATTGTACTTTCTTTACCAATGGACCCACTGAACCATGCCAGGCGGCAGGTCTTTTTAATTTATGGACTTCGAGTCTTATCACACCTCCTCAGCTGTAGAGAACCACTCTCCGTCGTGGCTGAGGAGGTATGTGTGCATACGGGAGAGGATGGGGTGGTGTGGAGGCCACTGGGGTCTGGGAGATTTCACTCGATCAGCAACGTGACCATATTTATGATGAAGTGAGCCTGGCAGGGGGCCAGACTCTGTGGCGGGGCAGCAAAAAAGACGAAAAAAATTGCTGACCTGCTCCCTCTTCTTGAACTGAGCCTCACACGCATTGTGACTCCACTCACAACACGTACCCCTCCACACCACAGCAAACCAAGCTACTAGCAGCTAGCAGTTGCGAAAAAATATAAATTAAGCCGCTACTGCCTGTGTTTGATCAGGTGTAACAAAAAAAAAACAAGTAGTGGCACAGTAGCTGCCACACTTGCTAAAGGGTAGACACTCAGATAATCGATGTCAAGGAGATCGTATTGCTCAGATTCACAAGGGCTACCGAGAGAGAGAGGCTCCCAGCAGCAGCTCCAGTCCCTGGAGAAGGATGTCTATGCCTGCTGGCCTTACTCAGGTATCCAGCAGCTGCTTTCTGAGCCCTGGGGCAACCCAGATTCCTCAAATGTGTGTCACCAAGGGGGGCTCCGCTCCACCATCCAGGGACTGTGTGCAGGAAGATAAGTGGAGTACTCAACCACCATCAGGAAAACAAAATTTAAAAGATGAATGTCTCTGTGCTTTTTGGTTCATTTAAAACAAGCCAAAACTATTTGTTTTCAATGTTTTACATTCACAGAGTGTTCAGAGGTTAATGGACTGCCTCCGTTTATTCGATGTACCACAGCATGGGTGCCAGCTGTAATATATAACTATGTACTGCTTCATTTATAAACGTGTTTGGGCCTACATAAGTGTGAATCAATGAATGCATATGGTTTGCTTCAAAACCAAGGCAGTAGATAATGTTTGTTCATTAGAAATGTATCCGGTGCCCATGGGCTTCAAAATGGCAAAACTGCAAAACAACAAACCAGAAAAGAGTAGAGAGGAGGAGATCGGTTTACTGTTAAATTAGCATGCGGGAGATTTGTGTTACTTCAGCCTGGTAAATCAGCTCAAGAACGACAACAGCTGTGGGAGAAAGCTGGTTGGTGCCAAATGCACTAAACTGATGCAAAACTTGGAAAAAGACTAGTGAACTCACTAGTCCCAAGAGTACAGCTCTATCCAGAAGATGTGGATGCTGGTAAACAGGAGAAAACTGTGGCGGTGCAGGCTTTTATGATATAATAGCATCACAATACAATACAATAGCAATACAATAGCATGTTACAATTCTAGAATTTACAAAACAAAAATCCGATTCCTCAGTATTATAAAATAGTCTAGACTGTAACGTCCAGTGCTTTTTGCTTTGAAAAGAATATCCAGACATTAATCTGTATTTCCTGACAGTCGTATCTCAACAAAGCGCACACAAGGGCTGAGAGCACTGCCCTGGGGACAGTACAACGCCAGTAGATCCAGAAAAGTGAGGGCAGGTCTGACAGATGCCTCTGTTCATAGAGGCCAACAGAGGTTAAGCTGTTCTGTTGGTGAAAGGACGAGGAGGCTGTTGCTCTTGCACCTTCAGTGTAACACTAAAGACAACTTGAGAGATACTGCCTCTGGATATTGCACCCTGGAGGCAGTTCCTCAAACTGCCACAACCCCCCCCCCCCCCCCCCCCCGTCCTGTTGGCCCCTCCTGCACTGTTGCTACGGCTACAGCTCACGCTTCTGCCACCACCACCCACAAACAATTAGGATGAATCCCATTTCCATCCCTAGCCTGGTAAACCAGCCGCTCGTACTACACAGCATTTCGTACAGAGGGTCTGGCTGTGCTGTATGGACAGATGTTTGCTTCCTGGAGGTGTAGACTCTGCTTAATTTAAAACGATTGGATCTGCCTTTACCCAATCGCTAATGTCTGGTCGTGTCGTAAGCCTGCCCACACACTATAATTCAAATGTAGTGCACAAAGTCGACATCAGTGCTCACAATGACTCCCTCTGTTTGCTGACTGGTCCAGTAAAGACACGACCGGAGTCAAGCATGTCAATGGAAGCATACCCAGACTACCACTCTAGGGAGGAAGTAATCGAGCGGAGGTGCACAGGCAGGCTTATAGCCAGGCTAATTTCTCCTCCCTTAACACTATGACTCGGTCTGAAGAGCCCTTCATAGGAAGATGCCCCTTGATAAAAGAAGGAGAAGTGTTCGGGGGAAGAAATCCTGGAAAAAATACAAAAGGGAATACTGCTTTACTGTGGGCGGAGTAAGACAAACGCTCTCACATCTCAGCTCTCAAGCCCTCATGATTGCCCCACAGCCACCATGCCACCCTCTCCCATCAGACTCTTTGTCTCCAGGCTGACAAAAAGCCACCAAGTCAGCGCTTCACCACTAAGTCAGAGGCGTCTCACGATAATTACAGGAAAGAATGGGAAGGGATGGGAAGGGAAGGACTTAACGGCGCTGCCGGAAAACCCAGACAGAATAACAACTGCAGAGAAAAAAGAATTAAAAAATACACGATAAGACACAATAAATGAGCAATAACACACTGAGCAGACAGTGTAGAAGCAGACTTGGGTGAGGGGGTAGCCGGGAGTAGACCGGCCACAGCTGTGTGCGGTACTAATGCTGCTCGGCTAAATGACGTGCCTGGATCTCTGCATGAGCCCTCAAATGAAGGCAACCGAAGGCAACTTTAGAGTGACTGGTGTAAGTATGTGCATGTGTACTGTATGTGTTTTGTAATAGTATGTAATTGAACACAGCCTGGCCACAGGCTGTTCCATACCATGTCTGAGAAAGAGAAAGACTGCTCGTAGGCAGGCACACGGCGCCTGGTGTTAAGTTTGGGAATAGAGAAGAGAGGGATGGTGGGGGGGTCTTGTTAAAGTGCTGTCATTATCCAAGTTGGGGATATCCATGAGAAATGCCTGCGGCACTTGCTCAATTAGCCCACTCAGTGCCAAGCCTGACATCCCACTTCCTCACACACGGCCAGTGGGCTCGCTGGCATCTCCTGAGACGTGCCAGAGTATGGCAGCCCAGCGATTCACAAGATGCCTCCAGCCTTGGGCTGTGTGTGTGTGTGTGCGTGTGTGCTCCAGTTTATGTCATGGAGACTCATAACAGGCAAGTGGGTGCTCAGTATACAATCATCTCGCCACCACCAGACACTAATGGAGAGGGGATGCACTGAAAGGGTCATTAGCCAATCAGATTTAAGGTACTGAAGCGGTGGCTAGGAACAAACAACTTGCTGATTGGCTGAGGCCAGAATTTAGCACTACATTAGGCTTTATAGGGGCAGTGGCAGCGAGGACAAAATAATCCATGGCTTTTCTGTATGCCGTTATTACAAGCTGAAGAATGCAGATGCGGAGTTTCTAGCTGTAAAAATATCGTTATTATTTGAGGAGGCCACAAGTTTCCAGAATGGCGTGCTGCTCCACGAGGGTGTAGACCACAGGGCTTGATGGCTTTCACCCACCACAGTAGTTTTTACTGGAAAGAGACATCCCTCATGCTGAAAATTACCCCGGCACTGTCAGAGCTGAGGCTGTGGTAGTTAAAAATTAAGCGGGTTTCAGAAATTGTGGATGTGGATAAGAATAATAATCATCTGAATATTTCTTGCATAATAAGATTTCCCAGAGGACAGAACATGATAAATCCGAATCGATTAAAAAAAAAAAAAAAACAACAACTTGCCTGTCAAAATAGCGGAGGATTCCATTGGAAAAGAGAGTGACATAAAAAACAGCAATTAAAAGTAAACACATCAGCTCTCTCTTACAGCTTTTCCACACCCTATGACACCCTTGACCTAACATGGGACAGATTCTGGACAGACGGACTGTATTAGTCACAGAAATGGGTGTGATCATTTCCATACTGTTTTTAGTGACCTGGAACTTCTGATTTTACATCACAAGTGCATCTGCAAGTAGGAGTTCAATTAGGGATGGGATGTAGAAATGATAAAAGAAAAGATGAGATGTTGATCATACTGTCTAACCGCGATAGCACTTGTTGATAACGTTGGCTGGCCTCAAAACTGAGAGCTTGGAAAATAGTTCTTCTTCCTTTTAACTGAAGTACAATAAATGTTCATAAAAATGACCTTTGATAGGCTATCATTTTGAAATGTATAGATAGCAGTTTAAAACACACCTTCCAGCTGCAGTGCATTTGCTATGGAAGTATGTTATCGATTCACTAACGGTAATTTTAATTGAATACAATTTAATTGTATATATTGAAGAAAATATTGCAATACTGTTACTGTCTACGCTTGAATTTAT
Source organism: Coilia nasus (assembly GCA_027475355.1). Taxonomy (NCBI): domain Eukaryota; kingdom Metazoa; phylum Chordata; class Actinopteri; order Clupeiformes; family Engraulidae; genus Coilia; species Coilia nasus. Next base: position 24,685,948 of record CM050205.1, read on the forward strand.
ACTATAATATACTATCAGCACTGATGGTGATCTTATAATGCGCATATAAATATACATCTGTTCGACACTGTGCATGAACCGTAAATGTTAAAGCTTCTACCATCCCAAAGACTGAGTGGACAGCCTCAACAGTCTAATTGTTAAGAGACTGGAATGTAGGGCTGAGTATCCCACCATGACATGATATAACCGACCCCCCATACAGTTCACAGGGAATACTGCTTGAGGGTAGTGTTGTACAGCAAGGAATACACACACTCTTCACAGCCACACACGCGTTGTGACAGGCACGCCACAGACACATACATAAAGACACACACACACACACTGGTCACCAGTTGTTTCACAGCACACAGGATATGTGACTCAAATCCTCCCTCCCCAGAGAGGCGCAGATTTAAAACGAGTCCTCCCTCCCTCCCTCCCTCCCCTCTCCTGCTCCTTCTCCTCCTCCACGGCGGCCCATCTGGGCCGGCCAACAAAGAGCCTGTTGAGCGTGGAGAGAGGCATGCTGGGAGAGAAGTGACCTGGAGCTACTAATCCTCGGGGGTAACACGAACGCATAGCGGGCACAGACCCCCACCAGAAGGGAGCGATTACCTCACAACTTCGAACGGACACTAGCAACTGAAATGATGGGGGGAAGGGGCGACTGGCCAAGCATTTGGGTCTTAAATGCAAAGCGTGAAGTTGGGAAGGGGGGGTGGGGTGGGATAGGTTGGCGGATGGAGTCCAGTAACAACCAGTAAACACGGGCCTTTGCTTCTGACTTCTATACCTTTAACACCATTATTTAACACTGAGCAGCAGGGGCAGCTTAGAAGGAAGCTTCTCGAATGACGGATGAATGTCAACATCTAAGAATAGAAGTTCGCGCAGGACATGCGGCCTTGCCTGTTCACCTTTCCTGCCTGCACTGTCACACGAGAATCAATGGAGTCTACTGTGACCATTAGTCCAGTCGTTTATGGCCAGAATAAATATCGGATAAATACTGGCAGATAATTTCAGTTCAGAGAGTTTAAACAGGTTGTCCTATATGACACGGCCATGGTGTACAAAAAAACACAGACGGGGTGAAATGGGTATTGTGATTTATCCGCTACCAGCAAAGCGCGCACAAATCCAGTCAGACCTCGTGCTGCCTCCACTTTAGCCAGGGCTAGCAGGAAACGACCGTCTGCCAACCACAATATTTGCCCGGTCAAATTTGTTGAAAGGTATGCTCAAGGACAGCACCCTACCCTTCCTGTCTCAATAGATGTTTGACACAATCCATGTTAGCTACACAAACACTCCCTGTGTACAAACTGTAGAACACGAGCCCTTGCTGCCAGAACGCAAGGCTCGGGGGTCACACGGTAGCTTTCTCCACCAAGCCTAATCAAGGAGAAAATTCAGAACAAACCTTCCCTCAATTGTTGTAAACCTACACCAGAGGGCGATGGGAAACGAACAGAGTGTCTGCAGCCGGCAATCTGAATAAAAAATAAACACAGATGACTGGCTGGGGATGGCTGGGGATGTGTGGTATGCGTGGCCTGCCCGACATGCCTTTTGTGGCCGCCGTGCCAACAGTCCAAGGTAAATCACGCTTATGTAATGGACTGGATCAAAACCCTGGCACTCTGTCCTCCTGGCTGTGTTTCCAAGACACAAAAAAGGGCAGCACATCAACGGCTCTTGGATGTGAAATTAGGAGCTGTGGCCTTTAGAGTTCACGCCAGAACAGCCACTGACTTATGAACAATCCAAGACCCCCATACCAGATCCAAATCTACTTCCAAAGATAGAGTTTGCGGACTCTGTTCAACCACACGTTATTTTCCTGAAATGAAACGAGATACAGTGTTTATACTGAACTGCAAAAGATTCACTAATAGGGAAACCCAGGACATTTTTAGGTTTTACTGTGTTTAAAGACAGAGGACCACTTGGATGAGGTCTTGCGACTCCCTCTATTGAGTGCCATTGTGCTTAGTCAAGCAGACAGATGCATTTTTCCTGATATTCCATCCATGACAACCAGAATTGTTTTCTTTCTTTAGAACTGAGCCTTCATAAACGTTAAAGGTTTTCATCTGTGCATGACTAAATGCCTTCAAAGAACTAACTGCTTTCAGGTTTTGTGGATTCTGATGGTACCACAATCAAGGCTGTCATTGCTGATACTGGGTGCAGACTGCATAAACAGAGACATCTAATTAGCGTAACAGCAACAACAACTAAATCAAGGGACTGCTCCCCCATAAATCTTTGTCTGCTGATGTTGCAAAACACACATTAGAGGTTATGAGAACGAGAATTCACCATTCAGCATTCCATACTAGTACAATCACTCAGTGTCTACCATCATACACCAACAATGACACATACAATGCTAGGAAACTAAGGGAGAGACACGTTCATAGTTGTATAGCAGATTGTTGAGAAAATATTTGTAGCATTTTTTTTTAATTCACAATCCCTCCCCCATCTTTGGCAAAGAAGCCACACAATAAAACAGCCAATGGGCAATGGAGGCAGCATGTAGGGGCTGGTGGTCTGATTAAACTGTATCCTCTGCATCCATCACGCCTAACAAAGCACATGACAAGATGGCTCCAAGAGCCTGTGACACCAGTCTCCATGACTCCCTCCCCAAACTGTGTTTGCTCTTCCAATTGCAGCCCCACTCCAGAAGGAGGGCTGCCCTGGCCAAATGGTATCTGGAGCCACACTGGAGAGATCAATCACAATTAGTATTAGTGTGTGTGTGTGTGTGTGTGTGTGTGTGTGTGTGCTGGTTGGGTGTAGTCACAAAAAAACAGAAATCAAAACCAGCTGCCTCTCAGTCCCACTGAGGCGCACAAAAGAAGCACACACAAAGAACAACACCTAAAATTGACATGCACATGTGTGGATCATTTCTACAGGCAGTCTGCATTTCACCTGTTTGATCCATCTAGCAGCCCTGTGCAGACGTTACACTGGTATGACTGGTGTAAAAAAAATCCGTTTGAGAAATGTAAAATCAGTCTCTAAATGGATATGTTTGATACACTTCAGTCACAGTTACAGGTAAAAGAAACCAATGTTTCACACAAAGTCAGGGATTTTGCAGGATTATAGTCAGGTGTATGATCAACCAATTACACCAAATGGGTTGTATATGTCAGGAAGCATACATCCACAGAATATCTGTGGTAGTTCTTCAACATGTTTGGCGCAAGCTACCAGCCAAGTTCCTTCAAAAACTCTATGCAAGTATACCTAGAAGAATTGATGCTCTTTTAAAGGCAAAGGGTGGTCCCACCAAATATTGATTTGATTTAGGTTTCTCTTTTGTTCAGTCACTGCATTTTGTTAATTGCTGAAAATAAATGATTAACACTTCCATTTTTAAAGGTATTCCTAGTTGACAGCATTTTTTTCACACCTGCAACAAACATGGTGTTTAACAAACATGGTTCAACAAACATGGTGTTTATTAACATTTTAAAACACCAAAGTGCCTCTTTTTCATGAACTTCACTTCACTGACAGGCTTTCCAAAATGAGAAGGACAACACGGACACCACCTCACAACAGAGCTGTGCAGGCAAATGTTTTCAGGCTTTTCAAATGGGTCGGCAAGGGAACAGAGAGAGAAATGTATCTATCTATCTATCTATCTATCTATCTATCTATCTATCTATCTATCTATCTATCTATCTATCTATCTATCTATCTATCTATCTATCTATATGTGTATATCTATATATACAGTATCTATATATAGATATATAAGAAAAGCACGGCAGACCCACAAAAAGGGTCACCAACAATGGAATAGTTATTCCTCAGGAGGAAAAACATTCTTCTATTCTGTAATTTGTTGGTTTTGTGCCAGAGATTTGGAAATGTGGAGCACGTGAAACAAAGGCAACCTGCATGTGAACCAGCAGGCCTGTGAGTCAACCCTGTCCTGTGGCACTGATAAATTAGCCCTCTGTAATACACACTGCAGAGTGCACAATTCAGAGTATTTGAAAGGGGAAGGGTGCATGTACTGCGTTGTGAATGCAATCCAAAGGTTTACGTCAGATAACTGTTACCAATAATGTTTACATAAGTGGTCGGACAATTTCACGGTGCATAATTGTAGCATAACATACAGCACACAGCAGACCTGCTTACTGTCTCCACCCCCCTGAAAAGACTTTAGTGTGGTAGCAAACTGATAATAAAACAGACAATATAACCACGCAGCTGTGTGCACAAACAGATCAAGTACAAGGTCCCTTCATACTGCTTTTTCTATGAGATCAGTCTTCACTGAGACATACACATGTACAGGGAGACACTCCTTGCTATGTTACATATTCAGCACCATGACCCTTTAGTAGGTTAGCTCATTTAACACATCGCTTCAACTCCCCCCACCGTTTAATCTTCATTTTCCTTTCAGACCACACGAGCAAACCTTGGGACGTGACACCGAAGAACACAGTTCCATTTGAATGACAGCATTAATCTTCTGAAAGGCTTTAATTTGTCGCCATTTAGGGTGTCAACCCCGAACATGAATAATCCACAGACCCATCTGCTCAACTGTTGAGGCATCTTGGCTCATCTAATGAACAGTGACCCTTTGTGTTGCAGAGCAACACGTCAGCTGAAGGAAAAGGTACATCTTGTAGCTCCCAGTCAAAACGGTTTACTGACTAGTGCTACTGTGGATTTAGTCATGCAACTACCGCCACCCCAGAATGAACAGTGAACAATACTCATTTTCTGTCATTTGGTGGAGAGCGGAGGACGGCTCGCTACGTGGGCCTAAGCTGTGGTCAGGCCGGTCTACTCGTTGCCAAGCTGTTCCCTCTAGCAGGAAGCAGCATACTTCACTCACTCTCAGCCTGTCCGTTGCCTGCTAGACACGAGCTAAGCCTCCTCCAGGAAGCTTTCAACGCCCTTCTTACCTCACCTGCTTTTTATAGCTGGCTCCAGCCGTCTCTGCCCTCGTGCACAGATGTGACACTTTTGCCATGGCTTCAATAGCCAAATATAATTTGAGCTACAGAAGGGTAAAAATAACAGGCCATGTGTTTCCATTAGCGGTCAATAAAGTAGGTTTGTGCCGCTGTCGTATGGAAAGAAAGATCTTTAATCTTAATTGCCATGGAAAATGATTAATATTGGACAACTATAGCTTGCATGGTAAAGAAATCCATGGAAATGGCCTAGCTGTGTTTTGTCTGTAATCAGTCTGAGGCAAGTCTCTTGAGAGTGCCTGCAGTAATATAGAAATGCTTTCTTTGTGTGTGTACCTCCATAAACAGAGTATAACAGCCTCTATCACTCTTTAACGGAATGCGACAATGAGCGCAGATATTACCACCTCCTGGTTAGTCCCAGCAGGCCTCCCTTATATGGGGAAAAATGCACAGATTGTGCACATGAAATGCGAGTTTCACGGTGGGTTGCTAGCTGCATAGAATGAGGGAGTAGAAGCATTACTACACTGCTGTCTGCTGAGAATCGTGGAGAGAAGACAGAGGAGAAAAGGTGCTCTGAAAGAGATTGTGCCATTTACACATATGGGAGCAAGCAAGGGTGTGCTCTTAACAGGACCAGCTGAACCCAACAGTGCTGATGTTTGTAGGGTGGCGAAGCGGAGGGAACATCACAAACAAACCCCTGGCTGTGCCTAATGCCACAGTGATGTAAATCCCATCAATGGCAGACAGAGAGAAACAGACAGAAACAGAGAGGGAGGGAGAGAGACAGAGAGGGGTAAAAAAAGAGGGAGGAGAGAGTACTTCATGTCTGTTTGACTGTGAGTTGGTTCAAGCCCAAGACCATGTCGGTAAAGCCCACAGAACCTCCTGACCTAACAACTTAAAAAACATAGCTCATTCATTTTAATTATGTTGTTTTCATACGATTTCATCGTAATGCATATTGTTTGACTTACTTCAGTAATGACATGCAGCTGTTTTATGACAAATAACGATACTTGCCAATGGGAGGACTGTGGACTGAGGGAAGACTGTGGCTTTTTTCCCTTTGTTGCTGGGTAATCAAGTAGATGTGGTAAACCCATGAAAATACAGTGCATTTAACATATTCTACAGAGGTCACCGAAGGAAAGTATGCTCTAAAACCAACCCCCTTTTATATGAAGATTTAGTATGCAATTTAAATTTCTTAAACTTAGCTATCTCATTGGATTCTCTTCCAAATAAAGGACAACTGGTATGCACCCGTGGGTATCCACCCACGACTGTGCTGCATTTTGAGAGATTATCTCCAAATCACTTCACAGCCATACATATCTTATAGACAATGTATTACACATAGCACACACATGGTTGTTTCATTTAGAGTCATGAGGGGCATAAAACCTTACATTCTTTAAAAATGACAACTTTCATACTGTTGTTGCCTGAGCCTTTCTCAGAGTAACTGCAGTCTTTTTCCAACGGACATATGGTCAATTATAGCCCTGGTGAGAATTTAAATCATGGTAACATATTAGCCAGAGTGAAATAAATGTACAACTTTTTTCCTTTGTTAAGGCACAATGGGTGGGCATGGCTTCTTGAGTGGGACACCACGGTATTTGGTTACCATGACAGAAAGGGCTCTCTACCAAATGGCATGCCCGTGCCTTCCTGTCACAGCGGACGGAGTGTTTATGCCGGACAGTGACACTCCACAGGGATTCTCGGAGCCCTTTTGTTATGGCTGTGCCTCTCCACAACCTGACACTCTTCCCGAGCACCACACCTCCCCCACATACAAAAGGGCCAAGGGCTAAATGACTTCTTAAACACAACCTGGGAGCAAAGCCCAGCACTTTTATGAGGATGGCCAGTTGCATTTATCACATCATAAATCAGTTCATTCCAAAAATAAAGTACAAAACTTCCCTATGTGGTAAACCATAATGTATAAATTCCACAGTGCTGCACGTACAGTAGATCTGGATATTCTGTCATGTTTGTAGTTATGTTGTCGCGACTGAGACATTTGGGTACAGAGAAAAATGTGTCTGCCTGTTTAGAGCATCATGGATGTTCAGGGTCGAGAGTAACACTTGCATCTTGTACTTATAGCAGTCGGGATTAGGAAGAGCGTATGTGGGACCAAATGCACGACTTACGAGGGATAATTAACCCACCCTGTATTACAACATGAGTGGGATGAAAATGTAGCCTACAACAGCCTCTTTTGCCACTGTACAGGTCACCGCAGGGCAGCCGCCTGTTGTTTCCCTCTCTGGGCAAAGCATTTATAAAAACTTTAGTGGAGATTATCATATGATATATAATTGGGCACATTTTAAGCGAGACACTCTTAGCAAGCAAAACGAAGGAGAAGACCCGCCTTAGGTCCTAAAGGTAATTCAAAGACAGGACCTAGACTAGTTGGTTACCTCAGACGTCGCTGACTGTCCGCACACTGAACCACGTGCGTATTTTTAAGATTAAACGTGCCCTCATATTTAACGAGACTAACTTCAAAACTGTCGAATTACGCATGGTAATAAATTCCGTACAATTTCTTAAACCAATTCACAACGCAGTTCACTCGACTTGTTTAAATAAACTGCATTAATTCAAACCCGCCTCCTGCTGATATTATCAGCGGGAAGCAGCTGTGTGCTATTAACCTGAATTACATGAGCCAGTCAACCAAAAGTTCACTAAGTAAAACACATGGCCAGATTTTTTTTCTTGCGTTAAAGTAGGATATTGTGTAGTATTATAGACAGCAAGCACACAATGAAGCAACACTTCGTGCATGCTTATATTACTTTCAAATGGACCAAACTTACCGTGTTGACTAGGGAACAGTCTACTGTGCGCCGTTTGTCTGTGTTTCCGCCTGCTGTCCCATCCAAACGTATCATTTATATTTTTAAAAAGTGAATGGCTCCGCACTAAATCAACGCGCGTCCCACATTTCGCCCCTCGGCATCCCCTATCCTGTTCCACAGTCCCAGGGCTAATGGAGGATGGTTTGACCACGCCTCCTACGTGACGGACCTCACCATTCGTCTATCACTGTAAATATCGCAGCCAAGTCTCAGATTTTTTTAAGGCGGTAACAAGTTGGAAATACTCAACGTATTTCTTGGGCACGGATACTAGACTGAATGTTATTAGTATAACATGTTCAACTGGCATGATTGATGAGAGCACATTCCACATTTATTCTATTCTATCTTTAATATGTTCTCTGTTAGTCAGTACTGTTATTCAGGAAAATATATTTCACGCAGTATAAATGCTCTGGAAACAAAAGAAAATAGAGCATGAGAAATATGCTGCATCATTACAGTAATAGTGCAGATGATTGGTGTGGCCATGTTTTTGATGAGCTAATGCCAGGAAGGCTGCCATCAAGATGATGGGTACATCACTTCATTTAAGGCCTTTACGAGCGCCAGGTGAGATAGCTATCAAGTGTCTGTGTCATTGTAATGCATGCCCAAACAAAACTGTCTTTGTTAACAAAGTAAAGAAAAAGGCTATGCCTGGACAGTGCCCCAACACATGACCACATGTTGGAAAGCAATGTCACACAGCAATGACCATGATTTTGTGTAGTTGGTAGCCTATTAAGTAGCATAGGGAAGAATATGCCAAAATGTATATAATCCGCCTCATGGCACATGAGGAGGAAAGGTGGTGTGGATCTTCGTATTGTCCTCTAATAACGTCTATACCCAGAAGAAAATATAGCTTCTTAGAATTATCTTGGTTTCGTCTTTGAAACAAATAAGATCCTAAGCTGATATTAAAGAGACTAATTGGGTTTTAGGAGAAACAATTCAAAAATCAGTTAAATATTGTCTTTATGTTACACGTTTTATATTGAACTCCTAACAAACAGTGTTCAGTAAAGCCTGATATCGAGTCCAATCTAATTTCAATTTGAGAGTCTTGAGTTTTAAAATAGTCTTAAACTGTATTTATACTCCTAAGAGGGTTGTAGGAAAAACAGATAAGAAGTCAATAAGGTCTTATTTATTTTTGAAAGACAAAAATACAACTGTTAAAAGAAGCAATATTTTCCTCTGGGAAGCTTCATCTTGTAGTTCATGGTAGTCGATAGTCAGCCATTAGTCAGTCGTCTGACATCCCCTGTGCCCTCTGACTGTGCTGGTGTGGGCCTTCCCAGAGAAACGGATTATGGGGCATTTCTGGCCTGTCTTCCCCCCTTCACTGATTTAACTCCTGAGCGGATGAAACATCATTGTTGGCAGCCAGCACACAATAACAGCAGAGCCACATAGACTCATGGAGTCTGTGCAATACTACTCTGCTGCTGTGCAGTACTCACAGACCTTATGTATGGTATTCGTACCTGGAACCTTGTAACTGTATATTTTTAGGTACATCTGTATATCTGATTTCTATTTGGTAGTTATACGTTATTGTACATTTTAAAATTGTCCATTTAACTGCTTTTATACTGCCTTCTACTCTGTGTGCATCTGCTCCAAATGACATCTCGCTGCACTTGTATAGTGACAGTAAAGACTTTTACTCTTCTACTTTTAGCCACATATAGACCGTGCTCCTGATCACGTCTCCTGCTTTGGCACGTATGAAGTAACAGTGCAGTAGTAAGTGGCTTCAGTAAACCCTCGCCCACTCTGTTTCACATAACGTCACAGATTTAATCCTCACCTAAATAAGTTAAAGAAACAAGGTCATCGTGCTCAGCGTTGTCTACACCATAACCATGATTTTCAGCCCACTCTTGAGGGCTTTCAAAAAGAAAGAAGGTCTTTCAGGCCAGATAACAGGCATGACAATTTGTCAGGTGGTGTGAGAAATGCAGTTAGCTGTGTGGCATATGGCATGATGAGAGAGCGAGAGAGAGAGAGAGAGAGAGAGAGAGAGAGAGAGAGAGAGAGAGAGAGAGAGAGAGAGAGAGAGAGAGAGAGAGAGAGAGAGAGAGATTTTACTTTACACATTACTAACTACCACTACAACTAAGGTGGTTTAGGAATACAAGGTATCTTTTTGGCACGTCAATACAGCTCTACTGAATTAAACTGAACTGAGTTGAACTGAGAGGGGGAGGGGAACATAAGCAGGGGGGGGGGGGGGGTGTTGACAGAGAGAGAGGGAGAGGGAGAGAGAGAGAGGAATCAAGAGACAGACAGGCAGAGACAGACAGACACAGATGGATAGTGTAGGGTACTAATGGCTCCATCACTGGAGCTGCATGACAATGAAATGCTGGGCTTGCACTTCCACTGCCGCATACACTGAGCTGAGTGCTCGGCGTGTGTAGGTGTTAACTGTGAACTGCGTTATATGACCGACACTTCATGATATTTCACCGCCCCTTGAACGTGAGCGGTGAGCATATAACGCACAATGTAATTACAAGAGGCAGTCTTTAATATCATGTAAATGATACCCAGCAGACTGTTAATGTTCCTGCTAATGAGAAATCAATTTGCTGAAACAAAGATCACCCCCAACCATGGCTGCTCTGCAGGGAGGTAATGCAGACAGGCCAGGGTGACAAAGCAAAGGCTTTAGGTTGATGCCTATTGTCTAAAAAGTGAGTGACAGTGGCTATTGTCAGAGGATCCTTCAATGGGAGAACTTCCTCTTTGACGAATACAGTAAGATTAAAGGGGACACTATGAATGAAAAACACCATTGGACCACACACATGAGGACACCCAGCCACACACTCACTCATCAGGATATTTTCCATTAGGGAGCATGGTCTTATAAATGTACTTTATTAGCTACATCGTATATTAAATGATGAGGTTGGTGATGTAGCCAGATCGTATTTTTAATGAGGTTGGTGATGTGGGATTAGTTGAGATGTTGGATAGTGAGATTATATAGAGGCTGGTGATGTCAGTGTGGCATGCCATTTGGGCTATGCTGGGTAAAATTGTGGAGAACAGACTAGTGTAGCACTGCATTACAGATAGTATGGCATTTATATGCGGGGGAGTTTTAATGCATTATGTGGCAACAACAAATTAGCAGACAGGTCTTTCACATAATGAGGACCTTAAATGTCATATTTCCAAAATGGCTCAACCAGCAGAGACCCCCCTACCCCCCTTGCAAGCTGCCAGAAAGGAGCAAACTGTTTGTTTTTCCAGCCAACCAGCCATGCTAGTCTGGCAAACAAGGAGGACAGACATATCCAAAAATGGTGAAAGAAAACATTAAAGATGCAGGGGCATGCTTAACCTGTGGTCATGACATCACACTGAGAGCCCCAGTCATGAATTGACCTTTTCAAATTTCAGCCAGGGCTTAGCACAACACACTGGCCTTTTATTGGCCTAAGCTGATTATTCACGGGAAAGCCACGTACTGACTAAAACTGAATAACCATACAGTTATGTTGTAAAAATAAAGCTGTTATTCAAGTTCACAGTAAAAGGTTTCACATAAGGTTTTAAAAGTATACCAAGTTATTGAAATGGCACATGAACAAAGGCACCAAATTTTGGTCAATTTAACAATTTAATAACTTACTGACTGATGTTGGATGGCAAATTAATCAATATTAACATCAAAGGCATTGATAATTCTCATCAATGTATTCATTGCCTCTAGACAATAGTACATTAATTACATTTGGACAATATAAATCATCTCTGTCCATTACTTAACACAGGGATCTTCTTCGAATAAAAAGAAAAAAAGTAACTTCTGTATTCACTTGTTTATTCTCCTTGTTTCTGAGTTGCCTGGTAACCTGAGTGAATGAGGTGGAGAAAAAAAGATAATAAGTACTTTTAGCCCAGCTATGCTAGCCTTCCATGGCTGCCACTAGTCAGAGAAAAATGAAGTAGGGACTCCCCTGTTGTGCTGCTAACTACTCGTTTATGCTGCTAGAAATTTGGGGTAAGGGTTATACGGGGGGTCCATAAAGTCTCTTAGAAGAAAATATAACAAAAGCAGATATGTAAATAAGATATGTTATAAGATATCTTAGATATGTTAATCAGATTTGTCCTATGTACTGAGTGGTTATCACAGCTTTTACTCATACTGCATTTGTGTATTCTAGGTACGGTGTTGATGAAATAGGTTCTGTTTAATAAACCTCTAAAAATGGCTACTCCTCACGAAAAGGCACAGTTGTGAAGAGACTTTATGGACACCCTATATAATGTTCAGCCCCCATCCAATTAATAATAATAATATCAGTAGAGTCCTCAAAGGACACCCTATTAATGCAGGGCCCTTAGAATCACCCTAATCCCTTCCTCACTAGATTGTAGATTTTTCAGCTATATAATTCTCTGCATATATGTGCCTCTTAAACATAATGTAAGAATTAGAGCGTAGGCTGGCTAAGTCCACAGATCTGACTGCTGTCACTAATAGCCGACCTCTACTTATGTATAGTGTGCTTAACCAGACAACCTCTCAAAGGTAACCTTTCGCCCCATTGAGCTCTTTCTCACGCTGAGAGGTGCTTTCACACATACATGCCGCTTTGCAAGAACAAACCTGTTAAGTTGCCTTATTAACCTAACAGACTGGTGGTGCTGCTGCTAATAAGGACCTCCTGTTCACAGCCAAGAAACAGGAAAATGGAGAAAAAAAGGGTGTTTTATAAAAAAAGAAAATGAGGTCTTCTTTGGGTCACATAATAACTAGTAAATAGCTCCATGGGTGTTTTTCAGCCCTCATAAACACACACACACACAAAGGTTTGGAACAAAGCCGTGGGCTCTACTTCAGCAGTCCTCTGTCATTTCTGACTTGTGTACATATTTATAGGTCTGGGGGAAGGCACCCATGGCAACGGCGCTTACAAAGGCGATGGGAAAAAGAACAGCACACGGACTGATAGCATTATGGAAGATGACAGGAATTTGTTTAATTACAGCCTTTAAAATCGGAGCGAGAAAGACAAACACGGCATGTTCAGAGTGATATATGGCTCTGGGAGGACTATACGCTCTGCGAGATGTTAACAGGACACCCTTTGGTTGGTTAGGCGGCCTGAGTGGAAGAGATAGGTGTTGCTGAGATGCGGAGGCAGGGGGTGAGTGCAGCGCATATTGGCCAATCTTGCTGCATGTACACACATACATGCTCTCTCTCTCTCTCTCTCTGTCTCTCTCTCTCTCTCTCTCACACACACACAGACACACACAATTCACAGACATGTGTGCGTCTGGCTGTAACATGGAGACTGATATGTGCACGCACAGCCCCGAGATAAAGTCTCCTTGAGAAGGGCACCACGGAGCCAGACTCCATTTCACGCTGACCGCCGACCAATCAAGGCAGGTGGTGGTTCTTTTGCGGTCACGCTTCCATGGACTTCACTTACCAATCTGCCATGCCTACTTACGAACACACGTGTGTGTGTGTGTGTGTGTGTGTGTTTGTGTGTGTGTGTGTGGTCATGTATTTCTATGGTTGTTAGGGCCAAATGTCCTCACAACAATAGGAAAACTAGAAAAAAATGGACTTGTGAGGACATTATGATGGTTCTCACAACCTCGCAAGTGTTTTCTTGGCCATTTTGTTGTTATTGAAAAAAGTAAAAGTGCAAAAACATTTCTTTACTGACAGGTTAGGGTTAGGGATTTTTGTTTTGGTCTGGGCACAGTTAAGCACTCTTTAATTAGATATGAATGGGAGTCAACGGAAGGTCCTCACAAGCGTAGAAAAACAAGCATGTGTGTGTGTGTCTAACTGTATCACTGTCTGTCTACATACAGCACGATTGGCCAATATGCGCTGCCTGCACTTATACACACCATCTCGTGTGGGTGTTTTCCTCTTTTTCCTGCCGGGTTGTGTCACTGGCTTCCTCCTGCTGTGGCATTGTCTCTGGCAACTTGACAAATGTCTCTGAGCCCCTGGCCCTTCCCAGGCCTTATTTGAGAAGAGCTCAGTGCCAGGTTCATGTTTCTCATTTTCAGCACCATTCTCTAGGGATACTCTGTATGTGTGCACATGTGTGTGTGTAAGAGAGCGTCTGTGTGCGTGTGTGTGTATACGTCCGTATGTGTCTGTGTGTCTGTGTGTGCGTGTATGTGTGTGCGTTTAAATTTGTGTGTGTGTCTGTCGGTGTGTGTGCGTGTCTGTGTGTGTATGTGTGTGCGTGCAAATTTGTGTGTGTGTGTGTGTATGGGTGTGCATATGTGTGTGTGTCCCTGCACTGCAGACGGGTGTGGCGGCAGATACAGACCAGAGCTGTGTTTGCTCATGCATGAGATTGTCGGCCGTCCCTCTACCCCACCCCCCTCTCCGCCCACCAGCCCACCAGTCTGCCCAGCCATATCCGATCACAATCGATAACCATAGAGCCCTGTACAAGGTCTGGGACACACCCCCGCACCAGATTCTGAGCATCTGTCTACACATCCCCCTACACAGCACCAGGATAGAAAAGGAGTGCCTGTGTGTGGATATGCGTCTATGTGTATCTGTGCAAGTGTGTTTGTTTGCGAGTGTGTGAATTGAGAGTTTGTGTGTATGAGTGTGTGTGTGTTTGGGGGGGGCACGTAAGGGGGGCTGTGCTGTCTCAGCATTCACCTGACGAGTCATTCCTCATCTCATTTTCACATGTCCAGAACACTACAGACCAGCACACTGCTCTTCTCCCAGTGCGTGTAAGGGAGGATAGAGAGAGACAACACAGCTGTCAGCACCAGCTATGTATATATACACGGTCAGAGGTAAAGATCCTGGCTTCAGGCTTTCTGTCTGTGCACTTATCACAGGTGATTTCACCAATTAGCTGATCTTCCTGTCTAAAAGTTTGTGTGCTCATTGGGATCAGCTGATTCAGAAAATGGTAAAATATATATGTGCATGTATATATCGAAGTGGCTACTGGTGCGGCAGCTTCCGTGCACCTAGAACTGGTATTATTGGTACAGAAATTTCGAATTAACGGAATCTAGGGTTAAGGTTAGGGTTAGGATTAGTAGGGAATTTTTATTTGATAAATCTGTGGGAACCCTGCCTGAGTACATATTTCAAGTTCTGGACGTATAACTTTACATGTATTGGTCTGAAAGAATATGGACCAATTAGGTTCCGGAGAATAGGTTCTGGACCAACATCCTTACATCTACTGGTACGAAATTCCGGACCCATAGCCGCTGCCTATGTATATATATATATTTGCGTCAAATATGCTGCAGGGTTTTTTTACTTCCTGAAGCTGTCTCTTCTGCATGCTGTCTTCTGTTCTTCCACAAATAAGCAGAGAAAATATGTGGAATAATACAAGACAAGAATTATTCCTTCGGCTGTCCCTTTTTTGTTGTGTCTCCACAATTTGCTCTTTCATGTCCTTGGCTCAGCTGAGTGTGTCACCGACCCCCCAGCATAATCCAGCTCAGTGTTGGGCCGTCACATCCCATCCCCTGTGGTTCTGCCTTTGTGACTCGGTTGCGGGGTGTTTTGAGTGTTTGTGTGTGTAAGAGTTTGTCTATGTGTTTGTAACTCAGGGGTGGGGTGTTTTGTGTGTAAGTGTGTGTGTGTGTGTGTAAGAGTGTGTGTGTGTCGGGGGGTTGGTGGTGCTGGTGGATGAGCCTGTGCAGATGTCCCTGCAGCTATGGGAGGTTGCTGCTAATGCCCCCAGTTCCTTTGAGGCTCTCGCTGCCGGTCCCTCAGAGGAGATGAGGCCGGAAAAGGGCTCATTTTCCCATTTAACGCTTGAGCGCATCCGCAAACCGTGGCCCTCGTCACACCGCCACCCTCCCATGCCAGCCTGGGTAAGACTGAGGACGAGAAGCAGGAAGAGGAGGAGACGAAGTCGAGACGTAAGGGTGGAGGGGGAAACACAGATGCCTGCGGTCATTAATAAACATGATCATGAATAATTAATCTCGCTAAGTGGGCAATACAGATGAAGCACTGTGAGCAGATTGAGGGATCTGCGGGCGGTGGACAGGTCTGGGGAGTGGAGTGGAGAGGAGCGAAGACTGAAACTACTGAGGAGCAGTGAATCACTGGTGAGACTGAGATGCACCCATATATTTGCTGTGATAGGCAATCTGGCTGCAGAAGCTACGATTCAGTACCATGAATTTGTTCCAGCCATTTACTTAATAAGCTGATTGTAATTACCACTGCTCCTAAGCCCGGTAGAAGAGCTAATTAGAGAAATCACCAGTATAATCGAATCAGGTGATTTGGAATATGTGGTACCAAATTGGTGGTTTGTCTCACCACTAAACGATTTCTGTAATCACTCAAGGGTTGCACAGCTCGTCATCAAGCCTTCCGATGCCAGAGTTTCAGCAGTGTTTTTGCTGCAGCATGACTCAGAAATATTGCTTTTCTCCCCATTGGCTTCATTTCTGATTCATGTCACAAGCAGTAGCTGTAGCTTGTAACAAGATTTTTGGCCTGCTGGGATTGTGCAATATTCACAGATTTGGGTAACTGTTGAAACAGCCAGCTGATTTGGTTTGTCATTATAAGGCAGAGTTTCAAAGAAGGCAGCACTACATTCTGACATTCTCTTAAAAAAATGATAAGGCACTGCTCAGCTTTATCAAACCGCATAGGTGATTAAAATTCACCTCACATGGGAGAATTGTATTTTCCAAGCCTGAAGACTCAACAGCGTGTGTGTGTGTGTGTGTGTGTGAGCAGTGAAAGTCTTTGTATGGTGCATGTGTGGTAGGTCACATCTCCAAACAAGGAGGAGCTTCGACTGAGCAAGCAAACAGAAAAACAAGACAGCCCTTGGGGCTAACGGGGACTTTTGTGTACGTCTGCAGAGGAGACGGGACAGCCGTGACTGGGGCAAAATCCATTCCTCAAGTGGAAAACATGATATCACTTTTATCATCAGGAAAGCTAAACCAGGTGTCATGGCCTAAGGCGGTGTGTTGCTCACTATGTGCCACAGTGAGGGAGATTGCTGGGGTTCCACCTACATGTGATTTGGTCTTGGGAAAACAGCTCACCATGACGTTCAAGCGAGTTACTGACTTATGGGGAAAAAATGAGGAAAGCTTGAACTTTTTACATTTGGAACAACCTTAATGTTACTGTCCTTAAGCTTACTAGCATGAATTAAGGCCTCTTTTTGTCGACTTGCTGTCGCACCAAGCACGTAGACAAGAGCTTGGTTTAGGGAAGATTCTTATAGACCAGACATGTCCAAAGTCTGGCCTGCGGGCCAAATCGGGCTCCTTTCCACCGGCCCGCGGCACCTCTCAGAAAACAGGTGTTAGTAGCCTTTCTTGCTACAGAGCCATAACTACCCACGCGGAATGCCGGTGATTATTTTGTTATGCTAAATCGCGCGAATATGCTAAACTGCGTGGCCACGCAGAGAACAGGTCTGGGGGAGGTGTTAATAGTCTTCACTGCCTTGCCATTTCTTGAATTATTCAGCGGTTTATGGCAGTACCAACCCAAAGTATATCGACATTGTAACAGTATTGTTGTTCTTTGACCACAACACACTTACTAGTTTGCCCTTTGGTAGGCATTATTCGCAGTTTTATTTCGCAAAGAAAAATCATACATCTTGCTATTATATTGTGTGATGTGGCTATTATTAGCTCTCTTAACAGCAGGGTTAGGTTCTTTAATACGGACGTTTATTTGACCAACGAACATTGTAAAAATGGGGGAAATAATATGTAATCACAACATTCACAAGAACACTTAAAAACGACATGATGACCTCTCAGATATCTTAAAGGAGAACTTCGGTGTGAAATGAAAAATGGCATGTTAAAACATCATACCGAGTTGGTATGTGTGGTATGTGGTATATGAGGAGCAAAATTGATTTAGCCTGTTGCATTCAGAGTTTAACTATTTTTTATAGTTTGTCCCAGAAGGCTAACAATGGAAGTGGTAGGTGCCCTTAGACGAAGCATGACGGCTACGCTATTTTTAAACCATTAAAACAGCTTGAAGAAACTCCACACTCCATCGGTAATACAACAAAGGCCCTGACATTAAAAACGAGGCACTGAGAACTTTGTAAGTGTACACAACATTTATTAATAAAACAGTTTTGACAAGCAGTACCTTGCTGTAGTTTCTCGTCGCCGCCATGATGAAAGTCTGCACAGGTCGATTGACGAACACGAACCAGCAGGAAGAATAGGAGGAGAGGTAGTACAATCAACTTGTTTGGACTTTCATCATGGTGGCAACGAGAAACAACTACAAACGACTGCATGTAAGAACAGCTTTTTAAATAAACGTTGTGTACATTTACAATATTCTCAGTGGTTCGTTTTGAATGCCAGAGCCTTTGTTGTACTACCAACGGAATGTGGAGTTTCTTCGAGCTGTTTTAATGGTTTAAAAATAGTGTAGTCGTCATGCTTCGTCTAAGGGCACCTACCACTTCCATTGTTAGCCTTCTGGGTCAAACTATAAAAAAATAGTTAAACTCTGAATGCAACAGGATAAATCAATTTTGCTCCTCCGTACACATACCAACTCGGTATGATGTTTTAACATGCCAATTTTCATTTTACACCGAAGTTCTCCTTTAAGTTGCTTCTGCCCCGACAATCGCAACAGCAAGCGAGCCAGGATGAGAATGGACGCGGTTTTCCGTGATGTTCCACTCCGGGAGAAAATGGTATTTGTGAAGCTCACATGTTGTGGAAAGAACAGGTTGCAATGCTCGTTGAACTGCAGTGTGACACTGACACAGACTGTCGGAGTCGACACCAGCTGGATAAAGACAGGTTCCAAGAGATTTGGATATTTGCCAAGAAAATGCTGAGCTTATTTCGCTCGAATACCTATGAGAAGACATTCTCACTTTTGAACTTTAACAAGAACCGCGTAACAAGAACCAGACTTAGCATTTTTGCAGCAATCGAAATCTCAGTACCACCCATCACATTAGTGCAGGAGAGTTACTTGTTTAGTCTTCTGGGGTAGGCTAAATAAATTCTAAACTGTGTGTGTGTAATTGTGATCAAAATTCTCAGTGGTTTGTACTTCTGAATAAGATAAATGTTAGTGCTATTTTCTTGTTCATATGGTATAAATTCACGTCTACAGTTTACATGTAACAGTGAATAATAGTATGTTATGTATAACAGTGAATTATGAATAGTGTTTTTTTTTTCACTCAGACTTTTTCTGCATTTTATTACTGGTCTTCAAATATAAAATGCACAGTAATTTTGGTAAACACATATTTTCATTTGTGTTTAAAATGTGAAGACATAAAAACTATGCCATTGCAACAAAAATTTCATTAAGTACTTAATTAGCATATTATTAATATTATTAGTACTATTAATATTATTATTATTGTTATTCCTATTGTGTGTCATTACAATAGTTGGCCCTCACATATGTTCACCTCGCCAAATCCGGCCCCCCTGGCAAAAAGTTTGGACACCCCTGCCATAGACAGCAAGTTCCCAGAGGCGGGATCAACGGGTGTCTATGAAATGCTTTTCTATACTACCGGACAGAGCTACAACCAATCAGATACTGATTCCGATGACATTCCGATGCATAGCTTTCATTTTTCATTGGTGCCCGATTTCTTGGGCAAAGGAACAGCCGAGAATGGGCAGGTTGGATAGATTGACTTGAATGCAAAATTCTATGCAGTGTCACAGGCAGTATGGGTGGGCCCAAACTACTCTTTTTGCTCTCTGCTGTTTGGTCTTTTATGGTATACCCAAGGGCCATGTTGTACGCCAGTCAGTAGTCTGATTACTGCAATACTGGAATAAATTAATACCCAACTTGGCTCTAATGTCGGGCTGCTGACACTAATACTCTGTGGTTGTTAAAGCCTATTTAAAGTCTGGTCATAATAAACCAAATCAACTGATGGGGGCACATAGGGATGGAGGACATTAAACGTTGTATATCAGGTAACTTGTGATATATCTTTGCGGCAAGTATTATGTTAAGATGTGGCAGTGCTCACTGATTCATTTACCTGCGCATTTGCACAGTATGAGTCATGCTGGTGTATTATTGCTGGTTACTTTATTTAATCAGTATGTCATCACGTGCATTACCATCTGAGTGCTTCTGTGCGCAAATGTATGATCGTCATAATGATGTAACTGATCAAAGTTCGATCTGAAGTGCACTGGCTTTTTTTTTTTACAACCACTTAAATGAACAGATTTCCAGCCTGGGCGATTACAGCTTCAGGAATTGGAAAGTCTGCCTTTTATTCCTTCTGCCTATGCATCTTACACATATGATTTTAATAGTTTGCTGATTTACCCGTCTGATGATGTGTGCTCAGGATCGACTGGTTAAAAAAACATGGTTGGATCAAGTATTTGACAGGGGTTTTTACATTTTGAAATTGGGATTCGCTACCTCTCCAGGTTTCAAACAGAAGTAGGCACAATGGAGTTAAGAGCTGCAGTAGGAGAATTTGAAAGGTTTATATACTTTGGAATATGAACCCCACTCACCCAATGTCATGTCTCACATCTCTGTCTGAAGATGTCTCAATACTGACTATTAATTTGAAGCTAATATTAATCCTTTTGGTTTGTTAGCTCCAACTAAGCAAATATACTTTGAATTAAAAGCAAATAAATAAAAATAAAATCAGTTTATTTACATAGTTCCTTGGATTTTTTTTACAGTGAGCATTAACTTTCATTTAGTATGAACCGTTTATTGTTGAATTGTGAAGTTGTGAAATTAAAGTACTCATTTGACGGTACACAGACGGACATTCATACCGACGTGTTCTACAAAATTTTACACCTTTTGGAGGAGCAATGGATAAACTCTGACCCAATCAGATAGCATGTGTGCTAGTGCAGTGTTGCACTATCTTGTCAACAGGAGAAACCGGTTTGTGTTCATTTTAGCCATTAGTCATGCACACCCCTGAGTCTTTAACCTGATTGAATCACACAAACACACCACAGACACCTAATTGTTGGCGACAGAATTCAGTGTTATTCAAGCTGAAGTATCTGCCTATGTGACAAATAAAGGGAACGACAGTTACAACCGGAGGGATTGCCATAAGGTCACGGCGTGGGGCCTCATTCTCGGTTGCGGCCTTAGTTGCCCCTGAAGTTCTACTACGCTGACAGTCTAGGCGTTAAGTGGTCATGGGACCACAATCAGGGCAATCAGGATTAATGCATGAGGTTTGGACTGTGTCACAAACACCACTGCCTGATGATGATTAACTGGAGCTTGGGGGGCAGAACTCTACAGATTTGTATCTATGCCATCAAACCTGGTGCCTCTTGCAAAAAAAAAGCACTATTATGCACAAGAGATGTTGCTAAGAATCTCCCATCAGAGCAGAGTTCATAGGGGCCCTGAGATGCATTTATGAATGGCTTTGACCCTGTGGCCAGCGCCTGTTTTAGAGGGTGCACAAATTCACATGCATCCTCAGCGCCAGGGAGTCTGCTGATAAAGAAAGTCCTTGGTTGGCCTTTTTCAGAGGCAGCCAAATTTGACAGAATCTCTCCGCAGCAAAATAAGAAAGAAAGTGGCTGGGTTTTGATAGCGAGGAGAAAAGCCAAGAGCAAGTGTTGGAGAGGTAATGTTTTTCCATCTCCAGTAACATTTTCAAATGTGCTCAAGATAAAAAAAAACGATTATAGATGAGCATGACATGCTTTCACAAAACTATCTTATTAGTATTGGTTTAAGGATTTAGTTTAAAAAAAGAACACAAATCCTTCACAGTAATAGAACAGAGAAAAAATCCCGAGAACACCACGAGCAGCATCATATAAGGCTGTTATGATCAGGCTGCTTTGGCATCTAAGCGTCTGTTTAATGCATGGGTACCATCAGCTGAGCTCATTTCAGGCGCTGCAGCGCATGGAGGCTCCTTGAGATGAAGAAGATAGGATAAAACCTCCACCCATCATTTAGCAAACACCCTGAATAACCACTGCAGCAGAATCACACTGCCCTCTACAGTCTCTTTGGAGCACCTACATTTAACTCTGCAGTAGGACCTAATAAACACTCTGTGTGCAGCTGTTCAGAGGTTGATTGCGTACTTTCACAATTTTATAAAATTGACTACAAATTGACTGACGTATGCGGTATTGTGCATGACAAATCGACAAGAAGCTCATTTATGACCTAATGGAGGTTTCAGCCGCAGTTTAGTAAATGACTGGCAATCTAAAGCCAGCGTAGTGTAGGCTCCGAATGTAAAAACGCACTGCATGGATGACTAATGATGTACACCTGGCCACAGCTGGTACTTAATGAACTCCGGATCTGTGTGAACATTCCTCTGGGGGTTCATGCCACCTCCATGAAGGATCAGCTTCACTTCAGTGCCCCTTGGGGCCTGACAAAAGGTGTGTGTGTGTGTTTGTGTGGGGTATGAACTGCCTGGCACATTTACTGTGCCCAGGTTGGTGTAAGGACAAGGGGGATTTGCCAGTCCCAAAAAAAGACTCACTACTATTTAGAAGTAGCAGTGAGAGATTGCATTGGGGTAGGCAGCTGGCCAGAGGCGCTACACTCTTTATATTGTTTTATGTTTTAGTTGTTTGTTTTTATCAAAATGACTTACTTTGTGTCACTGTGCATAAAGATGTACATTTTATTGGTTCATTATTACTACCTGCTGTTGTGCAATACTTACGTGTAATACTACTGTGCTGCTGCATAATACTTATGGACTTTATTTATACTTTGCACCTTGTGACTACATATTAAGGTAGGTTTGTATTTCGGATTTATATTTGCTAGTTGTAGATACTGTTGTACGTTAGTCTGTATTCCATTTCACTGCTTTTATCTATTGTTTTCTAGTTTTCTAGTGCATCTTTTGGCTTGCACCCAGCGTCATCTTGCTGTATTTGTATAGTGGCAGTAAATACTTTTACAGTCTCTTATTTTCCCCCATTTCCCCAACACTTTGTCAACCTCAGGTTGTTTTGCACTGTGCTATATAAATAAACGGACTGTAACTGACTACTCTTCGAGGGAAGCCGTCAGGAGACTTCGCACTGGGGTGGGTTGTGGGCTACTGACATCCATACAGGCCACGTTCTTCCCAAATCTGTCAGATTAACTTGATACAGGACGAGTGGCTTTCTGTACTAGAAAATAAAAACAGTTTAAAAAGCCAAATCTGAAAAATAGAAGATGGAATTACTTGCAGTGTCCTGTGCGTTCTGTTACACATGCACTATTGGTAGAATTCTTGATAAGACTTGGGAGGGTGGGACAAGGCAATCTGCACAGGCAATGCAGAAGCCTCTCTGGATGAACAGGCATATTATACTACCAGATGCTAAAGCAAACGGTCGCCTGCTCTGCATGAAGAAAGCTGGTGAAGCAGCATGCATAAAGAAATCAGTCTAACTTCTCCACACACCTGCTTCTGGTGGTCTGTGAGTGCAGTCTATTGTTCCGTAAAACAAAAGCGAACCAGCTCATTTCATTATACACAGAACAGTGCCACTTAGTCAAAATGATCTATGCTGTTAAAGATAAAGGGATACAAACTAATCTGTATGCCTGGATACCTCCCCTTTTCTAAGTTTTGAACGTTATTTACAGTGCAGACGCAAAGAACAGCATTCCTCTTTACTTGCTGCAGTTGGCATATGCCAAGTCTACAGCCAGGGTGCTAGGCAGGGCAAACTGCAGAGTGGTGCACTGCACTGCACTCACTCCCCCACCCCCCTTTTCTTCTAAAAGACAGGGCTGGTGCTTAGTAAGCACTCCTGAAGCATCAGTTCTCTGGCAGGAGCAGGAAGGAAAGCAGAACTGCATCCCCGTGTCTGTTCCCAGAAGCCCCCCCAACCGTCTGCTCTGGCAGCTAGCCCACCTTTGTTGTGTTCTGTGTCGAGCCCACGCCAGATGGTTGGATGAGCAACCTCCTCAGATACTGACTTTGGAGCGAGTGACCTCCTCAAGCCATGTGAAACACATTATTTACAGGTTCTTTGAGATATTTTACAGTAACTCTAAATTCCAATGAACGTTGTTTATACCAGCAGCAGCAGCTGGGGCCTAGTGGTTAGAGAGTTGGTCTTGGGATCGGGGGGTCGCAGGTTCAAATCCCATTCCACCAGGAGGAATGGGGGTGGGGGAGTGAACAGCTAGCGCTCTCCTGCACCCTCATGCATTGGCTGAAGTGCCCTTGAGCAAGGCATTTAACCCCACATTGCTCCAGGGACTGTAACTGAAAACCTCTACCTAAATAACTGTAAGCCGCTCTGGATAAGTGTGTCAGCTAAGTGTAATGTAGTATCAGTTGTGAATATGTGACTGACAGAATATGTTTTAGAAGTGAAAATGTGATGACATAGAATTTGATAGCGCAGCATTGGCACAATGTGAACCTATACATACTTTTTGACTTAAGTTTATGTGGTAATGGCCATGAATTTCTGTCAGCTATTTTAATATTGTTGAATTACTGATGAAGTTTTAACAACTATGGCTGAACATATAGACAATAAAATACATTGTTATTCATATACTTTGCCAGCATTCCTACATACACTTTGAATCTCCATATAATTCCATGAGTACATGCAACATTGATTTCACGAACTATGGTATTTCGCATTTCTGCTCTTTTATTGGGTCATGAGAGACATTTGCATCTATTAAAGGCAAACAATAGATGCCTTTCACTTGAAAATTTCAACCTTCATCCTTTCCTGGTTTTTGCATACAGAAGCTGTGACGTAACATTTGTCTTGAAGTGTGAGGTGTGTCTACGAGCCCAAGTTCTGATTGGTGTTAGAGGTATCCCAGAGATAGCTTAAAAGAAGCAGAGCAGAAGCTTTTAATTAGAGGCAAGGCTAAGCAGGATATGAAAGTGAACACATTAAAATTAAAATATACCAAAAAACAAAACTCTGGCTGCAGTGTGCCAAAACATACCAGCCAGAAAATAAACGTTACAGGCTTTAATGGATTGAAAGCTGGTTGCCATGATGTCTCAAATGTTGCCAGCTCTGCTCTACAGCCATAAACTATGGGAAACGTAGAGCATTGTTACAGTTATGATGGGAATTGGGGAGACGGACCTCTTCAGATGAATGGCTGTGACCAGACCACATGGAAGGCTATTTCAAAAGCATATAGTTCCAATACTACAGCAGTTTAAGAAAGAAAAAGAAATATCATACAACCTCTATCAGTACAAGCAAACCTGGGTTTGCCAACTGTAAGTTTCAAAAACACAACCCTACGCCAGCATGTTGCAAACTGTGGGAGACTTTGAGAAAATGTGAGACGCAAGACCAGCACGACCAATAAGCAGCCCACTTCGGGTTTCTGACCCCCTCATACCCCTTGACAATCGCACTTAATGATCTGTGTGTAAAAATAATGGCGATCCTCCAGAGAAAATACAGTCCTAAAGCATTTTTAACAAACAGAGCATGTTTATTTTCAACTAAAAACAAAATGTACCCAACATCCATTTGTCCTTTATATGACTTTTTTGTTGACTTAATTACTGAAATCACTGCAATATGATGAATAAAATCACAGACATTGAACATAGGGGAACATCATATTTCATTTTTTTTCTTGCAAGGTTCCTCTTCAAAGCCACTAAAACTTGAACTGTTCTCACTGATTTGTTGTGTTTGTGTGTGTATGTGTATATATATATATTTATATATATATTCTGCTTAAGAGACAAGAAGCAAGGACACCACAAAGGCATTCATCAAACTTTGCAGCAATATGTTTCTTCTTTTTTAAACAGAGGAGACGAACAGGCCAGCAACCACTGTTTTCAAGTATTCAGCCATCAATTGGGAACAGCCAGGATTCGTACTCTCTTCCATAGGAAGGTCAAAGCTCTCGCTCCGCCCAATTTTAACAATTATGCTCAAACATTTTGGCAAGCAATTTTCAATAAAAACAACCTAGCTTAGAAGTAGTGGGATTGCATTTTAAAACCAAATAAAATATAAAACAGAATAAACAAATAAAAACATTACCTACCATTTAATCCTCTATCGTGAGCCATCTAGGACGTTCGCCATCATTGTGAATAAAATCATTTGTTAGGATGTCAAGACAGCGTGAGTTAATTTTGTGGCAATCCTGTGTGGGCCACTTAAAAGTTTACAGAGATGACAACTTTACAAAATGATCTTTACCTACTGAGTGATGATTATGTCCCCTCAGTGTCTGTTTTCTCTAGCACTGGCTCTGTCTCAGCATCCTCCATCGGCCCACTGTGTTCACTGTCTATGTCCATCACAAGGGGGCTGAGTTTAAGCTGGACGACCCCTTGTCCTGGGGGCTCGTCCGGGATTGGGGAGGGAGAAGGGGACGTGGTAGGAGTGGGTGTGGAATTGCAGGTTGGTGGAACTGCAGGCTCTGTGGCAAGGTCTTCAGCAGGTCCCATGTCTGTCTCTTCTCCATTCACACATGGAACAGACTCTGGGCTCTGAGGCTCTGCAGTCCCCTCAGCGCTGCTGGTTACTGGCGGTGATTCAGGTAATGGCTCTGGCTGGGGCTCTGGTTGAGGCTCTGGTTTAAGCTCTGGTTTAGGCTCCAACTTGGGCTCCAGATTAGGCTCCAGGTTAACCTCTGGTTTGGGCTCAAGTTTAAGCTCTGGTTTGGGCTCAAGTTTAAGCTCTGGTTTGGGATCAAGTTTCAACTCTGGTTTAATCTCAGGTTTAAGCTCAAGTTTAAGCTCTGGTTTGAGATCTGGCTGCACTTGAGTTGGTGGAGCAGGCAGTAGAGGTGGCCTAAGGTCAGACAGAATGGAGGGTCGAGGGTCAGGAAGGAGAGGAGGCCTGGGGTCAGGGAGAAGTGGGCGAGGCACAGGTTGTGGGAGAGGTAGCAGAGGCTGGTTTGGGGCTTGTGGTTGGGGCAGAGGAGTAAGAGGGGTCCAGGCACCTCCACGCTCTCTCTTCCTCTCCTCCTCCCTCTTCTCTCGCTCAACCTCGCGCTCTCGCTCCCTCTCCCTGTCGCGATCCCACTCTCTGTTGCGCTCTCGATCGCGATTGCGATCTCGGCCACGGTCCCTCTCCCGGTCTCGCTCTCGGTCCCTCTCGTGTTCCCGTTCCCTCTCTCTGCTGGGCCGATTACCATTCATCTCTCTCCGGAAGTCAAAGTCTCGCTCGTCACGGTCCCTCTGCCGCTCCCACGGCCGCCTCCTGTCATCAAAGTCTTTATGGATGTCTGCGTTAAAGGCAGTGCCTCCTCTATTCCAAGCTGGACCTCCTGCTACTGGTCCTGATGCACTAGCACCTCCTGCAGCAGCACCTGAGGCCCCTGTAGCTCCTCCTCCTCCACTGCGCACCTCGAAACGGTTGGGAAAGTTGCCGGCGGCTGGACGCTCGTCAGGGGTGAAACCCTTGGCGACTCCTGTCGTAACCCCGCGCATGTCGCGCTCGTCAAAGTCTCCTCTGGGAGGCCCCCATCGGCTCTCTCCCCGAAAGCCCGCAGCCAAGGGCTCCTTGCGGCCATCCCCTAGCAGCGAGGGCCGCAGGGGCCTCTCCAAGAGTGGGGGTCTGGTAGTGGGCTCCCGCATCTCAGGAGGCGGGGTCCTCAGCAGGCCGGTGCTCTGTTTCTTCTCGGGTGGGGGGAAGCGGTAGTCCTGGTCACCGTCCTGCTGTGCGCCCTGCTCTGGTCTGTTCGGGGCCTCCTCCTCAGGCTTGTCTTTAGGGACAGCTGAAACGTTTGATGCCCTGTTGAAGGCCTGTTCCATCTGCTGGAAGGGGGCTCGGAGACGGGCTTGGACTTGAGCCTGGGCCTGAACTTGGGCTTGAGCTTGGGCCTGGAGGGTGGCATCCAGCAGGCTGCTGGCTTGGTGGGAAAGGCCTTGTTGCATGAGCAGCGGGAAGCGGGCATTGGCACCCTGCAAGAGATTGGGCCTCAGCTCCAAGGGCAGCAGGCCAGGCATCCTCTGGCCGGACAACTGGTGGCCGAGAGGAGTGGTAGTCGGGTGCATGCCCAGCAGACCCATTCCAGTTCGCACAGCATTCTGTATCCCTGTAAGAACAAACAAGGGTTACAAAAATTAAGAGCAAGAAACAGATAGGATTTCTTCACAAACACATTTTTACAGATTTACTCAGTGCTTGTTTTTTTACTCCACCAAATTACCACACAAGATAGACTCTAACCTTGCAGTGTGATCTCTGCACTGGAGGCATCCATGGCCTCTGCAGGCTGCTGCGCCTTCTCCATTCCGCCTTGGTGCTGCTGTTGCTGGTGCTGCTGTTGCTGCTGCTGTTGATGCTGCTGTTGATGCTGCTGTTGATGCTGCTGTTGGTGTTGCTGCTGGAGCCCCATAGGGTTGTAGACTCCCGCACCAGCCATGGCCTGAGGCAAGAAGCCAGCCTGGTGGAGCATGGCTCCATATGAGGACTCCTTACTGCCCTCCTGGGTCCCAGTCATGGAGGGTTGCACAAGTGCTAAAAGAGACAGAATGAACAGAATTCCTTGAGAATACAGCATCTCTGTCAAAACTGTAATATAACAATGCACCATGCATGCATATTTTTTGTTTTTAATTACAATCAAAATGTTGTGATAACAGGGATACATTATAGCAGTTTAAGGCAGACAACACAATGTTAAGTAAAACCAATAGGTATTAATCAAGAGCTGATATGTCATGGTAAAACAAACGTACATGTTGGGGCTGATGAAAGACCAGTCCCCACGGTAGTCTGAGCAACTCCTGGAGGCATGTATCCTGTGAGGACAGCAGAAAAACACCAATCGCAATTAAGGATGTGGCACAGCAGGCAAAACAACGCAAACTGCAGAAGCAGAAGCTGTTATTTTCTCTGCTAATCATGCCAACCTGGTGGAGGCTGTGAGGCGTTGAAACCTGCCCTCAGGAAAGGCGGAGGGGGGCCGTAGCCAGGAGGGGGCATCGCCATGGTAACCGGAAACGAAGGCGGCACCAAGCCCACCGCGGGGACAGCAGACTGTGCCACTGGGATCTGGAACAGACAACACAAGACTCCTATTTATTCATCCGCCGGCTTATTCATGCGTCGAGAAAACCCCACCACTCGAGTGTTGTCTCTGATCAACAGGGTGACCTCTGACTACCCAGCAGGGATTATGTTGCTTTATGTACATTTCCCCTCCTGCCAAATACGACATGAGCAAACAGACCAAGGTGGCAAGATAATCTACTCTGGATAATCAGAGCTCCAACAACAAACAAACGCAGCAGTCAGAGACTGCGGCGCTTGTTTCCCTACATTGTGTGCGCTCTAATGGCTATGCAGCAGGGGGGACTTTAGAGGGCTAGAGATCAGTTTCGGCACCAGTCTGAACACTAGATGCATGGACAATTTGTCCATCTCCTGCTGTCAGAAAAACAAACACAGTGGAAACACTTCCTGGTTTTGCACCAACATACACCAAAGTGACAATGTGTATGTGAGTGTGTTTGGCACACCAGGGGTGATTAGGAATAAGTGCGGGTCAGAAGTGCTAGACAGGAAGTGCATGCTGCGGTGTTTGGTTTCACTTCACTGACAGAGAAAGTGGACTTCAGAAGCCATTTCCACACCACCATCTGTGTTACTTCTGATGCATGTCCTCTAACAGCATGCTTGAAGGTTAGAAAGAAATGCTCTAAGTAGCCTGGATTTTTTCACGAATTACAACAAATGCACATGCTATTCACACACCTGTACAGGCATCATGGTGACAGGTTGGGTGTAGGCCTCGCTTTGAGCACTACTGACGACACTGGCCTCGGCAGCTGCAGCGGCAGCGACAGCAACAGCCTGGCTCTGCGTCTCCTTGGCAGCTTCTGCAGTCTTCTGAGCCTCCCAGTCTGCAGTTACAACAGCATTGACAGTTAGGCCAACAAAATGCAGGAACACATACAAAGCACAGAGTGTGGTGTGCCAACAAACCAGCCACCACACACTTAGTGACATCATTTTTATACTTTTAACAAAAACTGTGACATGCAAATCTATTTGTGTGCTAGTATTGCTCATGAGAGCTTGTTATGATAACTGTGCAT
The DNA here is from genome assembly GCA_027475355.1 of Coilia nasus. NCBI lineage: Eukaryota > Metazoa > Chordata > Actinopteri > Clupeiformes > Engraulidae > Coilia > Coilia nasus. The sequence continues at coordinate 24,715,861 of CM050205.1, forward strand.
TTTCAAGTTCAAAAATCAGGAATTCTTGACTAATTAGGATTAATTAGAAAAAAAATCACATGTATGAGGACTGACAAGCGTCAACAGAGCATTAACAGCGGGAATTAAGATGCTGTGGTGGAGGTGGGTTGCAGGTTTCAGTTTTAATTGCTTCGATATATTTTCAATGTCTTACCGCTGTTGACTGTCTCTTGATCAATCATTCCTCCTTCTGCAAAACCTTCCAGGTCATCAAGCTTGACCTTCTCCCAAGGGATATAGGTAACACCAAGGTCCACATCCCAGAACTGCTTATATTCCTGCTTCACACCTTTATTCAGTGCCCAGGCAATCTAACAGGAAACACAAACAGATTTTGGATGATTAATTCCATTAGCCAACAAAGGGAGGCCTTTGGCTATATTAGTCTCAAATTACTGCCACAAATGTAAGAAAAAATGATCAGTCGAAGATTGGAATGATGCAGATACATTCATGTTGGGGACTGCTGAATCTGTGGGGCACCATTTTCAGAGATGGGTAACCTGCGTTTAGAAGTTGCCATTCTATACCAAGTATTGGTTCCAGTCATGTACTAAATCAATTGTACTTAAATAAGGTGATTTCACATATTAGGTGATTGAGTGAATGGTTGCAACAAAGAGTGGGTATGGAATTGTAACTTCTAAAGTTACCCAACACTGACAATTGAAACAGACAGATGTGAGATTAGTGATGTTAACTTGACACGCTTGCTTGTGTACCTTGATGACCTTGGAGCCGATCTTGTAGGAGCCAGTGCTGAGCTTCTGTCGAGCACGGTAGGCATCTTGCCTGTGCACCATGCAGATGTAGGCGCAACCCCTAGGGGGGATCATCTGTGGACAGATCCAGATATGGAATATGAGTCATCAAGTGTCAAAACCAAAGAAACAAAAAGCCACCACGTCAAAAATACTTGGAGTACAATATCTGCTTTGTACAACAAAAGGCCAAGAAAGCACTGTTTGGACAGACTGCTCAATTTTAAAACTTGTTTTAAAATGTGAAAGGAATCAGGCAGTAGCTGAAGAGGGAGAAGGACTCCCGTGATATATACAGGGTTGATGGCAGGGTCAGAGAGAACAGGGCGAAGGGTTAGATTAATGTTGTGACACACAGTCCCTTAGGGGTAGTGGGGAAGCGGGGTCAGGACATAGCACTCACATTGATGGATTCAATTTGGCCAAACTCCTCAAACAGGTTGGTGAGGTCTTGCTGGGTGGCTTTCTTGTCCACCTGGCCCACCCAGAGAGTGGTGCTGCACACTGAGGAGAGCAAAGTCGTCATTGGTTGGGGGCAAAGGCATGTAAACACAATTGGACATGTTGAGAAAATGTTTGGAGTAAGCACAGTGGCTACGATAATAGATATGTTTGGAGAACCAAAAGGTCTGGCAAAGATTCCAGAGACATTGTGCATGTCAAATGTCTTGGAGGGCTTAACAGAAGCACTATCTACAATATTCATCACAGGTTGCACCACAATTTAAGGAAAACAAGTCTACATAAAGGCCATTAGATGCAATTCCTCCAACTGTGACAGTGTACCTACCACTAAGAACTTTAGACCGTATGGGAGGAAGTCCCTTCTTCTGTCGTTCTTTTTCTCTCTCCCGGGCACGTCGCTCACTTGAGTAAGAGCGTGATGACTTCCTTTTGCGGTCCCGGGACCGGGAACGTGAACGCTTCCGGTGTTTTCTCTTCCGCGAGCCAGAGCGTGACCTTGACCGCCTCTTGCGGGGCGACCTGGGGGGACACATTACTGCTCAGGGTGGCTATTTGAAAAGGTGTGCCGTGCATTTCATAAATTAGGCAACATAAGAGAGCATAAAATTAATTGTTCCTTAGCTGATGCAAGTGAATATATTTCCTTCTGTTAATGTTTTCGCCTCTGTACCTAGAGCGAGATCTGGAGCGTGATCTGGACCGAGTACCACTGGTCTTTTTCTCGTCTGCCTCGAACATCTCCTCGTCCATCGTGTCTTGCCCCTCATCTAACTCCATGTCCTACAGACACAAACAGATCACCATTACTCCACCAGTAATGTCATGGCATCTGAAACACTGGATTAAGTGTTCCACAATTCGAGTTAGAAGAAAAGTCAAGGAGGTCAACATACCTGCTGTTGGTTGTCAATGGAGTCATCCATCTTGGAGTCCGTCTCCTGGAGCTGGAGTTGGCTGCCACTCTGTGTCGGGGTGGATGTATTCTCTGGGCCAAATATGGCTTCTTGGTTCTCCATAGACATCGTCTGTCCAAACACAGTTTTGAAAACGTTACTGGGAATTGTAATCTGATCTGTCATGTAACTGATGTAATGTAACTAATAAACAAAAACAATATTGACTGGAGACTGGAGAGAGGACTTCATTATTAAAGTTTTCATTTTGTGGGTTTTGATGCACACCTTCTGTTGGTGTTGCTGGTGTTCCAACAGCTGCTTCTGGAACTGCTCCAGGTTCTGCTGCTGCAGCTGTTCCGCCAGCTGGTGGAAGATGGAGCTGTTTATGGACTCGGACACCATGGGCCTGCAGAGAAAGGAATACGTAAGAAGGGCTGAGACAAGCAAGAAGGACACAGGATGAGTCAGGGAGAAAAAGACTGCATACTACATTAAGTTCAGTTTCAAACAAATGCACATGCTTGCACAGGAATGTCAATAAAGCAGGGGTAGCAAAGTGCTAGGACAGCATTTTTTAACAGACAGCACTCACAGTTGAGACTGCGCCGTTTCCTTTTTCGTCTCCTCTTGACGTTCGGCTTCATTCCCAAAGTCAAACTGCCCCAGCAGTTTCTAAGAAGGAGAACCGGAAAAAATTACAAGACAGCCAAACACACCGCACTGTTTGCAAAACCTGTCGAGTCATCTGAAAAAGGTGCCCTCAGGATGAACTGACCTCTGAAGAGCTACATATATGGATGAGGGCAAACCATGAATTTATTCATCCTCTCTGTTCTGTTTAATATATGTATGGAACGATATCACACACAGAAGGTCATCAATAATGCAGCACAGTAATGTTTTTGTAATGGTTAACATGCTCCCACTGCTCAGTCACCATATGGCAAATATGAGGCCACTTCTCTCGGACCACCTCAGTCAAGAGTCACATATATGCCAAGGCATCAGTGGCTCAGGAAGAAAAAGAGTTGACCAACAACTGGAGTGTCCATGGCTTGATTCCAGCACCTCTGTGTGTTTGAGTGAATGGGAAGCATGATGACACTGTAAAGTGCTTTGGGTTACTCAACTGAGAATGACAAAACAATATATAAATACACATAATATTCTATTTACACACATATTCTTCCGTGCCTTGGTACTTCTCTGTCCTTCTTCATCAAGAATATAGAATACAGTATCTCCCAAAAGTGTGTAGAGTTATTTTCAGAGAATGTTAAATATTTAATGCTACACAGAAACTTATTTTATTTCTATAGTATTGTCTCTTGAAAAGATTTTATACATGTTGCTCAGGGTGTGCTTTTGGGAGATAATGTATATAACACATTGCCTTCTCCTATCTGTGCCCTGGTGGCCCACACACCTTGTTGAATGAGGAGACTCTCTGCTCCAGGGGGTTGAGTGTGTTGGCTGCGGCTGCGGCGGTTAGCTGGGCAGTGAGGGCTTGGAGCTGCACCACCAGGCCGGCGTCCAAAGCCTGCAGCAGAGACGGCTGGGGCTTCTGCTGCTGCATCTGCAGGTTCTGCACAAGCTGCTGAAGCTATGAAGACAAAACAAAGATGTGAAGATTTTAAGAGTGTGGAGGAGCTAAAGCAAGAGCAATTCGCTCTTGGGTATACATTTGGGTATATCTAACTTGGGTATATCTAACACATGGGTGTATGGCTAAATTTTCACTATTTTGGGGAACAAAACTAACATTCCCACACTTGGCAAGTAACTAATGCAACAAAAAAACGCAATACTGACTATAATATTACATGCTTTGAATACAATGACTGGAGATTTGGAGATACATTTGACAGTAATTTAGGTAACATTTTTGTTTATGTGTCCAAAGATTGCCAACATTAATTTAACTTATATGTTATTTAATTAATAATGTAACAATGTCTCACATACGTCACTATTAAATTTAATAGTTTTCCACAATCACTATGCATTGCAGCCCAAATAAGAAACATGACCATTAGTAGGCCATACGAGGAGACTAAAAACAGACATTTAATGCAGCATCTGAATGAAAAAAAAAAAAGATGACCAAATGTGTGCCGCACAGACAATGGCATCTCCCTGGCATCCTGTGGGCTCACCTGCTGGCCCTGAGGGCTCTGTAGAATTTGAGCCACTGCAGCCACCGTATCAGTGTTGGAGATCTGCGCTGCCCAATCTGGCAGACTCTGCACTATGTTAGCAGGAGTGGCTGGGGTGGCGGGAGTACCTGAAGAAGGAGAGAGAGAGAGAGAGAGAGAGAGAGAGAGAGAGAGAGAGAGAGAGAGAGAGAGAGAGAGAGAGAGACAGAGAGAGAGAGAGAGAGAGAGAGAGAGAGAGAGAGAGAGAGAGAGAGACAGAGACAGAGATGTGGTAAGTCATTGACATCTCATTCAGGTCGTTTTTCCATTTCACCACAAGGGGGTGCTCTAAACTAGCTTGTGCATGGAACCTCATGGACAGCTATACCAATTAGATGCCAATTAGATACTGCTTTTTAAGGCCTGGGAAAGAACTCTTTTATACACATACAAGGACACATGGTTGAATATTGTCTGCAGAAGCAGAGTATGTTTCAACTACCTGTACTACACTGCAAGAAAATAATACACCAAGGTATCCTTGTAACTATGATACCCTTGAAACAGATGTGTGAACTCTGGAAGTGGTCTAATCGCCCAAATGTTTGCTACAGGTAAGCAAAGAGCTTTTGAGCTTTGTAAATGCAACAAATTGATTTTTAAATAAAAGCTAATCATCATAAATGCGCATGCAAAATTTCATTTAAATCACACAAGTATCTATTAACAGCAGAATTCTAACTTGGCTATTGGAGGCCATGCACTGAATTGAACAGACCGACTGTGTGTGTATGTCAATACTGCCTGATCTGTCCTATTTGAATCCAGCAACTGCACTAATAATGCAGTGTGTGTGTGTGTGGGTGTGTGTGGGTGTGCACGCCCATGGGAACCTACCCGGAGTAGTGCTGTTGACGGGGGCTGCAGAGCTGGTGGTGACAGGGGTGACACTGGGGGGTGGCAGTCCAGCCGCCATGTCCAGCAGGGGCTGGATGATGTCACTTTTGAAGACATTGTTCTTCTGCCACAGGTTAAGCACCCTAACAATCTTACTCTGCACAAGCGCACACACATGCCCGGGGGGGGGGGGGGGGGGGGAAGGGGAGGTAAAAACAAGAGAAGAGAAGAGAGAAGGGGAAAGAGAATAACCATGGTGTGTGAGGAAGTCTTTCAGCATAGGATTGCTGAATAGTGGTGTTTAATAAAAACACTAAATGTATGCCTATATCTAGCAGCTACCACAACATACATTTTGTCATTGTGACATCAACTTTGCCACTCCACCAGAAGTACTTCAGAACTTCAGAAAGTAAAAGCCATGCCATATATTTTTTTCTACCTCTGCACCCTACACATGTGGTTTCACAAACTGGCTGATCTACCTGTGTAATGATCTACGCTCATTAGGATCTGCCTGCTGATTCAGAAAATGGTTGGATCAGATATCTGGCAGGTTTCTGGGATCTCTACCTCTGCATTCTACATGGTGACTAGAGAAGTGTGTGAACCATTCAACAGCTCAGGAACATGGCAACTTTTAAAAGATGGTAGAATGAGAACCCACTTTGTCATCAGATGGACATCGGTAGAGATTCTGGAAGGTTGCGATGATGTTTTTGCTGAACCGAGGAGCAAACACATCTTTCTCCTGTCCAAACTGATGCCGCGACTGTCGCACGATGGAGTCGATGACGTACAGTCCTGGGACTTTGTATTCCGGCTTGCACTACAGGACAGCGGAGACAGACCATACCAATGATTAGGCAGATACAATAAAGTCCAAAAGGATTCCTATTTAATCTCAACCTGCAAAGCGGTAGGCAATGACAAGTCAAGAGGACAATTTTCATTACAGTTTGTGGGGTGTGGGGGAAACTCACCTTCTGAATGAACTTCTCCACACTCTGAACCACATGCTTGTAGAACTGAAACAGAGAAAAGAGAAACACCACACACAGGTTGAGCATCAGCCACTGAAACTGAGACAATAACAGAGGCTTTGATTGTACAGCTGTATCATGGCTGATGGATCAAAGAGAAATTTGTGAAAGTGAGTGGCCTGTGTTAGGACAAAAGATTATTAAACCCATGATTAAACCTGGATTATTTACCACAACACAAACAAGGCATAAGCAGACAGGTGATGTGCAAAGACAAAGCCTTGATTTGATTTGACTTCTAAGTCAACTCCATGTCAAGCCTTTTCCAGACCAGGCCATTACACAAAAAAAAAAAAAAAAAGGTTCCAACTTTGGAACTTTTGGTAGCTATAGCAGTGTTTCTATAAGGGAAAGTTCTGACAGCAATTCAGGGAGGGGGGAAAATTACAGGGAAACTCGTTCGCGTGGTCCTCTCACCCCGTGCCTCCACTATGAAATGTTTGTTGGACTCCAAGTAAACAAACCTAATGATACACAACATGTCCATAATGGTGAGTTGTCAATTCAGAGATGCTGGCTATGGTATAGCAATATGTTTTATTACAGCTTTACGACAGGTGGCTAAGGGACCACTTTTACATCCTACGCAGAAAGACGAAGACTGATGCAGCATTATTTGTCCATCTGGTCTGTTACTGGAGAGCGTATATGACTGACAAAACAGTGCCATACCACTAGAGATCATGGAGCAGCTTAGCGTAAACATAAAACATGCACATAAGTCTGAAGGGTAGTGTCGGAGATAACATTTGGGATGGACGGAAATGTTTACTGACAGAAAGGAAGTATAAAAAAAGCTTTAAAACCACACAGCCTGCAGGTGTCACGTTAACCATTTTCACTGTCTAAAATTTTCACTTTGTTCTGACACTTATCAGAAGGTAAACACCAAAAAAAGTGCTGGTATTGGACTTTTGTGTAGGGTATATATCGTAATCCACTAGCTCCTTATTACCCTTAGTAGGCTATAAATTAATGAATAAATAATAAATAAAAAAATTCTAGACTGTACAATCTAGAAACAACGAACTTGAACTACTCCTTCTGCATGTTTCATTCTTTCCTTGGTTCAAATTTAGAGTTGGTTGTGTTGGACAAAAACATCTCCAATGTCAGTGACGGCATCTTTTAAAGCTTTCTTACATGCTAACTGGTGTGTTTTCATACATTTTACTGTTGAATAAGCAATTTAATGGAGAGGCACGCATTTAAGACAAAAATAAACCACATATTTTGTCTGTGATCACAGAAGTACAAATGCGAAGCTGGATGGTGTGTGCATTTGTGATCCATATGACCACATAACATCAGTATAAATATAATGATTATAGCGAAACAAATTATTCCATAAGTAACGATTCCATGATTAAGTCAGAGAGACAAGACTGAGGCAGTTTGGACACATACAAAGTAGGGACAGTAATTATTATCAGTAGAGGGATGCTGATGTTGGAGTCACCAGGCAGGAGACCTAGAGGAAGAGCAAAGATGAGATTTATGGAAGTAGTGGAAGAGGACATAAAGTAAGCTAGGGGTAAGAGAAGGGGGTGCAGAAGACAGTGTTGGATGGAAGCATATAATTCACCGTGGCAACCTCTGAAGAGAACCGAAAAGAAAAGAGGAACTATGATGATGATACATGAGGACCTTTCTCTATTTGCTGGGTCAGAGTCTGACAGGGCATCACCAGAACAAAAACACTAAATGTATAAATAAACTCAATGTAACATACAAAGCATATGATGGCGAGAGGGGTAAATGCAATGTCGTTCCATTTAGGCATTAAGTTTGAGTATGTAGGCTATGTTGCATTCAAGTAGTGACTGGTTGAAAGCAGGACTGACAGTTAGTAATGCAATGTTTAAAAGAGTATCCACCAGGACGAAAACAAATGCCTATTGAGAGTTTCCAGACACTGCACAAAGTGACAGAGTCTGGTCCATAAGGCTAATGCTCTACCTCCTCCACCAAGCAAAAGCTATTAAGATAATTTAACAATGCATGTAAAAAAAAGGTTTGAAGTTCGAAGCAAAATGTGAAGAAATACGTTAAAAGAATTAAAAGACATCATGTTTTTTAAGTTAAAACGTTAACACACACTGCCAGAAAATCCAACCACATTTTCTCTTGATCAAGCACTTATAAGGTTTGCCGACATGCTGAAAAGCTACCAGAGCCTGGTAAACCAGCCCCTCGTACTTCATTTCATTTTGTACAGAGGGTCTGGCAGTGCTGTATTGAGAAACGATTTCTTCCTGGAGGTGTGGGCTCTGCTGAAGTTTAAAACAAGTGGCTCTGCCTTTACCCAATCACTAACGTCTGGTCATGGCATATGCAATTAGCCGGCCCACGCACTACAATTCAAATAACACAAAGTGAACATCATCGCTCATGAACACTCCCTCTGTTCGCTGATTGGCTAGGAAAAAATCTACCTAAGACAGCAATGTCAATGAAAGCACTGCCAGACCATCTGTACAAAATGAAATGAAGTACGAGGGGCTGGTTTACCAGGCTACCAGAGCACAGGATGTCCAAATAAGTGTACCCCTTACTAAAAGTAAACTGAAAGGAAGCACTAAGGTACCACTCATTTGCATTTAGAGAACTGCAAAAGCCCTCATTTTTGGGGTCATTTACATACAGTCTGATTGTCTGATTTCAGCCGTGGTCTACAAATAATGACAGCCAAAAAAAGGCAGTATTTTCACAATAGCAAATTAGGTAAGGAATTGTTGCTATTCCAAATTCTCATATGGCAATAACTTTTCCTCCTGTTGGGAAAAGGGGGCAACAGGCTTTTTAGTCTACATTCAAATGATGCACAATTTAAAAAAGGCAACATCTAAGGTGAGGGCTGGCATGAAATATAACCAGTTAAATTCACCATTGTGCACCATTAACCTGGAAAACTGAAAGAAAAATGTTTGGTAGCCTATATGTTCAATCTATACATAACAAACATCAGATTGTGCACATTTTTAAAGATGATTAATCACTATATTATTTTTCACAGCCTTACTGAGAGCAAAAGTCAGTTTCTGACATATTATGATAATGGACACGTGAAGGCACCGGTGTGTGAACAAAGCTTAAAGAAAAACGACACCCCCTGATGAAATTGAGTCTGCCCCCCGCAGTGTCTTTGCCCCTTTCAGCGGTGCTTCGCCTGTGCTTCGCCTGTGCTTCGCCTGTGCTTCGCCTGTGCTTCGCCTGTGCTTCGCCTGTGCTTCGCCTGTGCTTCCGCGGAATACAGTCCCCCATCTAAATGCCGCTTGGTCAATCCCTTCGTGTTAATTTGCATTGTCATTTGTACTCGATCTGAATGCACAGGTCACGTAGCCTGGTAAACCCGCCCCTCGTACTTCATTTCGTTTTGTACAGAGGGTCTGGACCGGAATCTCTTGAGGGTCATTTAGCAAGTCCCAGCAAGAACGATCCAATCAGCGAACAGAGGGTGTGTTCGTTAGCCGTGACGTTGACCTTGTGTGCTACATTTGAATTGTAGTGCGTAGGTAGGCTAATTGCATGCGTGACGACCAGGCGTTAGCGATTGGGTAAAGGCAGAGGCACTTTTTTTTTTAAACTTCAGCAGAGTCCACACCTCCAACAAATCGTTTCTGACGGTCTCTGTTCCAGACCCTCTGTACAAAACGAAATGAAGTACGAGGGGCTGGTTTACCAGGCTACAGGTCACGAGCAGTAATTACAAAACAAAATCGAGTGAATTGATTCACTTTTGCCAGTGTACTAGTTGGCAACACTAGATTACAGCGACTATGCTAAGCTAAGCTAAGGGCAGTGCTGCCAGATTCGGACAATGTCCCACTCTGTGGACTGCGGGGACAGACTCAATTTCATCTGGGGGGTGACGTATTCCTTAAAGATTTCCAGAGTACCCATCTAACACATACCGTCTTCCACAGTGGACAGCATACCAGTCAAAGGTCAGATACCCCTGCCACATTCACACAACTTGTTTCGCATAAATCCTCACCCTGAAGTGGCAGGTTATGATGCCTACCATAAGCGATATAGGCTTAGCTAGGTTGGACGTTATTGTGAAAATACTATATACCGGGATATCTTAAATATTGCATGTATGGTTTGTAAATACCATAGCATCCTTCAGGTCACAGTGAGAAATACTGAATTCGTTTGCTAACGTCAGTATAGAGAAGAAATGCTCACAAATACGAGAGAAGCAGTTTCTTGCATTCCACATGAAAAGATATACTAAAGAATCCTTTACTGCTACTATGCTAGTTGTTTGATTTATGGCGTTTATGGCCATACCTACTGACACATGGCATACTGGCATGTCAGGAAAAAAATCGTGGGTATGAAAAATTAGATACAGCTCAAGCCTGGCCTAGCCAATTAGAATGGGCATACAAGGATACGAGAATATTTATTGTCACATTCAGACATACTGGGTAAAGTAGGACATGCAGTGAAATTGCTGATTGTTAAGTCTACACATGCAGCTAATAGCACAATATTGTTAAGCCAGACTTGTTTGACCCCTGTCCAGCCCATGTGCAGTTCAAACCAAACACAAAACAATGCCAGTGTCTCTGCTTCAGCGTGGAGTACCCGAGCCAAGGGTACATTATCCATTGCCCATATTTTACACATTTTGAGAGATTTTTTCAGTGAGCTGACAATAGAATGCAGACACGATTTTGTGTATGGACGGACAGACAGACTAGGTGAAACCAGTGTTCCATGGAGGTCTCTTTCCATTGCATTCTTGATTGCTGACAATCTTGCCATAATAATAATGGCAATAGCAATAATAATAATAACAATAATAGTACGAATAATATGTAAATACAACAACAAACAAGCTAATATGTTGTTCATGGGCTTCACAAGCAACTTATTTTTTGTGAATAAATGTGTAGTGTAATCTACCTGTACCTTAGTCAAAAAGGTCAAGGTCACAGCAGTCTAACTTTCAGTTTCTTTTGGGATGGTGTCAAATGACAAGGTCACAGGAGTCAGGTGCAATAGCCAAGACCCTCATCCACACCATCTTTTCTGCTTGTCTGGACTACTACAATGTTATCCTCTGAGGTGTGCCCAGCAGAGCCCTTAAAAGGCTGCAGTTTGTCCAGATCTCAGCTGCCTGACAAACTGTTAACCCTGGCAGTTTATCACAGCCATTCTCAGGCAGCACCACTGGCTGCCAATCAAGCCATGTATGTCCTTATCTACAGGTCATTCCATGCTGTCGCCCTTCAATACATGGCTGGTCGCCTCCACCCATGCCACCCCAGCCCCATTCCCCCTGTAAAGTCTCGCAACAAGGACCAGTTGGCTGTCCACCACACCAGACTGCAGACATTTGGGGACAGGGCCTTCTGTGATGCTCCCCCCACTATGTGAGACAAATTAATCCCTCCACGTCCGGTGTGGCCCTTTTCTGGGCCTGTTAAAAAAAAAAGTTGCTTTCAGTTAAGCACATTTCACAGAGGCCTTTGGCCTTCAACCTCCCAAAGACACACACCCTCATCCTGAATTTGGTCATCTTTAAAAGGCCTATATAATATAAAACCTAACTATATTATTGTACTAATGGACAACAAACACAGCAGCTTTACAAATAAGACCTGTGTGAGTGTGTGTACATATTTTCCCTAAAATCAATCATTAGGGATTTTGCTGAATAATGCTTGCTGTACAGAGCAAAACTACAGGTATGTCATTAACAGGTGTCCCAACAGACTGAGTGTCTCAGCCAATCAACATAAAAAAAGGACAAAAGGCAGATCTGTGGTTGCTTTTAGTCGTTTCTATCAGATCCATCAGATGCCCCCTTTTGCACCATTTAACATCATTCATTGATGTTTGAAGTCAAGGTTTCAGTTACATAGTAAGGTCAAATGTCCTGAAGGATAAAAAGCTACAGCTCCATTTCAGCTCTTTCGCCCTTTTAGCCCTCCCTGTTACAGAGATTTTCTTAATCTTGTATCTCAAGAGTAATGGAACACACTAAAACTACCCTGGTGCCCTGCTACTACAGCTGTTAGATTCAGTTATACAGGAATCCCATGGTGCAGTGGAGCAGCAAAGCACTCAGATGAACACTTTGTCAGAAGACATAAGGGATACATTGCTTAATGCTATTCATACCGGCAAAAGCCTTACAGTATATAGCAGAGAAGTGTGCTGGTATGCTGTAGAAATTACTTAATTTACAACCCCGATTCCGATTAAGTTGCAACATTCTGTTAAATGTAAATGAAAAATAAATGCTATAAATCATACCAGCAATATATGTTTTTGAGAATATTTCAAGGACAACATATCAGTTATTGAAACTGGATTTTTTTGTTGTTGTATGGGATATTTATGGTCATTGTAAATTTTAGGCCAGCAACATATCTCAAAAAAGTTGGGACAGTGTCAATAAAAGGCAGAGGACACTTCACAGTTATGTTAGTTATGTTAACTCACAAGATGATTTTGTATAAAAAAAGGGCTTTCTTTCTTGTCCTTGACATGATTTCAGCAGCCCAACTGGTATGTGTCTTCATCATGTTTTCCTTTTTATTATGCTTAAAATGTGACAGATCTGGGCCATTTTTGAATTTTGCATAGAATGCAGTTTGACCTCATTATCTGGTAATATTTAAGGTTTACCCTCAAAATATAATGCGTGAGTGCCATCTTGTGCTGTTCAAAACTTACATACTGTATATACATCATTCAGCATTAATTTTAACTCTCCAGATGAATAAGCACACCATAACCAAGGCACTACTGCACCCCCATACCATCATAGATGCTGTCTTTTGAACCTACCACTAAAAAAAGAAGGATCATTTTTCTCCTCTGTATCTTGGAAGATGCAAGACTCCATTATTTCAAAATGAATGACAAATTTTCAACTTTTGTAATTTGAGATGGACCCAGAAGACAAGGAAAACTGTCCTGTGTTATAAATTTGTCATTCATTAAATAATTTCCTCCGTTTCTTTAGTGTAACTCAACTTTTCCTACCTTTTATTGACACAGCCTCAACTTTTTTGAGACAGATTGCTGGCCAAAAATGTAAAATCACCATAAATATCCCATACAACAACAAAAAAATCCAGTTTCAATAACTGATATGTTGTCTTTGGACTATTCTCAAATACATATATTCCTTGTATGATTTGAGAATTATAGCATTTCTTTTTTATTTATATTTAACACAGTTGTGTACAATCTACACAAATGATCGACATAAATGCACACTGGTGTCTGCAGCAGACAGAGCATTTTGTGTGTCATTGTTATTGTAGGAATGCTACACACGTGAAATTGTAGATGTTTGATTGAATTGCTGGGTTTGATATTAAGTCGTGGATGGACACACAAACTGTTCCTGTGACATCATACTGCACAGAAAATCCTTACGGGTTAATGAAATACATGTGTAACCGATTTGTGTAGCCAGTATTCACCTTATTCTGAAAGAGACCACGGGCGTCAAAACATTCTTCCGGTTGGTTCAGTATTTCTGGTTAAACAACGCTGTCTATTGCAGTCGATAACATTGGCACAGTAGTAAAAAGATGTCGAGCTTGAATTGTTCAGTGAGGAGGCTACCATTAACTACATAAAAAAACATGGCTGTACTTGGAACAACCCTGTTATTGTCCACGGGGACAGGGCATAATGTTGTTTGGCCGGTTTATAATCTGTTGTACGCCATCCAGCGATGAGGAAGTTATTTTTATCCCCGGTGCGGGTCTATCTCCACTCATGCAACTCAACTGATGTTACTTGAAATCTAGCGATCTAAAACATCGGCACATATATCTAGTATTTAAGTAAGCTATGAAATCAGACTACTGCTCCACGCTTCTACATGTAATGTTTCTGAAGGTCGCCAAACACAATATTAAACATTGTAACATTTTCCTGTAGGAACTCGGCTTGAGTCAGAGCCAGAGTGGTAGGCAAACCAGGACCAAGCCGAATGTACAAGCGTTCAGAGCAGAATATCGTCCTATTTCATAGGATCTGCACACAAAACAATTATATTAACACGTGAGAATGATGGCACAAGAAATGTTGCGATGAGAGGAGGGTGCAACGAGTGGTCAGTGGCTTGCTGTCAGCACAGACGGCTAGCAAGTGGTGTATGTGTATGAAATAGCACGGCAGACTCTTTTGTTTTTTAGCATCTCAATCAGCGTTGCCAAAGGTGAAATTATTGTATTCATGGCTTGCAGAAGCTAAATGGAAAATGTTGCTGGAAAGCAGTAGCTTTCGGTCTGCATAGTTAGGGAAGTTACAAATACAATGTCCATTTCCATGAATGTGTCTTTTTTTTCTGACAAATCGCCGCCTGCCTCAGCCCACCGCTACATCATCCAGTCACTCAGTGGAATTCATTAACCTCAGGTGACGAAGTACAATCTCTCCATCCGACCTTATAATCTTGTTTTTGTGGCTTTTTAAGTTAGCTTAACCATCTAAATTTGCAGGGTTTTCTGACGTAGCTGACTTGCTGTAGCTATAGACATCCTATACATATGTATAGGATGTCTATGGCTGTGGCAAGCCGGCCGGAAGTTGTAAACCAACGCGGAAGATTTTCACCTTTGAAAATGGGCGTGTCAGAATAAGGTGAAGTATGAGACTACATGGTAATATTTTAGCCTTGATGTGTTTGGAGACACCCCAGAGGCAAAAATGCATATTCCCATCCCTCGGCACTAAACTATGATTTTCATAATATGACTACTATAAAACACACCTGTCTCTTAAGTACCAATGAGCTCAAAATGTTTCACAGCCAATGTTAATTTAGATTGATCTATGTAGGCCCTATTACAAATGTATTTCCATCCAGTGATTGACCATGACTAACTGCATTTACATTACACTTAGCTGACGCTCTTATCCAGAGCGACTTACAGTTATTTAGGTGCAAGATTTCAGTTAGAGTCTCTGGAGCAATGTGGGGTTAGATGCCTTGCTCAAGGGCACTTCAGCCATGGATGAGGGTGAAGGAGAGCACTAGTTGTTTACTCCCCCACCCCATTCTTCCTACTGGAACGGGATTCGAACCTGCGACCCTCTGATCCCAAGACCAACTCTCTAACCAATACGCCACAGCTGCCCAAACTGCACTGCACTAAGGCGAAAAGGGGCATGAAGACAAGCAGGTGAGAATCAGGGGAAAGCCATGCAGCATTGTGAAGACAAGCAGTTAAGCAGAGCAAGTTACACATTATGTTACTGCCCCTGTTACAGTGTATCTACATCATGAAGTAAAGTGTAACAAAGTCTGTAACAATATGTAACATTATGTACTTACACTGTGCCATAGGGTTAAGTTAAGGGGTAGAATTAGGGTTAATGTTTGGTACATGCACAGTGTAAGTACATAATATTGCATGTTGTTACATTTAGATACACTATAAAAGGAGCTGTGTAAATGAAGTATTACCCTAGAGTATACCAGCAATGGATAATGTAAGACAAGATATTAGCTCTACACAGGCTCTGGTCCCTTAAGGGCATACTGCAGGGACCTGAAGACATCTCCTACTGTGTCCTCCCTCTGCACTTACGGGCAATCTGGATTTAGCAACTACAATCTATTACCGCATATTTCAAACCACCTGGTTCTACCTGTGATACAGGCGATAAAAGAAACATTACCTTGCCTGAGAACTGTGCGTGTTAGAGTGAAATGATTAAGGAAATGGCTGGAACAAATCCATGGTGCTGATTTATAGCTTTCTAAGCCTGGCTGCCCATCACCGGTCCCCTGGACTATGTTCCACTGAGGAATACAACTGATATAGCCTACCCTTGCCTTTCACTCCTGCTATGAATTCCCTTGCCAATGTGTGTTCATTGCAATTTAGCTGTACTGGTTTTGACACAGAAAGGCTAACCTTTGTAAATAACCTGTCGCCCTGATGACCTTGACAACATGAGGATTTGGGAATGGGGCTTTGGGCAACACCCATATATGCAGTGGAGATAAATCTCATAAAGGCTGCTTATGAATGAAACAATTCACTGAACATTTTTATCAACAATTCTGCCAAGTTTCATTCAGATTAGTTAGTGACACAGAAATCCCATAAGCCATGTCAACTTAAAGAAAGCAAATGAAAGCATGCAACAGTGAAAGATACATGGGTATTCGAGAGGGTAAAAACGCCCTGTCACTTCTAGTCTTTAACGCAATCTTTCAGGTGTCATCCCCTTTAGACATGACAAGAAAACAAACAAAGGCAGTCACAAAGGAGCTGAACCAGGAGGATCAAGATTATAGGAGCGGATAACAGGATTACTACAGACCATAGAGACAAGCACTTTCAAGGAGGGGAAAGTCTGACCGGTTCTCTGTAAGGGCCAGCTCTCTGTGATGGAGATCCTGGCACTGTCTCGTCTCAAAGAGCAGCTGGCAGGCACCCATGTGGCTGTGCATTGCTTTTAAGGCCAAGCAGGTCTGGTGCATATCTACTACTAATGCTTCTACATTGGTCTGAGTAACTTTTCTGCAGGTGCTATACTGCAACAAATGCTCTTTCACTAAAATAACCATATGAAACTAGCTGACTGCTGTCATGGAATGCATGTGATCATAGAGACGGAAAAGGTTAGCGAATTGAATGCAGTCATTTAGAATAAATGAATAAAAATGCAGAGGCAAAAGGTAGACGCTAGAGTCTGAATCAGAGAAGAGTTTAGCAGTTAAGATAATGTCTTTAACGGATTGATTCTGCTGTTGATTTTGAGCTCATTAAAAGTAACAAGTTATAAAAGGGGTGGGGACAAAAGCAACAACTGCAGAGGTAACAAAATGTTGATTTGTATATATATGGAAGGTGAGTTTTTTTTTTTTTTTTAACATCAGTAGGTTGCTTGCCCAATTTACACTGAGCTGGCACTGCAGATGGGATAGGATGCTACCACAAAAACCAATTCACATAAACCAATACCACATAGCCTTTTACACAGTCTTTTTTAAAAGAGGTTTTGCAGAGTTAATGCCTAAAACTGCCAAACTACCTCAACACCCGTTACATGGTGGTGGCCTGGTGGTTAACGCAACGCCATCCACTGCCAGAACTGGTACTAAGGTGCCCTGAGCATGGTACCGTGCCCACACACTGCTCCCCTGGCACCGTCGTCATGGCTGCCCTCTGCTCTCATGTGTAATGCTTAAATGCAGGTTGCGATTTCACTGAGTGCTGTGTGCTGTAGTCACAATGGCAAATGAGAATCACTTTCTTCACTTTCACTTGTCTTGTTTAGGCTCAAGACAGAGCAACCTCACTGACTACTTTGGAAGGCCTATGCTTTGGTAATATTCATCAAGTCTTTCTGTGAAATCTATTCTTTGGGGCAGTGGTGGCCTGGTGGTTAAGCTAATGCAGGGTTGCAGGTTCGAATCAGCCAGGTAAGGTAATGGACCAGAGGGTCACAGGTTCTAATCCACCAACTGCCATAAGTGCCACTGAGGTACCCTGAGCGTGGTACTCTCCCAACACACTGCTCCCTGGGCGCTGTTGTCATGGCTGCCTGCTCACGTGTGTGATGTGTTAAATGCAGAGATGCAGTTTTGTTGTGTGCACTGTGTCCTGTGCTGTGCTGTGTAATCACAATGACAACTGTGAATCACAGACTTTCATTTGTGCAGGGCTCCAGCCCAGAGGCATAAAACATACACCTTTGTTAGCAATTAAAATTAATTTGAGAATGTTATTTAAAAGCTACCAAGTACCTTTCAAAGCGCTAAAAAAAAGTTACGCACCATTATGTAGATTTAAGTAATTTCTACGACTTAAATTCTAATTTGAAGAAAATGGCAGATACTGATAAGAGGGTAGCCTTACAGGAACACACTACTTTTTTGGAAAACAGGCTCATTTTCCAACTACCTTTCAGTTAAACAGTTGAGTTTTGCTCAAAAATGACAAGAAATGTGCAACTACACAAACTTAGCTAGTTACCTAGCGGGGCACTGCTTTAATGCACTGCATAAGATCATTGCTTCTACAGCACCCAGGCTTCGACAGCAAAGTTCCTTAATTATTACGCCACAATGTAGAGAAAACAGATTCTACTCTAGACCTAGAAAATCACAACTGTTCATTTCCCGACGGTTTTAGCAAAAAATGTTCCAACAGCAGAGTCAAATTTTAAACAGGAAAAAATGTCAGAACTCTTTTGGTCATTTTTGAATGAATGCTCCTACTGTAATTTAATCCAATGATTTATGTTAAACTAAAGGCTAAAGTGCTACCGCCAGATCCGGAGATCGTCTGATTCCTGCGAGGCTGTGACTATAAGCTTCATGCAGTTTACATATTAGGTTAAATAAAATGTTGAAATGCATGCCAAAATATCCTGGTACAAAAAATGCTGACACTTCCTACAACCCCACTGTGAATACAAGCCAGTATTCTGCTTGTTTCATAACAGCCCATTTGCAGACTGTGCTTTTTAAGCTCTGCCATCAAATACAACAACAACAAATCAAGTACAACATTTCTTTTTGAACCATAAAATTAAGCCTAATGCTGTTAAGATCTTTTTTAGTAAAAGACCACAGAAAGCTGACAATCATTTATAAGCATCCACTGATTACACCTGTTCATTCAATTGATAACACAATAAGATGCACCTACATCTTAGCTGCTTGGTATTTAAACATACATGGAACTATCGAGTATATTACTGTTCTTGATAAGATCAGATTTTGCAACTATGATTTGATGTGCCATGTAATTTTCTGAAAGTTAAGCTTTAGTTCAAAATTCATCATTTCACTTTAACATGGGCCAGTTATCATTGACAAGCATACCTAATGCATGAGGAGCACCAGGCATGTTTTTCCATAAAGCGCTGGAGAGAAACATGTCATTACAGTCCCTCAGACATGGCCTTAAAAATCTCTCTATAACCACAATGTTGCCCTGCATTACCTTAAAACTTCCTGCATTACCATAAATTATGTTAATTTATAGTGTCCTCGAGTCACAAGCCTGAGTGTGTTTTCCCAAAATATTGATTTTTGAAAAATTCCATCTGGCGACGTGTTGCAAGTCTGGCCTGTACTCAGAGGCTGCCTTACAGCCAACTGTAGCATTATCCACTACCAGACAGAAATCAAACAAAATGGAAATATGTCTAGACACTAAACATACACCTGATTTCTCACAGAATTCGAGGTTCCTTCAGCAAAACTAACAGTGCCCGGCTGCACAATGTGTCAATACAAACTGAATTAGAAATTCAGAAGTATCAGAAGGATCAGAAGTATACTGATCAGCTGTGGAGATTCTGGCTTAAGAAAGTAAAATCTCTGCCATGTATTCGCTCGGTCTGTGCACTTAACAAAGGTGACTTAATGAATAGCTGATCTACCCGTGTGGTGATTAGTGTGATCATTAGGATCATCTGGTTAAGAAAATGGTTGGATCAAATGTGTGGCAGGGTTTTTACTTTTTAAAGCTGCAATCCAATCAACCTCTTATACTGATGCACTGTACATTTACTGTGTCAAGCTAAATGAAAAGCTCTACATAAATCTACAGTGTCAGGCTTAATGAGTAGTTTTAAACAAATCTACATCTAAATAAATTCTGCCAATCATTTTGAGCGTTTTAAGAAATAAGGAATAGGACTTTCTATACACTGCACAAATATTGCTGCAAATAAATATGTAACTGACATAAGCATTCCGCTACATCAACACCTTACAGGAACACGTCTGAATGGGAGCATAAGTATATGCCACAAAGTGCTCGTCATTCAAATGTCCCCTGTCCCTTATGCTGTGCAATCCCTTTGGCCTAGAATAGCACTGACAGAACTGCAGTGATGTAAAGATGTCCTTGCGAAAGCAGCCTGTTAAAAACATCTCAAACATGTGACATCAGAACCCAACTCCTAACTAACCAATGTGCCCTTGACAAGAAACCACACCAGCAGCTCCAACAGGTAAGTTCCTGTCCAGCTGTCTGGCAGAAATCCTTCTATCCAAAAATAAACAAAACGAAGCACTAATATACTTTGTCAATCAGTCTCATTACACTCCTCAGAGGACAAAAGCTATAGGCACAACTAATCTCAAACTACAACTCTGTTACACCAGTATGGGTTGATAATAGCCTAACCCAGAGCTGTTAATCACAGCTTCAAGAAGTAAAAACCCCTCCATGGGTTTCTTCTTCCTGTTTATTGAACACAGGTGATTTTACAAATTGTATACATGCCCGATGATCTGTGCGCTCATACACCGGTTCAGGCTGAATCACATGGTTGGCAAGGTTTTTACTTTCTGAAGCCTGGACTGACAACTCTGGCCTATGCCCCAACACCTTATCAACAAGCTTACAGGCTTTGCAAAACCTGTAAATCTTTACAGTGAGGGCAAAAACTACTACTACAAGACTTAGTAATAGTAGTTATATACTTAATATTACTTTGCCAAACACCACTGACTATGCAGGCAAATCAACAACAAACTATGTTTCAGGCAAAACTTTTAGACCTTTTGCTTTTCCATTTTAAAGATGCAACCTTAAAGCAAAGGGCACTAGCAGAACTACACTTCTGAGAACAGCACAATCACACATCACTAAACTGAGAATCAGCCATAATCTGGCTCCCGCAAAGAAGATAATCAGAGGAGCAGGGGTGAGAGGTGAGCTGGACCTGCCGATCCTGGCACCTCTCTGTGTGCCGAGTGATCTCTGCAAACTCTTTTTTTAGTTGTTTTGTTTTTCTGCATGTTATCACTGTTATCATTGTGGCTTCTTCCATCTTCCTTGTTTTGCTTTTTTGAAAGAGCCCATCTCCTACCTAAGCTGGTTAGAGGGTTCCCTTATCTCTCTCTTTGAAACTCTCTCGCCCCATCCTCCTGCTTCACTCTCAGTGCTTTGTGGAAGCTGGGAGAGCTGCTGAGGGAAGGGGAAACAGGTGTTATTTCACAGGCAAATCACAGGTCACCACACACACAGGTGCAGAAAGACAAGAGAGACAAGGTTACACGAGAGAAAGAAAGGCACTTCAGTTCAGCACAGGCAGCACCATGAAGATTGACAGCTGCACCCAACATGACATCACATATTTAAGCAAGGCATAACGGCTGGCGAGGTGACCTGTTCTGTAAAAATAATGGCAAGTTGGAGGCAAGGAACTCTGTGACACAGAGCGGAGTGAAAATTCCCTCTGCTGAGTCATTTTTTCCAACGAACAGGTCACCTCAAAGGCCGTTGCCCCGCTTATCTCCCGCTTGTATAAAGGAAATATTTTAATCCAGAACTTTTTATATTTAAGATAAAATATGCATAAACTACCAATATAATCAGCTGATTTGGTACCTTATAGCACTTAGTATGAAAAAACAGAGCATGGAATAGTCATTTAATCGTTTGGCTATTAGAGTTGTTATGGTTACCACCATAAGCACATTGATATGGAATGGTGATTCAACTTTTCTTTTGAGATCTATATCAAAGATACCCTTTTTCTTAAAACATGAATGCCAACCTCATCAGCCAATCAGAAAGGAGAATCCTATGGTAGTGAATATTAACCAAATTTGAAAATTATTTTTCAAATAAAAAAAATGACGTGCTCAGTCAGCTGAAGTCAGAGCACATTCAGAACAGCTGCACTAAAGCCAAATTATATTGCTGAACTCCTATATTGCGATACCCAAGACACCCAAGTTTCACCAATTATCATTTAAAAGGGATGAAAGTAGATATGTCCGTTTTCAATTAAATGCACAATGACAAAAATGCATTTGCACTTAATGTAATTCACAAAAGGTTCTGATGATCTGGTGTCAGTATATTTCCAATTTATGCCAACTAAGAGGGTGAGACTTTCAGACTTGGATGTGATACTGAATATTTCTTTCAGTATGACCACTATTATAAAAATAAAAATTTGAAAGAGATATGGCTTAAAAATAAACAAACTGCAGACTTTTATCAATTTAGCACATGTATGCACTACCACTTTGCATATGGAAACCTTTTGTCTCAACGGGCGATAACGATCTGGATGAAATTAAGTGCATACCTGGTTCAGAGTTAAAACACCACTAAACATGTGCTTCCTGTACCTGCATACTGACAATAAATTTAAGTGACTGTAATGGTCTCTAATGTTAGACATTTCAGTGAAGGATCAGACCACCCTGCCTACTCTACATCACGTGGCCTACACCTCACCAAAACCACACTGGTTCAGGACTGGGAAAATAATAAATCTTAAGTTCATGCATGGACATTCCCACTGTCCATACATCAGAAAAAAATATTTTTAGATAAAGATACTTGGAAACTATACTGCAGTGCCTTATTGCATCCAATGTCAAGTCAGGCTATTACAGACTAGGATTTTGTTGACAGTACATTTCAAACAAATCTGAAACAATTCCTGTAAAATTTGTTTTAAAGTAAATGTTGCGTAATAATTTGGGTAATAGCTTAACCGGTTGTGCACGAGGAACATATAGTTAACACACATCTAGGCTGAGCGCAAAGGCACTGCTTGATGCCAATGTCCTGGTTCTGACAAGGGGCACCCTGCACCCAGCCCAAATGTAGATGACTATTGCCAACTCTGAACCTAGAATGCAGAGGTGAAGATCCCAGCTTCAGAAAGGATAAAGACCCTGCCATATATTCCTTCTGTATATGCACTTAACTCTGGTGATTTCACCAATTAGCTGATCTACCTATTTGATGATTTGTGTGCTTATTAGGATGAGCTGGCAGGGTTTTTAGTGTTTGAAGTCAGGATCACCACCTCTGCTAGCCTGGATGTTTTTGTTTTACCACTGTCCCATTTCCAAGCTTCCTATTTATGAAGAGCTCATCTAGTGGCTGCTGACAAAGTCAACAGTATTTGCATAAGCCAAGATTAACATATCATAATATTGGACATTTAATATTGTTGTTATATCAATACTACAAAAAGACTCACTGAAAACAAATGGGAATGTACCACAAGTCAAACAAAACTGTGATTTTATTCCGACACTTAACTGAAAGTTCCTTGGTTTACCAACGAGCCATAGAGCATTTTAATGTAAGTCACAACCTAAAAAGCACCCCTTGCTGATATCTCATTGCTTCCTCTACATCAAAATGACAAAAATATTGTGTTATACTATATGATAACCTGATCTTAGATGAGTGTCAACACTTGTTAAATATTCTCTATGATGGACATGATGCAAATCTGAAATTTGGTTAGTGAACTGTTTGTGTGAAGGTAGGTACTAGCTGCAAGACTGCAAATGCTTAAAGACTGTTTCTTGACCTGCTTCTCTGAAACACTCTGAATGACTTCACAACTAAACATGCCATAAAATTACATAAACCGTAACGCATATTTTTTTTTTTGGCTTAATGACTTTTTGATTATCCTTGTCCCTCATCATCCATGCATATAGTATGAGCATGTTCAACACTCATATTTCAGTTTCCATAACTGCAACTGTTGCCTGAAGGTACGAAGATTAAAAGACTACGGACTAACATTATTACATTCATACCTCCCCCACTGCACTGCTGTTTATGAGATTCTACTATGAAGGAAGAACAACCATGTAAAAAAAAAAAAAAAAAAAAAAACACAGCCAGCCAGGTGGAAATGCTGAACAAGAGTTTCTCCAGAGTTAAACCGTGTAATGATCTTAACCAAAAAAGAACATTTTAGAGTGTGTCATACTATGCACGTTTCAGTTATGGCAATTACACGACAGCGCAGTGCTGCAGGGAGGGATAATGGGGAAATAAGTAAAGGGTTAATGCTTTATTCCTTTCTGCTACCCTTCATAATTACTTCAGCTACACTAGAGCTTACACATACTGTGAAGCAACTATGGACGTCTGTGCAGCTTAAAACTGCTTAAAAAACGGCATATCGAGAACACTTGAACACATGTATGCCCCCTGAGGGCTCATAAAAGTTCAAGGGTTGCGGCAGCACTATGGAGGAGTTTGCTAGCCTGGTAAACCAGTCCCTCGTCCTTCATTTGTATTGTACAGAGGGTCTGGCCTTGCTGTTATTGACATTCATGTATTCGGACCAGGCGAATCCGGGCCAATTAGCGAACAGAGGGAGTGTTTGTGAGCGACGACGTTGACTTTCTGTTCTAAATTTGAATTGTAGTGCGTAGGTAGGCTAACTGCATATGTGACGACTAGATGTTAGCGATTGGGTAAAGACAGAGCCACTTGTTTTAAACTTCAGCAGAGTCCAGACCCCCAGGACAAAATCGTCTCTCAATGCAGCAAGGCCAGGCCCTCTGTACAAAATGAAATGAAGTATGAGGGGCTGGATTACCAGGCTAGGAGTTTGCTGCCTTTTGAGGCATGTTATCTAAGGTCACCTAGTTTTGCTATAAATGTAGTGACCTGTAAAGCATGCATGTCCCCCTCAACAGTCTGGGTGCTGGACAACAGCAGGTGAATCAATTAAAAATGATGTCTGATGAGGGGGAACATACCCAAAACGTTGCGCTGATTAAAACTTTTCGGGAGCATAACACTGGTGTTGCTGACTTAGATTTTTAATAGATTCATCTAGGTTTGCAATCCGCTTCAAACTCGTTTGGTCATATGATGAACAAATAACAGCCCATCCTCCCCGACCAGTTAGGTCAACGCACAATGTAGTTCTGACAGCAAAGCCCATTAAAATGTAAAATAAAATTCTCTTTCAACGGTGAGCAATCAGCAATTACATTGCTAAGGCACGGTTTTATCCATGAATGTTTTCAGCTTTGTGGTCACAAAGCAGCTTTTCAGCAGTGAGGTAGCTGATTTTAGACCAAAGCTCATTAGATATGCCAAAGAAAAACAACATGGTGATTATTTTGATTTGAATCTCAGATACAATCTGAGGTTCTGGGTGAGTTGTCCTCATGTGCATCTCATTTTTAACGCCACATTGACGAATTATCACATAATGATGTATGAAGGAAAAGTTGTTATGAAACCTATTCTTTGTGTATATGACACACATCCTCATAATAGGCCAGCAATAAAATACTGCAATATTAATGTTTGGCTATTATAGGTATTCTTTTTGGTGAATTCGCCTACGATGGTCATACTGCTTCTGAAGTTCACTAGACGGCACAGAACCTTGTTCTTCTTGAGTCACATCAAAAAAAAAAAGTAACACAAAAAGAAAAAACTGACTGAAATAGTTGCAGAATCTTTCAGAATATGTGCCACAATATGGAAGCAATAAACTGCGATGCTTCGCAGTTTAATTGCAATGATTGTGATAACAAATCCAAAGAACTGCAGTACACCACAATACTTCACTAAATATTGTTGTTTTCAAACCAACAGAAAAATTCTGTCACTTTTATCACCTGGCCTATTAGCTGAACTGAAATGTAATGTGTTATTCTCAGAAATATCAACCCATAATGCAAAAATGGGAAAAACTATTTTATGTGGCTGAGAAAATCATTAAGTCTAAAAATAAAAAAATCGATTGGCTCTACACTTACAGTTTGAACTGAGGTCTTTTCAGGAGGTGCGCTCAGCGTGACAAAAAAGGTGAAAGGTTTTGCTTGCCAGAGCCTTCGTCAAAATTTCAGACATTTTTTAGCTGGTGGGCTCATGTGTAAACACAGCCACCAAAATTACGGACAAATCTCAATTGAAAAGCAAGTTTGATGCATCTTCACATGCTTCTCACTAAGCAAGCAGGAGAGACACCCAGGCATTTGTGGCCAGATTACAAACCACTGACAGGTCAGAACTGAGCACTAAGCACTAAGACACTTAACAGCCCCCCCGACACAACAGGCATGACTGTCAACTCAGTTCAACCTCCTCAGAATTCTGTAAACAAATCATTGCTTTCCCCACTGTGATTTGCATCTGGCTTTGGCCACAATGCTTCACCCTGACACCTTGCCTATTTTTTTCCAGAAAAGAGAAATGGTTTCTCAAGCCAAGGCACGGCACGGCACGGCATGCTGGTACGTTTGGCCTGTTTTTAACTAGTCCATTCTAGGACATGCCGTTTTGAATAAAGGCATTTTAATTAAGAAGCGTCTTGGCTTGAGAAACCTCTTTTTTCTCTCTTTTTTCGACAAACTGTTACCTTGAACCAAAGAGCACCCAAATCTAAAAAATCCACACATTTTTGTGAATTGTGCACTGTGATGGAGTGACCATCACTAGGGTTGTGGGTGTGCTCTGACTGCCATAGCAACGACTACAAATGGTGTCAGAAGTCCGTGAGGCCATCGGAGGTGCACGCACTGTGTGAGCCATGTGAGGGACCCCCAGGTTAGGTTGACCCAGGTGTGAGGGACCCCAGTGGTGTGTGAAGCATCAGTATGTGGGGCACCCTGGATGCGTGAAGGACACCGGAGTGTGTGAAGCGCATGGCTGCACCTCCCAAAGGGGAAGGCAGTGTGATGGAGTGACCATCACTAGGATTGTGGGTGTGCTCTTACTGCCATACCAAAGAGCCTGGCTCTTTGGCGTTGCAGTCAAAGCACACGTTTGGAACCCCGGAGACCCGGGTTCGAAGCCCAGGTTCGTTGGGTGACTTCTCCTCCCCATTCGCTACAAGCACCCCATTTATTTTTTCAATAAAATGTTTTTTTTTTTTTGTCCTGCAGAGTGAATGATTCTCTTCGGAAGGTCAACACTGACCAAAGTCTGGATCTAAATTTACAAAGTGTTTCCACCATTTCAGTCTGAACGTGAGTACTTTTTTTTAAAGGGCCTGTGTGGGTGGGCAAGCAGGTATAGCTGTGAAGCGAGTAGACAGCACATCCTGACACCTAAAGATGTACTAGCTCCTCAGTAGCACGCCTACCTCCTATACCCAAGGTTGTGGGTTTGAGTGTGTAAGTGTGCCAAACGTGTTGTCTACACAACAAATGATGGGTGCAGTGATATGAGAATTAACACGTATCTTGCACTTACAAATCTTTCCCCCTTTTATCGCACTTACAAATACCTACCTTTATAGCTTTAATTGCAGACTTGGTGATCTGGGTCATCTTGGCTTTGGAGATTGGAGGCTTGTATTCGTTCAGAGAATACAGCTGAAAGAAAAAAACAAATCATCTCAATTAAAATAAATTTCATAGATAGAAAGCTCCCAGGGACAGCCCACCTAAAAGTAACATACTGACCATTTTTATCTCCGCCAGATATGTAATCATTGGCGTTTGTTTGTTTGTTAATTAGCAACATAACTCAAAACGTTATGCATGGATTTTGATTACATTTTCAGGGTTGGTCAAAAATGGGCTAACTTAAAAGTGATTAGATTTTGGTGGTGATCTGAACTGCCCTGGTGGAGGTCTGCGCTCTCTGAGTGCTTTTCTAGTTAACAGTTAAATACTTAAATATTTCATTCTATACCTCTCCACTGAACTGCCATAACTAAGACTGAGATGAATGATATGTCTTACTGATGATTTGTGCATTGGTCTTCCACAGCAATGGACTGTGTAACCATGCACCATACACTGGCGTGCTTTATGATTCTCTCAGTTGGATGTATTCTATACATGAATACAATACCAGTCATTGGACAAATGACTTGCAATCTCCGTGTATGCAGAAGAGAAATAAAAACTACATTTTTGGACCCTGCAGACAAAATTATGGTCTTCATAACTGCAGATGTACTTATTTTGCTTTTTTTTTACTGACATTTCTCATACTAGACGTCGAAAACCTGCAGTGTATGTCAGTTTTTTTTAACATTACGTAATGCCCTCGGCGATTGTGGATAAAGGTTCACCTTTTTACGAAGCTATCTGATTTACATTGGCACGTGATCATTAACTGGTAAGTGTAACGTTGTCGCGTGCTCGCCCACGTTCTGCATATCCGACGGGAAAGGGAAATGTAACAAAGGGCATTTTGGGCTAAATGTGAGAAGCTAACCAACTGTGATTTGGGTTAAAAAATATGTCAGTATTAGCTGGCTAATTAGGGCTTTTGTCCTATAAATCAGCCTGATAACCAGCCACCAATATTCTAGCCACAACGTGAACGCCTGACCTACACAGAGATATTGACCTTTTAATATAGTTGCTTCATAATGAAGATGCCTGTCAGGGAAGGGTCGGCTTATTTACTGACATGATACTCTACTACACCATCATATGCTTTATAATACTAGTACAGATTGTTTCAGGTACCTACATGAATCACTCATGTCTAATAAAATTGCTGGGGAAACGCTAAAAATGCGGCCTCCAAAACAAAATGAAATTTCATATTGGAACCTGAAGTCAGGCGAATTATAGAGCCTACTTCTAGTTAATCGCTGCATATTAAGTGTCATCGCTGTCTGGGAGAAAATAATAGCATTAATATTTCTCCGATTGCTGAGAAATGGTTCATGTGAATAGATGTGGACTAACGTTTCTAAAGCGCCAATAACTCCTGAGCCTGCAGTCTTCGCCTACATGAGCTAATACGCAGTGAGACACATAGCTAACGCTACATGCGCTGCTAGCAATCATAAACTTTCCTCTTGTGTTTGTTAGCAGTTTCTCTTTAACTTAAAAGCAAGTTTTATTATGTATACCAGCCTGATGGCATATAATATAGACATGAGAAGACTATAATGTGGCTTCAGATAAGTCAGTAATCCTGCAAATGCGCAAGCTTTCCTGACACAACGCCAGATCAACAATGCAAGGTTGACAGATTGAGAAGCTAACGGTGGCCGGCTAACTAGTTTTATATTGCCCCCTGCGTTCAGTATAGTATTTAGCTGAAGATAATTTTTACAGCAGATTTTCGGATTACTTTTTTATTCATTGAAGATCGCCATACACATCGCACACAGATCAAAGATTCAAAGCCTATTTCAAACGTTACATTGTGGTTTGCTACGCTAGCCGCGTTGATGCACATTCGTAGCTAACAATCAATACAATAATATTCAGTTTGCTCTGACCCATTTACTGAATGAAGGCGTTGCCAAATTTTATTTCGAACAAACTGTCTATTTGTCCAACTACCTAACTGCCCATTTCGAGACTATGAAGGAGCAACACTTTAATTCATAAAACATGAGGCCTAGCGGGGTTCATTGACCACCCTGGTGGCTAACTTTGGGGAGAATGCTACCCGCTTAGGTCGGAGATGGACATCTGGTCTAACGTAAGCCAAGTTTCTCCACCGAGAGAAGTTATAATGATACTATGTTTGATATTTGTAGAAAAAACACCAACCTCGCCGTTAAATGCTTTAACGGCCTCCATGATGCCGGTTTTCGGGGTCGTTGCACAGTTCAAATCTTACAATGTTCCCGAGCTACACCGGCTCGGTGGCCGCATGCATGCTCTGGAATCGCTGGGTGAGATGGAGGAGCTCGCCAATATGGCGGACAAACATTGATATTCAACACAAAGACCAGCGGCTCCAAGTGTTGTACATTGGTAATACACAGATATTACACGGTAGTCTTAATTTTTTGTCTTTTGGCGACATCTTCTGGAACAACAGCACAGACAGCGAGAAAATGTGGACCATTCTCTTGTTTTGGGTTGGACATTCTGTGTTTCTGCCTATAATTAGCTTATTTCAAATTGACAAAAAACACAAATGAAAGACTTAACTAACTTCACTCAATAAACATATTAAACCATAGCTAAAAAGTGAACTAACTTTATTAAACACTCCCTTAGCATTTATATACTTACAAAAAACACAAATCAGTGGACACCTGTAACACTGCATAACAAAACTATATACATACATACTTACATTACATCAACTTACACAAAGTTTAGCTAAATAAAATCATTTAGGTTACTGTATAATTTAGAACACACATTGTTGAGACATCACTGCATTGTTTATGCTACACACAGTAGAAAATGTAGAAATTAAAATGGCAATGGGCTTAAAATAAAAATGTTCATGGCATTAATACCCTTGGCATTAGTTAAACAAATTCTGCATTAAGGCATTGGTACAGGTGACACAGACACAGGTCAATCTCTCAGAAAAACGTCAAACAGTCTAGAGCAATTTAGAATAGGCCGCAGTTTAAAGTTTGTGTTTTCAGAGGTCCTTTAGTTTGACAGTGGTATAGAGGTGGTTACAAATGTAACTTCAGTCTCTATTTAGCTAGGAGGCTTCAAAGAAAATTGTCTGTCTATATGCTTGTCTCTGAGTAAGGTCCAGCCAGGTTTGCTTCTGCTGTCACTGCTGTTGCTGCTGCTGCTCCTGTTTCTGACACTTGATGTTCTGGGATTTCACCCTGCAAGCTGTGACGCATAGAGATCTCTTGCAGCAGCACACCGTTAGATTCCTTCCATTCCCGAAATTTGCTGGCAGAAAGCGAAGGGTCAGAGAGCACCTGGTCCAGTGTAAGAAGATCTGCTTCTTTAGCCTACATCAAAGCGGGAAATAGACAGTGGGTTTATATTAATAGCTGTCACGATATATTTAGCATTTTTTTGGAAAACTATTATTTAAAACATGTAAATATCAAATCTATACCAACCTTCAAAGTGCTATTTAACGTTCTAATGACATGTAATTTCTCATTCACAGCATGGTTTTTGCATCTCTTTATGAAAGATGCTCTAAATTCTCTCTTAGTTGATGGTTTACGTTCACCAGTGGGAGAAAGACTAGCTCGTTTCAGGTCTATGTAGAGTCTTTCCATCTCATCAGCTTCGTCTTCAAGGCCATCTGTGAATAAAAGTGGAAAGAAAAGAAAAACGTAAAGTAGAAGCAAAGAAAAAAGATATTTTGTGTATCATCACTGTGGTCTGTTCACAATTCGTCTTCTTGTCATGTCCAAAATGTTTACGTTTTCTGTATAGTGTACTACATGGGGAGTGAGTACACTATACAGAATTTGACATTGTTGACATTGTCAATTGTCATGTTGTCAGTTGTTGACAATTTGACATTGTTTGGTCAAATGTAGTGAACTAAAGCATGCACATCTGTGTCAATAGTCTAGGTGTTGGACAGCACCAGGTGAATCGACAAAAAAAAAAAAAAGTCCAGTATTATGCTCCCAAAAATAATTTTATTAGTGTGATGCTTCAGGCATGCACCCTTCATCAGATGTAGCCCAAAACAAAACATTTTTGGGAGGTTAATACCTGTGTTGCGGACCATGATTTTTCATTGATTTACATTGTTAGTGTAACGCATTCATTGGTAGTTCCTACATAGCACACTGTGTAGTAAATGAGTGAACATTTCAGATTTCCCAAGATGTTCCTCACTCACTTATCCAGCTGGATTCAGCTGCTGCTGCCAGTTGCTGCGATCCCAAACGGACCTCCGCTTTGTCAGCACTGACTGAGTAGCTCTCTGAGGAAGCATCAGGCTCTTCACTGGGCTGAGCTGGCTCCTCCAGTGGGGGGCTGTGTGCATGAACTTGCGCAGAACAGACCACTGTGTCCCTGGCAGGTGCAGAGGGCTGGGAGACCAGGTCCAGCCAGGACTTGCGGTGCTTGGCCAGCGAGGAGGCCGAGCTGTGTGAAGTCATTGTGCTGACGGGTGATGACAGAGTGCCGGTGGCTTCACTGGGAGGAGGGGAGGAGTAGGGGGGAGGGAGAGTGCCCTGATGACAGAGTGGTGCATATCATTAGAAAAAAACTTAATTGTGTCCCCTCCTGTATCTATACAGTGGTGTGGTATTTCAGCACTCATAAATTCATGAAATCACACCAAACTTAAAAACACCAATCGTATTAAGTGAAATTTTCTTAATAAATACAAAATCTCGTTAAAAATGAGAGAAAGTACAGTCAATTTCCCAGTAGATTCAGAAAGTTCAGAGAGTTTTTACTATTTGCTCAGCAATATGGCCTGAAGCAGAACTACAGTGTCCACTGACCTGTGGCACACTGTCAGGCCGCCCATCGATATGCAAGGGGTCCCGTGCCATCTGCTCCGAGTAGGGGGGTGGCGGTGCCTCTGTCGACTCGGACTCCTCATGATCACTCGCCTCACTATAGCACTCTGGTCCAGATAACACACACACACACACACACACACACACACACACACCGTGAGAAGGTTAGAAGACTGTTATCAATTGTTATCATTGAGTGTTGAAGTGCTTGCACACTGACCCACAAATACCAACAAACTTCAAACACCAACACTTTGGTCAGTGTGGACCATCAGTCTGTGTTTGTTTGTTCATGTTGGATAGTAGCTAGCTGCAAAAAGTCACCTTTGGTAGATACACAATGTCCTCACTACATGCCATGTGAGCAAGCTTTGACAACATATGGTTTGACTGTCTGGTGTTTGTTGGGGCAGTGTAGAAGCGGTTTCAGAATGACAAAAATACAGATAGCCTGAAGTTCTGTCATCATCAACTCATCATATATGTACTTACCTACTGCTTGGGTGTCTGTTGGCTCAGGTCCATACTCATACTGAATAGAAGCTAGCCCAAGCTTATTTAGCCACCTGTAAGGATCATATTAAACAAGCGATATGCAACTATGCAAAGTGGCAAAGGTTTTTTTAATCAATGTACAAATATATTGGCATATATTTAAATGCAAGAAAAAACTGTTCAACATTAAGCTGCAGTCAAACACAGCACAGTTGTGTCTCCCGGAAATGAAACCGACATGGTTTCTTATAGTCATTTACTCTTTCAGTCTTTCGGTTTCTCTTCTGACTCCTGACCAGTGTACATTTACCTGTTCATATCCTCCAGGCTCTCAGCGGCAAAGTAGAACATCATCACCTGGGGGTGACAGGCTTTGATGGCACTGTAAAAAAAAGACATAGACACAAAAAGACATAAAAAGTCATGTAAGAAATAAAGATGTAGAACACATTATTTTCTGTGAAAATTCTATTATTCTCACTGAAAAACGAAAAAATTGCCTCTAAAACTGAGAGACGACATCGTCTTTTCAAGAGGAACCAGAGGTGTTATATTAACAAAATGCTTGAGCTACTTCCACATTATTCCAGTTCTACATAAAAACGTGACAAAGTTGTCATGTTTCTGCCTGTCATGCACACTAGTCCACTATTTTGGAGTTCTGGGACCGTGGCAGATTAAAAACAGAGCCAGAGACAGAGCCTTTTGGAAATAGCAGCATATGGAAGTTTGAATGGTGTGTGTGTGTGGACAGAAATTGTTTTGGTTCTGAAACAATAAAAAGAGACTAATGTAATGTGGATGTAGTGGCTGACAGTAGTAGGTCAGGTTTGACGAAAATCTGTTTTGAAAACAAATCCTTTAAAAAGTTTCACTTCCATGACAGGTCATCAAAACAACGCTGTCACATTAACACACCAGTCTGGGTGTCTGCATAAAGAGCGAGCATGTGATGCAGATATGATAAAAACAGTTCGAGGGGAGGATGGAAAATCAAAGGGCCATGTGGTCACGGGCCACATGCCAAACAGCAGGAAATGCAAACCACTTACTATTTTTTCTTGCACTCAATTGCTCTGTCAATCACGAAGTCTTTCAAATGTATGTACCCCTCTGCCTTTTCCGCCTGAAAAGACAAACACACACGCACATGCACACACACACACACACACACACACACACACACACACACATAAAAATGTATGAAAAAAGGTAGATATCCTGGTTTCAGAAAGTAAAAATGCTACCATGTATTTCTTCTGACTGTGCACTTAATAAAGATTAATTCGCCAATAATCGTAAACTTAGCTGATGGTTCAGGTAATGCTTGGAACTAAATACCTGCTGTGGTGTAAAAAAACAACTACTATTTCAGCAACTATTGTCTAAAATATATTGATAATGTCCAAATCTAAGATAGGTTTTAGGGCGGTGTAATGATTATATACAGTAATTGTTCTTGATTCTTTAGCATTCACGTGAACCACATTGACGTATGGATATAGATGAGTAAAATTCCAAGCAGAGTTGCAGAACAGGTTATGTCACAGTGACCTTCAGATGTGCCACTTCAGCAACAGTGGCAGGAACTTCAGACTGAAGTAACAGTGTGACTCGCTAGCTACTGTGACTCACCGTGTCACTTGTGTACCAGTATAGCGAGGTCTTCTTCAGGACAAACCAATACTTCTTCCATTTTATTCCTAGGAAGGCCTTCCCTTCCTTCTTCCTATACAGCCAGCCTTGGTGATCGGCTGGCCCAAGCTCTTTCACAGACACCCTCCTTCGGCTCATGGTAACATTGCCTACGATTGGAAAACACACACACACAGACACACACAGAGACACACAGTGCGTGTTTGATTTTTAAAACTGACATAACATCACAGAATCCACAATCATATTCCATGATCTTCAAGTTTGCATCACAGGATGCAGCATTTGGTTCATACATCTATTCTAATGTCCCTGATGCCATTTTCATTCAACACTCGTGAGTCTGATTCTTACCTCCTCGACTTTTCTTCTTCGATTTGGGTCTAAGGGATACCTGATAAGATGGAAGGAGAGAAAAAGTAAGAACGCAGAAACAAATTTAATTTAATGGCTAGTGACTCCACAGAACAGGACTATATAAACCTACCAGTCCCTTTTTAAACCGATTAGCCACGTAAATACTAAAACACAATCAAAAACACAAACTCAAAAACATCCCATCTCACACATCAACACTCTAGGTGAGTAAGGTCACAAGAATGTTTGACAGAAAATGCAACTAAACACCCGTGATTACTGCCGTCCACCGCACTTATGACAAGTCATGTGAATGGTTATGCATTTGCTGAATTGTTTTCTGTAGGTACTTACAGGATTGTACTCATCAGCTGCCATAGGAGGGGCAACAGAAAGTGGAAAAGAGGCCTAGGGGTGAAAAGCAGAGGGTCACAAGGGGCCAAGGCAAATCCTAATCAATTCATGAGCAGAGACTAACATTGTACACAGTCTGCCACTTTACACTGAGCTGCCATTGGTATGAAATGTGCTATGTAAATAAAACTGCCTTGCCTGGTCCACTAACCACTGTAAGGGGAAGTAATGTTACAGACCATTAGATGAACAATTTCAACACTTCTCCAGAGAGTTAGTTGCGACGTGAAAACTGAAGCCAATGATCACCAGTATTTTAGAAGTGTCCTAAGAACCTACTCAGAGCATCACTGACACTGATGGCAATATATAGGACTAAGCTAATCTGAATCATTTCCTGTCTCTTAGCCCTTCAAAACCTCAAAAGGAAGAGAGGGAAAAAACAAGTTGCAATTATGTTCTCAATGGTCATGTTTCTCAAATGTTTTAACTGAAATAAAAACTATAAACTAAGCAAATGAATTATAAATCTGCCCTTTAAAAACAAGACTTGGCACATCCCATGCATATCATATCACTGGTTAAAAAGGCTGTCAAAACCACTAAGGGGTTACTCAATATCCTCTTCAAGTATCAGTTCCTCTTTGCAGTTTTCTATAGACCACATTTGTCGAAAACCCATAATATACATTGTGAGAGTTTACATTTAGTTTAACAGATATGTCACCTATGACAGACAGCTTCCCCGATCATTTTTTTAATGAAACTGAAGACTTCACTAAATTATTAAACATAGACCGGGTAGTTAAAAATTGTGTTTGCTTAACAACCAGAAAAGTCCGTGATGTTCTCATTTAAAGTAAGGTCATGATACACACGATTTGTAATACGAAAACACAAATCACTTTAAAGGCAACCTACAGAATATTTCCTCTACTTGGACATGGTTCTTCATACAAGCCCTGCAGCGTCGGCCACACAAGCCTATAATCTTGATCTGCGTATCACAGAGCATAAAACGACTCACGCACCTGTTTCGACGTTCCAAAACCAGAGAGCTATATGCCTCAGCTTGTACAACCTGAGCTCGATTTAGACTGCCGATCGGCAATTAGACTCAACGACCGCATCCGAAATACAGAGAAAACTTCGGTCATCATTATTACACAACTGAGCTCAGTCAGTTTCCGGACACTAGTCGCTTACACACAAGACTCATCATCAGTCTAACCTCTGATGCTCAATGTGATTAAAAGATATTTCTTGACAAGATAAAAAAAAAGACCAGCCGACACAGTCTGGTGAAAAGCCTGCTTATGAATGCGTTTCATATTGTTCGCACCTTCAGTGCGAGAAAGAGGAACTGGGGAGTTGTGTCAACTGAGCATGAGACAAGGAGAAATGATCTCATAGAATGCAGCTGCAGTGCCAAAGACATCCACCAAAAAATACAGAATCAGGCCACATACTCTCTGTAGAACCTATAAAGGGCACAATAGTTTATTACATTTCATGCTTATTATTTTTACTCACACCTTTCTTATTATTTACAATCGATTAACATATATCTTGTAAAGTAATTTGAAGTCCGCGCAATTTAAAAGTGCACTGGCTACAGAAGAAATGGCCAGAAGATGTCGCCGTCGGATCTTAAGCAGGCTTTTTTTTAGGGTTTAAGGCGATAGCCAAGTGCAGACTGATGTATTGCACACTGTCATCTGTGGCTGGTAACTGTTCATTATATAAGATGAACAAGAAGACGAAATTTGGCCCTTTGATGTATGTGGGTCTGTTTTTTTGTACACTGACACCCTATGTAATATGCTGGACTACGCAGCAATCCCTGTGAGGTATGGCTATCTGTTTTCTTATGTCCAAGCCTAGTCTGTCATATTATGTGACTACTAATGTAATCCCAGCCCAAGGGGAAGGCTTCAGTCCTCCCTTCGGACATTGCATTCACCTATAACACTACTGTGTCATGTGAATGCCTCAGTCTTCCGTGCGCCTGGGTCGGTCACAATTCCAGTGCCTGCTTCATGGGAATGTGAATTGGTCACACCATTGTGGCTCAGTATCTGCAATAGCCTTTCATGCTGGGAACTGTCACACCAGTTAACTAAATATCCCCCTGGGTCAGTCTTTGGATCTCTGGGGCACAAAGTGGTCATTCTTTCACAGGATTCTTTGCCAGAGCTTACTCGAGTGGTGGGTATCAGGTTCTACTGTTCTGCGCCCGCTGAGAAATTTGGTGAGAATGTTGCTGGCAATCTCTCAAGTGTCATTCAGTGACAATAGCTGTGTGACTTGGCACAGCTTCCATGTGTATAAGAGGAATAATTGTGAACGATCAGCTTACTTTTAGTGTCATTTAGTGTTCAGTTAACATCTACAGCTTATCTCTGCAGGTCTACTACTACATCTTATCTTACACAGATACAAGATCCAGAATTAATGCACTATTTGTCAGGTGGATCCTTTAACAACAGTTGATTCTGCTAAACAAATGATCAGCCACAAAGCTATTTTGATTGCAGTTCCTTCCCATATACCCAAGTTCAGGTCTACACAGTGCCATGTTCCTCACTACAGTTGTATAAGAACATGGGCTGCTTTTGGATTTTCTGTTCTAAGTTCTTTCACTATCCACTTAACCTTAATCTCTTTGGAAAACATCATGGTATCAAGGAAAGGTATAAAGGTAAGTTCATAAGGGCACAGGAAAGGAAAACATCAGATTTAAGAGAATGTAAACCTGCTTACACTTAAAGGAAGATGGGAGTTATCGATCTGTGTCAAGTTGATTGGCTGTTGTTTCATGGTGCAAAGGACTTGTGGGACATGGCTTACACTACAAAGGGGCCACCAGTTTACACTACGCTACATAAGCTTTTAAAGGAAGCATTTATATACCTTTTTAAGCATTTGGAGAATCAGAATGGACCTTACCACTACATATTTCTTGGTCATTTCATTAGGATATGTCCTTTCCTAGGCAAAAAACAGTATTCGAAAGCAATCACAGAGACCCTGCACCTGCAAGTATATCTGATGTTTCCAGTGCCCTATTCAGGCTTCTGATTCAACCCAGTGTCTCTGTGAGGCATTAATGGGTGAAGCTGTCGACTATGGCAGAGGGGCGGGTGGGTGGGTGTGGGAATATGATCCACAGAAACTCAGATACTGAACGTTCAGTTGTAGGTCAGGTAATCTGATGCCTGCATCTGGCATCAAGCAGCTCCTCTTTGAAGGCCAGGCTACCAGCCCCAGATCTAGAACATACACCATACGAGCAGCAATATACAGATCTACAAGCTAAAAAAGCTTTTGTGCAAATTACTTCCACGTCAACAGAACAACATTTAAACACCTGAGTAGCTATGATGTGAAATGAAATACAGATGTGGACTGGTTGATATATAGAGAATGTGCTAAACTGCAGTAATATATTAGCACTGACATAATGGTGCTTATGCTGTTACTAAAGCATTCTTTGTTCACTCTACAGTGTACAATATTCCACCAGAATT
Organism: Coilia nasus; assembly: GCA_027475355.1. NCBI lineage: Eukaryota > Metazoa > Chordata > Actinopteri > Clupeiformes > Engraulidae > Coilia > Coilia nasus. The sequence continues at coordinate 24,754,358 of CM050205.1, forward strand.
GTAGCAACATTTCGGTTGGAAGAGAAGAATAAACAAATACCTACAAAGAATCACATGCTTGCTTATTGTACCTGCATGGGTGTATTTGTGTGTGTGTGTGTGTGTGTGTGTGTGTGTGTGTGTGTGTGTGTGTGTGTGTGTGTGTGTGTATGTAATTTTCTGAATAACCGGAATCCCTTGGGGGCCCTTTGTTTACAGTACTGCTGAGAAAGGACCAAAGACCAAGGACAGTGCAAGCTTAGAGTATGTAGCCCATTCCCTACAAATCATACAATGTGGTGTACAGTCAGTGGTCAGTGACAGTGATCAGCTCTGTGCGTAAACATTACCTATTTTGTCTAAAGGTATTTATTTAAAAAGCCATTTTGTTTCTGTACAGGTATTGCAGGATGGTGTGGTGTAAGCTTTATGGTGTAACAGGATATCTTACTGCTTGAGAAAAGGACCAGGAGCGATGGTTGTATCTGTAAAAAAAGAGACAAAAAGAACAAAAGAAGATGAGAGGGGAAACAAACAGAAACATTCACTCTATTTCTGCTTTATGGCGATGAGTGACAAAGTGAGTGACAATGACACTCAATTAGTGCCCGCCTGGTCACATGGCTACGTCAAAGATCTTAGATTCTCCCTCAACACTCTCTGGCTACGTACACACTAGAGCTTGAGGATGAGCCACTTAAATATACATCTCTTCCAACCACAGAGGGACATATCACTCAGTCACTGGTTATGTGCACTAAGAGGGGGGAGAATGGTCTAAATGACTACATAGCAGACATATGGAAGGAATTCCCAGAGGCAGTCACTGTGTTCATCCAAGTACCAATACAGCTGACCACAAAATGCAGTTTTCGCCCAACTAATAGTGAGTGTGGCCCATGCTATGGCATTACCTTATGATAAATTAGGCAAACATCCAACGGCAACAAGTTATAGTGCACGAATGAGCAAAGCTTAAAATACCGACACGGGCGGGCACTGATAGAAAAAAAAACCTACGAAGTTACCCTGCAATTAGAGGGAGTAAAGAAGTCTTTGGTTTTTTACTTATTTCCTGTTTGTCAATTCTATATTTTACTCCTCGGAACTCCATACACACAACTGTGTGATCTATGAATGTTCCACAGAATAGGTCTTAAAAATTACTTCAACTTAGAGAAATCAATAAATGGAGGAAATTCATTATTGACTAGCTGAGTGCCATCTTCAATGATCCAGTAAGGCTCCCCATGTCTTTTTTTTCAGGAAAGATGTAGTTGATCTGTTGCTCAACTTCACAGGTAATCTTGTGCAAAACATGACAATTTGCTAATTAACTGTAGCGTGTGTCGTTAGAACAACAGTAGTCATGTAAAACAAGCATAATGAATTGGAATAGTTTACATAATATGGAAATATTATTTAGCTTACTTTTAAAACTAGACAGTGACTGATGACATTAAGTGATCTGATGCATGTGAGAACATATTGGTCAATATATGCGTGGAAATCATGAAGACAAAAATTGAAAAACTAATCCTGCTCCAAATCTCCCTTTAAAATTCTCTAACATGTAGGGATTAAAACTTTTGCACACCTATTGCATACAGATGCAATGGAACTGACCAACGGTCTTAGAATCAAGCTTGTGGAATGGAGAGTGTACAGATCAGGAGTTTACACTTGATTCTATCTAACACCTTGCATATAGATCAGTACATGTAGAGTTGAAGTAAGACTGTGTGTAGTGTGAAGACCACATCCAAGTGCTGGACTGTGTAACAGTCTAAAGCCTTATCTCCCACTCTCATTAAGAGTGTGACTGATGAGCGGAGCGCAGGCCTTTAAATAGCAGCAAGAGAAGAGAAGAGGGGCGGATTGCTCATCAGTCAGTCCAGTAATGAGGGGTGTCACACACCCTTGGGCCATTCGAAAAGGCCACAGACTCTACAGACCCTGGCTCTACAACTCTTCCCTCTCGGCCAGATTTAATCTACACTAAACCAGACCCTACTTACCCTCTACCCTGCTCTGAACGAACTTAATTTTTTGTTTAGGCAAGTGGCTACATGGATCTTTTTTTACATTGGTTTAACTTAAAAATGCAATGTATATTCATAATGTACAGTACATGCCATTGCAAAGATAAACCAATGTCAGAAGATCCATCCAGCATGTTGACCTGATTCTCTTAAGTTTGTTCTTCACTTTTTTTCACAATGAAGACCTTCCCTTTCTGCAGAATCTGCACAATTTCAATAGGCATACATTTTCTTTGCAGTGAGTGGGCTCTTTGTTTGTAATTTCAGCCCTAATGGTTCTGGCAATTTCTGTTTGCTAATCGGTTGCTTAAAAAACTTAGCCAAGGGAAAACAAAAGTCCTAGGAGAGTTCCCGAGCATAGCACTGTAGTGGAAATACAATATTGGAGGCACTACTTCCACGCTAGCCTGGCTAGGTTGTCAGTAAACTGGAATTGCACACATGGCTTCAAGCTCGCTAGGGAGTCTCTGGCACAGCGAGATGCGTTTCACCAAAGGGGCGCTGGTCATGATTTGTGTCCTTGCTCTCCGAGATGCAGCAACCTGCCAGGATCATTTCCATATGTTGTCTCATACGCTGCCTGTCTTTGTAACTTAAAACCGTAGATTAAAAGAGCACTGTGTGTACACTGTGTCTGCGAAGTGTTTCTCCATCAGTCTGCTACACCCTGTTTTGTCTGTCTGTCTGTCTGGGGGTCCCAGGGAGGACAGCATGATGTCAGCCCCTGGCTGCCTGCAGCGAGTTAACGCGCGTGATACGCGGAGCTGCCCATCTGACTCCACGCATTCCAGCTGAAGAAAAGCCACCACATTCCTGGCATGTGACACCATCAATTAGGAGGAGACCGAATCCCTCACGACTTGTCAAAGCCTCCCCATCCAGGGACGAGGGACACATTCACAGAGGAAAGTGATAGGCAAGCGTTTAGACCACTTGACAGACTGACTACCCACCTGTCGATGAAGCCCCGGCTGGAATTCCACTCAGACACCTAGAGCAGAACATGAACACATGTTAACATTCCCTAGTCTGCAACGGTGACCTTTTCATCTCTGTAGGGTGGATGTGTGGTGCACTTGAGAGGGACTCCGATAAGTCCCTCTGGGTGGGGTGTCTCTCTCCCATCACAACAGTGCTGCATTTGACACAATGTGGTATGAACAAGTCCATTGTTTATGTTAAACTGCTGAAAGTTATTGACTAGGACTAAGCCTTATGCATGCTTTGCAGAAAAATGTAAGTCATTGATTGTAAACAATATACAATAGCTAAAACCGTTAACTAAGGATAAAATACTGTGTTGTTTGAACCTTTTAAAACAAAGGCACTTGCCTAGGGGATTGGCATAAACTGATCAGCACCGGTTTGTTGAATGTCTATACACTGTAGTGCCTTACCAAGTGAAATATGAAGAGGGATCCAACAATCTGGCTGTTCAACACATAATCATGTTTTTTGGGTAAGTGTGCTGTTCTGATGTGGAAATCCCATTTTATAAAGTAAAAAAATCAAGCCATTTCCCAAACTAGCTGATCCTAATGAGTACAAAAATAATCAATAATCAAACAATAATCAGTTGATGAGTGAAATCACCTGTGCAAAGTACACAAACAAAAAATGGCACAGCTTTTACTTTCTGAAGCCAGGATCTCCAACTCCACCAGGTGCCATTACTGCAGACTCAAGTGCATTGGTTTGCAATCATGCAGACATTGTACTCCAAATTCAAGTCATCCACAAGCAGCAAATACAACATGCACTGAATATAACACTCAAGTGAAAGGCAGTGGAACAAAAGGTGGTTCATGAACAAAGTGCAGTTGGAGAGAAAATAGAGCCAAATATCAAGTTTGAGGCGCAGTACTTGAAACAGGGAACGTTTCCAAGGAAGATTAAAAAGCTCCCATTATACATTGATTGTCCCATACCCAGGTGTTTGGCTTTTGTTAGTGTTAGTGAAAGACCAAGCAGAGCAGGTTAGACACACACATTTAATGCATTCGGTAATAAGAACATGCAGGTTAGAGAGTGCTGCTGGCGAGCAGAGGTGTGCAAGTCAGGACACGGCTGAGGAAAAGAGTGCCAGATTTTTAGGTGAGAAAGACAAAGAAGAGAGAGAGAGAGAGAAGGCTGGTGCATTGAGTGTTTTTTGTCAATGAGTTACATCTGTTAGAGAATAAAATGTGACCATGCATCAGATTCCTTTAATTGTGTGAAATTTGTGCCCTTTCTCGACTTGTGACTGACCGATATACAACGATTATCAACTTGCCAAAGCCATTCTCGTGAAAGTTGCGGTTGTTTTTAGATCCCTCAAATCAATATTAGAAAAGTGTAAAGGTAGAAACAACATTAAAAACATGCTCTCACAACAACACTTCCTGGTCCAAGATAGGGTCCATCAGCACAAAATGCTGAATTGTTCACAGTTTTTTCGTTTGCAGGAAAGTGTGTAAATACATTTAAGGGTGTTTGTCTTAGTAAATCCTGTTTCTGATAAACCCTCTTTGGGTTTAGAGTTCATTAACCCCAGGTTAGTATGCTTCCCTAAAATGTTTATACTATCCTCCAAATAAATGGCATACTGAACACATTGATGACACTCCAGCTCCTCTTTCTAAAAATAAATCTTTCTGTCTGTATAATGAATGCAGTGCCACAAAAGCTTATTTGTTAAACGGAAATGAAAAAAGACAATACAAAACAATAATCCAATAATCCGCATCTTTAATCAACTATTGACAAATTACAAAAAATCAATTTCAAATCAACAAAGTACAATAGATCGCAACAAGTTTTTGACATTTTAGTTAGCATATTTAATACTGTAAAAACAATTCCTATTCTGTAATCCCTTGACATAAAGAATCTGCAGCACTGTGATAAGTTATCTGTTGAGTGTCCAGATCAGACATTGTTTTCTAAGTGACGTTGATCTGGCTGATAATAGCACTGCGTGTTTTTCAACTTTCATTAAAGAATCATTTACCCGGACACATCATCATTTGAAAACACAGGAGCATATCCAAGCACATCATTTAAAAAACACAGGAGCATAACCTAGACAGTGCAAATACTACAACCCAAAGCCAATATTAATTATGTCACATTGTGACCTGTATGTATAAGAGCATGCGTGAGAGCTCTTTATTCCCAACATGGGTGGGCAACAGAGAACCCAGAGCAACCATTTCTCTGAATGCATAGCTTGTAAAGGTGCCAACATTAGCCGATGCATTTTGAATTTAACAGTAAGAAAGTCACAACATGTTAGAAAAGTGACTTGATTTAAATATATTTATAAGCATTGAGTCTTTTTTTTCTCATTTACACTGCTTCACTGAGGTAAATGGTGCACACAAAAATTAACAAAAAGAAACTTTGGCAAGTGAAAATCCACAAAGAATGAGAGATTGTAAGATGTCTCATGATGAAATGTCTTAATTACAAAATACGACAAACAAATAATAAACCAACACTAACCCAAAAACATCAAGCTGTCAAAAGCAACCAGTTCTACAACCACAGCACTTATTATAAAGGACTTTTTTTTCTGCTGGTGGAACATCCCAACTTGATGCATTTTCACATTTCACTTTGAAATGTTCTTAAAAAGGCATTAGAGTTAGCAAGTTAGCAGGCTGGGGGTATGGGTACACTGACAAGGTAGAAAAAGGAGAAAAGGACAGTGAAAAAGATAGAAAGGCAAAGCGTAAACAACCGGACAAAGGCACTAAAGGGGGATAGGATGAGGGAGTTTGGGGGGACGAGGAAGCGAATGTCAGTGTGTCAATAGCTTAAGCCGCGTGATCCAACTGACCAGTACTGAGGACTCGCCAGGTGGCCGTTTCGGCGTGGACGACATGGGGGCCTTTTTGGAGAAGTCCTCCTGGTAAGGGATGGTGGCGCTGTTGTGAAGGTCGATGTTGACGAGGTAACGGCTGCTGCGGATGTGGTCGATCCCGCGGGCTGGCGTTCGGTCGCCATCGGACCTGTACGTCAGCCCGCTGGCAGGGCTCTCCTCGGCGATGGTGGGGATTCGCTCGTTGCTCAAGTATCTGTACAGGAGGTCTTCCCCTGTGGATGTTTAGAATGTGCAATGAGAATGTGCTTTCCTATATCCTTTTAAATAGGTAGTAAACAAGTGTACTCCCCCCCCCCCCAACACACACACAAAATTACTGACTTGGCATTACCATCTTTTACTATTTGTTTTAGTTTTTTTGAGGATTCAACACATACCACTTTTCCTCTCTTATACTAGTACATACAATAAGATGTAATATAAAGACAATCTTGAAATCTTTTCTTCTGCTCCATTCCTGACAGCTAAAATGCACATTTGTATGGATGTGCTTCCTGTTAAGCACAACACGAGTGAGAATGACTGGTTTGTTTGTATTCCTCTGAAGTAGCTAAATCTATTGTGTTCTGTGGAGCTGATACTTGTTTAAAGCTTGCTTTCTTGTGCCAGGTGCAACAGGCGTGCAAGGTACCTTTCTTGCCGTGTGTCCACGGCTTAGCGTAGCTGTCATTCACACTGAGGCAGGTATCCACAGGCATGGAGAGAGGCCGTGGTTTACCTGTGAGAATGACTCGCATTAGACCAGCATTTTCTGCCAAAAGCTTGTTGAAGACAACAGAAATCCATTTGAGAAATAAACATTTAGCCATGTAAATGATGACATCTGAACTTCAGAAAGTGACGGCGTTTTGGCAAGTGAACTTTTGCCAACTGATTTGCCAGGGTTGAATGGCTGAAAATTATATTTTCAGTAGGTATAGTGCCAGCACAAATAGCATTAGGGATTCAATTTCAGTTTAAGTCGGTGCCAGTAAGATTATACACGGCTTTCAAAATGTCATTCCTGACACCATACATCAGGCTCCACATTCCTTCTAACCCACATTATCGTATATTAGTTTGCATTATATTTATGCTAAGGACAGAAACCAATGTATCTGTTTATGCTACTTAACCCTTATGGACAGAGCTACAGCTATACGCTGTACATCATGTGGTAACTTTAGGATGTGTTTGGCCTTACTGCGTGAGGTGGTCCGTTCTCTCATTCGTGGCTGGATGACGTTGGCCTCCACTGGGTACCCGTTAAGTTTGTCGTAGTCGGCGATGGTGAAGCGCCGTCGGCTCTCCAGGTCGAGGAAGGAGTTGGGCGACTCAGAGCCCTTCCCTGTCTTGTTGATGCTGGTGTAGCTGCTGTTCCTCATATCTCTGCAGGGCACAGACAGGCACAAACAATATGAGTCAGAGGAGATGTGTAACGTGTGAAAAAGCCCAATTATGAGAAACGTTTAGTGTCAACCATTCACTGTGAGCTGTGATGGATGATTGAAAGTGCTATATGGCCAAAACTGGTGCATGAAAATTCAAAACACTGCAGAGCATTTTTTCATCTTCAGAGGCAATAGGCAAAACACAAAATCAAAATGTCAACATAATTTGTGGGCTATAAAATTTTACATTTTAAATGTGAATAATCTGCCTGTACTATTGTTGCCAGTGAAATCAGTATTTGAATCTTTTCTTAATCTCTGGTGACATATTATGACCAATTTACAATCACTTACCATCAATGTCTTACATATAGCACCTTCAAATTTAAAGTATGGTGCAAAAAGATTCAAAACATGTAAACTCTATGCAGCAAACACACGAAAACCAACAAACAGAAATAGCAGAGTGTATTGCAGTGAGTCAGTTAGGGTGAGAGGGTAGCACAGTGAGTGAGTAAAGCAAAGAGATGAAGGCTTTGCCTTCAAAACTCGGCACGAACACATTGCATAACCACCATGGAGCTAACAGGTCAGAGAGAGGCAGAACAGAATGTGCTGTGGTTTTTACTGCCTGTAGTGCACGGTGCTGGGGCAGAAAGTAAAAGTTAGAAGCAACCTTCTAAGACTCCTTCTGTAGGCCTAAGGCTCAACACTAGCTTTGGTTATGGTTTTTAGCAGACACTAAAACCATAACTCAACAAGGTACAACACTGGAAGCACCACACTGAGTAGTGAGTAGAGGTGTTCCATTAGTGAGGGATAAACCCAGCAGTTTTTCCCTCACCGTGGTGTATAGGGAACCGATGGAGGGGGTGGGATATACAGATCCAGAATGGCAGGCTTCTCCTTCCTGGTGCAGGGTTCTGCAGTGTTGCCCGGAGACTGGGCTTTGGTGGGGGAGTTGGTGTTCTGTGAAGGCGAATGCAAAAACGTAGTGAATATCCATCCGTTTGGCACCTCATAAGCGTGATTCCAGCTGTTACAAATAAATGCCACAGGTGAGAACTGAGGCTGAGAACCTTCACATTAACTTGGGTCTAAAGATAGCAGTTACGTCACTCACATCTCAATGTTTTAGATAAATGGAGGTAATAAATAGATTTTCATAAGGTATAAAATAATAGGTACAACATTGTGATGAATGAATCAATAGATAGATCAACATTGTGATGACCCAAGTTCAGCAATGTCAAAATGACATCTCCTAAGCCTAGCTCTTCCAGTGTTATTTTCCTCTGTCACATTACAGACCCCTATATGCCTTAACGTCATGGTTTCCTAAGGCCTGGCATTCTGCCAGTGCCACAGAGAAACCCAGACATATGTCTGATTCATCGTGTGTGATCCACATCTGCGTGCCTGCTGATTAACCCCAAGCTGAGATCTGGCACCTTGATTTCCAGACACCGTTTTGAAATAATTAGACAGGCAAGCCCAGATCGGTTCCTTTGTAATAAAAGGATCTCTCTGTTTTCTAGTTTTGTTTTGTTTGAGGGCGATACAGAGATGTGTTGATCTGATTCGGTCTTCCCGGAGCGTACACACAAGCACCTGTGAGGGCGATGCATGGCTGTGAGCCAGGTGGGCGAGCTTGATAACAAGAGCCTTTTGTTTGCCGAAGATCCCCTTTAAAGACAGGGGGGTTGGGACCTAGTAGCTCTGACAGCCTAATTTCCCCAATGAACGCAGCCTCTGACTGCATGGGATTAGCATTACATACATGTCTGAGTGCAGGAGTTCAGGAGACTTGATTATGTTCTTCAACAAAAAGGTGTGAATAATTGTCTGACCTTTCTTTGAGAGTGTTGGTCTCATCTACCCTATGAGACTGAAATAGCTTTTAGCAATTTCATGTAATAACTTTTGTCAAAGCTCTTTTAGTGCCATGAACAGCACAAACTCTGTTTTGCAGCTAATCAATGTAGTGTATGTGGACAACAGTGGTTGTTTTCCATAGGGAAAGACACCGCCGTGTCAGTCGTTGCACTTGTACTCGTCACCACAAGCTTCAGCTGAGTGACATCATACATATTGTGGAATACACTGGTATTGTGGGAGAGAATGATAGCATTGTTCCAACATGTGCAATGAGCTAACATGACCAGGCCTGCCCTCAGAGAATCAAGTCATTTTCCAAAAAAATCCTTTGTCTTCAGTGACCATCTATAGCCATCGGAAGAACACTTCTCTATTCTGTAACTACAAATCATGGCATTCCTAGTCATGGGGTAACTCGTACTCTGACAGATTACCCAGGATATTTCAAATCATGAGCTGAAAGACAGGATGGAATGTGCTGGAGCAGACCTGCACTTGAGCCACTGGTGGTTTCCAGCGCATGTTCTTGAGGGGGGCAGGGGTGAACCCGGAGGTGCCTGTAGGCCTCTTCTTCAGCATCAGCACCACACCTTTGGGATCCTCCCTCAGCTTGGCAACCAGGTTCTTCAGCTGCCAGCCAACCTGGAGAGCATAACAACAACATATTTAGTACAATACAATACAATACAATACAATACAATACAATACAATATAATATAATATAATATAATATAATATAATATAATATAATATAATATAATATAATATAATATAATATAATATAATATAATATAATATAATATAATATAATGTAATAGGTTCTTTATTGTCCACCCAAGTTGAAAAATTATCTTTGGCTCACCAACACAAATATGACATACATAACAGTACAGAATGAAACGTAACCTGGAGTGGAATAAAATTCATGTCCAGAGAATTCCTTACCACGGTCTGATGGTTGACCTGGATCACCTCGTCACCTGCATGGATCTTCCGTGTCATATCAGCAGGAGACTAGAAAAGAAGAATATATGGGTATAAGTAAAGGGTAAGAAAAAGAAACTAAACATGTTTAGTCCCTTAACAACCATCTCTCCTACCAAAACATAACCAGGGAAAGCCTCATTAAAGCTGTTGAAACACAGGATTTAGTCTTTGTTAGCATCCTCCTTACTCTTATCTGTGCTTTCTGTGAAACTGACATGAAGCAGACAACACCAACAGAATAAACCTGAGATCAAAACGACAAAATACCAAGCTTTTCAGATTCTTCAACAGATGAAAAAATGTCAGTGTGTTTAACTGGTAACAATTTATTATAAACTGGACATAAATCTCTGGGTGGAGACGTGGGAATCTTCAGGTGCCCATGGAACAGTTGGAGGTCTGGACTTGCGCTATAACACACATTTATGCAACATTAGATGGAGTCTGCCGAAGGATTCATTAGAAATCCCTCCCTCTCCACCTAAAGTGAGGGAGGGTGCGGGGGTTGATGTGCTAGCTAACACATTTCTCACAGAACAGGCAGGCCGCAGATGGAGGGATGGCGAGCCATAACCCACGATTAGCCCCCCGTCTCTGCCCTCCCCCAGAGCTCTTGGCAGGAGCTGAAGACTGTTTACGGACAACATTTCTGTTACCATGCTGATGAAAAGCACATGAAGGGAAGGGAAAGGGGGGGAAAGGAACTACTAAACATGAGGGTAAAAAGACAAGGAGAGGTAGTTTACTATACCATTCTTCCCTTGAATCTTTTATAACTGATCATTCCACCATTAGGCAATCACTAATGTTAATTTTGTCCTTTTCCACACTACCTATTGAAGACTACATGAAGTGTTGGACCCAATATAATGTGCGAATCAGTGGTAGCAGTGCAGTACGTTACACATATACTTCCACGGAAGAGCTTATCACTGTAAATGTCTTTTCAAGCAAAAGCATATTTGCTAACATGCAAATGTGGCGCCAACTGAATTCAACGCCTTTGCGTTGTTTTTTTCCAACCAAGAGAAAGGTTGTTATCACATCCTCAAAAGATAGTGTTATCATGGTCCCCGGCTTCAAAGATCACCTGCTCTTCCTTGATTTCCACTCACAGTGGAAAAAGTACTGCTTTGAACCAGCAAGCGGATGTACAGTACCGATCTTTATAGGTTGGGCTAACCTAACAATGCCTCATATATATTCATAATTACATTACATTACACTTAGCTGACGCTCTTATCCAGAGCGACTTACAGATATTTACAGGGTTTCAGTTACAGTCCCTGGAGCAGTGTGGGGGTTAGATGCCTTGCTCAAGGGCATCTCAACCATGGGTAGGGTGGGATACGAACCAGCAACCTTCCAATTGCAAGACCAACTCCCTAACCGCTAGACCACCGCTGCCCACAACTTACATTAAATAAATTAAATACATTAAATAAATCAATGTAAAAAGACCCACACAGTTGGTTTTATGCTTCACTTTTCAGAGCACATTGTCGACCATGCCACTATATATATTCCACTATATCCTCTTTAGTGTGCTGATCAGTGGCTTTGGTCACCTAATAAAGTTAAACAATTTCCCTACCCTTTATCTAGCCAGTGCACTCTTTTGTCCATCTGAGTGTCTTTTTTTTGCTTGAATCAGCTTTACGTAAGTCACCACACAAAGCGGATGAGAGTGTGGGTGGCTGTGTGTGGGTTCTGTCTGTGTGCGAGTTCTATTTGTGTTTGTACGTGTGAGTGTGTGTGCTTGCGCGCATGAGTATGTGTTTGCGTGAGTGTGAGTGTGAGTGTGTGTGTGTGTGTGTGTGTGTGTGTGTCTGTGCATCAAGAAGGCGGTCTTCTAGCCTCATCAGACACTCTGAAAATCGATTCTGCTTCTCGGATTGTTCAATATGGTGCCTTCCTGACAACAGGGCCAGTGGGGCTGCTCTGCTCTGGTTAAATTTATCTCTCCCCACACTCCGGAGACAGACACCGGCGGGTGGGCGACTGGAGCCCTCGCTCCTCGCCTGCATCCGCCCGTCTTACTCACATGCTCCGTCGTGCCCGTGATGACGTGGAGTCCGTCGTAGGTGGACTTGATGTACATGCCCTGGGGGAGGAGAAAGAGGAGGAGGAGGAGAGACGCAGAGTGAGTGTCGGGCTGACACGATAGAGCTGTAAATAAATACTCAAAAAGGACAGCAAACGCCAAACTTTGTAACCATGAGTGGGAGACGAAAGCAAAGCTGAAGACACGACACGGATTTTTAATAGAACACCTATGCCTCAAATGGACGCACACGGGTAAGAGTTGAAGGAGACGTTGCTTAAGGAGACACAATCACTTTTATTTTTCAGATGGCCAGATACATCGATATGCACTGGATCAGTGATGGACAATAAGCTGCATTCAGAATCTACAATCCGGGGGGCGTATTACAGAAAAAAACCTAACTGCTCATCCTAACTTAAGATAGGAGCTCAAAGATAGGAAAACTCCTAACTTCCTATTACAGAAACAATTCCTAAGTTGTTGGTCATTTCCTATCTTATCTTTGGCCTCCTATCTTAGGAATTCTCAACTGTTCAGTCAGAGTGATTTTTTTCGATTGGTTGTGTCTGTTTCTGCCTCTTCGAATGTGCACGAGATTATTACTTTGTAACGAACTAAACCGATATTGGTGAAAAAGAGAAGCTGACATTAAAATGGCAGAAAAGAAGCGGAGGGCATTTAATTTTACTCATGACGATTTGGAGGCTTTAGTTGTGGCGGTGGAGGAGAGCAAGTCCACCTTGTTTGGAAAATTTTCAGCGTGTCCAACATCCCAAGTAAAGGAAAAAAAGTGTCGACTTGACACGGGACAGCAAGAGACGTGAATAACACTATGGACCATGAATCATGGCCCGGGGTAGCCGGCAGCGATTTATCAACCTTTTGTCATCAAACCTTAAAACGTCGTTTTGGTCTACCAACTGCCTTTCAATAAACAAATTCTGGTTACGTCATTGTTGTCGCCTCAAAAGCAAAATACCAGCCATTCTGTCTAATAGACTACTAGCTGACTACAGTAAAAATGACAGTTAGGACAGCGGTGGCGGTATCCTAAAGTTAGGACGGGTATTTAAGAATTTCTTGAAGTTAGGTTAATTTGTTGATTATTGTCTTACCAGGCCCTCTCCAGGCTTGATGTTGTTGAGCTGGACCTCCTCCAGGCAAGCTGATTGGCTCATCATGGGGTCAGATGTCGTTCTAACAGTCTGGTCACAGATTGTGTTCAGCACCTTGGACTGAGCATGACAAAAAAAAGAAAAACCTTTTAGCCAATGACTAATATGACTAAGCAGACACACTACCTGCAGTTCTATGGAGCTGTACATACACATGACCTTTATGACACTTATGCCTAATGATTCGTAATATGCTCGTCATCTTCAACATAGAATATGTTTATTAGGCATGTTTACATATGCATTTATCACCAGGTTCATTTCAAGTTTATCTGAACTTTTATGGTCTCTCACACACACACAAACACACAAACACACACACACACACACACACACACACACACACACATCTCTCTGCATATCATTAGCAGTGTCCTTAACCATGACTCGTAACAGAGGCTGGGGCCATGTGGACGGACTCCTTGGAGAAAAGAATGAAGATCATTAATGTGCCATTCAACGGCCTGGGGGTGTCACAAAGGCCAGCATAGGCTGGCGGGAAAGTCCTTCGCCCCCCTTCCCCCACTCCTTGCCATTAAGGCCAATCATGGCACTTTGTCATCATTAGGCCAGGCAGTTGGGTGACGCGGGCCAAAGAAAGGGGCTTTTCTTCTCTCTCCTTGCTTGTAGCGAGCATCCAAAACAAATGGCAGGCACACAAGATACAAAGAAGGACTGACGCATGCGAGCTGAGACACGAAGTTGCACGCGCTTGCACAGATCTAAAAACAGAGTCATTCAGTTTACTAACATGACGTGAGGCATTCAAGTCGAGGTGTACGACAAACAAGACGCACTCGCACACAAACACATACCACTGAGGCACGGCTAAAGCAAACAAATTTATCCCCAATTGAATTTTCTGCTGACTGCACAAATATACTAACAGCTCACAAGAAGGGGGGGGGGGTGGCGGGTGCAAACACGGCGGGCCACAATGAAAACACAGTCTCTACGGCTACATCCACATTCTGACATTTCTAAAACAGAGACGTAACAGAGTTGTCACGTTTCCTCCTGTCTGTCGTTTTTGAGCTCTGAAACCATGATGAGTTACAAATGGAGCCAGTGACGGAGCCATTTAAAAACAGCAGCATACGGAAGTAAAAATGGTGTGTGCGGGTGTACAGACATCGCTTTGATTTTGAAACGATAAAAGTGGACTAATGTTGTGGATGTAGCCTAAACTCTGTACACAGCTGGGCCTGCTCTAGCATTGTGTGCACAACTCTAACAGCCACTGTCCAAAAGAGGAATGGTACACGGGCCAAGTCATGTGTCTCGTCATGTGTGGGGGTTGCTATGGAGTTCACTGGGGTGTCTGGGGAAAAGAGGAAGTCCACTGTCATGGTGCGCTGATGGGGGGGATGGGGAGGCCTGGAGAGTGTCACCCAACAGGAAGCACTGATGGATGAGGAAAGAAGCAAATTAGCTCTGGACGCTTTTACCGGTGGCCCCTGTCTGCAGCTTTTTTTTTTTCCATTTCTTTTTTCTTTTTTTATTCACGTGGGGGAAGGGGTGCTGAGAGCCTGGTCACTCGATCTCCCTGTAGATGGATTAGCAATTTCCCTCCGAAATGTACTAACACCTCCTCAGTGCATTGTCAATTGCCTGGACTTGTGCCAAAAACATGTTGAAGTGTTCTGTTTGAGGCATACATAGTGAACTGGATACCCGGGACTCTTGCGGGGAATGAAGGGTAAAGCACATCTGGTTGTAAGTGCAGAGTTCGGTCTGCTCCTTTAGGAGACATTCATTAAAACACACACACTTCCTCTTACCAGACCAACATCAGCACACATCGCCCCTCCCTCCCCAACATAAACACTGAGGTTATAAAGACTACTTACAACTTCTAGAATCTTCTCCTCCATATCAAAGACCGTGCAGTCCTGCAAAGCAAGTAAGGAAACATTACTAAGTTACGCATGACCAAAACTGACGAGAAACGTTAACACAAAACAAAGCTAAGAACTCCACACAAGTACACAACAACAACAGAATTCCAAGGTCAAACGTGAAATACGAGAAAGATGATGCACTTAAAAAGCCGTATATAGTGCTGCAGAAAGATGGGGGGGGGGGGGGTGCCCAAAATCAACAGTTTGCCAGATTTAAATTACATCTCCATGTCAGCTCGGGGACAAGATAATTGCATCATACCGCGTGGGGTTTGTGCTAAACTACAGGGGACAGGGCTAGCAAACAGGCTTGGCATTCAGGAGCTGGGATCTAAAAGCAGAGAGCCAAGCCAGAGTCGTTGTGGCCTGCCCTGCGTATTAAAGGAAAACGGATAGGAGTCTGCATGTCTGTGGGTACTGCAGCCATTTTTAAAGTCAAAAAGGATAACTGGAAAACAAGGAGGGGGCCGGGGGGGGTCTTCAGCCTGAGGGACTGTTATTTCCCATTTGCTGGGCTGTGTGGGAATTATGGTGTTATGGAATTAGGCCTTGATGGGTGGCTTGGGTTTGGAATAGTTCGAAAAATAAATTCAGCTTTCAGAAAGAGAGAGTGAGGCAGAAAAAAGACAGCCTTGACAACAGCTGAAATATAAACAGAGATGTTCTAATGGTTTTTAAAAACCCTGCGTGAAACTTGCAATTATGGTTCATCAGTGGCATTCCATGTAGACACGTAAAGAATGTTAATTTGTTTATGTTCTGTGTCGATTTGAGGCTGTGCCACAAAGGGATGCCTGTTAGCCCGCGTAACTCTATTGTATCCTGGGACGGACACTGTTTGTGTGGGGGAGGCAGAGGGCCCACAGTAACCTGCTCCTGGCCTGCTTCACTCACGTCAGTCACAGGGAGATAAGAGAGCTCCATATCTGATAGCAATATGAATAACTGACCAAGTGAACCACAAAGTATGACCTGGCTGACTTGGATATTATATTAAATTCACCGCTCACACTGCACAGACTTTGATCCAACTGGTTTATTAAGTGTTTTTAAAATGTGGAAAATACCTAAATCCGTTCATATCACTTGTTCCTTTGTCTGTGGGCAAAAATCAACAAAGTAGAAAAACATGTATTCTTACTCATTTCTTGATCCAATACAAAGTTTTCCAAACTTATTTTCCAAAAGGGGATCGAAAGAAATGTCGGTTTTGGATGGAATGTAGCATACATTCCATCACATCAGACAGCAAATCATTCTATATTTAGATAATTATATGGTGAATACATTTATTTTTCAATGATTTAACTGTGCTATTCTGAAGAGAGAGAGACAGAGAAAAAAAACTGTCTGGTCTGTTCCACATCTTCTTAATTAAACCTCATCACTATACTCAGCTTGTCAGTCCTAGTTTTTTTTTTTCACTATTTACAACATCCTCAAATTAACATTTACAACATAGCATTTCTGCAATGGCATTCCCTGGCTTTCCCTGCCAAAAAAATCTGTTCAATGCCCCAATGCTTTTATTTTAAGAGCATGATCATTATGACTCAATCTTAGTAAAGGTAAAAGCAAGGACATGTAAACACAGTAGAGAGAAGCACAGTCATCCCCAAGGTGTTCACGTCAACACACACCAGCTGATAAGGATCAGATGATGCTGCCGACTGCCGTCTTTGATATGAAACTAGAGACAAATTGTCTTGCCAAGTGATGAAGTGGCAGACAGAGAGAAGGAGATTTCGAGAGGGAGAGAAAGTGAGAGAGAGAGAGAGAGAGAGAGAGAGAGAGAGACATACAGAGAAAGAGAGAGAGAGAGAGAGATCTTCTGACAAACTAAGGGAGGGCTAAACTGAGGATACAAAGCCTGGCCATCACAAATCGAATCTCCTCAGTACATGCTCTGCAATGTCAATAGCTACATGTGTTTTGCCTTGTTCAGCAATAGCTTAAACCCCTTTACACTACCCCAAGAAATATTTGAGTATAGCTAAATAAGCTCTCAGCCTTCAAGCAGAGTAAGGGAATGTCTATTGCTGCTGTTGTGTCTGTCCACATTTAATTTGTGACACTGCAGCACATTGATTGGTCATGCTATGAGCTTATTCTTCATGAGGTATCCATGAAGTCTCACGAGGTACGCACAGACCACAAATATCCCCTCTGGATAACACAGATGAAGCGGGCAGCCCTCTGGATAACACAGATGAAGCAGGCAGTGGTTTAAGACAGCTGGCCCTTGGCTTCATTGTTGAAAAGCCAATGTTCCCAGTATATTTTTGCTGTTATTGTGGTTTGTGATGATGGACTTGTCCGCACACACAACTTGTCTACTTATGTATCTATCATGTATTATCTCTAACAATACACACAAAAACCAATGCATGATATTTTTTTACTTTGCTTTCGTTATATCTTACTATAAAAACACTTCTCCTGAAGGTGCACATCTGAATAGGGCCTCTGCACAGCAAGGGATGAGCGAGTCCACGTGTAAGACCTTGAGGGGGACCACAGCTTCCTATAATACTCAGAGTTATGGAGGTCTGGAGACCAAACCACAGGTTTCAAGGGCTGGGGTTGCACACAAACATTTCACTTCAAAGGACAGGCCTCTGTGCGGAATTAACATCCTGACCTTGTCCAACTGACATAGTAAAACATTCCCAGTGTCCAGCTTGGTGCTGTACACCGATCTGTGTACACGATCCATTCATTCCCAACAAGGCCAGGGCTTTTCTCGATCACAGCAGGCATTCAGTAAGAGTGCCAAGACTGAAATTCAGTTTTTTCCAACAAAAGCCCCACCAGAATAAATGTAAAAATGGGCAAAAAACGGTGCCTCTTCACACTAACAGTACATTGCAGTACCAGTTTTGTTTCATGTCACATTATTTCATATTAACTGAATATATTTGTTGTATTTCTGATTGCTACATTAATCATGATATGGCATTCGTAATGCCAACATTAAAAGATTAATATCTAAAGAGTGGACCACCTTTGTTTCTTTTGAACAGCCACGGTAATAAAAGCATAAAGGGGCAAACCCCTGTGGTGAACATCTTGCACGAGTGAAACTGGATCAACATGGCTTAAAAGAGGATGAGGCAGAAGAATGCTACAACGCTGCCAGCCAACTTTTAAAGGCCTGAGGTTTTTTAATGAAACTGTAAACTTGGGAGCCTGCAACTGCTACACCAAGGGGCTCCCCTCATTAGTGAGTGAGTGTGAGAGAGAGAGAGAGAGAGAGAGAGAGAGAGAGAGAGAGAGAGAGAGAGAGAGAGAGAGAGAGAGAGAGAGAGAGAGAGAGAGAGAGAAAAAGATCTAAAAAAAAATCTAAAAAGCACACAACATCCATGTCTCCATATGTTAACATGGTTCACCTCAGGCTCTTTGACATGCCTAGCCTGTGCAAACCCCTGAATGATCTTTCACTGTGTCAAGAAGAACCTAGGGGACAGCACAAGCACGGAGGAAATATGGTTCTTTAACTGACACTGTTGATGAATAGCACGGTGAAGCATGACTGACCTGTTGAACTGTGGTGGTCAGCTCCAGGCAAAGCTGAATGATCTTGTTCTTGGTGGCGGTGAAGTCGCTGATTCCCGTCAGGGGCGTCCTTCAGACGGATGGTGGTGGGGGAAACACAGCAGTGAGCCGAGGAGTTGTTGGGGGAGGGAGGTGAGAAGAGAAGAGAAAAGACATGGGAAGACAGCAGGGAAAGAGGAGAAGAGCAGAAAGAAAATAAGACAAAAAAATGGTTTTAGTTTTGTTGGCGCGTTCCCACAATATTCGTCTGCAGCCTTGCACACCCCAGACTTCACACTGATGGGATATCAAAACAGTGAATGGGCCATCAATCACACCCAGGGCAACCAAGTGACGTTAGGCTGCTTCCATGGGCTAATGCAGCAGACACGCACAATAGCAGCGGCCTAACCGCAGTGTGTCTGGGGTTCACAGGGTTTGGGGTCACAAGGAAACAAAAAAATGCTTAGAACTGAGGGAGTTGCCATGTCAACTTCCCACAAATCTCCACACAAAAAAGTTCCAAATGTGGTAGGAGAATCCACCAAGCTAGAATGGATGATAAAGTCAAGCTCTGTAAAAATGTTACTGCAGGACCAGGTGGTTTTATTAGTTCTAAAGTCGGTTTGAGACAGGCTTCTTTCTAAAGCATTCCTCTGTAAACCGTATATCGGAAAAGCTAACTCCCAGAAGTCCATGTAAGACATGGGGAGACAGCAGAGGAAGCATAATATATTCTACAGATATTATATCTGGTGAGTGATGCCCTCAGTAAATATGGGAAGTCATGGACATTGACCAAACCAAATGAGACTACGGAAACAGACCAGACCAGATCTAGTTTCATTCATTTGCCCTTGAAACATTTATGGAAAGAAAAGACCCTCCTCAGGGTAAAACACAAAAAAGGATTTGAAATAATGTTCCTGTTGGCCTGAGAGCATTTTGGTACCCGTGTTCTTCAGTGTAACAGATCCCTAAAAGTCAGAAGAAGGTTCTGTGAATGTTATAACTCCAGTGAGTATAAGAGTTTTTTTTTTTTTTCAGCCGGCCCAAAGGGTTATTCCATGATAAACATACAGTTCTGTGTCTGAACTCTAGTTTGTCCAGGTGCCACATCTGGAAAGCATGCAGTGTACAGTGTGCCATTAGATTTTGTGGTGCTGCTGGGAAAATGACATCACACCCCAACATACCTGTCCAACCAGGCCAGAAGGCTCTTGGCTGCGCCGATGAGCTCAACGACAGAGGTGAGGAACTCGTTGGGGGGCTTGCGGGAGTTGTTGCCATCGTACGTGGGGCTTCTGCGGCGCTCAGATGTTCCCATGTGGAGGTTGTTGGACGCTGCCCTCATTCGTACGACCAGGTTCTTCAGGTTATCTGTCTCCACACCATAGTTCTAAAAAGAGCACAAAAAGACAACTGGTTAGGCAGAGAATACAGTGAATACACAATATGAACAACATCTATTTGATACAGCGAAAGCAAAACAGTACTACATATGTTACAGTATGTTATATGTTATATGAAAAATAAAAAACAACAAACGGTTTTTGACTCTAACTGAAAGTGTTCCACAGTTTAAGATAACCAGTGCAGATTGTAGCAACGTTTGCTGGTCATTCGGTCAGAATGAAGTCACGTGTGTGTGAAGCAAGCATCTCTTTAAGATTGAAGAGGCTATCAGTCACAGCCTATCTCTCTAGGGAGGAACTCAGAACTCCTCCGCCCTGCAGCCTGGCTACAGCGGAGGCCAGCACGTGCCTTCACCTGATTCTCATGAAGAGAGCAAAGTTCACATTCCTGAGACAGGCTACTTCCTCCTTGCGCATTCCTGAGCATTTTTTCTCATTCACACACACACACCTTCACAGATCAGCTTTGCTGTGGCGGGTCACCTGACTGACTGCGAAGTGCTGGACTGGACTGCATTACCAAGCTGGCCATGGTTACATTGCATGACTGCTGAGAACTCAAATAACATGACTGCAGTAAGCAAAACCTCGTGTTTGGAGAGGAATCTGTGCATCTGCAAATTAACAGTATTTACAGTCTGACCAACACTGAGAATAACCGACTGTAAGTACTACCACTACGCTTTAGACCCAAAAGTCCTGAGACTGTCAACCAGTAAAGGGTTATATTTGGCCTTTGACATCTTCAAAGTTGTCTCCAGGCTTTAAATTGATGCTTTTAGAAGGCTCAGAAAAATCTAATAAAAATGACTGCATCTTTCCCAGTAGGTAAATTTGTTCTTGCATTCCCACTTTAAAACTGGTTCTGGCGCTGATGGCCCAACTTCATCTCACATCAGATTTCCCCCTTTAGGCAAAGTCATGGTCAGAATAAAGGCAGAAATCAAGCAACATCGTTGTGTCTGGCTCAGGTAAAAAAACACATAGGTTTAGACGCAAGCATCCCTTTGTTCGCTACTGACTGCTGAGGTCTGGCAAGGAAAACCATGCCACCATTTGTTTTGGTTCAAATCTCAAACACCTCTTTAGGCTCTTTCATTAGTGTCTTAATTGCTCCCAGACCCCTTGAGATCTCTCCACACACACACACACATTTTTAACCGTCCCTCCTTACTTGAGACAAACATAAAAATGCAGGGTGCAACCATGTCAGAACAGTTTTAAATTGAAACCATTCGAAGGGGCCTTTGGCTTGCTTTTGCCATGTCAGCGCAAAGACAGCTTTGACAGGTTTACAGATGGTGCCTCTTTGAAATCGTCCGGTTAAGGAGAGCCCTGCGAGCAGAGCCGTGCCCTGTCTGGTGGAGCCCCATGAAAAATGATGCGGGACTGTAGAAACAGCAGGTCTCTGTGGTCAGAGGTGAGAACAGACGCATCACCTGTGATGGGCGTTGGGATACCGCAAAGGGGCTCGACAGGATCAGCGTCCCCTCCTACTACAGGCACTGAGGCGAACTTCAGCGCTGCCCCAGTGACAGGTGGGAGGCCACATCTGTTTCCGGCTCTCTCTGAAAAGCACGCGGGAGTTTTCTGCCCAGGGAAACAGAAAGCTCTCTCGCACTAGAAAGGCACCACCAACTTTCCACCTCTCACTTGGCTTAAGACAGCCTTAATGTCTATCCCAGGACTCCAAGACAATAGGTGGTTTCTTTCCATACTGTAGAAAGGGCCACAAGGCTTTGGGAGAGCGCGAGGGGGGTGCAGGGTTTCAGAGGAGGTTCTGCTCAAGTCATCATGGGCCATGAATCCCGGCTCTTTTCATTAAAAATGTTAACGACTCCTTTGTGAGGGTGGCTTGTTCTGATGACTTTTAACTCACAGGGGGATACGAGATGAAGACCTGAAAGTAAAAGAGAGGCTTCTGAGCTGGGAAAAGAGATGCTATATATCCTATGGCAGGCACTAAGACAGGCACTGTGCTGTGCCAATGACTTGCAGAGCTTCAAAACAAAAACTGTAAAAATGTTCTTCAATGATGAGGAGATTCGAGCTTTAGGTTCAGGTCCAGTTTCAGGTTCAGGTCCAAATTCAGTTCCATACCAATGCCACCAATTGTAACTTAAGCGAATCCAGAAATATCAAATACAAAAAGTCAGCTCATTCTAGTGTAAGAATATAAAACTATTTATGGAGTACCTCTTGGCTATATGTCCTAAGGCCTTCTGGCCAACACTTACCCTGGAGACAAAAGACAAAGCTTTCATGTTGACCAGCTAAGCCCACAACAATTCCAGCAAGTTATGGCAAGAGTGAACATCACCCATCAGCCATATTGTAAAATGAATATAACAGAGGCCATGTTTACAGGACCTGTGAGGAGAACATGGGCTTACTGAACATCAGAACCAGCTGTAGGCAGTGGCCCTGGTGACTGTCAGTCACACCACCCCTCTCACAAGTGTTGACCTTACCTTCATAATGAGTTAACATGAATAAAAAAGCAAACTTATTAGAAGTTAAAAAAATCTAATGACAACAGGGTGTGACAACCATACATCCACACAAAGTGATGTGAAGTGAAGCTCTCATGAACTTCTCCCACAGTGACCTCAGCCTTGTGTTCCCCTTTCAAAAGGTCAGCGAGAGCATTCAGTCATGCCCACTCGCGTGTTTATGGACTGTATTTTGTGACTTATGCAACTCCTAATACCATTCTCAATTAATGGTGGGTTTATTCAAGATTACATATCATGTCAGGGAGCACAGTGAAAACACGGAGCAAATTTATGAAGCGGATAAAAAGAAAACAATTTGGGCTTTGCTGAAAGTGGTTCACCAGGGAGGACTGGAATCTGGGGCCAATTAGAGGATCTATATGGAGGCTCTCTGGACACGTGGACGAATGGTATGGTTCATGTGTTATGGCACGGGGATATATCAAAGCTTTAAGCAAGCTGGCTTTAAATGTTTCCATGTGTGCTTTGCTTTCACTACAAATGACTACACCTTATCTGTTAGACGGGAGATCACTGAAACAGAGCATTTCAGAGCCACCTCATTTAAAAGATCATTTGTTTCTTCTAGCAGCAAAAAGGTACAACCATGCACACATTTGGGACTGTTTTGTCTAACTTTAGACCATGACCAGAGCATTTAATGAAAGTATTACAATGGTCAATTTCATATGAATGTTAAATCCTGCACTCCGGGCCTAGCACTAATGCAGTGGCACCGCTACGTAAGACCACCCATGTTTGATTCTCTCTGCTTGTGTTATGTGGCCATCCGGGTGCGTTGGTCGGATACATATATGTGAGCCCACACATCTGTGCTCCAACATGAAGGTATGATCAGCTGACTTCCTAATCGGATGATGGCTAGCTTCAATGCAGGACACTGAAAATAAAAATTCCTGTGTTCAGGACTTTTGAAAAATAACATAAGGTATCCAAAGACTCATGCCAATTTAAACTAAAACAAGGCTAAAGAGACTACAGCCAGCGGAAAAAACGTTAATACATGACTTTATAAACATCTTAAAACAGCCATTGCCATTGGTTATCAAAACATGTCTGACTACATTCATTCACATCAAACACCTCTGGGTTTAAGAATTAAGAATCCTTCTCTGCTGACACGTGACATTTTTTTGACACAGGAAGTGGTAAGATCCAAATCAGTCCCATCTGTAACACCGAGTATTGGTGGGGACTGAAAGCTCACTTTGGATGCATTTCAGCTTCTTTCTAACCTCTTTCTACACTTTCCCTACTTCCTTCTCCCTCGCTCACCCCCAATCCCGCCTTCCCTCTCTCCTTTGAAACCATCCTGCTGGAGGTCTAGTTTAAGACAGTCTCGTCTGCAGTAAATCCAGCGCTGGCAGTTTTTATGGCGGTCGGCTGACAAGCTCGTCAGATTCTAGCACTCCAGGGAGGCTTCCAGAAGATTCTCCCATGAGCCCCTGGCTGAGAGTGCAGACATTTTGTCCGGATGCTGGAAAACTGAACACTGAAGGCCACATCCACCTACGGTCCACTTTTCATTTCTAGTGCACTCTTTCATCGTGTTGCAGTTCTATTGTACAGATAGATTACAGATAGACAGAATGACATAGAATCAGGGTGTTTTCACCAACACCACTACACTGTGCCAACAGACCGACTGCATTATCAAACTACTTTAATCACAAATGTAACGTCACAAACTTCTTAAATCACAAATGTCTCTCTCATATTCGGACAGCACCACATGGCCAGTAAGTTTAATGTCTTTTCCCTACGTGAGGGTGCGTTCATGCACACCAAAGTGAGCAGTGTGGGAGTGCTGACTGGGAGGCTTTCTGCTCTGCTGACTCTGCTGCTCCAGGCTAAGGCTGCCAGAACAGTAACTGCTGCCCAGTCCTGGCTGGTCCCATGTAGAGGGGGACAGAAGAGGATAATGGCCCAGAGCTTCCACAGCTCCATGCCTCTGATCTACTCTCAATGCTTGGACACGCTCCACCATCCGTCTCCATCTGTGTTTTCCTGCAGCGCCACAGACTGTTGTGACAAGCACAGCAGCACCGGAACCCTTGTGAGCCAGTGTTTTTTTCACTGCCCACTGCATTCAGGTATTGCCAAGCTTTAGTAAATGTTTATGTGGCTATACAAACCAGAGCACAGAGCAGGTCCACTGCCTCCAGCACCAGCTCTTGGTGTCCAATCCGGGATACACCCAGCTCTTCCAGGTCTTGGTGAGAGATTTTCAGCAGCTGTTCCCCGTTGATTTTCTCCCGTTCAAAGTTGTGGACGTACTGCTGAAGACTATCATCCAGTCCTAGAAGAAAGGAAAGATGGAAACAAAAGAGAAAACAGGAAAAATGAATGCAGGCATTAGAACAATGACCAATTCAACTTTGAAATCTCTGTAGGCCCACAAGGCCTAACTGTAGCTGTAAAAACCCTGTTATCACTGTTGTGGTTATTCTGAACGAGCCAGATAACATCCGTGGCCGAGCGACCTCTCGGCAGTATTGACACAAATGTGTAGCCTAACGATAAATCTGAAAACCGGTTTCCCGTGCAACAGTTCCAAACGAGCAGGGGTGTTACCCAGATAGATGTAGGAAGACAACAGCACCGTCATAACAGAAAGGAAAACAGCAGATAAAAGCAGCCCCATAAATGCCGGTAATTACAGCTGCCCTAGGTGTCATGCAGGTTAAACAATAGAAACTGGTCATCTCTGATGACAGGTAGCTACACTAAATTTGTTTAGAGGTGACATAGAATGGTTGAACGCCGTTTTGATCTTTGTTCTGTGATATGACATATACACAATGCAATTTTGGTTGGATCTGTAATGTATCAGAAGCTTCAGAAAGCCATGTTAGGGTGGAGGGCAGACATTTCTAAAAGAGGAATTTCTATGAAACAGAGATGTTCAGAATGTCTAGGACTTTTTGTGTTTTTGAATGCGGATAGCCTACCGTTCTTCAACAAAGACGAAGTAAAAATGTTTTTTGATTCTCTGTCACATTTCATGACCGATGGTAGTCAGCCACCAACTTGAAAAAGGAAAGAATGTTTAAACTGAAACCGCTGATTCTATTTTTATTTGTGTCCACTGTAGTTATGTCCTGTTCCTCACTGTTATGTCTTGATAAGAAGTCAAACAGTCAAACAACCTATGACGGAACTAAACTGTATCAAAGGGTAATAATTTAGTTAAAACCTCTGAATGGAGCTGGCAAACTTTTGTTCACCCAAAGAATTGTCGCTTGCGTGTTATATAATGGCCGTGCTTCCTTGATCCTCTCAGAGAATGCAAATGGGCATGCAAGCATGAATAAGAAAGGGCCAGCTCAGCTCTCACAGGAACTCACATCTGATCTTCTACCACACACACACACACACACACACACACACACACACACACACAGAGAACAACAATGCCTCTCTCTCATTCTAGCCTGACCACCTCTGATGTGACAGCAGGGTAAAGAATGAGCTGGTGGCGGCGGGGTGGGGGCTGAGGAGCAAGGCTGCGGAGGGTGGCGTCTCCAGTCTCAAAGGCAGCACTCACAGGGGGCAGCTGCAGCGGCTGGCCTGGAGCCTTGGCCCCCTCTGAAAAGCCTGTCAGCTGAGACACAGCTAAGGCTCTCAGCCTTACAGGCTACATACACCTCCCGCCACCCTCCTTGACCACCACCACCACCAATTCCTCTCCACCCATCATCCATCTCCTGGAGACGGGTCACCTCCAGAGACGAGCAGTGAACCATTGTGTGTTGAGAGGCACCCGTGAAGAGGCCTTATGAAGAGTGGACAGTGGGGCTTTCTGTGCGGGTCTGGGTGCTGCACAAGTTTGGCATGTTGCATGACTTTGGTCCACCACCATCGTCACACCAATCGCCTTGTGATCCTGTTACAGGGTATGTGGATGAGGTCTTGAGCAATCTATTGTGTTGGAAGATTTGGTGTCAGATATTAAAGGAAGGTCTTAATCAAGCAGCCCTGGGGAATGGTGTGGGGTGGGGGTGGGTGGGTGTCACTGCTCTGAGATGGTATGTTGACACAAAGAACAGTCAGGCATACACACACACACCGTTTAGCTGATTTTACTGAGTAGCCATATCTGCAAAAAAGATAACTGACTATGCCAGCCTGTGCCACTATTGCAACAAGACTGTATCAGTTGCTGTCAAAACACTTTTAAGATACTTTCTCTGAGAATTCCCATGCGGGCAACACTGTATTTGGGTTTCATCAGGCCACAGGAATTTGCTTTAATGACTGACCACGAATGTAAGAGAGAGTGACCCTGCATTACAGTGGAAATGACCCAAGGTAAACAGAGACTTAAAAATCTGACCTGCGCCGGATATACTGAAGAAACGCTAAAGGAAAGGGTGGAAAAAGTGTCTTCTTTCAGCTTTTACACAGTCAACTTGTGCTAAGCAGGCATATTCCCAGGAGCGATGCCATTCTCTTCTGGATCTTTCCGGACACTGGCGACGAAAGAGGGGGGAGAGGAGAGCAGGAGAGCGCTGGAATGCCTTTGAGTGATTACAGGGCTCATTCAAGCTCTCTCCTTGTGGTTTTCTTTCATTACAGCACAACGTGGCTTCGCAACACTGAAATTAGCATCTCTTGTAAGCTCTGCTAATTAGAACCCTTAGATGTGACTGCAGCCAATGGAAGACACAAAGGCTCTCTACACCTCCACTGCTGTTTTTTTCTACAAAACAAGGATAGAAAGGACAGAAATATATCAACTACCAACACTGCTGACTAATTACTTGTCTTTTGAGAGTGGGGTAAAACAAAATTCCACAGTCCCCTCTTCATGCCCCTCTTCATGGGGACTTTGGAATCCGGGGTCTCCAGAAGATCCCGGCCCGTGGCTCTCGGTGTCTAATTGGGTTGTTTTGAAGCTGGGCAGTTCTGGCGGCCACCCGTGTCAACTCAGCCCACCTGCCTGCTGTCTCCCACCAAGCAACACTAATGGCTTTAATTGAGAAGTGGCCCTGCAAGCGGAGACCAGGAAGAAAAACATGGCCCACATGGCCACAGCCTATCTTTCCCATAGATCTGAGCTTGCACACCCACACACACACACACACACACACACACACACACAGTAGGAGAGAGAGAGATAGTGAGAAAGAGAGTGAGAGGGAGAGAGAGAGAGAAAGACAGACAGGGAGAGAGAAACAAAGAGAAACAGAGAGAGAGAGAGAGAGACTGAGTGACAGAGTGAGTAAGTTCTCACAGAGAGATGATACAGCATTTTATAACACTGTGCCAAAGAGATCAATAGCTTTAGGGTGTGTGATGGAGACGATCGGTTTCAAATGGTGAGTTCACACAAAAGGGGAAGATAATGTGTCACATTAGTGTGAATTGCACAAAGGGGCCCGATCTATTCAGAGCATGAGAACGTGGTTCTGAAAGAGAAGCAGAAAACGTTTTTATTGAAATCATAAGAAACACTTAAGGTTTTTATTCAACTGGGGTGATATTAGTACATTTAAGCCAACAAATGCTTCTTTTTTCATTCTTGTTTGTTTAATGTCATTCACCAAAGTGGTACATTTCTAATGTGTGAGAACTACCTCCTAGTGACTCCCAGTGCAATCATTACGTCACAATGCATCTACGCACAATGTTATAACTGCTCATCCCTCGACTGCCATGGGCCACCAGTGCTGTCAGCATATGCTGATGAGTTTCATGCGCATGCATTATTTACAATGTCCAACAGCAGCAAATCATAGAGATTACACTGTTAAAGTCAATGAGAGCTCTTAACGGGGGCCACATATGGCTGGAGGTTGACTTGGCTTATTCTCTCTATCTGTAACCTGAGGAGAAGGGTCCCCTTTGAAAGCCCGATTGATTTTCACAACAATGGCGGGCTCATCGGCCCAGCTCGGTCCGGCCACCATCATCCTGTCATTAGCAGTCCGCCCCTTCCATAAACACGACCTCAGAGAGGGCAACAAGGTTGAAACGATAAGGTCAGGACCCAGGGGACACCTGCTGTTCCATCTATAAATGCTCAGGACCAACATGGGGGTCCTTTGTAGACTGGTGCAGTGTACGCCTCAAACACTCTCAACGCAGAAATGTGATGGGCAAACTGGCCTCAGAAGCTATAGTTCAGTCCCACATATTTCCGACCAGCTAATCAAATCAATTTTAATTAGCATAACTCTTCAGCTAGGTAGAGGAGTAAATTATTGAAATCACTTATCTGGAAAGCACAGGTAAAAGCAGGATTTTGAAATATGTGGTACTGGATTTTAGCTTCTGAATCCAGGTTGGCCATCACTGAAAAACCACCACAGGGCCGCCACAAGACTGCTCAGCTCAGTAAACCTCCCTTTGAAGCCTACTGAAGGGTGTTAGGATGTTGCCCCCCACCCCCCCATCTATTAGGACATTAGCAGACTGCTTTTGGCAGCGCTACTGGCACCCCTACCGCTACCTTTCTGGAAACGGCAGGCAACGTCTTTGTTTTGAAGACCAAGCCCATGAATTTTGGGCAAAAAACAAAGAATGTGTGTGGGAGCCAGACATTCTGAGAGAGACATGATAATACTGTGATTATCCTGTTTTGAAGGAAATTATATTATCTCTAAGCCTTTACCAATTAAATGTTCTGGAGAGTGCATCAATTTGACACTAAGTTGTGCAGACTCTAGCAACCAATACTCCTTATGCAACAGTATATAAACAAACTTGCATGCTTGTTCTTTGAAGGTGAAAGATCAATGTTGTCTCATGGATTTTTGTTTTACCCTGAGACCGGTTTTAGTCTGATGGTGAACCCGATACCCTCAAAGCTCTAATGAGCTACAGCTTCTCTGTGACATGCACAGCTGTTCAGGCAGGAAACACCCAGGTGCGTCTCCCTTTCACAATCTGGATGCTAAGTCCCCCCCCCCCCCCACCATCCTTCTCCTCTTTGTCACCCACCAACACCCAGCCATCTCCTTAAATCCATACAAACACCCCCACAGCTTTTCACCACTGTGTATAGTGGTGGATGCTTGCTTGTGTTCTCAGAGCTGGATTACATGGCAGAGAAAGAGGCTTTCCGCATCCCGCAGAAAGCAGCCCTCCCACTGGGATCCCTGCCCCGTCTGCTCCCTACTGGGCCCAGCCCAGCCCAGCCCAGCCCAGCCCAGCCAAGCCCAGCCACCACCGACTGACACTGGGAAAGCAAGCGTGCACAATAGCACTGTCACTGTAACTCTCTCTCTCTCCCATTTTATTCAGGCTTCCAGTGAACCTGTTGGGGATTGAAGGAATGTCCATTGTTCACTGAAAGGCGTCCCGTTGTGGGAATTCCAACGGGCCACAATGGCATTCTCTGGGCAGACACTTGGGCCAGCGAAGGCCGCAAGAGCAGTAATTAAAAAAAAAATCTGAATGTGCAAAGCAATCTCTCATAATGCATGACTACGCCGAGTCAAAATAAAAATCCAAGCAGGTGTCTGTGTGAATAGGACTGTTACATCAGAGTCAAACACTGTGTGCATTAACAGCCCCTTCAGCTATCTAAAAAAATCTCTCAAAATTGAATTCAGTCAACTGTACAAACAAATAAAAGTCAGAATATTAAGTGTCTGTCTGCCCATTGGGATTACAGACAATGATGTAGTCTAGTTCGTGGAGGTGGGTATTATCGTAATATCGCTATATTTTTGAAGGAGATATGTATCTGACACTATATCGCCATATCAATATATTTTCAATGCTGCAATACCACTTTATCAAAACCACTTATTCTAATGTGTTCACACTGATCAGACAGCTGGAGCTTTCTCTGATCGCTCAGCTGTGCCCCTGTGTGCGTTACTGTTTACTTTTTCATTTGCACAGCTCTTTTAGAGCAGTCTTAACATGAAACACTTTGCTCATTCTGTTTTTGAAATATCAATATATATCGTATATCGCCAGTCAGCCCAGAAATATGTCCATATCGCTCAGCCCTAGTGGGTATTACTGTGCTCAATCTTTCTCCTCCCCCTCCCCCCACACACACACAGACACAACCACCAGCAGTTACACACACAACCACCAGCTCTTACACTATACCACTATACCTTTGCATATTTTTGATGGATATCTCCAAGTCAAAGAGCTTTTTAGATGGTTATGTGGCATATATACATGCCTGTCACGTGGACTACAGCTCTGGTTTAAGGTTTGACAAGCAAAAGGTTTACAGTTCTGGGTGCAAGACCAACCAGTCGGTTGACCTGGACCTCTCTAGCTGCCCCACTATACCGCCAGTGGGGGAAACTGAGCCGCTGATGAGGTTAAGTACACGGCTGACACTGCCCCTAGCCCTGATGAGGTGGGCAGTTTTGGGCTACTGAGGAGGTCGACTTTTTGACCTGTTGGCCAACAACGCATGTGACACATGTAGCTGGGGGATGTGGGTGAGAGAGGAAGAGAGAGAGCCTGGAGCACAGAGGAAACCTCTCCAACAGGTTCACTTAGCATCAGTTAAAGAGCAGCCTGAGGCTGTTGTGGGGGGTGGGGACAGGTGTCAGCAGTTTCAGATTAGCTGCTTCCACTGTGCGTTTCAACTTTACATCCACTTGAACTAACTAAATAAAACTGTTGGGAAATACAAAGACTATTAGTTCACAGACTATTCACAAACATTAAACAATTTACTTGGAATTACTGATTTACCAAGTACTATATATCTCTTTACACCTTTGAGCCAATGAAATGGCAAATGTTATTCTGAATATTACTCCTTAGATGAGATCTGAGTGATGTTTCAGGGCCTGCGTAATGCCAGTGGTTCTGGAAATGTGTCTCACTCACACATAAACACTCATCACTCACCGACAGGGAATGTATGCTGCTCGTTACCACTCACATAAACAACTGTGAGGGCAGCTTAGTAACAAAGGCGACAAAAATGTCCCCGGAGTCCTAACATTAAACCTCTTAGCAGACCAAGTGTAGTTGCTGTTTGTTTTTTTTTTAAGAATGATTGCTACAGGATGAGAGGCAGAAGGCATGGACAGTCTCAACTGAAAGTGTTTTTAAGTGAGAAAACACAAAGATGATGGCCTGGACCATCATCTACACAATCACCTAAACGTAACCACACTAAGACCATTGCCAGAGCTGTTAAGGGAAAAAACAAAATTACTGTCATACTCAGGCTGACAAAGAACTCCCACACATCATTTCATTCAGTTGAGGCTAAGAACACATACCGTGACCCACCCTTAGCTTAAGGCAGTGCAGCTTCTTCAATCATAAAGGTGTTTTTTTGTGTGTTTCTTGCTACAGCTCTAGTAGTCAATTTATATATTATTAGGAAATCTGTTAAGTTATAATAAAAAGCACTTTATTACTAAACTGTTAAGGGAGTCCTATATGCTAATACAGAAAAAAAAGCCTTACACACCAAAAAGCTTTTACTGAACATTTAATGTGCATTACTGGAAACTGTTCTTCAGTGTCTTTACTGCTTTTTAGAAGTCCAATACGCACGCATGATGATCTCTGCAAGAGCATTACACCAGGATCACCTTCCAAATGAGTAACGTGGAAAGAGAAGTTTTTTCAAAACCATGTTACATACTGTAGCACTGTAATTAAAGTAGTTCTGTGGAACCTGTTTGTCAGTACAAACTGATGCGAGTTACAGGATTAGTGACAAAAAAACCCTTCCTGTAGTAAATTAATGAGAATTTGTTGTGTTGCATGAGGTTTCTTCCAAATACAAATGCACTAATGAAACTGGCGCTTTTTTCTTCAGCCTCTGCACAGTCAGCTAGCATAGCTGTGAGAATTTTTTCACTGGACGTATTTTCTCAATATTTTCCCATTAACAGCAAAAGACTTGTGTCTTTGCCAAGCTGAGCACCAACACTGGCCAACAGAGAGCCTCTGATTGTATGCTACGCTAGCTGGGGGTGGCCCCACACGAGGCCTCACCACCACCATGGCAACAGGTTTGTAGGACACAGAAGCAGCCGCATGCTCTAAAAACAAGATTTACAGCGCAGGCCCACTTTGGGTCACTGAGGGAGGAGATGAGGGTCAAACAGATTGACTGCATTACTGTGTAAGCCAACCCACACATAAAACACTTTCAGCCTTTGAACACCATCGCGTAACAATAGACATGTGTCATTATTTACACATAATAATCACTCTACTCTACTCCACCTCATTCAGAATGTTGCAAAGGCAACATCAGAAGGGCATCTCCTAGCACCTTTCCAATACTGGCTCTTTTAAATCCTGGAAAGCCACCGTAGTGGAACTGTGACCAGCTGAGTATGAACTGCTCCAGGGTCAGCGGGTGACAGAGATGACATTTGATGTCACTGCAACTTTGGATGCGACTCATCAGAAGCCTTCTGAGGCACCTGAGCAGCAAAACTGGTCCTGTGTGTGTGTGTGTGTGTGTGTGTGTGTGTGTGTGTTTCAGTTGCATGGTGGCAAGGGCCTGGGCAGCATGCCTGATGCCTGGTGGTGCTGGTGACTCAGACGAATCGTGATCTGCTATGTGTGAGCGACAGCATGACCGCCTGATCTGACATCCACAGGGAAGAAGTGAGTCACCATGGTGATGTCACACGGGGGCTGAGGGGAGGGAGGGAGGCAAGGGGGAGTTGCAGCACACCCCAAAAAGACAAAAATCACACACACACACACACACACACACACACACACACACACACACACACACACACACACACACACACACACACACACACACACACACACACACACACACGAGTCTGAGACGGCAGGCAGTGCCGGTTTCAGCGACGCATTTGCATGCAGACGTCACACCAACAGATGGGTCAACACATGCATGCAAACGCACAAAAATGTATTTGTGGACTAACCGCCATGGCTCTCTGACATTTCACATCCTCGGAGATGGACTGTCTGAACTGCACTAGGCAAGACAATGTCAATATGAACAAGACATCCCCCTCCACCTGTACCTCTCCCGCACAATTCAAAGCTGAGGCAAGAGGCTGCAACACCCACAAGGATTGCACCCCCCCACACCCACCCCCCACCCAAAACCAAACCTTCATCGTGCAGTTGTCTTTCTCTCTCCACTTGTCTGTTTGTCCTCCATTTTTTTTAAACAAAATCATGCCATTTTGTATGAACAAATACAGCACATATAACAGATAGGCAGGCATAAATAGGATAGGAGGGCATAAAAATGTCCTCATGTTAATCCTACAGGGGCCCTTATCCCCTTTCAATATTATTGAGAAAGAGAAAAATAATGCCTGGATCCACCCTGTGAATTTAAGCTAAATGGGCTCTTCCTTTGGCCCACGTTACATTCACCTCCAGTAGTGTCATGGAAATGGGACTGGCAGTTTTGTGTGACTCTGCCAACAAAGAAAAAATTCAAATGACAGTAGAAACCTAACCGCCATAGCAAAAGCAACTCATCTAAGTGGATATATAGCCTGGAGCTACACAACGCTAAAAGATTACTTTCACTTTGAATACAAATACATCATAAATATTTGAAAAGTATACCTGTGGCCACTAATCTCAAGATGTTTGCCTGTATGTATGCAGGCTTACAATTGCAGGTTTACCGGCTGTTTTATCCTTTCTTCTCATCACCTCCTCCACCCCTTTCCCATGTCCTTTACCTTGTTCCTCTTTCATGGCTTCATCTGTCCCCCTGGATAAGCCTAAGGCTCCAGCCACCAACCAGAGGGTTGCCTCCTCCCAGTAGAGGGAAGTTTTGTTTTGTCTAGTTTTGGCCACCATCAACATGTGTTTGTACTTTAGTATTTAGTTCTTCATTTCTGTAAATCCCACACTGACTGTGTTCAGTATTAAAGGAACTGTTCTGCATTTCTGTGTTTACCTATCAGTGTTGATGTATGACTTTGAGCTCATACTTTGAATGATTTTGACTAAATGTATGTCGATGAATTCCTGACATTCTGATTTTATGAGTGATGGGGGGGAAAGGACCAAAGTAACAACAGTCTGGCTGTTTAATGGCATCTTGTTTTCCCTATAGTGCCTAAGAGTGGCACGGGAGTAGCAAGACAGGATTTCCCATAATGCTGTGCTTTACATGCTTTGTACTTGTGCAGGAACACCCTTCCCCTGTTTACTCAAGTGCAGGTGTTGGGTTAGGGACTATTATGCTTTGACCTTTTCAAGCACTCAGAGGCCCATTATATGCTTTTACATTTCTAAAGCAGTACAAACTCTGTCAACAAAGAACATGCTACCAATATACTCCTACTTTCCCTTCCTATAAAAATAAGTGACTGTGGGTAGAAAACACATCAACATATATTCATTAACATTTACCTGAATGGCACTTGGAAACATTAGTGGTCTACTTGCCTAAGAATGTGTTTTGGGCAAAATTACTAGCTTTGTCTTTGAATTCATGTGTGAATGACGTAGGTCCGTCACTACTGCCTCAAAACAGGTGACAGATCAATGACAAACCCTTACAAAATCCCACATAAAACACCTTTAGGCAGAACAGGGCATGGCTTCCTGTATGGGGGTTACCCACCGCTTGGAACGAGTTAAACAGACGCAAGACAGAGAGCAGACCTGTTTTTGAAAACTTTAGTCATGTGAGGCGATAAAGAGACATGTTCAGACATGCCCTCCAAAAAAGAAGGATCTCCATTATTACTATGTTAAATGGGCTAGTTTATGTGATGGAGCCAACATGATGTCAAAAAGGTTTTCTATCCAACACATGCTTCTTCTCTTCTCTGCAAATAAGGTATGTGAAAATCACCACAGTGGCTTGGTATTTAAAATGACAAAAATCACAAAACAGTTCTGCTTTTGAAAAATCACACACAGCTCAGTGACTGACTACAAGTGCAAAAATGGACATCAACTAATGTTTTTGTCCCCGAGTCACTCAAGCGGCTGCTGTGCTTTGGTAGCCGGCAACATTCTTGTCATAACTCTGACATTATTTAAACACGGTCTCATCTCTGTGGCTTTGATGGGACTGAAGTGGAAATAATCCACTTCTGATCAGCAACGCAGCCAGAAATGTTGGGCCCTATAAAAGAATACAATTCTGGGCCACTTTATTATTAATAAAAATAAAAAAGGGTCATTAAAATCATCCTTAGTCACCCACCCACCCACCCACACCCCCAGCTAGGCCCCTGCTTCAGATGAACTCCACTTGCTGGACAAACAGTAATAGTCATTTTGTTGCTTGTTCATTTAATAAAAGGTACCCAAACATTTGTCCAGTATTCTGTAAGCGGTGTTACTCACAAGGTGAGTAATCAGACAGGTGGGATGAAGGACAAGAAGTACCACCACTACATAATCTGTGGTACCCCCATGTGCATTTATTGCACCTGTAAAGTCGTAAAGTTGTCGGCCACAGAAGTACAAAAACCGATGAAGCATTCCAATGTTCACAACAATAAGTAAGCTGATCTCTTCTACCCCCACCAAATGAGTGGACCTGGAAGACTGCCAAATGGAAGCATTAGGCACGCCAGTGGGCCCCTGTGGCATTCCCCACCCTCTCTCTCTCTCTCTCTCTCTCTCTCTCTCAGGGAATTCCATCTATCCGGCAGATTAAGACACCGGCCTGGACGCAGCCTGTCGCGTCCTGTCCATCTTTCTGCATGACTACGCAGCCATGGATGTGCACTGACCCTTGGGAGTGCCATGCTACCTGAGGTTGCGTTTTTCCCACTGCGCTAAGCCCTGTGATTTTTTTTTTCAGAGGCCAATGCTATTACGGGACAGAGAGCCAACCTCAGCCGTCGCTAAGCTCAGATGATCTCCAGATTTGCATAGGATGCGGCGAGAGGCTACACAGTGTGCAAGTGCCAACTTGGCAGCGGAACAGGTGACCTTTACATTAGAGAGGCTACATCAAACAGCAACAGCGATTGTACATCCATCATCTGGCTAATTAGGATTTCAAATTCATTCTTTAGGAAAACGTGTTGAAAATCAATGACTAAGGGCAACAAATAACATGTTAATTTACATTTAGATTGCCATATGTTCACTTGAACACCAGTGAAATCTAAAGTTCCTCAGAACACTACCACTCCTGAACACACATGTTGTTTGGGGCATTCTCAGCTGTTGCGTAGAGATCAAAACAAGCAGCAGGTAAGTCAGAGAGAGGCAGTCCACAAAAACACTATGACAAATGGGATGATTTGGAAAAAAAGAGATTACACAAGTTATTTTTCTCAAGTACTCAGTCATGACTGAATCATCTTAATTATGTCTCCCTCTTCTGACTGACTCATCAAAGACAGAACAGAGTGATTATGACATTCACAAGTTGCCCAAATATAACCAATACTTGCACACAAAAATTAGAACTGTGATGCTGAGCCAGGCCTTCCGACCTTTCTTCATCTACACGGAGCCTCCTACTGGTACAGGGCATGTTGCCAACACAGGCCTGACTAACAACATGGCCACCTCTGCCAGCAGTTCCCCTTTCATCCCTACACACAAAGCCTTTCCACTGTTGCTTCTGGACATGCATCCAGGCACACAATACATGCAAACCATAAAGGTGTGAAGCTAAAAAGGTGGCACTGGGTGGCCTGGGCCACCCTGGATAAACTGGCCATTAAAACTTCTTTAAAAAAAATTAAAAAAAAACTGGCTGCCTTGAATCAGCGTGGTAGAAATGAAAGTAAAAAGCAGACACTCATCTTTCTATCACGCCTAGAACTGGCAGCTACTGTAGCCAATATTCCTTAAAACCCCTGAATCACTCGGTGCCCCTCTAGGGCCACCTGACAAAATGTCTAGAATCACCACTGAAAGAACTGACAAACATTCACAGCACCTACAGCACATCTGTGGTGGGTGACCATTAGGTGACCAGGTCTGTCTAAGGCCCCACATGTCCCTGCTCTCTGTGCTTCAGACCTCTCAGTCCCGGGTGACCTCAAAGGCCCAGATGTAGGCCACTGGATCAGCCGCTCTTTAATCATGGCCCGCAACCTAAAAATAAACCAGTGGCAGCATTTCTCACGCCCATTAAAAATACTACGACCCGAGCTCGCCAGAGCCCGTCCGAGCGAAGCGGTGAAAATATTTTGCTTGTGAGGAAAACTTTGGGGGATTCCAAAACTGAAGATATTTTGAAGGATAGCTTTCAATGCTGGTTGATAACCAGTGCTGGTTGCGTGACCTTTGAACTTGCTTGCAATGGATCACTGTAGTCGTCGTGCTTCTGTTTGAAATTCTTCAGCCAACTTGGATCGGCATGAAAGGCACTCAGCGGTCCCTCACTGAGGAGTGCTAGTCTGACAAATCCAGAGAGACCGTTCAGAGCAAAAGGGACACATTCTGCAGCATTTTCTTTAGGAAAACATTCTAAGGATTGCATTCTGACATTTAATAGTGGGAAACTGGCGTGTATTCCCACACTAAATATGGATCATGACTCAACACTCTTTAGATTTAGTCTGTGCGTTTGTGCCAATTTAAACTTAACATAAAACAAAAGTAAACAATTTGCAAACTGATATATTGATAACCTGGACAAAACAGACACTACATGGCTACTTCAGTGTAACCATTATCTTATTAAATCATAAGTTGCTGCATCCCAGTTGCAAACGCTCCAAAATCCACCAAACCAAACCATACCATTTACTCATGGAAGGAGATTGGTTCTAGAGAATCAGTGCCAAATCATCTTTGTAAACATGCAAGGTCTCACTCAAACCCAATGACTGCTCTTACTGAGAGTGGCTACTTTGTTAATCCTCAGCACACACTGTACCCACCATCTAAGACAGGATGCAATGTAACGTTATTTAGAATTCAGAATTCAAGTTTGACTAGAATGGTTCCTGAGGGTGCTGAGAGCGAAATGGCACAGTGGTGAGGTCACTCATAGCAAGCATACTTTATAATGCTTAGAGGCAGGTTTGTTGAATCGGTTTCACTACGTTGAGCTCGATATGGAATGCATGGAATTTTCAAGAAGCTCTTAAGCTTTCAAAAGTGATGAGCCGTCAACTCATGACTAGGAAATGTTACCTATGCCTGAGTTGTCACATATCCTAAACAACTGACAATGTTATTAAGCATAAGTTTGTGATAACTTTATATCACTGAATTATAGTGCGAATGCTCGCGGTGCTGCAATATGACTACAGGCAATTCAGTCTTGAACAGAAGTCCGACAAATGCCTTTTATGGCGAGCCTTGTATTCCAGACTGTAGGATACCCCATCATGCGCTTTCGGCTAAACTTGGTCGTATCACCCTATCAACAATTCATGACCGTAAAAACATTCTAGAACTGAACACTTTCAGACACGAGAATCCAAGATTTGTAAACAAAGCGTTGACCATGTCAGCAGCAGTAGGACACCCCTTAGTATTCTAACAGCTGTCAACCCATTTGGTTTACATATAATCACAACATTCAAACAACGTTAACACATGGTACACAACTAGATCACGCGACGTACATAGCTGTTTAACAAGTTACTCGCAGACCGGGCCAAGTTGCTGAATGCGAAGCTAGTTTCTACGAAACCAGGTGTAGACAAAACAACGCTAAGGCCCTTGGGACTGCTCAAACAAGGACAAATCGTGGGGTTTTAACTACGATTAAATATGAGACGAAGACGACGCGAGTTCACCTGTCGATCCTCTTACCTCTCATCCACTCGACAACTTGTTTTGGCGTCCACTTTGTTATTGGCTCCATTGTTTGCATTTTTGAAAAACACAACAGACTAAGTTATATCAAAACTTCATAGCCAGTT
The DNA here is from genome assembly GCA_027475355.1 of Coilia nasus. Lineage (NCBI taxonomy): Eukaryota > Metazoa > Chordata > Actinopteri > Clupeiformes > Engraulidae > Coilia > Coilia nasus. The sequence goes on from CM050205.1 coordinate 24,793,839, forward strand.
TCAGTCGGCCGTGTTGACTGGATGAGTCGATGAGCTATTTAGTGCATTGTTGTGATAGTCCCATGCCTGTGTCAGTAGCCTATGTCCAAAAGCCGCACAGTGAGCTGAGCACTTCGCGTTTGGGAACTTTCATTCACGCATGGCTCACAGACAACCAGGCGGAGAAAAAAAGTCTCGGGGGTTTACCCGCGGTTCAAGTTGCAGTATCTAATCCATCCCTCAAACCACTTCGCTTCATCGAGGGTTGAACGGGGGAGGAGCGAGTCCAATGAACGGATTCTTTATGACAATACAGCCCTATGAGGATTTAATTATTTGAAATAATTACACAAGCCAGTGTATACAACCACAACTTAAAATGTGGTAATAGCCGTGAGTTAATTTTAGGTCCAAGAAAATACATAGCCTATTCAAGTCTATAGTTGAAGATAGGGGCTTTCTTATTGATTAGCAAGAAATCCAGTCAGTCATATTGTTTGGAGTTGAAAATTGATTGATTAGAAATAGATTTAATGATGATATAAAATCGAAATGAGTCAGTGTTTTGGCGATATGCTGCGAGCACGCTGGATTATTTTCAACCCACAAGCGCCTCCTACCGGTTCAAGCGGTTATAGATTTACTCACTGAACTCAGGCTAACATTGTGAATTAACAATACGACTACGTTATATTTAACCTCTGATGGATGATGCATGCCCAATCCAAATCTTGCTTTGGTTAAAAAGGAAACTTTTTTCCTATCACAACATTTTTTTAAACTTTGAAACCAGTGAGTAATTGCTTGAGCTTGTTAATAATAATCTGTATTACCTTGCATACTCATTTTTATGGAGCAGAAGAGAACTTATCCATACACCAACACTCATCCTTACATCATATATACAATGCTTTAAGTACGGGGCAACAAATCTTTGAGTACATGCATCTGCCCAAAAGCACAAAAACACTGACCTCAGGGAGGCCCACAGTGACCGTGTTTATGCCCTTGTGTCCTTTTATGTTGTAGGGTGTTGTCGAACAAATCCTCCTTTTTTTGTAACACTTACCAGCTTTCCCAGGGGAGAATGAAAAACAGCGTGACAACTTGCCAGGACCACACCCAATGCTTTGCTCCACAAGTCAAGCAAACCTTATACTTTAAATAAAGCTGAAAAGATAAAAAGCAACAGGATTCCAATCGGTTGCATCAAAGACAGAAAAGTATGGGAACCAAAGACTTGAAAGGGTTCCATATAAGGTTTATGCAATGTGTTACCAATTCATTATAAGATAAAGCCTACAGATAACATTGACATATAAACGTTAAAGGAAAGTGTATGGGTGGAGCAAGAGCATATTTTAAAATGTTTGGATTTTTCCATGAACATTCACTGGAAAGCCATGCATTTAACTGATATTGCATCTGTTCTACAGACACACATTCAGCACATCATTAGTCACAGGGACCACAGCACAATAGCTGAAATGTTTAGTGTAGTTGTCACTGTTTAGCTGCTGTATCTCTGGGAGACCTGTGGTTTGTCTACAGGGGTGTGTGGGTCTGCTGCACTTGTGCTAACAGGTACAAATACTCCACAGTTAAGCATGGGTGGGGCAGGGCTAATGCATAAATTCACACACGCAATGAAAGACAGGGACACAGCCACTACACAGCCACATGCAAACATACACACACACACACACACACCCCTACACACACACACACACACACACACGTACAACACACAATACATTTACACAAACGTATACAACACACACAAATACATATACACACACACACACGCAAGCACGCACGCACGCACACACACACACACACACACACACACACACACACACACACACACACACACACACACAGAGGAATAACAGTTGATGTTGGTGTCCTCTGTGTCACACTTTACCTTGCACAAGCAGGGAGAGTCCCAATCCCGCTCTGTACATGTTCCGGCTGCACAGCTGGAGAATCCGTCTGTAAATCAGTGTTCACCTGTAATTACACCTCAGCACATAGCAATTTGCTCGCAGGCAATAAACTACTGGAAGCAGGTACACTGCCATTACTTCTGCTTTTTTTTTAAACCACAGACTTAAGATTTCCCCTGGGATTAGCAGTCACAGAGGCCACCATTTCATGGCATCTCTCCTGTACAGAGACTGAAACTTTAATAAACCTGGAACTTTAAATAAAAGATCAATAACTTTAAAAAAAGCAACATTTCAAAAAATGATTAGTAATTATTATTTGGGATAGGTTTCGTATTTGAAAATCAAATTCCATCTGTAGAATTATGAGAACATAAGAAGAGTTGCCAGCTACATTTAAACAGACTGAGGAGACATTTCGTAGGCTTTTGTTGGTGCTTCGGTGGTAGTCAGTCAGCACGACAGCTCTGCTCACTGAAAAGGGAAGAGGGATTTTCAGCACTTTCTCATCTGGACCATCAAAAGAAACAAAGGCAGCGCCGTATAGCCCCACGTTCACACGCTTAGACGATGTTAATAATAAGTAGTCACGGAACGGCTTCTCTAATGAGTATGTACGGTGAGAAATTGATGGCTGACATGCAATAATTGTCTCTGTGTTAAAATTAGACACAAAACACACCCAGGACATTGCTGGGGGGGATTTATACCAGTTTCAACTTGGTAGATATTAGAAAGCAGAGCTACACAAAAAACAGAACAGAGTGGTTCAGAGCAGTGATGGGCAACCTGAATTCAGAAGCTACAATCTATATTCCAAATTATCTGGTTCTACCTGTGCACATAATGCAAATGATTTCAATATTTAACTCCTTTTACCGGTTTGAAGAGTTGTGCCAATTAATCAGTGATTAGGACTTACGAAAGAAACAGCAAATTCTTGTGAGATCCATCCCAAGGTCATCCCCATCTCATGCCCCTAAGAAGGGAACCTAACCCCAAGTTGCTCCAGGGTGGCTGTCCCTGTAGCTTACGGCATGCCACTCTGACTGAGAGCATCTGCTAAATGACATACAATGTAATAAAAAGATTAATATCCTTACATGAAGTGAACAATATCCTAGTCATACACATGCCCATTGCGCTGACTGGCTTTCAATCAACATGATGTGATGTAGCTACAATCTAGTATATTCCAAATCATCTGATTCTACCTGTGCACATTATGCAAATGTTTTCATTCTCCTTTTACCTGTTTGAAGAGTTGTGCTAATTTATGTGTTGTTATAGTGACAGGCTGGAACACAGACATGGTACTGGATTGTGGCTGCTAAAGCCAGGCTGTTCATCATCACTAGTTGAGAGGAATATCCCTGTGAGGACGCTGGTTTGGTCACAAGGACGTTTGGTTGGGTCATATGGCACTGAGTCCAGGCTGGCTGTTTCATGGAGCTAGTCCTAAGGATTCCTGACTTTCTCTGTGTCTTTGGTGCCACATTTTAACATCTAATCTAATATTTAAATAGACAAATGGGACTTTCACTTTCATGTGTGTGCTTTTGTGCTTCGAAGGGTGTGTAGCAGGGATGAAAATTGGCACCAGCCATCAGCTAAATGCTGGTAAAATATGAAAGTGACTGGTAGATTTTGGACATAAAATAATAATTTACTTGCTGGCTGGTAAATTTAACCATTTATTTGTCAGTGGCTGGTAAAGATTCACATTTTGCAAAGTCAATTTCCATGCCTGGTGTGTGAGCTTGCATGTGCAAATATATGTGTGTTTGTCAACACATTAATTTTATACCTATTATTTTTATCAATATTATATACCTATGCATTTTATAACTATTTGCCTTTAACTTCTATCTCAATGGGATGCAGAGAAACGTCACATATAATGGTAATAAATTAAGTACCCAAGAGAGCCGAGAGACCCGAGAAACCCTGCAGTATGAGACCGTAAAATCCCCAAGTTACAGGTGACAGGTGGTCAGGAAATTGTATATGCAGCAGAAGCACATGAAACAGAAATAAATGGCACACAAAATAAGGTGTGAAATCCAGTCACTGTGGTTAGTTTAAAGGGTGCAGGGAAGGTGGCAGGGAAACCCCTTGTTGGCTTGCACAAGACTCTAACAAACACCAACAAACTCCAACAAACACCAACAGTTGGGTCAATATGGACCATCAATCTGTCTTTGTTTGTTCTTGTTGGATGGTAGCTAGCTGAAAAAACGTCTTATTTGTCATTTACTGCCTGGGCAGTGCGGAACTGGCAGTTGGTTTACTGAACATCCTAAAGACTGCCACCTGTCAGGTGCTGACAGCTGCCAACTTTTGAATGTCTGTGTTTGTTGAGGCAGTATGGAAGCAGCTTTATACCTGTTCATAGTCAATGGTCACAATAGTTAATAATTTAACTGTTGGAAAAGCGTTTGTTCTAATAATAACAATAACAATATAGTTTTAAACACTTGTCATACAGACAAAATAGCTCAGCCAGAAAAATTGAACAACCTCCAGCAACTGAAAAAAGTAATGCCTGTGAGTTACTGTGGACATGACAGATGGCTGAAGGATACATGGGATTGCAACTTCCAAAACAGGGTTGTCTACACATCACAGTGTCACTGAGCATAGAGTGCACATTTCAGTGTCTGTGGTAATAATACCCAGCACTCCATAATGTAGAACAGCAGATTGGGAGTGATTAGAGGTCTTTAACATCATAGCCGTCTGCGAGATGAAAGGAGTGGGATGTAGTGGGAAAGAGGCTTTATTGTAATCTCAGTGATCACAGGTTAGCAGGTATGAGATAAAACACTAGGTGTTGACAAAACACAGTAAGCAATATACAGCGGTATGATATTATGCAAACTTTATGGAAAGCAGAATTTATTGTGAGTGGCTTTACAGGAGACGTTTGAAGGAAGTCTAACATGGGAGTGTAATGTTAAGTTACCCTGTATTTGTTTTTATTAAAAGACCACATTTAAAACTGATGTTGATTAGCTCCCCTTTAGTCATACACATTAAGCCCATGCAGAAATGTCTGATCTAAGGGATACTGAATGAGTTGCAAGCTTTACCAATATGTTAACCTGCATCCATTCTTCACCAATGAGGTGGTGGTTTAAGGTGTTGGTTGTCTGGGGGTCAAAAATTAGGACTTACCAAAGAAAAACCAAATGGTTGGGAAATACATCCCAAGGTCTGCCCCCATCATGTGCCCCTGAGCAGGGAACCTAACCCCAAGTTGCTACAAGGTGGCTGCTCATGTAGCTTATGGCATGCCACATGTAATGCAATGAAATGATTAATATCCTTTCATGAAATGAACAATATCCTGCTCATACATATGCCCATTGCACTGACCAGCTTTCATCTTGTGCTTTTTCTACCTTTTCCCTAGGTGCACTTGTCCTGTAAATTTTCACAGACCAACTGGCTCCTGTGATTTAGAAAACAAACCCAGTCATAAGACTTTTGCCTAGACTTATGACACTGATAATATGGAAACGCTAGGAGTAAAAGACAGGCAAAGTGTTTTCCCTAAAAATAGTATGTTACAGTAGAATAAAGTTTGTTGTCAGGAAGGCTCAAAGATCTTCTCCCAAAAGTACTTTTTTATACGCACATGTATCTTGTGCTTTCTCTAAACTCAGTCTCCACACTGGGATATCCATGGGAGGTCTTTACAGGATTAGTGAATCATGGGAATGGTGTCTGTTGGAGATACATAAAGAAGAGGCTCTGGGGCCCTGCTAGAGTGGGTATGTGTGTGTGAGAGAGTGTGTGTGTGTGAGTGTCTGTCTGTGTTTCTTCTGTGTGTGTGTGTGTGTGTGTATGCATGTGTGGGCGGGTGGGGGTGGGTGTGTTTGTCTCTCTTTTTGTGCGAGCAGATCTGTGTGGAGAATGGGAACACCCAATTCTCATGCAGCTAAACAGAGCTACATGCCACGATGTGGAGAATAGCAGAGTGCGTACTACTTCCTGTTTTCTTACAGTGTTTCAATAGTGCCGCACGCTTCCTTCCAAAAAGACCATTGCACAAAACAATGTCAGTTGCTCCCTCATCTCTGCCTGACATTCCAACTGGCCCCAAAACAACAACACAAGATTCCCTCAAAGTAAACAACGCAGGCAGAAGACGTTTCCTTTATCAGTCTCTGTTTTTATTTTGGCCACAGTACATATTTTGAAGAAAATTACCTAAATGTGTAATGCCATTTAAGGCCCTGCACATGAAAGGGTTGATAAAAATATACATTTCCTGGATAAACATGTTCTGAAAAGCTACACAAGCAGGTTCCCATGGTGATGAACAGGTGTGCTCAGTGACTCCTAATCACTGTGATACATCAGTAGCTATTAGCAAACACAATGAGTCCACGTATCATATTACTAGAAAAATACAATATGGCTTAAACAAAGGTAACACCTTACTTACACCTAACGTCTCTACTATATCATTTTAGCATCTTAGCCTCCACAGAGTTGTGCCAACAGGTACATACACTTCATGCATGACAGAGTTCATGTTCAGTTTTCCAACGAATCAGAGGTCATATGCTACTAATAAAAACGTAGGCTGCTTCAAAGGTTATTTATTGATAGCTACTGTACCTTACTGTACTATCTTTTACAGACTCAAAATGTTTCCAGATGCTTAGCAAACACAAAAAAACAAAGTGATAGCATGGAACGTGTATGTACACTTGAGTGGGTAACACAACTACACTTTCATACGGTACGTACCTAAAGCTGGCCTCACAGCCAAGTACCAAAGAACACAAGAACACTGCATCATGACATGGACAACAACTGCTCTAAACTTTCAGGTCTTCACTTTCCCCCTGCCGACTCCTGTGGGGACGCACGTTAGCATGAGCACAAAGGTGGCTCTGTGGCAGGCGAGAGATTAGAGGGCATAAAGACAGCACTGTTGGAGAGCAAGCACAGAGAGGACCCTGTGTACCGCAGGCACCCTGTATTTGGCTCCTGGGAGGGCAGCCGAGCCGTGAGCCCAGATTTCTTATTCTGGGCACAGACAACACCCGAAACCAGGATGGAGCATTTCTAGGACTACAACAAGGCTGGGACACAAAGGCGTAAAAGCAGAGGTGTCAATCCCGGCTTCAGGAGGTAAAAACCCGACCATGTATTCCTTCTGCCTGTGTATCTAACACAGGTGATTTTTTCTAATTAGCCTATCTACCTGTCTGATCATTTGTGCGCTCATTAGGATCAGATGGTTAAAAAATGGTTGGATCAAATCTGTGGCAGGGTTTTTGCTTTCTGAAGCTGTGATGGACACCTCTGTGTAAAAGAAGGTCAGGCGAAGCAGGAACCCTAGGATGTATAGGAGCTGCGCTTCACATGTTGAGGTACTCCAGGACAAAGACCTGCAAGATCTTGTTGAGGTTCTGGATCGTGTTCTGATCCAGGTTCTGCTCGTTGTCATCGAATGTGTGCCAGACAGAGGGGAAGGGGGAGGGAATGAGATGAAGCACCTGCACCCCTGTAGAAACATGGAGGAGAAATCATTACAATAAACAACTGCAGCAGCAGTGACTGACTCAAACAACAGTTTCAAACTGAGTGAGTTTCCATACAAGTGGCCAGCAGCCCTTTAAATGCATAAATATGGAGCATTCAGAAGAACTAAAAATATACAAATAAATAAAAAACATAAAACTAGCCTCACAAATCCCTCCAATGTTGAATGGGCACTAAGCCTAAAAGTGCTGGATGATACAAGTACTGAAGTCCTCAGAATACGATATGTGATTGTCACATTGTCAGCAAACTCAGCAACCTTACCATTTCAAAATCAGAGATCAGTGATAGCGAGAGTGTGGCTTACCCCTCTGCAAAAATGGTATGTGGTCGTCCTGAATAGGTCCCACGGGTAGACCGGGCCAAAAGTATTGGACTTCATTTGGGTGATCTTCCAGCTGGCCCAACTTGTGAAGACGGCGCTCTGCAGAGGCAAGGTGACTTCATGAGCGGCAGGTCACTACCAATCGTGCATTTAATTTTATTGGTGAAAGACAAGGATGTCATACATGTGGCAGATATGCCTCACCAACAATCATTTAAGAAAATGTCCAGAGCATGCACTATGCACTCATTACACCCAGAGTTGGATGGGACGTCAAAAGATCTCAATGAATGAGAATCTTCACAGACATTGCATAATTACAAGAGTTGGATGGTTTTTGGTTTCGTAGGTCGAGTTACAGGAACAATGACAAACACGTTGGATGATTGACAGCGCAAGTCAGAAGGACACTGAGCACAGACAGAGATAGGGACGAGGAAAACAAAGGGGCCACAGGATGAGGCCCAGAGAGCGCGCTCACCGATGCTCTGCAACCTGGTGAGCCATCTGGCGGTGTTGGAGAATTGGTTTCCAAAGCGTGGAGACGGCCCTCCGATCAGATCCAGCAATACAAACAGATCCTGGGAAATAGAGAAAAAAAAGAGGAAAAGAGAAGAGAGGAGAAGAGAAGTAGAGATGAGAAGAGAAGAAAAAAAGAAAAGAGACAAGAAGAGAAGAAAAGAGAACAGAGAGAACAAACAAGAGAAAACAAAAGAGAGCAAACAAGAGAAAAGAAGGCAAAAGAAAAGAGGAGAAGAGATAAAAAAGAGAAAAGAAGAGGACAAACTGAGACGGTGAGAGCAGCAGTGGAGACTGGAGAAGGAAAGGGGTTTTGACTTTGCCCTCAGAAGTGGCTGGGAAAGCCTTCCTCAAAGCCCGAGGAGATAAGCCCACAGAGCCTCTGCTTCCCCTCGGCCTTTGATGTTGGGCCTAACGTCATGTTACGCCTCTGGGTGGCCTTGACCCCATAAACATGGAGAGTCATGCAATCACAGCCTGGCTGGATTGAAGAGAGTGCGGTCACACTTCTCAAAACCTCACAAAATAATTGAACATGCAATCTGTTCTTTTTTTCTGTAAGACCTCTTACAATGTAAGTGCCAGGACTGGAGCGAATAATGTCTGAGATGTAGAGTCGATTATAATTCTTCAGATATAACTTAAAACCCTGGTATCTGTGAGAAAGTTTTGAAGAAGGATAGAAATGTTCTCTCTCTCTCTCACACACACACGTATACGTATGTATGTATGTATGTATGTATGCATGCATGTCTGTATGCATGTATGTATGTATGTATGTATGTATGTATGTATGTATGTATGTATGTGTGTATGTATGTATGTATGCATGCATGGATGTATGCATGTATGTATGTATGTATGTATGTATGTATGTATGTATGTATGTATGCGTGTATGTATGTATGTATGTATGTATGCATGCATGTCTGTATGCATGTATGTATGTATGCGTGTATGTATGTATGTATGTATGTATGTATGTATGTATGTATGTATGTATGTGTGTATGTATGTATGTATATGTGTATATTTTATGGGTGCCTGTGTCTGTCTATGCTAAAAACAAGACTCAATAATAATAATAAGGTGTACAATGGCATGTAGCTGGCTGGACTCGGAGTCTCCGGTAGGGTGGGCGGTCTCCTCCATCTTCTGGGCCAGGTGGCGTGAACCGTACAGGGAGTCGGTGTCGCTCCAATGAAACAGGGCCTCCTCACCGTCAAAGAACAGCAGCTGCAGGGTAAGGTCTGGATTGGAGTCCTGACAAATGGAAAGAAACAGCATGTGACGCAGATGAGACAGAGAGAACAGAATGAGCAGGGATGTATATAAAGGAATACAATATCACAAAACAAAGTCACAATTATGTGGACACATGCCCACACAAGGATACAATGTTCTCACACAAATCAGGACACAGTATCTGTCTTTTAAAATTCCACCAAAACATGCAAAGCCAATTCAAGCCAGTACACCTGAGGATTACTTCCAGTACTTGTTTTAGTGATACATCTAGGTAAATAAACGGAGACTACTATGAGTAGTAGTATACCTCAAAGAAGAGCAATATGACTTTATTCCTTTAGCAAAACAAAGTTTTAGGACTCTATTCCATTCTATTTTATTATATTTTATTTTATTCTTTTTTATTCTATTGGTAAGTACCATTTACACGGAATGAGCCTACCCAAGTTCATCATAAACCCCTAAATGATATTTGCATTTAATCTTCTGTCTTCAAAAAAGCACTGATTCAAGCAGCAGTTAAAATGTAAACAACTGTGCCCTCTACTGGTTGAAACAAATTACTGACTACAAGCCGACACCCGACACTTGCAAGACTGCAAAACAGAGAACTGAATTCTTTCACTCTCCGGTCCATATCTCTGAGTTGCGTAACTGAGGGAGTGAGTGTTACTGACAGGGCTGTCAGACCCACTGCTCCCAGTCTGACCTTGGGGTAACTGCTGACAATCACTCTACTGCCCCAGGAGGTCAGTGTGTCAGTGGAGTGGTCTATTTCAACTGCACAACCGAGCCGTTTAGAGGCAGGCAGTTCTCTGGAGGTGCAACTTCACAGAGGCTATAATAGGGTTACAGCTGTAACAGGGTTATAATTACAGCTGCACGCTATCACAACCCACTGCCTTTGCATTCTTTTCAGTACCCAATGTAAGCCACTAGCATTACTAGAGAACTAGAGCTAAAGATGCACTAGAGGACATGCATTTAAAAGACCTCCTTGGACATGTCTATGACCGACTGACTGGTTCAATTTCATTTAAAGGCCAAATGCATTTTAAGTATTTGTATTTGTATGGATTTGCAGAGTAAACAAACCCTAGACTGTATATAAATGAGCAGACTTCCCTCCTATTTCCATATTTAATATCAAGGTCCAACAATGGCCCATTCATAAAAGTATATGAGTTCCAATACCAACTAACATTAAACATGATAAGCAGACATCAAAATACTGGCAAGCATTAACGGCCTAAATCACATACCAGCTATAACCACAACAGACATTTTGATGGCAAATCACTTCTAGTCATAGCCCAAAAAGGGGGGGGGGGGTTGTATATTAAGGCTCACTTATTCTTGCTATAAGAATGTTGAATCCACTGTGCCAAATATGAACACTGATCACATTTCATTAAAGGTTGTAAATATTGCGATGCATGTTTAATAAACTGTGGCAATTAAATAATTGTTGTAGTGATTGTGATTGGTGTAGTACATTTTCTACAGAGGAGTTTATCTGCTCTTATCAGAGACAGGCTATTTCTGTAGACATCTTAGTAAATTGAAAGGTCAAACAAATGACTCAAGTATCTTCTTCCTTAATGCAATCGATTATCTGAACAAGTGACGCATTACCCCTGTCGACATTTCAGGAAGCACTGACGTGAACATGTTTCAGGGCTCATAAACATTCTACTTTTTTCCTCTTCCTCACATCACATCCTCATTGTCAGTATTTTCGACTTTCAAAGTATTCTTATTTTTAGGTAAACATTATAAGGAAAACAGAATCCCCTGTTTCCAATCATATTTTCACTCAATGCAAATATAGAAAAACGTGACAAACTTATTGAAATACATTATAGGCATGTAGCTGGTATTTAATTCAGGCTTTTGATATTGTTTGTGAATTTGCAAAATTGTGTTAGAGAACCTTTTTTTCTGATGTGTGACCCTGCATTCTTACTCTCTTTAACACATTTTAAAGCCAGGGAAGCATTTGTCTTTCCTTTTGCTTTTCTAATTTTCCCAAATGTATTTGTATGCAGAAAGTAAGTCATGAGACATATGGTTTATTAACCCTTTAAGATGCACCCCCTGTTATAACTTTGTTGTTACTAGAATGGCAATGACCAAGTTGTTATGTGTTACTAAACACTTTCTGTAATGTCGTAGTAATGGTGTAATGCTGTAGTTACATTTTTTTCAGTCACAGTGAGTCGTAGCGCCGGCGATACGGTAACCGCTAAGAGGGTCTACAGAAGGTTCTATTCTGTATCCTAAACACAGCACTTTTCCACAGCACTCACTTTCAGTGTCTTGAGCTCGTCGTCCAGGGCGCGAGCCAGCTCCAGCATCATGGCACAGGGCACAGCTGAGTCAGTGGCACCCTGGAACTCACGGCCATGCCACTGGGGAGGGTAGTACTTGGAGTCAAAGTGGCAGGCCAACACCAGGCGGCGCTTGGCTGACGGGTTGAGGGTGGCCATGATGTTGGTGAAAGGCATCGGGCCGTAAGGGGTCTGGTCACGGAAGCTGTCTTCACTGACATGCCAACCTGCTTTGAGGCCATTCAGGGTGGATTTGATGTGCTGGACACAGACATGAGCAAAACATGCATGTTTACAAACTAGTGCTGCTCGATTATGGAAACATTTATAATCATAAATGTTCTGATCAAAATTAAAATCATGCCTAATTGGTAACATTTGTATTAATTCAATTTGGAAATATGTTTTTTTTTTAACTCGTGTTTTTTTTTGGTTACACCTCTGTATTTGAGGCTACAGTCTCTGATCAATCACAGAATTTATTTTTTTGTTTAACTCAACAAACCTAGCCTACAAATAAATAAATACAATTGCAATATGAATTGCAGGTTCATAGGTCTGTTGTGATAACAGTCTATTGTTGAGGGTCAGGTGTTTGCAGGGTTGGGGTTGGGGATGGCGGTGCTGTGAGCCAGGGCGGCTAATCCCTGAACCATTTTAACAACACCTCTGTCATAGTCCCACATGACTCACCTTCTGCACGGCCAGGCTGCCAGCTGAGCCTGGGTAGCGAGTGACCAGCAGGGGCTGCAGGTCGGTCTTCCACATGCGGGCCAGGTCAGTGTGGGCCAGCACCTTCCTCACATCCTCAGAGCTCAGGGTGGTGGCCTTATGGTACAGCTGGGAGATGCCACGTAGGACACACACACACATGGGTAGGGTTAATTTAGGAACTGAATTTACATCAAGAATCATACAAGGTGAGGAGTCACCACCGCAGAGTTTTACTGATATTTTATTATGAGATAATTAAACGTCTTATTCCATAAGAAACCATTAAGTACTTTCTCTTTTTGAAATGTGATAGGTCACTCCGAGTTGCATATGCATGCTGCACGTAAAAATGTTCTTCTACCCCGATTGCCTCCATTAGTCAATGAATGAAAGAAAAATGAGTGAATAAGAAAAATGCAAATAAAGTGATGTAAGTTTGTGGATTACAAAAAAACATGCCACAGTTGGAGTTGTGTTGTTGTAGCAGACATTCACTTAGCAAAATATAGGTATGTGTGTTTGTTTAGAACGTTTAAATATCCTATTTTGTGTGACCGAATGGGCTTTCAATGATTGTAGTCTGTGACTAGCATGGCCGAGAACCTGTCATTCCTTCTGCTCAATCTCCTCCACCAAACTAGAATAGCCTGTAACAGGAGCACTAAAGCATTTTTTTTCACCAAAACCGGCTCACAGGGCATTCATTAATACTGGAGACCACCGCAAAATTAATGAAAAAACGATGCATTGAGACCTTTAAAGATCTAATGTACCAGATTTTAACAAAGACATGCTATACTTCCACCTGTAGTCCCCTGTCAGGTACTGAATCAACATGAAATATACAAATAAGTGTGCAATGTTCATTGTAAATATGCATGTGTACAAAACATACATGGGCAGAGTAAGTAACTAAACTTCAGTCAAGTCAAGATCAAGTATGAGTACAACTGAAATGGTAAATGTAATGGATTGCATGTATAAAGTGCTTTTTCAACCTCAGCAGAGTGACCCAAAGCACTTTTCAATTTCAAGCCTCACATTCACCTATTCCCACTCTCACTCGTATATCGATGGAGGAAGGCTGCCTTGCAAGGTGCCTAGAAGCACATTGGAAGCAGTATGGGGTTTAGGGTCTATACTGTCTACATGAATGTTGCTCTTATATCCAAATATGTTCAAATGCACAAAAAACAAAAAAAAACTGAAACAAATAAACATGTTACACTAACTAAACGCATTCGTCATTCAGAAATGGGCTGTATTAATCATTATTATGAGCTGTATTCATTATGGATGAGCTGTATTAATGCTGCATATATAAAAATATTTCAAACAAAAAATAGTACAACTTGTATTTTAAAAATAGTATAATTTGTGCTTCACTGACTTGAGGAAAATGGTTTCATATTTAGTATTATAACACTAATACAGATATTGATGTGTATTTGACACAGTACTGCAAAAAATGCTTTTGGTAATAAGTTGGTTATTATTTTAAAAATGGTGCAACTTACATAATAAACTGCACAAAGTTCCATGCTTGTTTAAGATGAAAAACAAATACATTATATGATAGACATGTGATGTGTCTTTTGTGGGTTGTTTTGATAGTTAACTGTATGACTAAGGAGTCCACAAGACCAGCAGTGCTAAATAAATGGAAAAATGGAATTAGAAAACCTATAAATGGAAAACCGTCTGGATGATATTCTCTTGATAAAATATTTTCCTACAACACACTCAACATCTACAATCACCATGTTCCACACATACAAGACAAACTAAAGTAAGCGCTTTACTCCCCCCAGGCTTAACTGTTCAAATTACCCTTTATGGTCCTTTATGGTCCAAAATTCCACTAAAGATTCCAAGTTTTTATCCTGCTTCAGATATCCCTTATTAGTGGCCATTCATGCCTTCCTCGCTGCTCTTCATTCATGAGCTCAGGTGGAGTTCTGCAGTTTTATGTTTAATAAAGTCTAAGTCAAAAGTCAAAGTCTTCAAATCACTCATAACCACTCCATGAAGCTGTACACAACATACACTAATTTGAAGATGATTACACAATAGGCCCTCCATAAGTATGCATGATGTTGAAACCAAATTAGGCTATATTCATGTGTGCCCACAGTAACACTGTGCCAGAGGTAATTTGGTTTTGTAGTGAATGTCAGAGTGTACAATGTTCCACTGATGCTGGTCAGGCTGAGTAGAGTGAACAGATCTAAGAAAATTCACAAAATGTTACAGAGTTGTGTGCTTATTGAGTGCCACTGTGGTACATGACTCTGCAACACTGAAATTCTCTGCATAGCATTCACCATACACACAGCTTCTACCAACACTCACACAAACCTCACACACACGCACACACAAAAGTGGTCTACTCGTGCCAGTGCTATTTGCAGAGGTTGAGAGCTTGACTGCCAAACATACTTAGCTAAACATTTTACCACACACTGTAAATAACTATGTTCATTATGACCATAATTAAAAAATGAAAACCACTAAATGTCTAAACTCTGTATATTATATACTTTGCCAACATAATCTTATCACTGCATTTCATACTTTTGTACACAGAACTCTACACATCATTTCAATATGAACTCATAGGTATTGTATTTATATAGAGCTGAATAATATAACTAATAACGACAGAAAGACCTAAAGTGGTGGTGACACTGTGCTATAGTATAGGTAGATAAACATGTTGAATTGATTCATTTGACCAGTTTCTCTTTGGTCTCAACGTTCATTCTTTCTAATGCATTGATTGAGAGCTGGTGTTTGTCTGATGTGTTTAAGGCAATAAACTAGGTCAATAATACTTTTCTTCTTAAACGCATCTCCACATAACCAGTTGCACCTTGTAGTCATAGCTACCAACTCTCCCATTTTTCCCAGGTTTCTTTTTTTCCCCACGTTTCTCCTGTATTTCAGACCCATCTCCCATTTTGTCCCAATAATATTCCATACATTACAAGGTCCAAACTTCTTTATCATTAATTAAATCAATACATTTGACCACTGCCACTGACTTTTTCTGAGTTTGTTACTGAAATCTCGACAGGTATAAGTCTTGAAGTGCAGCTCCCCCAATCTGATTGGTGAGTTACTGTTGATTTGCAGCTAATTAATGCACAGTGTGGTGGTAGGCTATAGACGTTCTGATGGCAGATCTGTATTGGGGAGCACGTCCTCCTGGTCTGAAGGGAGTTGAGGCAGACTGAAAAGGTCAGTTCAGCATCACCAATACAAGACTCTTGTCTCATTACTCACTCACCAGTCAGTGGGACTTGCGTAGCCTGAAGGCTCAATTGGGGGCCACCACCATGTAAGCAGACATTGTATCCTACCATTTGGGTTTTAGCAGCCATAGAATACAGCATAAAAAAGATGACCAATGACTATGCTCTCCTTACTTCATGTCTTCCTGTTTTACGCTTGTTGGGAAGCCAACAAAATTTCCCAATTCTTACTTGCATCACAAAGATATGCATCATGTCTTCCTGTTTTACGCTTGTTGGGAAGCCAGCAAAATTTCCCAATTCTTACTTGCACACTCACAAAGATATGCATCATAAGATCTGGAGTTCACATCATCGAGCTCAAAGATGATCTCTGACTGGTTGAGCAGAAAAAAAGAGCTACAGAAACCCTATTCTGTCCCTATAAATAAACACACAGATCCCCAATGGGTGGCTTAAAAATTATGAGTGTGCTACCATGGCAACAAGACAAAGGGTCTGGTGAGACTGGATATCATGAGCGGGGTCTATGGCCATCTAATCTGCTTCACATCCAAATGATCTGGTTAAGACTGGTAGCCTGTTTGTTTTGAGGAATATTGCAACAGACTGCTGACTGTCTCACAGGTTACACACACTCCTGATAGCATTACTTCCTACATCAGGTCTGACTGCAGAATACCGTACTTTTAAAATGCGTTTCAACACACCACACGTTTTTCCCCCTAAAATATCTCAAAAATAAAGAAAATGATGAAAAAAAAATCACGCCATATGCTAGAAGCATTTACACAGTTTAGGCACTGATAATTGGTAAATATTTTAATTAGCCTGGGGAAAAAATGAATCATAGGCTACCTACATATAGGCTACATGGGGTAAGACTAGTTTAGTATACTAAATCAAATATCTATGAAGAAAAAAAACTTCATAAAAATGTCCAGAAACTCAACTCGTAACTGCAGAGCATTTCACGACCATAGGCGGATGCACAGTCTTTACTGTAGAAAACATGTTGATAACATCGCGTAATGTAAACTTCAAATGCTTACCTTCTGTTGAGTCCAAGGAATTAAACCGTCCTGGCCACTTATACGGTCGACTATAGCAATATAAACACAGATCACTGCTAACGAATGCATGGTTGTAAATGATGTCTTTTCAGTCTACATTCCTGGTAAGCGCCACGGCTTCAGCCTAAGATCATGTGAGGAGGAGGAGGAGGGAGGACCCAAGGAGCGCACTCGCGATTCAGCAGCTGCGCGTCACAACTTCATTCCTCACGATCTGAAGTGTTCTTGAGAAACATCGTATGGGAAGACTGTTTAATTAGTTTGGGGTTAATAGCAGTTTCAGAGATATACACTATAGAATCCAGGATGCTCACGTTCAAAACAAATGAACCTATGTCAAATGTCATTAAAGAGAAAATAAAAAAACCTATTAACTATTAGTATGAAAACCCTTGTTCTCTCTCTCTCTCTCTCTCTCTCTCGCTGCCTGGTCATGTGATCTAATACACGTGGTAGCAGTCCACGTGGGTGTTTCAAGCACAACCAGGAAATACAGAACTGTCAATGTTGTGAACGGAGTTTACTATAGTTTTTCTGTATCACAAATAGTTCGTCTTAATCGTGGGTTACCTAAGAGTAAACATGGAGGAGGTTTTGCAGTTAAAGGAGCAACTTGTGCAAAAGGAGAAAGAATTACTCACACTGAGGAATAAACTTGCTCAGTTAGAACAGGTAAAACCTCATGTACCATAGGCTAGACCAATGTTATTACCAGCCATTCGCTTGTAGAGTGCCTAGTACTAGATGTGTATCATGCGTAGGGATGCAGATGAATGTTATGAGTACTGATTTGTGATTATTAATTGTCTCCATTAATGGGATGTGTGATGTGTGAGTTGATTAGTGATTAGCTGCCCTTTGTGTTTCCCTGCCAGTTTTCTACAAATCATTGTTTCCCAACGGATCCTCAGGACAAAGTTACGCCTTTAGAACCACTTACACCCAAAACCTCATTAACCAACGAAGACATAATGCGATTTAGTCGGCAACTTCTCCTGCCGGACCTCGGTGTGAAAGGTGATGGCTACATGTAACCATTATTGAAAGAATTGACATGTTACATATACACTGTGTTCGCCACTGTGTAACGGTAGTGTTTGTTCTTCCCGCAGGCCAACTGAAATTATCCAAGACGTCTGTTTTGGTGGTAGGTTGTGGAGGACTGGGCTGTCCACTGGCACAGTACTTGGCAGCTGCAGGAATAGGTCTGTTTGTTTTGTGCTTTGCAACCCTCTCAATTTTGTGGGTGTTCTAAACTTTCTTCTGCAAACATTGTGTTGTTGTCAATGCACAAATGTAACCACTTTGGAGAATAGCATAGGGATCCCTTTATACATGAATGTGGATGTATTTAGTTTCATGTAGAAGTTTTTAACATGACTTATGAATACTCACCCTGGCTATTACACAGGGCGCCTCGGCCTACTGGACTATGACGAAGTGGAACTGAGCAATCTGCACCGTCAGGTCCTCCATTCAGAACTGACCCAGGGTCAGCCTAAATCACAGTCTGCTGCTCAGGCCATTAGAAGGTAACAGCGCGGTATCTAAGACCTCTCAGACCCTATAGTTGCAGATGGATTACACCTTAGATTATAATCATGGGGTGACTACTCATCACATAACAAGCTGTCATGGTTTATTAGAAGCATACACTTGAACTGTTTACATTTTAGGACACACCAGTTGTTTGTTGACCAGTTATAACAATGCTTTCAATTAACAACATGAAATTATAAATGTGGATGCTTATTTCATTATTTCTCTACTGTTATTCACGTAACAAGCTGTTCTCATTTATTAGAAGCAAACACTCTTGTTTCAGTTTGTTCATTTGACCAATTATTACAATGCTTTCAGTTAACAAACTGGAATTATAAACTTCGATGCTTGTTTCATTATTACTTAACCCTGCTTATGGAAGTAAACATGGTGGTCTTGCTTGTGTGTGCCCTCCTACCAGGCTGAACTCTACAGTCCAGTGTGTTCCCTACCATCTCCAGCTCACCCCTGAGAATGCCCTACAGCTCATACAACAGTATCCTTCCATTTAGTCAAAGGCTTACATCTAAATCTTTGATTTAGAAAGTAGAAGTCCCTCCACATAATTAGACCCTAACTAGCACAACTCTCCAGCCAGTTAGATAAGCTAGTGAGCGAATTCACCTGTGTTAAGAGCACAGGCAGAAGAAAAACATGGCAGGATTTTGACTTTCTCTGGACGGTTTGTCCACCTCTGATTCTGCTGAACTACATTACATTTCTGAAATACATTACGGTACAGTAAGATGTCCAGAGTTCATGATGTATTAAAGTGTATACTTAAACAGTCAATCTAGGTTATCCACTTACACACGCAGTCTAAATTCATTGCTTGTTTTTTGCCTTTTGAGTTTTGTTCGACCTCTTGACCCCATACAACATGTACGACATCGTGGCTGACTGCTCAGATAACGTCCCCACACGCTACCTAGTGAATGATGCCTGTGTACTGAGTGGGAAGCCCTTAGTGTCGGCCAGTGCATTACGCATGGAAGGACAGGTGGGCCAATGAGCTGTTATAAAAAACCATCACCCATTATCATCTTGACCTTTGTCTTTTCATTTTTGTTTTTATCTTATTGACAAGTCTTTTGTCTACTAAAAGTAGAGTCTGTAATTGTTATCCAAAAACCTCTTCGGAAAGTTCAGTGAATTGTGTCTCATGTTTCTCTAGCATGGCATTCTATGTGTGCACTCTCCAAAACCTGTGTTTTGTGTAGGCGGCTTTGAATACGCCACCTTTTAAACTATTGAGAACCAGCCGTCACCACCACACACTGGAAAGAGTTTTACTGATATTTTAATTAACTGATTTTATTACATTTATTTTATTTACTGTTATTTTTAAAGTACTTTATTGTCTGTGCATCCCATATTTAGATAAGAGAATACATACACACACACACACACACACACACACACACACACACATTCTCATTAACTTATTTTCACAGCTCACTGTGTACAACTACAATGGAGGTCCTTGCTACAGGTGTCTTTATCCCGCCCCTCCACCTCCAGAAACGGTCACTAATTGCTCAGACGGTGGTGTGCTTGGTGTTGGTGAGTTTGGCACATTGCTTTACATGACATTTAACTGACACTCTTATCCAGAGCGACTTGCAGTGAGTTAGGTACAGGGACAGATGGGGTTAGATGTCTTGCTCAAGGTCACCTCAGCAATGGATGAAGGAGCAGGAGAGGGCAGTAGTACACAGTAATGAATGGGTGCTTTTTATATCATTTCTGATTGAGCCATCATTTCCCTATGTTGTTTATTAAGCCAGGTGTTTTAAGTGTTTTGAACAAAATTTAGTCTTCAGTCACCATGTCTGTACCTGCTATAAACACCTGCTGTAGATACATGGTTGTCACATGTCTGTTTGCAATGTTCTGTTATGAACCAGTACCAGGAATTATGGGATGTCTACAGGCGCTGGAAGTTCTGAAGATTGCATCTGGCCAGGGATGTATCCTTCATAATATGAATGCCTTACACACACACGCACACACACATGTGCACGCACGCACACACACATACACACACATACACAGACGCACGTGCACACACCATGACATTTTGTGAGCATTTTTCTCAGGCGCTACATCAGCTTCTTACGGGCAGCAGTTGCTGATGTTTGACGGTCAAGGGTCTCGCTTCCGCTCCATACGTCTGCGGCCCAGGCAGGCAGGTTGTGCAGTGTGCGGGGAGAACCCATCTGTGACACAGCTGCAGGACTACGAAACCTTCTGTGGCTCGGCAGCGACGGACAAGGTGAGAGAAAAAGGGCTGTGAGGCTACATACATACATTGGTAACTATAGGATTTTTTGAACTTGTGCCCTTTCAAGACAGAAGGTGTACAATCGAATGGTTTTCCTTTGTAAAGTCATTACATATGGCTACTAGTCGCACATAAACACTTGAAGGAAACGGGACAACCAAAATCCCGGTTCCTCACAAAGTTCATTAGTGTAGGTGAGGCGATTTCCAATAGAGGTCACTGTAAACCCTCGTTAAAATGTGTTAATAGATATTTGTATGTCTTGGTTTATTTAGCTTGGTGTGGTATGTAATCATGTAATGGTTGATATATGAATATGTAGTCATTTGTACGGTGTGGTGTTATGATGTTCTGATAATCATAAACAATACGCAAAAGAGACAAAGGCTGGCTTTCTTCAGTGTGAATACATTCACAATTACATGTACTCCTTGCAGTTGGCAAATGTTCTAGAGAAAATAGCTCACAGCAGCAATTACTGCTGTGCTAAAAAAAATCGATACAGCAATATACATCGATTTAAAAAAAAAAAAACAATATAATATAGATATTCTGGCTATTAATATCGATACACCCCCCAGTAGCTACTGCACAGAGAAATGCACTATTGATTCTAAACCAAAATGTAGTGAATGTACTTTGTTCAGTACAAATGTACATTAGCCATATTGAATTCTTTTGCACAAATAGTTTTTATAAGTTGACTACAGGTACCTATTGAGACTGGGCACCTTGTCTGTGACATGTTCAGGAAAAAGCATTGAAAAAATGCACTGTATTTTCCTGTTCAATAAATTGAACATAAAAATAATATTTGTCTGGTTTTGTTGAGTTACATTGAGTAATAATAATAAAGTAATATTTATCGATATCGGAATCGAATCGAATTTAATTGCACTGTATCAAAAATCGTATCGTATCGTGAGCCCTGTATCGAAAATCATATCGAATCGCCATGTCCTAGATGATACCCAGCCCTAGCAATACCAGTTTAACTTTAAATTCAGATTTTTCTGAGCCTAATGAAACTGTGCTAAAATTATATGGATAAATTAATCATGACTTGACTTAGTTTTAAACAGCCTGTTTCTCCTCTTCTGACACTCTAGTGCAGAAGACTGAACCTTCTGGTAAAAGAACAGAGGATCACTGTACAGGTATGGCATATGCAGCTGAAGTATAAACTATAACTCTTGTTACACTTTTTGTGCCATAAGTTAATTATTTCACTCTTTTGTAAGTATGTAATATATGATGGATGGATGGATGGATGGATGGATGGATGGATGGATGGATGGATGGATAGATAGATAGATAGATAGATAACTTAATACATAATAAGTTAAAGGAAAGCATCTCTGAAATTGAAAGTTGCTTCTGACAACATATACATGCAACAAAAATCAGGAAAAAAAAATGCATTAACAGTGTCAACATCTGTCAAGCAGTACTGCTGGCGATAGATGTAATTTTATACTTAAGATATACTTAAACTAGCACTAACTAGTACTAAAGAATAAATGTATGTGTTATGTATTCCCACAGGAGTATAAATCCATAGTGGATAGTGGAGCCCCCCACATCCTGCTGGATGTTCGGCCCCCAGTGGAAGTGGATATTTGCCATCTGCCATTTTCTCTCAGTATCCTCTTATTTGGTGTCCTCACAGCAGTCAACAACTAACAGTTCTGCTTTGGAGGGTTATATAGACATATGTAAACGGATCCGGGACAGAAATGTTATGGATTGTTTTGATGATGACTTCATGTAAGGCAGCTTGCATTAAATTAATTCATGTTTGGCGTCTGGCAATCTTTTGCATTAAATTTTGATGGCCAGGATTTGATCCATCCAGGACATTAAACACATGGTAAATTATGTGTGTTATTGTAATTCCTGATGTGTTTCCTGATGCAATGCTAAGATATCCCCCTGGCTAGCCTGGAGGAGAGGAAAGCTGAACACATTGACCTGCTCAGGGAGAGAATCAGGCAGCTCAGGCGGCAGCTGCAGGCTCAGTCACAGCTACCAGGTAAGACACCTAGCTGTATAAAATTTAAGAAATGAAAAATAGGATGAAATAAGTAAATAAGACTGTATATTCAAAATGGGAACAATGGGTACATAAATTACATTACATTATATGCTAGCGAATAGAAATGTGTTTTCAGGTAAGATTTGTAGACAGATGTAGTGGGGGGCATCCTAATATGAGGGGAAAGGCTGTTCCAAGTTTAGGGAAAGTCTACTGCAAAGGTACAGTCTCCACAACATTTACACTTAGTTTTGGAAACTATTCTGAATCACTTGTAGGTGTGAGAGAAAGCTCTGGCTAACACCAACTTAAAGTCAAGTCAAGTCAAGTAGGTTTTTATTGTCGTTTCAGCCATATACACAGTACATAGTGAGACGAGACAGCGTTTCACCGGGAACAATTGGTGGACACATAACTGTTAAAACACAGTATAGACAGGACAGGTACATAATAGTGCCTACATACACTACTGAGGGGCTACACAGATTCACTTCACCCACTCACACACGCACTCACACACTCACACACACACACACGCTTACACTCTCCTGTACACTTCTGTACATACAGTGCAACACAGTAGTGAACAATACAACACAGTTGTAAACAAGGCAGGTCAAGTTTGCAGGTGACCTAGAACAAACACTCTAGACAGGGCATGGCTTTTAGCAGAGCACTGTGGCTAGTGGTGTGATTTGTAAACAGTAGACTGTTCTACATAAATATAAATAATAGCAGCAGGCTAGTGGTATGATTTGTAAACAAAAGACTATTCTAAATAAATATAAGTAGTAGCAGCAGAAAGTGCGGGGGCATAAGGTGCGGTGTGCTATGACGCGCTGGTTTGCAACCTGAGTTACTAAGAAATTACAGTCCAAAATATTGCACTACAGGTTATTCAGCAGTCTGACTGCCTGCGGGAAGAAGCTCTTCCCCATTCTGGAGGTGCGGGCAGTGATGCTGCGGAGCCTTCTACCAGATGGTAGTAAGGTGAATAGTCCATGGGAGGGATGGGAAGTGTCTCTGATGATGTTCCTGGCTTTCCGCAGACAGCGTGAGCTGTAGATGTCTGAGAGGGGGGGCAGAGAGACTCCAGTGATCTTTTCGGCTGTCCTCACAATCCGCTGCAGGGCCTTACGGTCTGCAGCGGTGCAGTTGCCGAACCACGCTGTGATGGCGCCGCTGAGGATGCTCTCAATCGTCCCTCTGTAGAAGGTTGTGAGGATGGCGGTTGGGAGATTAGCTTTGCGCAGTCTTCTCAGAAAGTACAGACGCTGCTGGGCTTTCTTTGTGATGTGTGTGGTGTTGAGAGTCCATGAGAGGTCGTCAGTTATGTGTATGCCCAGAAACTTTGTGCTCTGGACAATCTGTACTGGGAGGTTGTTGATGCACAGTGGGTTGTGTTTATGCAAAGTCCGTCTGAAGTCAATGACCAGTTCTTTAGTTTTGTCCACGTTGAGGGACAGGTTGTTGTTGGTGCACCAGTTGCTGAGCTGAGCCACCTCCTCTCTGTACGGGGCCTCGTTGCCTCCGCTGATCAGACCCACCACGGTAGTGTCATCAGCAAACTTGATGATGTGGTTTGAGCTGTGCGTTGTCGCACAGTCATGGGTGAGGAGTGTGAACAGCAGTGAGTTACAATAATGTCGTTTAGAGGTTATAAATGCGTGGATCACTCTTTCAGAGTGATTGAGGGAAAGAAAAGGTTTGACTGTAGATTAAAGCCTCAGCTGAAAGAAACTGGATTTAACTACATCCAGTTACTCTGCCAAACTCGTGTCAGTACCCGCATGCAGTAGCGCTCCACAGAGGCTGTGATGCAACAGCTCCATATTCAGGGCACAAATGGTGGGTGATTGGAGTTTCTGCCGCCTAAGGAAGCTTTTGTAGCCGCACTTTTGCCAGATTACCCGTGCGTCTCAGACAGCAGTGTTACACTGGAGAGAGGTGGGTTGCTAGGCGATTCTTTTTCCAACACAGAACTATCTTGGTGAACAGCTGGTCGCCCTCTTGAATAATTAAGATTTTATGGGTGGAAGGTATACTTTTAGTGTGCCACTGTGTGATTTTTTTAATGATGTGTTGTTTTTGTTGGCTACTTTGAGAAAGGCGTTGTAAGTTGGCACTCCGAGATTGCTTTGCATAATCAGTTATTGGTAGGGTTTAGTCTAAAGGCTTTAGGGTGGATCCTGCTATTCTAATTCCATCTATCTCCTCTGCCTACTTCATAGGAGGACGAAATATGGATAATGCTAACTTCACACACACATACACACTCGCACATACACACGCAGCATATGGATATGGATGCAGAGAGCCATCATTCAAAGCACTGGTTGTATGGCAGCTTAGTATGTATCACTTCTCAGCATGACAAGTACAAATCAGAAATGAAACAGAAATTTTTATGAGGGCATTCATTTGTTTCATAGGCAAATATACTGTCACAATATCATAAATAGAGTAGAATCTGTGCAGAAAGCCTTCTGATTGGGTGGGCCTGATTGACAAGTTGGCGTATGATGGAGAGCTGGAAGCAGAGTATTTGTGCCAGTATATCAGGCATGTGTTCCAAGTAGATGGTTTAGTGCCTAACCCAGCTAACCAGTAAACCACCTAATAGAAGAGTCTCATGGCTTCATTCTCTTAGCAAGGCAAAGCCATAGGGCCCTGCTACTAGGAGGTTTACCAGCAGCTCTGAGTTGACATACGTAAGTGCTAAACTTTAGCTCTGTTCGACCTGGGACACACTACATTACAACAAACAAAGATTGTAGTGGGCCGTGCAGTGTAAATGGAAGGTGGATTATTCACACCTTTGTCTGAATCCGTGTTAGATAGGGCAGGAGAGAGAAAGCGGAGGGCGTCATTGAATGGTTTATGACATGTAGGACTTGGTTTCAGAATTACGGAAGTTGAAACTGGAACTCCCCCCAGGTTGACTGACTGCAGCAGCTTCGCACAGAGGAGAGCGTCTGTAGTGAGAGTTGAAGTGAGTGGGCAGGTAGCGTCGCTTCTTACAGTATGTGTACATGTACTATGTACTACTGTAGGTTATGTTGATGAGGAATAAGATCACCAAGAGCATTTTGGAGACAAAGGTCCTTCTGAAAAAGAAAGAGAACTATTTGACAAACAATATACAACACCACATACACACACACGCAAAACAACAAAGCCTCTAATTCCCTTCTCTCCTTTTCTTCTCCCCCTTATGAGTGGAGATTGTACTTCAGGTTTCCATGATTAGAAGAGATTTTCATGCCTCATTGCTTTGCTTTATGAAGTTCAGACTTTAGGCCCTTTAAAGTGCATTTATGCTGTTAGTAGGTATTTTCCCACAGTGTAAATAAAATGCATATGTTGTGTTACGAGTGCAAACAAACCAATGATTAATTATTGATTTATCTCTTTTTCCCCCCAGTGTATGTGGTTTGCAAACAGGGCAACGACTCCCAGAAAGCTGTACAGATCCTGGAGCAGATGTCGGGCCAGGAGGTAGACTCTGTTACCGTGAAGGATATCAGTGGAGGGCTGATGTCCTGGGCCCAGAAGATTGAACCCTCATTTCCGCAGTATTAGAGACCGGTCACCACCATTCACCCTGCCTGTTTGTTAAGCCATGTCAATAAATCTCTGTTATTACAAGTTTGTCTTTGGATTGCATATTACAAGCAGGGCACTTAATTTGACTTCAGTGCAGTTGTGTAGCATCAGGGTTACTGTAATGGCCTATAGCATGCCAACTGTCAGTGTTTACATTCTCATAAATTGCATGTTAACTCTGATCTTTCATGATCAATGAGGCGAGCATATTACAAGCAGGGCACTTAATTTGACTTCAGTGCAGTTGTGTAGCATCAGGGTTACTGTAATGGCCTATAGCATGCCAACTGTCAGTGTTTACATTCTCATAAATTGCATGTTAACTCTGATCTTTCATGATCAATGAGGCGAGCAGACATATGGAGAGGTCGAATGGCGTACCCATTACTAATGACAGACTTCTTATCGTAGGATTTAATACTGCGTACAAGTAATTGTAACGAGCAAACAAATGATGAAAAAGTATACGGTTAAACAAAACGTTCGGAATTAGTTTGGAAGTCGTGCCTTTGTTTTGATATCGAGGTGTACGCGAAGATACCTAACTATGTGGAGCGTCCATTGGACTGACCAATATTCTAAGCCAACTGGTACCGATAGATGTCGCGAATATCCCATGTATTAGGTCTGACCCATACCACATAACGGAAACCATGCGCACGGAACAGGCATGCGCGCCGTTTAAGTGGAAAAAAATCTGTTGCATCAATGTAGTTGTAGTCAAATGCATATGTGTGAGCGCGAAACTCCGCAGTCGACGGAACTTCAACACCCATGGAGCGTTTCACGTCTTTCTAGCGGAGATGGGGGGAGCAGCCACAGCTGGAGGGATAATAAGATGCGCATGAAGTAGGTATCTGGCAACAACTAGAAGATAAAAGAAAGTTTTCAAAGAGAGGGCAGGTCTCCGCTTCCAGTGGCGGCTTTGTTTTTTCAAGTGCATCAATAAGTCTACTGCCAGGCCATTTGGCCACATAACTAGAAAAGAAGAGGCAGCTCACATAAAATCTCCGTTTTGAGTGGTTGTCGGAATTACAAGGGTTTCTTTTTACAATTCACTTGCCAGGACAAAATATTGGCTTCATTCTTTGCAAACAAGTAGAGGTAAAGTATTCCCTACCCCAGGCACGTTTAAAATACTGCCACGTTGTCTTGTATATCAGAATAGAATACTTCTTGCTGTGTTTGAGAAGACAAACAAAGTATTGTATAACTTGTTTTGCGGGCATTTGTGGACTCACTTGTGCAGGTCCTTGCCAGCTCCCTAGTGGGGAGTGGGAGGGTCCAGATGTTTGGGTAGCCGTGGTTCCAGATGTTGGTTGTACTTGGTGACCAACCATAGATAAACAAGTTAGAATTACAATGAAAACATTGATTATGATTAAAACCTTTTGCGAAAGTGGTAAAGAAAGGCAAGGAACATATTGGTTTAGCTTGTGTTGTAGAAGTACTGTGATATTTGCCAGCATGGATGTTATTGTAAGACTCCTTTTGTGGTCTGTGCAGTGTGCAAGAGTATCAAAGTTGGGCTTGAAGTTGTAGCCTATGTGTGTAGTAGGATATACTTGCACTGAATTGGCAACAGTAACTAATGTATCAGAAAAGGCATTGCCAAATAGCGGTTCACTAAGGAATGGAACGCGGCCCAGATCATGCCCAGAGTTGACTGCATCAAATAATACTGGGCTGGCTTATACTCAAAACGTCAGTTTTTGGGCTTGTTCAAGCAAAAGTGAAACTGCCCGAGTTATCAACAAGAGAAGATGACTGTTTGATTTAGCCATTATACTTCTGTTTGAGTCTGCTTTTCGGTGCCTTTTCTGTAATGCACATATGCGTATGTTTCTGTTTGTTTTTGAATAGTTTACCACCAAAGGGTAGTAATCGGTCCTGCTGCACCAGGAGCTACTGACTCTCTTCATTGCGGAGCGGAGCGGCGAAAGCTAATCTGGAGTGCAAATGTATCAGGCGAACTGTGTTGCTGCCTGGGCCCTGATCTTCCCATGCAAGAATTGGATTCAAAACAATAAGTGAACTTCGTGCAGTAGAAGATGCGTCTGGGAACACTTTATTCGACCGCGGTTTGCCTTTTCGACGGAGCTGGAGAGAGGATGTTCTTAACGAGGTTTGCAGTTCTAATGCATACGTCCTCTAAACTTTGAGAAAACTCATGTACAAACTTTCTTTTGTTGAACTGGGTGCTTCACCTACGTAGCCTGTTTGGTGCTATCAGTTCAGTGGTTCACTGGGCTGGCTACTGTGGTGGTTTGTTGATCAAAACCGCAATTTTACGCAGCGATCATCTCAGTGGCTGGAGGACACCCAAATGTCTACCTGTAGCAGCACGACTGCTCCGACCTTCCCCAAAGCCTACCTCCACTCTCAGCATCCACCCGGGCCACCGTCTCCATCACCGTCCCCAAGTCCGCCCGTGGCGCTTTACAGCCGCCTCTCCAACGGGAGTTTGAACGCTCCAAGCCCAACGAACTCAAGGAGCTCGTTCCATGGGGTCTCCTTTCTTCTTCAAATCGGGCTCACCCGTGAGACAGTTAATCTGGAGCCCAACGACCTGTCATTATCTGCTGTGAAAGACCTTGTTTGTTCAATAGTCGACCAAAAGGTAAGGACATGTTGCATTGCCAAGCTAAAACTCCACATAAATAGTATCTGATACAAACACACACATGACTGATTTACCCCCCCCCCCCCAAAGATAGATAGACAGATTGATCAATCGATTGATTGATTGATTGATTGATTGATTGATTGATTTGCTTTATTAATCCCAAGCTGGGAAATTGACGTTTAGCACAGTTTAGTCTAGTTTTAGACCATTAGTACAGTGGTTCCCAAACTACATACTGCTCTGTACCTGAGATAGGTCTGAGATAGGTCTGAGATAGTTTCTGTCCTATTAAATATGCCCTGACAGCTTGCTATGAATAGATTTTTCACAACACAAAACGTAAACAAATATGGTACATAATACATAATGTATTGGCAACTGGGATGTATTAGGCATGGTTTAAATATTTCAGTGTAAGTTTTTTTGTACATGTAGTTTGTACCTGAGCTTAATCTTGATGGTGGTTAGAGCTAAGAATCTATCCACAGATTTATTTTGCGTACCCCCAGTTGTACATAATGACAAATGTTCATTTTTAAGAAAGTTGGCTAGTGTATCTCACACGGAGGAGGAGGATTCTGTGTTCTGCTTTCTGTTCTCTGTGTTAGGTTATGCAGTGAACTGGATAAGTGCTCTCATAAAGGGAGGTGTGACTTGTGTGCTTAAAAGAAAGTAAAGATTTGGATCTGGCTGGCTTCTGGTCACTGCCTCAGGGCAGCGCTGAGGTCAGGCAGTGTGGTGCCAGCCATGCTGAAGAAGACTGTGTGTCTTTTGGCTGGTGCCTGCAAGACTAGACTACTTCAGCTGATTACCCCTTTCACCATACCTCTGTTATTCTGTGTGATCTGTTATGATATCGGACGCACAGTACATTTCAGTTAATCTACTACACCCAAATAATCTTATTTGACATTAAGTCAAGGGAAGTTTGGATAGGCCTGAATATTTCCTGTAATTTCACCATTTGATTTGAATGTGCAGTCCATTCTTCCGGCCCAGTTTGAGGACACGAGTATGCATTTGGATTGTTTCATTCCTTTATGAATGTTTGATTGTACAAAGTGGTGCCACACACAGTTTCCTCAGACAAGATAGCAGAATAGTGTTCCCTGGGGCCAGTAACTGTAAAAAGGAGTAGGAAAGGTGTATGTTTTAAGCTCCCAAATCATAATGATGATGATTACTACCACAGCATGTTTTAGTTTCATTTGTAAATGTTAAAACCATGCTCTTCGACTAGTTACCTGTAGTACTTAAATGTAGTTAATGGGGGCCATATTGAGTATATTTCAATGAGAATGAAAGCTGGGAAAATCTAATAAATCTACTACATGGGAAATCCGGTCAGGTTAAATAGCTTCTGGCACTAATTAATGAAGCCATTATATCAGTACTGTATTTTCTTGCTTGTTAGGCATTTTCAGCTATGACCTATGTGGGTGGGAATGTGTGAGACCATTTACATTTCTTAATTGTATTGGAAAGCATTATGTAAAACTTTAAAAGTTGTTTTAAATTTCATATGAACAAGACTAATTTTTTTAATTTATGGGGGTGTATTTGTATTCATTTTCTCAGTTCTTGGGAAACACTTGAAGACACTTTTATTTATATGCCAACAAACCTGCATTTCTCTCTGACAAAAGGCCCCTGGGTGACTACAGGGTCCATTGTTCCCAGTGTGTCTTTTCATGCAGATTGGTGATAATAGATCCTCACTTCATACTGCTTGCCCACTTCCGTCAGCCAGTGCCGAAAAGCGCTGCGATATTTTGCTGCACAGCGTGTCATTGTCCGCGGAGAGACAATACGGCCTTGTTGGGGCAAAGCCGAAGTGGCCTATGACCAAAGAAGAGAATGATAGGCGTGACATGGCATTCAAACACGCTATAGGCCGGCCAGTGTATACAGCCAATTTGTAACATAACTGGACAGATTGTGTTAATAACTCACAGCGCTTTTGCTGTCTGTGTACTTTAATTTTGGTGCAATTGAGGTCAAGTACACATTCCTTTGGAACAGAGTAATTCCATTGTTCTTTATAAGGCTCTGCTAGCGTTAGTCTAAGCTGCAGTCTGGCTTTGCTTTGTTTTGAGCACAAAATCGTATTGCTTTTGAC